>LQNS02007215.1:19944767-19989845 GCA_001587735.2 Parhyale hawaiensis
AGTGATCATGATTGCTTCTCATCTTCCTCTTTTCCCTGACATGATGTTCCCTTGTGGGTTGATCCTGTGTGGGAACGACCTCGGGCATTGCATCCACGTTTCTGTGGACACCCGACTGACCCGAGATGTCCCTTATTTCTTTCCCCGGTGAGATCGCCTTAGTAGCGGAAACGGAGGCTTAAAAAGCTACTCAATGCAACAAACTAGTACTTAAGCCGTTAGACGTGGTGGAACCTACATTTGTTTTGTATTGCAAGGATCTNCCGAGATGTCCCTTATTTCTTTCCCCGGTGAGATCGCCTTAGTAGCGGAAACGGAGGCTTAAAAAGCTACTCAATGCAACAAACTAGTACTTAAGCCGTTAGACGTGGTGGAACCTACATTTGTTTTGTATTGCAAGGATCTCTTATGCCTCAGCTTTAATTCCCTCCCTCCCTCCCCCCTTCAAAAAAAAAAAGAAAGATATGTGAGTCGCCCTTATGGTTTCAATGAAACACAGCGGGGAACGACGCCGAGGTCTTAATGCCATCTGTATTCATTGTCGACACTATGACAGGCAGCTCCATGGCACTCTTATCGCAATATAGTTTGTACAATAAAATGAAAATATACGAATGCCGCCAAACAAGTTGATAGTCAGAAATGTTACAGAATTAAGTACTAGTGGTCATACTTCTCTAAGGGATTCATTCTTGGCTCGACTACTTTAGTTACCCTATCAGAAAACATAGGTAGCCTATTTATCAGATGTCCGTAGGGCCGCACCTGATAAGTAATCGCTGAAAATTTTCCAGTTGGTCGGCCATTTGTAATAAATTTTGTGGATAGTGCCCCTTTGCATGTTCGTTTTTCATCTACTTTCTTTCACTTATGTCCTTATTATTTTTTTATATTTCAAAACTTGTTCCCATGCTGGGTGATCCTCCGAGCATGGGCATCCCTGGTTTGCTGGACGCAACCATGGTCGTTTGTATTTCCTATCCTTTTATTACAGTAAACACTGCCCAGTGGGCGGCCCAAAGTGGGATCATTATATAACTACTGAGATAATTAGCAGTTAATATCCCCGTCATTGTTATCATCTTAATGACTTGTAAGTTTGTTTGCATGTGATGGGAGCTCCACTGCATCGCTTATCAGCACGCTGTGTACAACTGACCTGGCCACCAGTGATAACGACAATTGTCCTCGATAGTATTCTAGGAAACCTTTCCCGCCCCTAGCCGAAGGTCCCCTTGGATATACATAGAAGCGCGGGAAAGCTTGTCAAGTATAGTATTAATGTGTTACTTCTTACTCGTCATATTAGAATTAAACCTGTTTTGTTTCTCCGCTAACTGCATAGTTGTATTTAGTTGATAATATTGCTTTTACGGCTCAAGCATAATGCACGATTTCCCCCTCAAGGTGCATGGGATAAGCCACAACCTATTGCATTTAGTTGGTTCCCAGTCGCCCTCAGGGGTATATTCTGGCGGGCCCTTTCCCTGCTACAATATATTTGGGCCTCACAACCCCAAGGTTCCCCAGTGCCTTCTCCGCCGGGGATATTGCAACTTGCCGCAGCTCCTGCTGATGAGGTTAGTTTTGTAATGTTAGGTAGGCTCTCAATATTTCCCCTTCTGCTTCGGGAGGTGGGCTGCCGATCGAGGTGGCTGACCTATTCCCGCTAGGTTTCTACCTTCTTGTATTTCGTTTCCTTCCCCTGTGCGGCGTAGCTGAGCGAAAGCGTTCAGCCGCACCCGGGGGTTGGAGATGCTCAACTTGCGTCTTTTTTCCTGCCAGTAGCACACTGACCACTCTGAGACCTACCAGCAGAAAGCCGAGACAAAAATCATTGACAATTTAAAACGCGCCCTAGTCGGCGCCCAAGCCTGTGGTTAAACACAGGAATAGTTTGGCGCGATATAGGCAGTGTGCCACTGAAGCGCTAGTAAAAACTTCTATTACTACTACTTGGTTCCAAGTCAGTTTTAGTTTATCACTCGCTACTATCCTATCCTTGCATTTGCCTAACGTTTTTCTCGTATTCTCTCGTCCTATGTTACGGGGAGTCGCGCCCTTAGTGTCCCATAGTTTACTTAAGGTCAAGGCAGCCTTTCCAGAGCTTTTTTCCATGTTTCTGTTGACGATCGGTTCTATTCTTCATTTTTTTCTAGACTTGCTGCACCCATGCCGTTAGATCCATTGCGGGTACACCCTCGTGCATTGGTTCCACTATATAGACTAAACTATACTTGACTGCCCACTCAAAATCACGAGTGGGTCTGACGGTAAATTGATAAAACTTCGATAAAATCTTGTTCAGTCAATATAGCGACCTCAAACGAAAAGTAAACTTTTCGTGGCGATGCAAGAAGTGTGCTTGTCGGCAAGAAACACAAATTCGTAGCTAAATGTCAACTATAGACAACGTTCATTGAAATTCAGGACAGAAAAAATGACCTATAATTGGCTAAAATTAATTCTGCTATCTACCATTGGCCGGCGCTCCTGTATTCTTGTATATATATAATATATATATATGTGCTTCTTTCCAATACATGCATTCATTGCATTTCTAAGATTCTTTTTTTTTGGGGGGGGTTGTTATGTTAACTAAAAATAATTTATTAAAGTATCAATTTGCCGCTAGGTCCACTTGGGAGGCCCTCAGGGGTATATTCTGGCGGGCCCTTTCCCTGCCACAATATATTTGAGCCTCAAAACCCCAAGGGTCCCTAGTGCCTTCTCTACAGGGGATATTGCAACTTGTCTCAGTTCCTGCTGACGAGGTTAGTTTTCTAATGTTAGGTAGGCTCTCAATACTTCCCCTTCTGTTTCGGGAGGTGGGCCGTTGATCGAGGTGGCCGACCTGTTCCCACAAGACTTCTAACTTCTTGTTTTTCGTCTCCTTCCCCTTTGCGGCGTAGCTGAGTGAAAGCGCTCAGCCGTGCCCGGGGGTTGGAGGTGAACAACTTGCTTCTTTTTCCTGTCAGTAGCGCACTGACCACTTAAATTCTGAGACCTACCGGCAAAAAAGCCGAGACAAAATCATTGATAATTTGAAACGAGACGTACTTTGCGCCCTAGTGGCGCACGAGCCTGTGTTGAACCACAGGAATATTTCAGCACGATAAAGACATTGTGTCCCTGATGCGCTAGTAAAATTTTGTACTATTGCTACTCCACTTGGGAGGAGTGGGCAGTCAAGTCTCGTGTTGTCAACAATTTCATGTTTCTCTAGACAGGACCTCATAGGTCATTTTGGCCTCCGCTGCGCTTACATGATATTTTTCTTCGTTCCTATTTGACTTCCTTCCCTTTCAAACTCTTATAGGTGATGCTTTCCCCTATTTTTTCTCGTCATTGCCGATTTACGGTTCCCGTGTGCAATGATCTTGTGTGGGAACACCCATGTGCATACTGTAGGTCACACAGTTCTCTTAGCATACAGTATATCTTTTTTTCCATTTCCATTTTAAACAGGTAATTTGTGTTAGGTTAGGGACCCTTGAGCTCACCTATAAGTAACAAAATCATCAGCGGTTTCCATAAATCTTAATTTCCATCCCGGTCCCTATCTCTTTCTAGCCCTACTGAAGGTAGGTTCATGATTGAAGTATGCCAGTAGCCAACCGGTATATCACTCGAGTCATGCTACACACGGTGACTGGGATTTATTATCTCCGCCAAGGAGGTTACGTTTTCATCGGGTTTGCCTGTCTGTCTGTCTCTTGGTGTTTTTCTGTCTGTCACCGAGATAACCCAAAAAGTTATGGACGGATTTTGACGAAATTTACAGAGATTGATAGGTATGCTAGGAGAAACAAATGATTAACTTTTGGTGTAGATCTGTCCATCAGTTTGTTCGTATGTTTGTCTGCCTCATTTTTCTCAATGCCATAACTCAAAAAGTTATGGACGGATTATTATGAAATTTACATGAGTTGTTAGGTATATCACGAAGAGTAAATGACCAAATTTTTGTAATGATCTGTTCGTTTGTTCGTTCGTAAGTTTGTCACTGTTTTAATTTTATGATTGTTAGCACAATAACTCGGAAAAATGATCAATGGATCTTTATGAAATTTACCGGAACTGTTAGTGATGTTAAAAGACATAAATTATTAAATGTTGGTGATGATAGGCTCGCCCGTTTGTGAGTTTGACTAATGTTTGTCAGAATGTTTGTTAGCAGCATTACTCAAAAAATTACGAACGGCTTTTCAAAAAAAATACTGAAGCTGTTAACACTGTTGAAGGGCACAAATGATTAGATTTTGATGTTGAAACAAAGAAAATCACCGTCTCAGAACGAATTTGAATTTTTCGTAACCATTGCCTTTCTTGGCGGAGCTATGCGCTCTCAGACTGCTCTAGTTTGAATGGTTATTTTTGCAAAATATCAAAATTTTGATTTGAATATAGTTTGTAGGCAACCTATAGGTACATACGTACATTGAAGGGTGCGCACCGTTCAACACCTCGTTCCATTTCGATGCCGTAATAGGTTCATCATGACTCTCCTCAAATATAAGTTTGATTCCTTTTCCGAGCAACTGACTACAAGAAAACGCACCATATGTAATTTACCTTTTTTTTGTACAGCACTATATGCCCCTTCCTTTTCCTCTCTTAGAAAAGCTTAGTACTTATTTAGAGAGGCTTAAATTTTCTTATAATATCTAATACCTGATACTCGACAATTATTGAGGTCCCTGCTCCCCGCGCTTTCCCGAGAGGGAGAGGGGGCAGGCTCGCGCAACAGGCACACACACGCACGCATTCCGGCACAGCTGAGCTGGTCGACAATCCCGCGCTGCAGGCCGCCGCTGCCACTGCAGACGAAAATATAGCGTCTGGTGGCTCCACCGGCGGGCCCCCTGCTCCCCGCCCCCCTCGTCTGACCGTCTGCCTCAAGTGTACTTTGCCCGCGCGCTGACCGTTTGGGTGGGCTGTGGTTGAAGGCTTCTGGCCTCTTGGTGCGATTGGGTGTCTAACCACAACCCTGGACCACAATGTCCGACTTTGAGAGCTTAGAACCCATGAGCCAGACGTTGTCTTGGCCCAACCACAGACTGCATGGGGTTCTACCCTGGAAGCAGGGAGTTACGTGGTCCCAATCCTGGTGTGCAATGTTCGCAACCCTTGAGGTAATTGGCTGAGTAGTGTTTACCCAAAACTGGAGCGGATAATGCCACGCCTTCATCCTCGGCTTTGAAATCTAATTTTATCCGCATATTGTTGTACTCTTTGTACATATAATAGTGTTCAATCAACCTATATATTTGGTATTCATATATGTATGAATAAGTGAGTAACTCCTCGTTGATGTGCATTTTCAATTCTGTCGTGCTCACGTAAATGAATCACGCGTCTATAGGTAAACTTACACTAAGACACACTCTTCAGCTTCCTTCAGTAGCATTAGGTAAAACGAGTTTTACGTAAAATTATTAATCAAACAAAACGCTCAGTGGCACATGAAGCAATCCGCCTCAGTGCTTGAGGAATAACTTTATCATTTAATGTGGTTATACACAGTCAATGTAACTTGAAACGGTTTTGGATTACGTTGAGGGAAATGGCCAGGGCTCCGAAGTATTGACTGAAAACCGTCAGTAGCGCTACCGTAGACTTGCCGTTACGCTGCCGTGCGGCTCTTTGGGTGGAAATATGTACGGCATTTCCGAAACAGAACTTCAAACGAAGCAAAACAGTTCCCTCACGTTCTTTAGTCGATTTATTTTCGGAATGATGCCGCCCACTGTGACCGGAGACACGGCTTGGCGGTGCGATCACTATACGTCATCAACCTCTACTGATATTTACTGTATTGTTTGTCGGTGAAAATTTATCCAAGGCAATAATTTAACCCATTAACGAACTAACTCGACACTATCCGTGCCAGGAGAGTGTTTGCAGGCTATTCGTACTAAATAATATAGTGTTCCTTAACTGATAAAGGCAAAATATTGGAAGCGATAGAACTTCGTGATGGCATGATTGCGTTGTGGAACTCGTCTAAGTTTAAGCTGGATTTCCCCTGCTCTTGTCGACAAAATTTATAATCCACGGCTATGGCCTACCATGGGCACTTGTCGCTGCAGCTTGTTGTTCTGATGTAGATCTTTATCAAATACGACCTTCTCTTGTGTGCTACATCCGCAGCTTCTTTCTTCCCAGAGATATTCTTTGTCTCCTGTAGACGACCTTCAGTTGATGAGCGGAATGATGAATTCGCGACAATATATAAATGTTCTCCATGTTTGTGTGCATCTTATTGTTGGTGGTATGGATGAAATACAATAGAGATTTCGTATCGATATTGCAAAAATATTTATTTACACACATGTCTCTACTTCTTTTTTAACATCGACTTACTTATGTATTGAGGGTTTTCCGCATGACTGATGTGCCAGGCGGATTTCCTATTTTTACACAAAATATGGTTTGCTTTTCTACCCCGTTTAATTTAAAATGTCTCTGTTCAGACTAGTCTTCAGCGTACACTAATAATTGTCGGTAGCCTAAATTGGACACCTTCTGATTACTTTTTTTTTTCAACGGAAAGATACCTTTTGAACCACTCTAACTCGTAAAAAAAAAGTATGTTCAACCAGTTGCCAGTATCTCTCAGTGCGCAAGCTGAAACACACGTGTCTGGCTACATTCAATATTACTCTACAGAAATAACTGACGGCACAGCGACATCGGTTATTGGCGCACGTGACGCCAGGTAATTTCGGCGCTCTCGAGACGCCCGAACCTCATCGACATTCCGGAGGTTATCTTCGCCACCGACCCTGCCACCTCCACCACCACGGCCAATACCTCCTTCCTCGTCGACACCCTTCCTCTCCTCACTGACTACCCGGCTATCGTTGCCACGACTGTTCAGTCACGAGCCTACTTATTATTCCGTATTTATTTGCGGAACTATCGAGCGCAAAAGATATTTGTACATCTTTGTTAAGGCGGATGCCCAAAAGCAGAGAAGTTGCCATGGTTTTAAGTTACGATTCCTACACTTGGTCTCTCCACCATTAACATTACTTGGCGGAGGTTTATGCTGTGGGAGTACAGCTCCAGTTATTATTAAAACTACACGCTTGTGCGTCCATGGACAGGTTAAGAAACCCAAGTGGATCATAAGTAGGGCTGTCACAATATACTCTGATAGAGAAGTCGATGATAACTCCAAAACAACAAATTGCATTAAGTATAGGCTCCTACAGTGAACTGCTTCTGCAGGTTGCGTTACCGTCATAGCTTTACGTTTGAGCTTTTTGTCGTTATTTTGGAGTTCTCATTGACTTCTCTGCCCTTACTGAGCATATGGTCACAGCCCTAATCAAAAATAACCCAGGAAGTCCTAAGCGCTGCTGAGAAGCTCTCAAAAGCATTGACGACCAAGTTCAATGCTTGCATATAAACAGGGATCCCAGCAATGACCTTCATGCCTACACAGATTATGGAAGGTGTAGAACACCGACCGAACTGATGAGTTGGACACCTTACAGTCTCCATTATAAAAGGATGGACCTCCTACAGACCTTGAGGAGAGATAGGGAGCAATTCAGCTACTGGCCTACATTACGTAATACATTCAAAGAACTGCCAAGTTGATGCAGCGAAATATTCAACCTCCACAAATCCGAGCTTCTCCCCAGGACTCACCACCTCCTAACACCAAGCTCTTGGGGCGCTTTGTTGTCCTGTATTCGTATTATTATCGAACTGAAGTGCCGAATCTGCCCAATCTTCCCTGGGACAACTAAGTGTTTTTCTTAGATGATAATAGTTCACTGAGGGCTGGAGCTTGAGTCGTGGCTACTCTCTGGGAGTGGGCCTATTGGTCCGTCTACTGCCAGCTATCTAATAGTTTATTCTTCCTTTTAGGTTACTGAAGATTTCTAAAGTTTACTAAGTTCCCTATGACGGATGCCAAACAAGTACCACAAAGGCCGCTGGAACCCGAATTTGTGAGCTTGCGACTTTTATAATCTGAATGTGTTAGTTCACACGATATGCTTTTCCCCGCCCAGAGTAAAGGATCCGCAATGAGAGGCGGAGCTGTAACTTCTCTGTCTGACAACCAGGTTTAATCAAAGTTTAGTTTGAAACTTTTGTTCGTTTCCTGCTCGTTAATGTTTCTAACGGAAGGAGCTTCGCCCGACTGAGATGCATTCATCAGTCCCTCACGAGAGGCTGGAGAGATGGAACTGCTGACCCTTAATTGTATTACTCTGGAATCCATTCTTGCATCTTGGTAGAATTACTAGCGGCGCCGAGGTACCATTTACTTCGATATCGTGCTTAGCACCTAATTTCCGAAAGTTCTTTTGCATTTGTATCTACTTCATCGTGTTCACTGTTGCACATAAGTTATATGCGAAAAAATCTATACAGAGTCTTTAAAGAAATTCCTTCAACATTCGGAAATAGTACCTATAACTTCAAAAGTATTGAAGATTATTGGAATCCCGGACCTATACAAAGCATTATCTTTTCCTTGACATTCTAAATTTAACGAAGTTGACCTTATCAGTACTCGTGCACGAAATGCATAGGTTCCATTCCTCTCTTAAAGTCCGGGTTTAAAAAGAACTTATCGGAGTTATTTAAATAACTAAATTTATCTCAGTACGTCTCCAGAGCCTTCTATTGCATCTTCGTCGCTTCTTGTTACTTTTCCACGGCCATCTCTTGTCCATCGCTGTCTGTTGCGATTTCAACGGCCGTTGTCATTACGTAAAAAGATGTTGCCGGTCCTCTAGGTCCAATCTTAACGCTTGTAGAATGTAAATACTTTGCCGAGAAGGCTCCCTGTCATAATCTGTGTTTCTGACGTCGTCTTTTATCTCGCATGAGCATTTTTCCTTTTGGGATTCTCTTCTCTTTTTCTCTAACGCAGTACCTTCATCTAGTCCAGTTCGTATCACAATTGATACACTACTTAGCTGTTACCGCTGCTACTGTTTTCTTTATCCGTAGTTTTCTTTTTTTCCGCTGCTCCTTTTGTTTTTGCTACCATTTTGCTTGCTTGCTTACTTCCTTCGCCGCCACCACTACGCCTCCCGCCGTACCCCCTCCGTCATGTCATTGCCTCTTTCCTCCTGAAAGTCCCGCTGCGGCATTGCTCTCATTTTGCAACGAGGAAGTTCCTGAAAATATGCCACTCTGACCTAGTATTACAATTCCTGTGTTCCACATGTTGTTTCTGGAATAATTTATAATTTTACCGTAGCGATTCACAGAGATCTAGTTTCGCGATGAAAAGTCGTCTTAGAAAAAAGTGTTTCGAAACTTAAAACTTCCTTTGTGCAGCATCAAAATGAGATTCGAAATGAGACCAGCAACAGCTATTCGTGAAAGGCAATTCATACTTCTATGAAAGTGCTTTCGTACTATGATAAGCTACCACTTCATGTATAATGACCATCACGGTGAAGCTGACGTGCAGTGGCAATGCACTGACAACGTCAACGAGATCCAAAATATTATTTTAATCATTTGGTGCGTGACCTATACTGGCCTGCAGCCACCGCCCGAAGTCCTCCCTTGTATCACAGTTTGGCTAAACCAACGCTGTAAATGGCTTGGCGCGCCATTGGCTCGGACCTATGTTTGGGTGCGTGCGATGCCTCTACCTTATGGCATATTGGCATGTGCCAGTTGGGATGTCAAACATTCCCGAGTATTTTTTTTTTTTATCGTGCCGTTGGTTTTTCGCGCGTGTGCACAGCACCGGCAGCTGAGCGCCTGCCAAGCGAGGCAGTCACGAGGTGTCGCTCTTCTGAAATTATTTCTGTTGTTTCTCAGGCGTCTCGTGTTCGTTCGCATTGCCAGCCCATAAGTCGGTCAGTGAAGGGCGGCAGCCAATTGGCTCTCGACAGTTGCACAAATATTGTCAAAATTGCGAACGTGCTAACGAAATTTCTGCGTGCATTAAGGTGCAAACGTAAATACAGATAATTAACTACGCAGTCAAGGTGTATTTTTGCTCTGGATTTTTAGCAGCTCTGCTATCAACATGGATTGGATCGGGCGTAAAGAAACATTTCATTGACATTAAGCTATCAACGTAGTAAACATGGGCCTGCCACTTTGTCGGGGTGCACTAGCACCAAACTCGCACGCGCCGTGTACGTCCATCGCCGCGTGCGCTCAAGTAAGCTTTCTTTCCTCGTCACCACCACCATAAGCACTACCTAACCGAACCTAACCTAACCTAACCTAACCTAATCGGTGAGCACAGGCGCCAAACTCGCCGCGCGCAATGTACATTTGCGACTATTCTGTGTACGTGCACCGCTGTGCGTGCGTGCTGCGTTCAAGGTATGTACGTGTGATGTGTGCTATTGACACAAGTCGCTGCATCGCAGATTAGGTTAGGTAAGGTAAAGTTGGGTAAGGTAAGGTAAAGTTAGGTTAGGTAAGGTAAAGTTGGGTTAGGTAAGGTAAAGTTAGGTTAGGTAAGGTAAAGCTAGGTTAGGTAAGATGAAGCTAGGTTAGGTAAGGCAAAGTTAGGTTAGGTAGTGCTTCTGGTGGTGGTGACGCGGCAAGAAAGCTTACTTGAACGCACGCACAGCGATGCACTTACACAGCGATTCGAGTTTGGCGCCAGTGTAATCTGCGATACAGCGACTTAAGGCAATGAGACACAGCAGAACAGCACATGTGCTTCAACGTAAGCACGCACGCACAGCAATGCACGTACACAGAATAGTCGCGAACGTACACAGCGCGTGCGAGTTTGGTGCCTGTGCTGTCGGGATGGTCAGAGTTTCCGTTAACTAAGTTTTTTTAAATAACTTAATAACATCTCTCAATTCTTGGCGATTTATGGCGATTGACAGAAGACGCAGTGTTCGTTTTCAATATTTGCTTCACTTATGATACAGAAAATCAGTGGACAATGTGTCGCTCTGGCCTAAGTTCCTATACCCGACGAAATTCACTGGACACTCTTCTGTGCAATCTTAGCCTTATTTACTGGTCGATTTTGTTGGATTTTGGACACGTTCGATTGAACACAGACATAAAACCTTCAAGGCTTGACTTATCTGGAATTTCAGGCAGGTGCGCTGGCTTCGACCAGTTCAGTTGAGTGTCAGACGCTGTCCCTTAATCGGCTACCCTTGAGACTTCCAGAAACTAAGTTCTGTTCCATACAATAGAATTTTCAGCCGACTCAACGTAATCGGGTTGTTTCTAACACGACAGGATTCATAGCGGCCGTGCCCAAACTTCTGTCGGAAATTTCGGATATTTTAAGCTTTGCAGGCTTAATTTCGGGGCCTGATTGAACGTGCCCTTAGTACGGAAAACATGGGCTTCTGTAGTTATTACTTCCAAAGTATCACTCACGCCGTAAGTACACAATTTTATGAGTTAATTCATATGTCACACTTGAATGTGGGTAAATTGTGCATTATTTGCTAAGCTTATGATTAACTCTTCATTACAGTGCGTTACTACACAAGGACTTACGGATAAAAGTATGTCCTACCGAATGTGCCTCGAATGAAGCGATTGAAATTCGATCCACGTCCTCCCACAATTGGACACAGATACGCCGTCTTTCTCATTGTTTTGCGTTGTGTGAGCTTGCTATTATTTTTTTATTATTTTTCAGGAAGTTACAGGGCATAAACGTTCCTATTTTAATTTAGCGTTGTCGCATCTGAAATGAAATTCACTGTCGGAAGATCTGCGTCCGGTCTTTAAGTAAAACGATAGCTTATTCACAGACCATTGTAGATAATGTTGCGTTCATTTTGTTACATATAGTTGTTTATCTGTGACATAATTGTCCAAGCTCATATAAAAAAATACGTCTCCTTACTGTGATCTCCTTATCTCCCACATTTTACGCTTAATGTGCGTTCCCGTGTTTGTACATCTAGAACTTATTGCTATAATAGATTAAATTCTTTCAAGTTTGGCTCATTGTCAATTAATCATTCTGCACGTTCAACCGTTACTAATCCTTAATTAACTCGTCAAAAACTCATTGACAAATAAATACTTCATAGCTGTGACAATCCTCTTCGAAAAAAATAGCCGTTGTTGTTGATGAAGCCAAAGGAAAATTAAATTTATAGTCGTAATAATTTCCCGCCTCTCTCTACCTGTCATTAGATTTGTTTAGAAAATTATCGAACTCATCTCGAGCTCGCAAAACCTGTGAAGCACGGAAGCAGCGTCTAGCTGTAGCGCCTACAAGTTTTTTGTGCGTTTAGAGCAACCGAGCGCAGTCCATTTAAAGAAGATGGCACAATACCTTTGCTGATGTGGAGCATTTCCGTAGTGACGCCAAGGTTTAATAGTTGGATGACGCACGTAAATGGCGACCCACGACCACCCGTGTTGTTGTCTTGAATTGAATTACTGCCGGGCCTCTAGGGAGTTGTTTCCTATTTTAGTCGTTTAGGACATATTGTGTTAACTATGATGAGCTGATAATTAAAAATTTAAAAGCAAAGTAAAGAGTTGATAAAATCATCGTATATGTATAATTTTAAACGTTTCGGAGTCCAACTCCATCATCAGTTCATGTCTGGAAATATAGAACAACGAATTATTTTGGTAATATGATCGAACTAACCACAGTCTATCAAACCTAACTAAACACAGTTACGCTAAACAAAATATTACTATGGAGTTTAAAAGCAAGATAATACACATATTGCTTATCGAATCAGTAAAGAAGCGGATATGAACTGGTTGTATTATTAAGGGGGGTTTGAGCTTATGGATATAGAGAGACTCTAAGATTTGAAGATCTAATTTATTCTGGGCGTGTCCCAACACTGTGAAATCCTCATGCGCTACTTGGGCACCACACTGCTCAGCGAGACGGCTGAATGAGGTGGGACAGCTAGTATTCGGTTCGTACGACAACTCCTGCCGCGATGCTCTACTATTCTAGTCGAAAGGTTTCGTGAGATCATTCCGACGTACGACGATGCACAAAGCGCACAACTAAATTTATACACCAGAGAGCATCGCAATCGCGGAAGGAGTCTTTGTAGTGAAAAAATGAACCAATTTTGAAATTATTAACCAGAATAGGACATAATCTGTGATTTGGAAAATAAACTGAAAATAAAGTGCTTAGCTCACGGGACAATTTTTCAGATACTGAACCAAAGTAGGGAAAAACACAGTAGATACGCTGGCAATTATCGATGGAACTAACAGGAGCAACAGTATATTGTTTGTCAAGGAATTTCTTTATTCTAGTATTGATGAGACCAAGGGAGAATCCATTACTGACACAAAAAGATCTTAAAAAATCGAACTCCGTATGAAGGTCACAGTAAGTGGAACATACGCGGTAAGCTTTATTGATCACAGTGTAAACACTATTCATTTTAAATTTATAGAAACAACAACTAAAAAAACTAGTGAAAAGGCCTGTGAACGTTGATTTGCGATAGACTGAATTCTTAAACTGGTGATTATCTTTTGATACTTGGCAATCTAGAAATGGAAGGCGTCTGTTACTTTCCAACTCCATAGTGAAAGTGATGCGAGGGTGCTTACTATTAAGGTAATCTAAAAATAATCTTATATGGCTAGGGTCAGGAAATGAAAGAAAAGCATCGTCAACATACCGGTTGTAAAATATAGGTTTAAATTCTGGCGGACAATCATGTAACCACTTTACCTCGTGAAAGCACATAAAAATATTTGATTAAGTTGAACCAAGGGGCAGGCCTAGGCCTTCTATTTGCTTATAAAACTTCCCTGTAAAAATGAAAAAAGAATTCAAAACAGAGAGTTCCAACAAAGATTTAAAATTGGACCGACTCAAGCCAAAAACTTCATTTACATTGGCGAATAATAGCTGCTAGCATATTTCAATGGTCTCCTTCAAGGGAATATAGTGAATAAATTTTCAACATCAAATGAAGCTATGGTTAGTTTTTGTGCATTTGTAAAACTAGTTAAGCGCTGGGCGAATGTGGAAGAATGGTCAACTGTGTACTGGTTACAGGTAGAAGGATTTAGAATGGGAGCTAGAAATTTCGCCAGTTTAAAGGTAGGTGTATTGTACGCTGCAAAAATTGAACGCATTTGAAAGTTAGTAAGAAAGTCAAGTTTATGGATTTATGGGAGGCCATATAATAATAATATAATATACATATAATATAATAATATATATAATATAATAATAATATAATACTAGAATAAAGAAATTCCTTGACAAACAATATACTGTTGCTCTTGTTAGTTCCTTCGATAATTGCCAGAGTATCTACTGTATTTTTCCCTACTTTGGTTCAGTATCTGAAAAATTGTCCCTTGAGCTAAGCACTTTATTTTCCAAATCACAGGTAATGTCCTATTTTGGTTAATAATTTCAAAATTGGTTCATTTTTTCACTACAAAGGCTCTCTCCTTCCGCGATTCCGATGACTGGTGTATAAATTTAGTTGTGCGCTTTGTGCATCGTCGTACGTCGGAATGATGTCACGAAACCTTTCGACTAGAATAGCAGAGCATCGCGGCAGGAGTTGTCGTACGAACCGAATACTAGCTGTCCCACCTCATTCAGCCGTCACGCCGAGCAGTGTTGTGCCCAAGTAGCGCATGAGGATTTCACAGTGTTGGGACACGCCCAGAATAAATTAGATCTTCAAATCTTAGAGTCTCTCTGTATCCATAAGCTCAAACCCCCTTAATAATACAACCAGTTCATATCCGCTTCTTTACTGATTCGATAAGCAATATGTGTATTATCTTGCTTTTAAACTCCATACTAATATTTTGTTTAGCGTAACTGTGTTTAGTTAGGTTTGATAGACTGTGGTTAATTCGACAATATTACCAAAATAATTCGTTGTTCTATGTTTCCAGACATGAACTGATGATGGAGCTGGACTCCGAAACGTTTAAAATTATACATATATGATGATTTTATTAACTCTTTTCTTTGCTTTTGAATTTTTAATAAACTTGCGATTAAAGCATGACCAAAATTTTCCGTTATACATGAGCTGATAATTATGTTGTAAAATTTCCCATGGTGGTTGATGTCGCGCGTGCATCGCACCTGTTTCGATTTATATATATGTTGGGCGCGTTTGGTGGATTTGCGCGATCGATCGATCGCGCTGCGCGTTTGGTGGATCGTTCAAACGCGCAATGATCGATCGATCGCGCAAAAATCGATCGATCTGTTGCGCGATCGAGNTTGATCGTCCGCGCAAAACAATCGATCGATGGGTGCGCATTTGATTAATACTTACAACATCCACCAAACGCGCAGCGCGATCGATCGATCGCGCAAATCCACCAAACGCGCGCAACATATATACTGCTAAATAAAACACGTGGAGATATTGGTTATGTGTCGTGTCATATAACCTGGAATCAGAACGATATCTATTTTGCTGGGTATCCAGTCAGCAGCTAAAGCGCATTTTAAGGAATAAGTACGGCAGACCTCTCGAAAACTGTCGCATCACTACATTGCTCAATTTTAATTCGGACGTACCGCGGTTATTAATATACGGTATGTTCCGTTTCTAAAGAAGAAATTTTAAGCGGTATAACTGCTACCTGATGCTTGTTTTATTGCGTACTCATTTAATTCTCTCTACTATTCCATCTCTACCTAACACTGTTCCGAAAACCAAACCTATAGATGCGCTCTTTTTTTAACGTATTGTAAATATGGTAGTGGCATGCACCTGTTTTCGTAGCTCCTAATTTAGGCGCACTTACCACGGCAAGAGAAACTCCTCGTATGGCAACCCCGGTCTGTGCGTCAATACGGAGGCGTGTCAGAGGCAGCCTGTGACGTCACTCCCGACTGCAATCGAACAAACATCCTCTGCAGCGTCTGGTGCGTTCGTTTGGCCCGTGACATGCATTGTGCCTTGGGAAACTCCCCTGACTGTCCTTACTCCTATGGGTGTGGGGCCGAAGCAGGGGGTTTTCAGCTGTGGAGGGAAGGCCACTGACAAGGAATTGTGGATTGTTGAGAAGCCAAGGATAGAACATTGAGCTATTTAGGTAGGACCGACTGGTGAGTCGGTGCCTAGGGGTGTGCATGTAAAGGAGAGGCTGATGAGATATGCTGTGAAGGAGATGCTGCTAACAAGGAATTATGGATTGCTAAGTAGTCAAGAACGGAAGTTTAATCTATTAACGAAGGAGCGATGATGAGGCGTTCTGGATTGTAGAGGAGTGGCCAATGAGCGTATTGGATTGGGGAGGAAGGACCGATAACATGTAATGCATTCTAGTTTAAGCTAAAGCAAGTCCCGAATTTTTGAGATGAAGGAAGAGGCTGTTGACCGTAGCGAACAGGTTGATGATTTTGCATTTTTGACTCATGAAGAATGATCAATGGCTGGTTTCATAATGTTATATTGAAGTTACCAAAATTTTGCAGCGTACTGCTGAAAAGTTCTCTACTGTTAAGAAGACCAAATTCAACATCAAAGGAGAAATCGTTTTAGAGCTTTGACTTGTACACCAGCTCGACAGAACACTAAACAACTGTTTCCGTGCTTCGTGTCAGCAAAATGTTCTGCAGCTTCAATTGCTCCCGTCTTCGGAGTGGATTTGGTATAATTTCTTAACTATGACTGGCATACGGTGAGCGGCTTAGCTAGAATGGGGCAAGGGGCAAAATCTGTTTCCGGACACAGTATCTAGGGGCCCCGGATTGAGCCCAGAATATAACATAGTGGTAACGTTTAAAACGTCAAATACGTTCGCAATCAGTTGAT
The DNA here is from genome assembly GCA_001587735.2 of Parhyale hawaiensis. Lineage (NCBI taxonomy): Eukaryota > Metazoa > Arthropoda > Malacostraca > Amphipoda > Hyalidae > Parhyale > Parhyale hawaiensis. The sequence goes on from LQNS02007215.1 coordinate 19,961,504, forward strand.
GAAATTAGAGATGCAGTGTCTTGAGCAAACATCCTGCACTGCGCCTCGGGTACGCTGGCCTCTTTGAGGCACAGTGGGGGCAACGTTTTGAAAGAGGGGCCTCTCGATTTATAGAAGAAAGTCGCACTGCGTTGCGACACATATTCGGCTGTTTCTCAAGAATCGGGAACTTTATTAACTGTTCTATGGTTATAATTGCAATAAGAAATTTTTTGCTCATTTTGGCAGTGCATTTAGCTATTTGAAACTATTACTGTAAGCGAAATGTAATTATCGGGGGCGCTGTAGCAATTTATCGCCGCTGGCGCAGTAGCCCAAGGGCGCGGGGCACTGGGGTTCCTAAAAATGGGGGCACATCGGCGCTGGAGCTCAGCAAAAAAAAAAAAAAGAAGAAACAGTCCCGCTCATGTGAATTACTGTAGGTATCCTTGATATACCTATTGCTAGCGTCCGTAGAGTTCGGCAGCCATTCAAGGAGGCATTTTGAACGTACTATCTACTGATTTTCGCACGTTGGAGAGGGGTGAGGGCGCCTAAATTGGTTTTGTTTGTCCTCGGGGACGAAGCCCGCTGAACACGGTAATTATTTCATGAACTGTGTTTTACAAGACGTTCATAATAACTTCATATACGTAGCACAGTTGGGACTCTCCATAATTCGACCCACTCGCTTATTTAATGTAACCGTTTATTTTAATTACTACGTTCTGACCACTTGTCTGTCTGTCTCTCTCTCGTTACTTCTTAGTACTTTGATATAAACTGTCGAATTATTCAAAATTTATTGAATTAGTACAGAAGTGGGTTATGTAATTTATTTAGTACTTCCTTTGCTTTGCGCATCAATGTTGCTTGGCTTTTGGCTGTGTACAGATCGTAACTTTTTCAGTTAAGTAACGGACGGTAATCGGTTAATAAATGGAGTTTCGCCTAAAGGCTTCAAAAGTGCTACACTTAATATCAGGGAGAATTTTCATCTTCGGTTTTTTTATTTACTATATTTTACTTATTGTGTAGCACTGACTTTACTTACATCAACAGAGTTTGAAAATATACGGAAGCTGACTTCCGTATGCCTCATTTTTTGTATCTCTCTGGCCTAATAATGTTTTTCCTTTTTAATTTTCTTCCTTAGGCCTTTACTTATTCTTTACCTCTATTTGTTCGTTTTATTTTCTTCTTTTTTCTTTCCCATTTCAAGTTTGCCTTTTTTTATTTCGCTCATTTTTCTCGTGGATACTTTTATTGCCATTTTCTCTTTTTTTTCTAAAAACATAAATACCTTTTAAATGGGTGCCTTCAAACACTTTTTTTTTCTCTCGTAATCGTCTAAGAATGGAGCTTTTGATAAGCTCATCACAGTCTTCGCCTTAGCGGGGAGTCAAGGACAAGGTAAACGTACGTATATTCGCAGTAAGAAAGTTTATTATAAAAACCTTACAAAAATAACCGTGGAAATCAATAACAAAATTTATAACAAGAATCGTCAACGATCAGAAAAAGTTACTTAAGGCCGTTTTATTCTCACGTATCGCTCGCTGCTTACACATTTTACACATTCATGCTTCAGTCATACACATACACGTTTATACCTTGACTTTAACCACATGCACATTCACATTTTTTCACGTTTCAAATGTACATTCACACATTCACATCTGCACAAGTTATAGTGAGAATAAGAGCTGCCTAACTTGTTCCGTTTTACATGAACGAACGGAACGATATAATCTGCTATATATATAATATATAATTTTTTAAAAATATTACATAGCTAAACGAATACCCTGTAAAGCACAGTAGCGAGGCACACGGACATAATTTTACGCTGTAAGATATAGCGTGAAAATTGACGTTAGTGTCAAGAACATTTTATGATTCCTGTTGTTTCATAATTAACGGAAGTTATTATCCTGGCAACAAGTACCGTAGTTGTAATACATGTTATGTAGTCACATAGGTATTGATCACATGAAAGGGAAATGAAATCAATAAAAAATTGAGAATGAATTCAGTACAATGGTGTCAATCAAGCTTTCGACTTGGCGTGTTAATTATAAGTGAAGACTTTTAAATTTTTCTATTCGCAACAAAAAAATTATTGTCCCAATCACAAAGTCTACAAACGGAACTTATCCCAGGAAACTTGAGCAGCGCAGTTTTTGTTTGATTCAACGCATCTAGTACTATTCCTCCAATACTAAGTTCTAGAAAGATGCATGATGACGAAAGCGTGTTGTTGATAATACAGGATACGAGAAGAGACTCACGAGCGCGAGTATATGTATGTTCGAAACACTATTCTACACGTACAATATGTACATACATAGACATTGTCAACAGTCGACAACAGCGAGTAACTTGTTAATACTTTTTGGTCCCGCACGCGTAGATCATCAGTAGGTCACTGAGACATAGACGATAATTGATATTGTGGTCTATTGAATGTTGAATTATTGTGCTATAAATTTTCTTTATTTTAAACCTCATGTTACTTTTCTTTTGTTTTACTATGGTGCATACAGTTGTCGTGAGCTCTGACATTATTGTAATGGACACCCAATTTATAGCTGCTTACAAAACTACTAGGAGAATGAAGGAAAGTTCCAATTGACTAAACATATCCTTCTGTAGCCTTTCTATGGAGATACTAATAATGGAAGCTTAGGTGTGGATGATAACCATGGAAGAGATGATAAGTAGTTACTTGCTTACTGATATAGAGCAAGTATTCTTTATATATATAAGTGACGATTGACAGTGTATGCAGTTTAGGTAACATTCACAAAACGGCACTAAATAAATAACATTTTACGAAAGATGAGATTATTATTATTAACATACATACAAAACAAACCGTAATACGTTAGCCTACAGCTGACTCAAAAGATAGGACAGGAAATCCAGTTTATAGCTCAGTTACGGACGCTCCGCCATCTTTAGGAAATCGAAAGGAAATGCTGCAATTGCTAAAGGAATTGGGATATTCAGGCAGTGAAACGAGCTGCTTCCCCACGTGGAGTTTGGCAGCTAAGTAGCCTATTCTCGAAGTAGTGGTACAGCAATGTATAAATAACAAATATATTAACCTAAAAACACTAACTCCTCGATCTAAAAGCAATGCAAGGGCCCTGGATGCTAAATCTCCTATTCCACGATATAGAAGCAAGTAATACAACGCCCACTGGTCAATCAGATATAACGTCAATAAGTAGTCTAAAAGGAAATTTCAAATGAGATTTGTTATTGAGCGGAATTAGATTGGTGAGCAATTCTATTATTGGCAAAATATATATATACATAAACACAGCTGATCTATAAACTGGAATTCACATTCCTTAGGAACCATTGTCAGCTGAGTCCAAAGGAACTTTCTGCATCCGTTATAAAAACATCGTTAAAAATGGAATACTATTGGTACCTAGCTTAAACCATGCACGTAACAGATGCATATACGGTTCCATGCAGATCAGAGGTAACTTACACTAAATAATAATGATAAAGAAGCTTGTCTAAAATAATACAGTGACTAAGGAAGCAGAAGGGTACGTCGATTCTGTACAACGGATAATCATTACCTTCTATCTTATCATTCACATCACAGTTCGCAGCCAATGCATATTGACCTTCCTTCTCACGCTAAGGGCTCCTAAGCTGTAACTTCAAAGAGCTTTAAAGAAACACGAAAAATATACACGATGGAACCCCATTGTAAAACGAGTGACTCTTAGCTGTTTATCACTCGAAGAGAATGGTAAACACTGCCCAGCTTATTAATTCCAATTTAAAATCTAAGCCCTGAAACCATATTATGAACATTATCTTCCTCCTCATCCAAGTGGAGCTCTCCACTGCTACCTCCACTCGCCTGATCACTACGAATGTCAGACTTATAGCTTCCAAGACTATCAATACCGTCAGTCAGGTCCGCAAGTTCTTCGGCTTCTTCAGCCTCGTCGGTTTGAACAACAGGGCTGATGTTGCCACTTCTGTAGCAGTCATCCTCATCACCTTTCAGCCATGCGTGTCTTAAAATTTCCTCGAGGTTAGGTCGATTCTTAGGCAAAAACTGGAGACATCGGTGAATAAGTTCTTGACACGACTTGCTGAGATTAATTCCACGGAAGCTAATTTGATTATCGAGAATTTCATGATCGACTTCGAATGGAATGTCTCCGCAGACCATGTCATACAGAAGAATGCCAAGGGACCAAACTGTAGCTGGAACGCCATGGTATGTGGATCGAAGAATCCATTCAGGAGGAGAATACTGCCTTGTTCCTGAAACAAGTGAAAAGAGAACATATTAGTTTTTTCCTGAAGAAAATTAATCACAAAGTTTTTTCATATCACCGTAGTATTTGAAACTATTTTTTTTTTAAGGCAAACTGTTTACTTGTAATTATTCAATTAACAGTTTATGCAATCCGGCCATTTAGAAAGGGAAGTAATACACCATTAAAACTTACCTTCAAAATCGGAAAAAGGCGAATCCTGGACAAGAGCGCCAGATCCAAAATCGATTAATTTAAGTGTATTATTTCCGAATTCATCGGGGACGACCAGAAGATTTTCGTCTTTAATATCTCTGTGGGTAACTCCAGCATCTTGAATATCTCGAACGATTTCAACCACCTGGAAAGAACAGAAACAAATCACTTACAAAATGCAGTTTTACACTGTCCTGTTAATAAGCATGTAATTCAGAACGGTCCACCATATCCGCGTTTTATATTGGAAGATTCGAAAACCTCTCATTTCAGTTGTGGATGAAGGTGCTTTAAAAGCTTACCTGCTTAAACAAATATCTGGCTTCAGATTCTTGGAGTCGGACACATCTTGTGATGTAATCATAAAGATCTTGACATTGTTCGGGCCTTTCCATGATGATGAGGAAGCAATCGCCGTACTCGAACCATTCGATGAGGTGGATAGCACCGGGTACATGATTGACCTTGCGAAGAAGAACAACTTCCATGGGTACCATGTCACCATCAGCCTGAAAAGAGAGAAAACTATGGGTTAGTCCTTTGTCTATATGAATTTTTTAATCTTAAACTTTCCCTTTCTTTTAGCTTGCTTCAGCAACAGTTGCACGCATGTTGTGACTAAATAATTTCCCTTCGAGGCGGTAGGTGCCGTGTCCAACAATAGTGGTGGAAACTAGGTCATGTTTTGAGGGGCTGTTACATGAGGACGGAACTAAAAGCACTTTCTCCTGAATAATCCAAGACAAGCTGACCACAATCCAGACAGAGAGCAGCCAGGCCGAAGTGGTTTCACTGCAGCTTTCTACCGTTCCGCATCAGCGTAACAGGATCCTCCTCAACAGCGCAATCTTAGGTATTAAGTAATACTTGGCAACTAGGCCTACGCAACGTTAAATTATGTATCCGCTTTGCAAGATTTACGCAATGAAATTCGTGTAAAAAATTTTTCCATACCATTTTTTTCTTTTCGATTGTTATGAAACTTCAGCCTGTATAGCTTTAGTACCAAGACCGTCTACCACATGCTGCGGGTTATCGTAATACAATAATCTTTCCGCAATTATTGAAAAATCATCGTTAGTGTACGAAATTAACGTCTAACTCCGTGCCAGTCACAATTCTTCCTAAAATCCATTGCAATTCAAGTACTTTATATATGGAAAAAATTGACTATTTCCTATTTCTGTAAAATTATAAGATATCGACCGTTGCAAACTATAACCATCTAACTAGAAGTAACAGGCGTCGACGAAACGAAAGGAGAAAGAGCTTGGGGTTTGTTTGTGGGTGAAGCAGGGGGCGCCGCTCCAGCAAGTGTTGCGAGAGAACGCACCTCCGACTGACCCAAATTCAAGGGAGCCCTTTCTCCACTCGCTGTCACAGCTGCTGGCGCACTTGCTCCTACTTTCACTGAACATTACTCGGCAAAACTGATGATCATAATTCGTACTGAATCCTCTTGGCTGTTACACGTCATTTATACTCGACTTTTGAATACCGTGGACAGTCATTGGAGATTTTACTGTCTGGCTACCTTAAGATTTACCTTGAAGCCCACCTGGGCTTACAAATGTATATATGCACGTCAAGAAACACCGTACATACTGGTGTTACTCATTCTGAACTATGAACGACGGTGAACTGAAATGTCTAAACACCAAAACTCGGGAAGTGAAACTGTGCGCGGCAGCCACTTTCTAACAGGAGAAAAATCGGTTTGCAAGAACGTGTCTTCCAGTGGCATCGTCGTGTCGACCACTTCCTAAGACCTCGCCCAAATCGCACCACACCCAGAACTACTCGTCACCCGCCTTTAACTTGCTTACTCACTTGCCTTCACCCAAAAGGCGAGAGAAGCACCTCACATTCACCTTTAGAGCCACCATGCAAGGCCCAGCTTAAACTCGGCTTGCCTACCATAACGTTGCTTGTCATTGCTTCGAAATATTAATTTGGCTTAGTCATGGAACGTTCATCAAAGGATAGACTTTAGACGTTCGTTATGGTAAGTACCTACATTGCGCAAGGATGAAGACAAACACTGTCACAAGAAGGACCTTGCTCCAGTGACCTGCCAACAGCTGGTGCTCGACAACAAGCAGATCTTCGACAGCATCGTTTAGATAGTGTCACCATGATCTCAAGACCTTTTCGGAGACCCAGGGACACAGAGGTCAACCACAAAAATGAAAGTCTAGAAAAACGAATGAAAGTATATACAACCTGATGAAGTTTTGTCAATTGATAAGTGTTATGATATGCAATGGATTTCGCCAATAAACTTTGCTTACTAGGAATAACGGCACCTGCAGGTGTTGAGCCAGCTTTTAGTAATGCAACTTAGCGTCTACCACATTCGTGGTGAGAACGAAAAGGCTATTTATACTGTTCTCGTCAGCTTGTTGTGTATAACTTTTGATGTCAGTTTTGTCTTTGCATATTGACCCATAGAGATAAAGCATGGCAGTGACACTTTAGGTTTATGGACATACCAAGTTTTTTGTCACTTCAGCGCCTTGGATTTTCCAAAAAGCAAAAGAACCTGCATCTTGGCCATGGTGCTACACTTGAGTAACCTGGACCAAGCATGAACATGTATTTGCTAATTTGGCTTACATGCGAACGCATCTCAGCTTGCCTAAATGTTGAAATGGAGAACTTCGAAGCTTAGGGGAAGTGAGGTACGACGGCAAACGAGAGGCGCAACACAACCTTCACTCAATGTATTGTCTGAGGTCGGTTGAGCAACGCAGGGAACTAGGACTAGGTCGACAGCCCCCTACACCCGCCACTTCACGGCTAAACGCTCGCTCCGTCCATGACATCAATAAAGCCCACCTTCTGACCCACTGTCGTGGTTGAATGCAAGTAATTCCAGCGCTCGAGAATGGATAGTTAACTTTCGGTGAAGGTGCAGTGAATGGAAACACGGGAGCGACAGACTCTCAAGGTAACAGACCGAACAGTAATGCATTCCTGGTGAGTCAATCCATGAAATGAGGGCAAGGTTTTAATGGTGGAAAATTCGTGTTCAGTATCTGACGCAGTTTCACCTCACTCTTCCCCACCGTTATGTAAGTGAGCAACTTGTTGGTTTCAGATATACCTACCCTATAGGATTAATGCATGGCGTTACTATTGCTGAAGCAAGACTAAAATACAAAACTGATTAGAATATACTAAGTAATTTTCACTTAATTGTATACGTATGAAGATGATATTTGCAATAATACACATGTTCTCGCGCATCTCCATTTGTGTATAGTCTTAAATATCACGCACGGATCAACTGTACCATATACGTATACATGTATTTCACACGATGAACAAATGAAAGCCTGAGTAAACTGATACTCACCACTCCCCATGATGGGACTTTGGCGCGGGGCACTTGTTTCACAGCCACAGGTAGGCCATCGTTGATGCGGACACCAGAATATACTTTTCCAAATCCACCTTCTCCTAGGACACTGCCCAGTCTGTACTGCAGCTCAAAGGGCTGTGTGTTGAGCTGGGCCATGGGTCTGTCGACCGCACGGTTCATGCTATCCTCATCGGAGGAGTAGCTTGTGTTTTTCTTGTTGGTTCTGTGATGTTTGTTGGAACGGCGAACAGAAGCCATGATAGTGCCTGGAACAAATAGAAAGACAAAACATTATTAGGATGTTCGTGAGGTGCGCTCTGGTTGTCACCGGTCTGAATTTCGAGCGGTTGTGATCCATGCTAGTTTTGTATATTTCGACAATTTAATTTTTGCGATACAGAATTACATTCAATCGCTAAGCGCGGCTTTCGGCTGCTTCTCTACATTAAGAGAGAGATGAAGGATCCGATATACAAATAGGACAGAAGTGTGATACTTGTGCGTACTGGTAAGAGTTGAATGTTATGCATTGATTCAAAGCTTGTTTACTTTGCAGTTATATTTTCGAACATAAATTGTAGTTCACTAATGGCGAAAATATAACTCCGTTTTTGTACTACAGGCAAGCGACTCGCCCACAACAGCAACTGGAGGAGCGAGTGACAAGTTTGAGAAAATCATTAATGGAAGTTTCCATTTAAATCACCAAAAATTATGACAACTCTATTTAAAATATTTCTGTAAAATAATAAATTACTCTACCAATTGGACGACTAGCCTCTCTGGATAAAAGATGTAACGAATTAAAATTGTACACAAAATTATCACACCGGGTATTACATAACATAAACGCTTCGAAACACTTATCAAGTCGGGTATTTCAAAAATATAACACTTCGAAACACGTTACGTACCTGTTGCTATTCGAAGCGATGAAGTTGCTTTTTCTCCCAAAGTCTGAGCGACTCTCCAAAAGTTGGTAATCTTGAATTATATTTATTCACAGTCTTAGAAAACAATATGAATTATCCTCGTCACTTTCTTTCATTGAAACTTCTTTTCACCTTCAAAGTCAGTCCGTTTTTCAACGTTTAGGACGGTACTACTGTACGACACTTGTTACGACCACTGGACACCACAACTTCACTGCTCGGCAAGTGCTTCGCCTGATGCTAACGCAACAAGAGCAGTCGCTGAACTAACGTTGCATCGCGAACGCTGTTCTTTTATACCTTCGTCAGTTGCCAAGTAGTAATATTGCATAGACGAACGCCGTTCTTGCCAGATGCCACTGTAACCGAATTCGTTTCTTGTGAAGCATCGGACGTTTACGAAGAAAGTTTCATTCTCGTAGGAGTTAGTTTTGCTGGAAATATATGGGCGGAAGAGATTGCTATTATATTGCTTATTCAGACACTACTCGGTATCATTGATGTGTTCCAACCGCCTTTTATATTAGTTTTTCTATGGTCTTGAGCTACTTGTTCGTTGTCCATCCAACAACCTATTGCCCTTCAGTTGATCAGTTTACTGACCATTGCTTTTACATCATAAACTGAAAATGCTTTTGCATCCCTGTTCAAATTTTGTTCATCATTAAATAAAAAAAAAAGTTTATGTTTACCGTTAATCTACTTGGACTTCACGTGGTGCAATAATGCCATTGCTCTATCGAGGGCCTTAGTTACTCTACATGGCTCAACTTAGGCCTGGGGGTTACAGCTGTGTCTGAATATTATAAGTAAATTTAACTGGTATTGCACTTTATTGTATAGTACTGAATTCAAACGCATTTGTCTTACTATCGTTCACTGACATTCAGTCGACCGCGCATCTCTTTCCCCGTTTTATATTCAACTCTTTTTCAGAGGCAAAATATACTGCTATTATTAGTAACTGTATATTTTGAACTGGAACGACCTTGTGACAACTTACCGACTCAGCTCCCGTTGTTTGCTCAGACGAATGCTCTGTCTTAACGTTGGTACGTCTTAAGTTCGTACGTCTTTAGTACGTTCTACTATCCTCTGGCGATTGCTCATGATGATAATAATCGGGACTGTGGGATATGGCTACTGTTCTACAAAGAGCCAGCCAACCTATAAACGTACTTCTGGCTTTCAGTGTCACTGATACCATTCATAGCACTGGCTCTTTCATACACTAGGTAATCTGTTCCCCTCTGATGTGACCTCTTTTTATGCATACTAAAGATGTTATAAATAATACATTTTTTCGCTGTTTGGTTGAAGAGCAGCATAATGGTGTTATGGTTCGCAAAGTAGCGCTACGCTACTGTATAATATAATTTCTGTATCATATTGTTGCAGTTTTGTACATGTTGGTCAGTAAAACCTTTTGGTTTGTTTAAGATAATTTTAGTGTATTATTCATCTTTGCTGTAGCTTTCATTTCGGATAATTGCATCATCCGTCAGTAAACAAACTTCCCCGGAAAATCGTGAAGCAAGGAGCCCTACTTCTAAGAGGGTCATGGTGCCTATCGTAAATGTTGCGCCACCTGTCCGCAGTTCCGTCTGCTTATAAACACGCGTTGGCAACTGTGCCAGTCAAAACGACACTGCATTAGGTGTCGCTAAGTCTGCAACTTACGGCGAAAAAAGACTGAATTATAAGAAGCCATTTCTGTTGCCAGAAGAGGGCCTCATACATATACCTAATCGAAATACGAGCCATTAATTATATTGATTAATTATAGTGAAGGTCGAAGAGTATCTCGCTTGTTACCGTCAGTACCATTTGAATCAAAGTGATAAATCCAGAGAAGCGATTCATTCTATTTGAGAAGCATCGTTTATTATCCACTGTTTAAGCTGACTCACTTTCCATTCCTATAATTATTCACCGTCCAACTTTCATTTACATGTTTTTTTTAGCAGTGTAGTATTGCCGACTCCCAAAACGGCACTGAGTTGTAGCACTTCAATTTTTTGTGATGATTACTAATTCATTAACTTGTGTGAATCATAATGTAAGGTGAGTTTCGTATCGCGTTTTACTTATGCACTCGAGTGACCATCCGTCCGCAGATGTGTCGACTCGTGCAGATTGAAGTTGATTTTGCATTTGGTGTATTACGGTAGCACCCAACACTGAAGTTGCAAGTAGCCTGTAATGTATATTCTTTACCTGCGCACTTATTCCGTTGCACTCAACTGATGTGTGGCTTACATACGGAATAGTTATATAATTTTAGGTAATATACAAATGCCTCCTTGTGCTAGGAATTTGTTCACATATCGGCGTAAGGACGACCCTCCAACTTTTTCTGCGCAAGTGAATTGTACGAGTGCAGTTAGGTCGTCGATGTTCGGGTGGATTTGTCTCTGAATGCTTACAAGATCGTGTTAATCGGATTATCTACTCTGGGCGTATTTTCCAATGTTTCGCACGATTTATTATAAGTACCTACTGTTATAAATCTTCCCCTAGACCCCGCTGTTGACAACAATTCTTTCACAAGTAACTGCACACGATCTATGATTTTTCTATGATCCGAGTATATATCCTGACCTGCCTCAACCTACGTGAGATTTTCGTTGAAGTACTCGGGCATCAGGAAACCAAGGGAAGGATGACGTGGGTTTCTCAAGTCACTGTTCTTCAAATCAAAACTCATGATCTGTGGTCTGACTTTTTCTCCTGTCCGCACTTTTAAATCACCAACATCTTAGATTTAAGGAAAATGAAACCTCCTTATTGTGTTTACCGCGCAGTGGAAAACAAACAGTTATTGCAACACATTCATTCCAGAGAAAACAACAACCACGAGAGGGCGCTGATAGTTGCGAGTTGGGCAAGCGGTAATCTCGCCAGGTTACCATAAAAAACGCGCTGGCAACTCCGCCCGTTGCCAAACATCACCTCTTTCACCGAGCTCTGCCCTGAGTTGAAGGGGATATTTCCCGTAGCTGTTCAGTAATTCCCAGCGGCGGGCACCCAGAAAACTGGTAGCTGAGTTCGTACGTACGTCGCTGGCCCTTTCTTCGAACGTTTCTTGATAGCTGAAACGAAATCTGTTCGGTGACCCCAAATTTTTTCCGTTGTTTCTCTAAGGCTATAGCTATCGAACGTTCAGTTTATGTATTTTTAAATATATGTTTTCTGATGCTTTTCAATATTGTATAAGTTTATTACTCATTTCATCTGCACAGCTTTAGTTCGATTAGCTGACCTCGATCGACTGTTGGGGAACGAATTAATGGCTATTCATTTTTGTACCGACGTAATTTTATAAGATGTATGCTGCTATTTGTTGCAATATAGAGTATGATTACTGATCAAACTTTTACTTCATCTGTAGTGCATTTTTATGCCTTACTTTTTACGAAATAACTTTTCAGTGTCGTAGACGAGCATTTGGCACCTCGGTAGCTTATTTAAAAAACGTTATCGGAAATGCAAAGATCTCATTAATGCTTTCGAACGTGGTCGTGTTTTGAAATGAAACTATCGTTTCTTCTCTACTTCGAGCGATCCGCGCGGCACGCTAGAAGTTACAAAATACATTGAAAATGAACGTTTTGCTCCTTGATCCAAGAGTTTATATCATAGCAGTGGTGCGGCAGCAATTGATGTTTTCGCTGCAACATCATTTCAGGAGAGTCTCCCATGAGTACATACATCCTCTATTTTCCATACTATTGCTGCCCCCTCCTCCAATTTGCTCAATACATTACGTGTTTGCAGTTGTTCTTCTCCCTTGGTCCTCATTTTCATGAGTACCATAAACTTTGGATGCAACCCAACTCGATGACAAGCAGCAGAACCGATTTGTGGTTGCTACAATGGCAGTCCTTGTTAATTGCGTCAGTTCATTTTCACTCATAGTCTAGTTTATAAGAAAAGTAATTGTCTGTTAAGATCGCGTTTCATTGCTGCTCACAGGAGTGATACAGGTTTTGAGGCAATAGTCATTTGGCTGTCACCGTATCAACCATGTAGTGACAAAATATAATAAGCTTTAATACAAGTATTCAAGTGATAATCTTTAAAAACAAGGAAGAAAGTAGAAGCTCTTGCAGAGACAAGACAAAGCTAGAGCTTTTTGGTCACAGATGTCTTGCCTCCTTGTGGAAGTTTCGAATTGAAAAAAAAAAACATGCGGTATATCGTGACGGCAGCGTAATATTTTGGGGCGGCTTCTCTGCTAGTTTAACCGAAGACTTTGCCAAGGTTGTAGATTCGTAAAACACGACCAACATTCTAAGAGAAAATGTCGACGCAAGCTATCGATTTTTCACCCTAGTGGATCTTTTCACCATATAATTATCCAAAAGCATTCGGTTAAACCAGTAAAGAAACTGTTAGTAGAGTTAGAGTATGTGTTCCAACAGTGATCACGCAAGCCAAACCCAGACATGCATCCAGTCAAACAGTAGTGGCGATTTTTCAGTAAAATGGTGATGCAAGAAACCCCAGAAAACTAGGAAAATGACGAAAGTTTGCTAAACAGGAATGTATGCTAGACCTTTGCACAGCTGGTTGTAGAAAAAGCGAAGTTAGCTTTACAGGACGTTTTAATGTTATGATTATTAACAAGGGCTTTGCAATGCATTATCAGGAAGAGTTTAATAAGTTTAAACGTAATAGCTTTTCTATTTTTGTTGTATTCCGTTGCTGAACTGAGCCTAATAGTTTTTCTATTTTGTTGAATACAGTATTTCTTAATTTTTTTGGGCTTGGTTATTGTTCTTTATTCGGGAACAGTAGTAATATCCTTACAACTTTTATAGTTACCATTTTTTTACTAGTATAAAGTCCTATAAATATGCAGACGTATGAATAATTGCGAGTGTAAGTGTAGGTACACGTCATATATACATACGCGTCAAATACCCTGCGCACGAAGGAATGATTCAGTGGTCAAATGCCCGCGAGTTCTGTTGCGAAGCCCTTCTTTGTCGTGGTTGCAAACTCAGTAGCATCATGGCTCGCATTCATGTCATATTTATCTGTAACTATAGATTTATGACAAAATAACCTAAAGCAGGCCGTAGTGCAAGAATGAATTCAAAACTGCTTTAACACAACTGAGGGTTTGTTTGTACACAGATTTCTGTGCAGCTGACCAGCTAATCTCGTAGAAAAAAATGCAGCTGGGCATTTTGAAATCATATGCAAAATGAGCTGGACAAACTCGCGTGGGACGAAGAAGCATCAGACAAACTCGGTTCAGTTTACTGGTTTTCTGACGCCTGGGTGCTGGTCAAATCCTCTATCACTAAATGCAATCGCTCTCAATTACCAGACAGTAATATTTGTATTATGCCGGCGTGGCGTCAGTATGCCAGCCTCGTTAATGATGTTTTAATGTACGATATATATTTGCAATTTTCGTAATGCGCCCCCGCACGTACTTTTTATTATTAGTAGTATTTCCCTGCCTCCCTTTTTATGAAGCCGCGTAACCTTCACCTGCCTGCCACCCCACCGTCAACCCCCCCCCCCCACAGCAGCGTGGGATATCCCAGCTGTGATGGTTTTCCGAGCAGCAACTGATACTGCGGAGACTTTTTTTGCATTTCCTCCCGACTCGCCCCTGCGGTGACAGCTGCTGGGCCTCGGAGGGAGCAGCGAACCTCGGCGCCGCACCGGGTTGCAAAGCGTGGTACTACCCGTTGGTTCCAGGATGAGCGCATAGCCACACTCTTCAACCTGGCAATCTAAATGACCGACGCGACCTGTAGCGTGATTGCTCTAGATCCTGACCCACGTATAGCTATGCTCTGCGACCTATAGACTTTGGAGCGCTTCAGCTGATGACCTAGTCACAAATTGTGCCCGATTGTCCCAGATCTTGACAAATTCTTGGCCGTGATCTACGACCGGGGGACCTACATGGGCGCCTGGACCAGTGACCTAGTGTGTGGGCTAATTGTTCCTGGCGTTGAAGAGCGCCGTGACCTAGTTACAGTCTCCATGGCTTGATTGCTTTAGATCTCGGCGAATGCTGTTCCTTGACGAACTGGGGACTAGTAAGCGCTACTACCCGTAACCTAGTGGCTGCGTGAGGAAGGGCGCCGCTACCCATATCCTAGTCGCAGTGTGACCTAATTGTCCCAGTTGTCGAACAGCAATGCGACACGTGACCTAGTTTCCGAACATGGCCTGCTTATTCCGGATCGCGATCACTGCCGCAACCTATTGTGGCTTAGTCAAAGGGCGTAATCTGATTGCTCCAGATCTTGACCAGCGCTTGGCCACACTGTATGACCTGAACGCTGTCGCGATATCGACTTTGATTGCGACGCTTTTGTGTTTTCCTCATAAGATCAGTATCCTCGAGCACCTACATCCGGAGACCTCCATCGTCGAAAGAAAATCATTATGGTAGGAAATGTTTGGTTTTGGGGTGAGATAAAAAAACTAATGACGGTGATTAATTTTCTCTCACATAATCTCGTGTCAATGCAAAGTGTTGTTATACATGAGTTTTAGCTGCCTTGAATGTATTACTATAATTTCACTTTGATAAACTGTTGAGACTTACAGCTCTGAGATTTTTTATAAGTATTATTGTTTTAGTCTCCTGAAGTTCTTGGAAGCTTTAGTACAGTACGTTTTTGAAGTTTACCCATTTCCGGTATTTTAGACGCGCCATTCCTTCTTGATCCTTGCACAGTCAGTCTTAGCTTTGCTGCTCCTTTTCTTGTTCACCAATAACCCGCACGTACTACACAGCGTCCAAATTCTTTTTGTACCCTTGCAGTCATAGTTGTGTGCCTAGAAAAATGGTAGCCTAGCAGATATTACAAGTAAAGAGTTTCGATTAATTCTTCAAATTTAGAGTTGAGAAAGCTGTTTTTTTTTTCTTTTTTTTTGTTGCTCAAACGAACATAGCAACGCATTCAGACGCTGAAATTACGTACATGAAAGCATTGACTCGTGGAAATGTGCCTTCTTGTTTGCTGGCGCTGTTACACAAGCCTCTCGTTTACTCAGGTCCATAGCATATCACTAAAAGAGCAATCTAAATGGGATTCGTTGATGAGAGTAATGCTAAAATTCAGCTCTACGAGGTGAGTTGTTTCTGCTCGGACTGCGGTTATTCTCTCGTAGAAGCTTAACACTGTACTGTCTAATATGTACAGCCGATGGCAGCTCATACTGTTACCAGTAGCCAAACAATGGCGGGCCACTATGCATTGTAGTAATTATTGTATTGCCCGATTTTGGCACGTTATGAAACTAGTGATAAGCTGTACACATGTGCCACGTAACTATGTGCACCTATAGTGAAGAGTATTTATGTATAATTCTCTAAACTTTAGTGAGCCGTGTGGGGAATCGCTCCCCTACAGAGACTCTAGAAGTTATTTTAGACTTGGTTAGGTCTTCGAAACCTCTTTCATTCGTGCCCACTCTGCTTCCTTCCATCTTCACTTTCTATCCTAATAATGTTTGATTCTGTTCCTCTTCCAGTGTGGGACGCATCGTTTCCAGTTTCTCGCTATATGCTATGTATCCCTTATTTCCTCCCCTCTTTGAGTGACAATTACAGTAGGAGTTTCTAATTCCCGCACTTGCGACCTCCAAAAATGGCGCTGATTAGGAATGATTAGGTTAAAAAAAACAGTGCCAGAACTGGCGGCGGCGCGACTGGATGGAATCTTCTGCAGCATAGCTCGGCAGGCGAATATGATAACATTGATGTTCCGTTTCATGGGAACGGTTGCATACTTATGTAGTTCCCATTTTACGAGTGCGCCAATTTTTTCCTATTGTAGTCCCGGGAAAAGTATTTTCGATAGGCATGCCACTTCATTAATTGAGCAGCGCGCGGGGAATATCCCAGCGATACCTGTACGTAGTAACCACTTCCCTTCAGCTGCTTATCAGTGAGCTGCGTACGCAGCGAGCGGTCTCGGTGCCAGTAGAGTAACGCAAGTCGCCGACCTGCGATTCACGTCCACTGTAGGTATGTACCTATTAGGTAGTTGGTTAAAAAGCTATTCTAGGTGTACCAAACCTAGCCTGGCTTATTCTTAACTAACCTTACCGAACCAATCGGATACTCTCAGTCAGGCCACGTATTGTACCTATAGACCCAAGGCTCGTTTTGCTCGTTTTGTCCACCTAGAAGACGCTCTAGTCGAACTGAAATCCTTTACTACGAATATCGAGGCTTTCAGAACTTTGAAACTTCAACCCCTCGTACTATTATATTAACTATAACTAGCTTCTGTTATCCTCAAAACACCTTGTAGCTGCCGCATTGGCTCAAGTACCTAACATATTTTTTCTATGGATAGGGAAGAAGTTTTAAGTTGTAGCAATAGTTTTTTCACAACCAAAATTGCTTTGTATCGCAAAGTATGGTTTTGATTCTTACAGTTTGGGTGTACGATGTGCATAAAAGCGTTTTCACGTTAGTGTGTCATGCGTATGGAAATTAATGAGTGTTTTTTTTTATCCTTCTGCCATGTTTCTTTTTCCGTCTGGATGTGTAAAACGAGCTGATTACGAATACGCATGAGAACATTGAAAGAAGCTACCATGAGCCAAAGCGTCGATAGAATAATTGTGGCATGCAAAAAAAGAGGAGCAACGGCAATGAAATCTTTCAAAATGTATCGTGTATAGGAAAGGGAGACAATCTGTATTTACCAGTTATCCCATGTGTACTTCCTACGGCTGATTGGATTGTATAGGTATATACACAATCGTAAATAAGGGAAGTCACTTTGATTGCATATCCGAACTAGGAAACCTACATGCTCTGGTTCGTGCTGCAGATGTTGGTCACTAGGGCCCAAAGGGGTGTAGACTGTACGGCTGCAGTCGACCATGTCGTCCGATTTAGACCGTCATATAAACGGAAGACTCGATCTACAATTGTGTCTACTTTCCGACCCTCAAGCCAGTACCCCTCCCCCTTCTTCCCACGGATTACGAGTGAAAGAATTGCTGATGCTACATTCTAGACCCAGACTTTTTCTCCCTGGCCTGGAATCGAACGTCCGATCTGATGATGAGCGAGTCAGCAACCTTGACCACTGGGCTGCTAGTGATGTCTATGGTGTTAGTTGTGTCAAGTGCTTGCAGATCACTAGTTATGAGCACGCGTTGATAGCTGCTTTGTGTATACATATCTCGCTGGTGTCCACTCTCTGAGTGCAATTTTACGGAGGATTTGTAAAAAAGTCTGTCATTGCCAACATGTTTGTTACTGCCAGCGTTAAAATACTAGCTATAAGTATTGACTCTGTAGTGGGGGTATCGCAAAAGTGATAACCTCCTACTTTAATGAGTGCAGTGAATACGGAGAAGGCAGTCACTGTACTATGGCTGAAATACTTGAGCGTTGCACCTTTTCCTTCACGGAAAAGCAATACTGAGTTTTTTTTTAAATTTATAGGTCGAAAATTATTTTTCTTCGCTGGTAAAATGTTACGGCGTGATACGTTATAAGTTATATATATATATATATGTATACGTAATTAATTGGAGAGTGTATATATATATATAAATAAAATGATATGCATGATGCGAAATTTTTTGGGGGGCGAGCCACCCCCCGTAAGATCACAACAAATAATCAAAATAATGAAAAGCAATAAATAATGCAATTACGACTCTGAAATTGACGAATGAATAAAATTTGATATAAATCACTGATCAATTAAATCCCTTAACCTGAGTCGATACGAGATTCTGAATTTGTGGAAAGTTAATGAAACACACGATATGCTATCAACAATTTATTGGAATAAATATCACAGTATTTACTGAAAAGGCAGGCAAGGAGAACATCGATAGAACACGTTAATGAATCTCAGCCAGAGCACATATTTGAATGCGCTTGACACAATATAGACAACGGGTGATGGAAAGAGACGTCATAATGAAATTCAAATAGATCATAATTCTGCGTACCAAAATCAAATATTCTCGCTAATTGTGAAATAATGTTATCATCAAGTGAAATCTGTTCATAGAGATTGGTCATCGTCATTGTTTATATCGTGAAAAAATGAAAACAGAGCCCCAACCGATCATGATTTAAAATTCATAGTTTTACACCATGGTGGCTTTGGGAGGTTCTTGTTGAAAACAAAACTCACCCACGATATTTTACGCAAACCAAGCTCCGGTAATGAAATTCAAGTTACACGGCTTGATCGAAATTATAAATGATAATATAGCATTGTACAGATGATGACATTTACACCGGGCAATATGCAATGACAAACATTCATTTTGACGATACTGTACTTCACAAGGAAGACCCGCGACTCGCGCTCCATATTTTACACAACCCAAGTTTCGGTACTGAAATTCAAGTTACACGACTTGTTCAAAATTACATATAATAATATAACGTTGTATAGATGATGACCTGTATACCCAGCAATATATAATGGCAAACAATTATCTTTTTCACAAGAAAGACTCTGCTTAATCCATGGGAAGATGTGGCCAGCATCTTTCCGTAAACCAAGCAGGTCACAAACATTGTTACGTTGTTTACATTTGACCCAATTAGCGTTGCGTTACCCGGTTTATTATAAAATTTGCGTACCGGCTAAGCACCTTATAGTCTACCCCAACTCTTACTCGCTAAGACTCTGCTTAATCCATGGGAAGATGTGGCCAGCATCTTTCCGTAAACCAAGCAGGTCACAAACATTGTTACGTTGTTTACATTTGACCCAATTAGCGTTGCGTTACCCGGTTTATTATAAAATTTGCGTACCGGCTAAGCACCTNTGGCCAGCATCTTTCCGTAAACCAAGCAGGTCACAAACATTGTTACGTTGTTTACATTTGACCCAATTAGCGTTGCGTTACCCGGTTTATTATAAAATTTGCGTACCGGCTAAGCACCTTATAGTCTACCCCAACTCTTACTCGCTAATCCTTTTTTAGAGACAATAATACCTTCTTTTCCATTTTTTGTTCACTTTACTACTAAAGTTTAATTTTGATTTTCTGCTGCAGCATTCCACACTCTCCATCCTTTTCTAAGCCCGATCATTCCTCTATCGCGCTTATTCAATGCTTACCGATGCCCATTTTCCTCGAGTGGCACATGACCGTCGTGGAATCTTTTCAATGATTTCCAAATGGATTATATGTATAGCTGCAAATGCTGCGACCCCAGGCCGCAGCCGAGAAAATCACTTAATCGATGAAACTAATACTGCACTGATGCGCGTATTGAAGAATGACGCCGTTTTAATCTCACACAGAAGCTGAAGACTGTTCGTTCCGTACCCAGACAGGGGCCACCACCACATCGTCGGAAAACATCTGATGTAATTACGCAGTGTAAGAAACCATTGTAAGAGTGCCACTACAACTGGCTGCCGCTCGTTACAGTCCACAATATATGGCGAAACATCGATCGGGCCCAATTCCATGGCGAGGCGAAATTATGACGATGAAAATTTTGATGAAGTTTACCAAGTACTCTGGGCCATATTGAAGGTCCGCTGGATGCTAACTGCTACTAAATTCGTAAAAGATTCGTCCCCAGTCTTTCCCAACTGATCAGTTATTTTTTATTGGATTAATTAATCATGCAGCACTTAATTAACCAAATACATTAAACGACCTATCACCCACACATAAATAGGTATCACGATATCCTAACAAAATGTTTTTCCGGTTAATTTAGGCAGTCTTATTTTATTGCCGAGACCTGTCCTCGGTGCGTCCCGGGGGTTCTGGCATCAGGCTCCAAGTAACAGTCTGCCGTATGTTGCCATGTTACTAGTGCCGTTGATTTCATCCCGAAAAACCTCTAAGAGTTGAGTTTGGACTGACCGAATTAAAAATTAGTTTCTCAATAGAAGAACGCAGTTTTAAGCATCCATTTGTAATGGGAGAGGCAGCAGTGTAAGGTTCATCAAACGACACATGACTCAGACACGGCGCTGGTTCGGCAGTGGTAACCATGGTTGCAATACGTAACGCCTCGTACCGTGTTGGTAACTGGCCCGCCTCGGCGCGGCTGCTTGCAGCCCACTCGCCCCCCCCCCCCATCCCGCAACAGCAGGCGCCCGGAAATAAAAAAAAGCCCTTCGCCGGATATGTTCGTGTGGCTCTTTTCTGAAGAACACTCATCTTATCATTTCCTTCTGCTACTCTTGAGTTGCCAGAAGTATTTCCTAGTAATGTGTGGCGATAACCTTTACGCAACTGCCCTAGTCGTACAGCTTACACACTCGCACTCCACGGTATGTGCTGCTGTACAGCTTTCTATCTTGATAACTTATGTGCGGTTCTTCTTATCCGAGAATTTTAGCCTCGCACTTTGGGTCTGCCGCCGTCTTCTGTATGTGTGTTATTTAGTATGAATTACGCGGCTTCAACTATACTAGCGCTTATACCTTACGTGTTTGTTACGCCACTTCAATGGCGGTGCGTAGTGATAGCGTCAGCGCCCTGTGCTTATCTTTCCTCACATTTGCGTCTTTTTATGCCGGTTCATCGCTGTGAGTGGTAGCAATGTCTGTTTAACGATGTGAATTATACTGTACAATGCATTGCACGTTTCTTTTCCCATGAGGATGAATACTAGGGCGATGACATGTTTCATGTTGCTGCAACCCCACAACAATTTTTGGGGCGGCCAAAAATATGCTAGGGCAGCTTTCGATTTAATTTGAAATTATCTTTAGACAATGAGAGTAAACCGTTACAAGCAAAAGTTTCGCCTTCAGGCTAGAAAAGCTGTATCATAGTTACTAAGAATAATCAACTGAAATATGTTCAACTTGAGCAGCACTCCGAGAGGGCAGTTCTCCGCCGATCACTCAGTACTAACGAAACTTACGAACTGTTTCAATATCAAGTTCTTCTCTTGGATCATTCCCAGAAATTAGTAATTTTTTCCTCGTGATATTCTTGGCAGTGCATGTAAAGTCCACGAAGATCTGTCCGCAAATTTTTGAGCAATTTGTTAATAGACCAACTGACAAAGGTCGGCCCAAAATTGATCCCCTTTGGAGGAGGTAAATGAATTGCAATAAACAAATTTAAAGCACTCGCGTGATCGTTCGGTGTAGACTAAAATTTGAAAATATAAACAATTCTAAAGCAGATCAATTTTAAATATCTACTTTCCAGCAGGGATCTTTCCTTTTCCATTGTATCGCTTGTTCATCTGCAGTGATACTCGTCTATATACAGCTATCCGTGGCAGCACATTCATGGTAACAATGTTTCTTTCGCTTCTACAGCCGAGTTTATTCACTCATTTTCTTGAATGCAGGCTACCTGCTGACTGCGGGCATAGCGTTGTCCTGAGAACATAGGCGGATCCTTACACTTTTGCATGCAAATCATTACTAACCTCATATGTTGATACTTCTAGTTGCTCAAAAAATAATTATCAGTCCCGTAAATTAGCGGTACGTTAATTCTACTCATCCAAACAGTTTACTTCTAGAAGTTGAAATGTACCTCGAATTAAAAACTTGGAATTTCACATAAACCGTTAAGCGAATCGAAGACAGAACAGCCAGTTCTCCTTCCACTTCCACCATTTCCCCTTTCCTAAGACCCTTAAAGTGATTCAAGTTTGCACATAAATTAGATGGCTGTCTTTATTGCGTGGCACAGTGAAACAATCCTGTATACTCAGATGAAAAATATATGATCGTATTTGGGAACCTGACGCCCATTTGTGCGTACAGATATTGTTTTTGAAAGTGTCTGTTTCAGTAAACTTTGGTGAAGGTCCGTAACCCTGTTGTCTTGCCAGACGTAAATCGTGGGCGAGTCGTCCTGCACGTCCCCGGTCTGCGCTAGTGCGTCTTTCGCCCAAGGAGATATCAAACGGTTCACCGTACAGTAACCACGTCGCAGCATAGGCCTCCACTCTCGTATACGTACTTTATACGTATTCCCATCGCCGCTACTGCAGTTCTCGCCCGACGATAGATTGAACGATCCATAATGCAATAGCAACATCGTTCTTAGCTCGTGCTGTACGTATCAGTTGCTACTGCGTAGTTCATCCATCGAGAATTTGAACGCTCCGTGATGCAGTTACCGCTACACTCCTAATTACAATCATTTGAGCAGTAACACCCAGTATCTTCTGCACCTCATCACTGTTATTTATACAATACTGAAATTCAATAATCACAAATTCTTATAGCTCTGTGCATTAAACGCCAAAACGTCGCCGGCCGTTGCCGAAACGAAAAGTTTCAATGCATATATACAATGGATCATTTCTCATTCTAAGAGCGGATAAATATGTTGAATTTTTTTTCTCCGAGGCAGTGTTCTCTGCTACGTAATATAAGTTACTTTTGCAAAGTTCGTCGTAATAATCCCGTCCATTGAGAGAAGGAAAAATTTGACCGGAGGAGCTGCCACTGGTAACAGTCCGCATGTTTGGTATGGCTGTTATCAGATGATGATCATCCGGCCCCGGTTCGTGCGTCAATGCTCACTATTATAAGATGGTGCAATGCCGGTTCAATATCTGTGTTGGTAGCATCCGGCCTGAGCTATGCCGTCAAACACAGCCAGCGGACGCACAGATTATATTTTGCCGGCTCTCTGTTAAAAGTTTGTAATTGTTTGCGTAAAGAGTCTTTACGAAAGTTAGTTCGGGATGTTCATTCGAGTGTAGAATTTGAGTCGGGCCTTTCATTTTCCAAATGATGTTATTATGCCTCAGTGAATCTGTTGATCGCAACGCAATATCCAAACCAATCTGCGCATGTAATGATCTTTATAGTTTGGCGCTAGTCCTCTCTAGTAGAAGCCAAGCTCTTGCATTAGTTGTTGGAGAAAGGTAGCACTTGTTACTGACGGTGTAGTTATAACTTCAATCGAGACTCACTATTTCCTTTTGAACATTTCAAATAGTGCTGTTCTGACAAAAAAAGACAGATTACGTCTGGAGAGAAAGGGTTAAATTTGTGTCGAAATAATTCGTATGAACTTCGTTCGCTGTAGCGTTTTCACCACAACTAACCATTTCGTGTTCAGTGCTGTCCATTTTAGTTATGGGGGGAAGCGCCCCCATGGGAATTTGGTAGACTACCTTAGCCATTAGCTAGGCCTCCAGGACGTCTGTCTTCCGTGCCCACTTTGCTGCCTTCCGATTCCATACTCTTACTGACATTACTCACCTCTGTCCTTCCTCTTTTTCGCAGACTTGCTGTTCCCATGCGCGTTGATCCTGTGTGGGAACTTCTTCGTGTATGGGTGCTCCGTGTTTATCATTTTCTATGTCTCTTATTTCTTCCTCTGTTAGATCCACTTAGTTGTGGAGACGGAGGCTTAAGATTATTATTATTCAATAATCTAATCAATAGAGTATAATTGTGTATTTATTGTGACATTGACATGGAATGCGAGGTATGATTTCTTATATTTCAAATAACTGCAAAGTAGATAATAAGCCTTCGATTGTAGCTCAAGGCGGAAGCGATACTTGTCTCTGTACTTAACCCCTTCACGTACAATTTTATTCCTCCACAGTTTGCTAGGAATAATCTACAAACACTATGAACTGGTGGGCGAATGCACTCGGGTCAGTATGTTAGGGGTTAAGAAGCTCATCCTCGCAGTCGAGTGAAGGGACTGGATATATATAGGATCGTGTCCCAAGTCGCAAACACAGCTATATTTTGGGTATCTATAGCCACATTAGTTATATACACAACTACTGGTTGTGCTATTGCAACCCACATCAGAAATGTCGCCAGTACTACTCAGGGACATAGGTAAGGTGGTTAGTTATCTTTGCCTATCCAAATTTTATGACCTAGTAGAAGGATATTCTTGCGGATCCTATCTTTGTCAGCATATCATGGGTCTCTCTCCTCTCCAATGGTTTAACTTGCGTGCTGTTCCGCGGGGGATGTTGCATCTGGTTACAGTTCCCGCTGAGACTGTAAAGTTGGGTAGATCCTCTATGTACTTCCCGCTCCTCTGTTCCGTGAGGTAGGCCCCCCGAGGGTGATACGCTGTCTATTCCACGGTATTCCTATCGTACTCCAGCGTAGAGAATCACGGAAAAAGCTCTTCCTGTTTGCTGTTATCACCCGCGAGCGAAGCAAAAAGGGGTGATAAAGTTTTCGTTGAGGATTTTAAGTATATGTATATATTTGTATATTTGTTCGTTTGCTCACCTAAAAAGAGGAAGGGGTTGAGCAATGTTCATATTTTTTTGCAAAGAGTCCGGTGGGTTAACCTAGTTGTGAAAAATGCCAAAGCTCTAGAGTAAGCTAGCCATCAAAGATGACGGCGATAAATTTGCAGCTCCACCGAACAAGAAGTAGAATGAGTTGAGCCATTATCACAATCTTTTTCAGTCTGCTGGGTTGACTCAGCTTGACTGAGATGTGAAAAATGCCAAAACTTTAGAGAAAGTTGGCCGTCAAAAATGACGGCCTGAAATTTGCCCTCCTCTGCGGGTGATGGTCTTACGCCACGAATTTCTTCTGTCCTCATTCTTCTCTATGAGATGTCTTGCGTCTGATTTCCCGGTTGGTAGTAGTGCACTGGGCCAAGTCAAACTACGGCAGGAATGCCGAGATAAAATATTCCTATACTGTACGGTGATAAAACTATCATCGGAATAATTGTTAAATTTTTGCGGTGAGGGAGGATGAAATTTTCGTGTCGCGTAAGTGACTTCTAACTACCGCAAGCAATTCGCCAGTCCTTACTTGTAGGAGGAAATCTCGTGCAGAACTAAGAGGACTCCCCTATCGCTCTCGGAATCACTGCGCTGGACCTTGACACCGAGCCGGAAAACATTGCCAGCGCTTCGACGCATCAGAACGAACCACGCAAACTCACCACAACATCACACCCACGGTTACGTTCTCGCCCCAGCTGTATGGCTGCCGGTTCTGTGCCTGTGCTGTGCCGTTCATGCTCGTCTTACAACACTGACCGTATCTATTTCTCGGAAGAGATAAGATACGCAGGCCATAACATCAAGTAAAAGTCTTATGATGTCATGAGGCAGTTACGCGCTGCACTACAAACATCGATATTCGATCATTTTAAGTGAATGACATCTGTACTTTGCAGGTCTTGTATTAGCTAAGTTGTCTGAGTTTACTTAACCCTTTCGGTTCTGACAGCATCGTCAGATGCTGCATCAAAATTTTGATTATTAAAACCAGTGCGTTATTTTTTTCTCTCGAAATTTGGACAACGTATTTAACAACCCGTCTGAAGTCAGTGATAGTATGTTATTTACGACTGAACTAAACTGTAGGTGAGCTCAAGTGACTACAATGATAGTTTCTTCTATGAGCTTCTTTTAGAACCTCATAGCAAGAACGGAGTTTTCGTAGAAAAATGGTTAAGTTTGAGGAGTTTCCTAAGCTTTAGTTATACACAACTCCAGTAATGCAAGTCATTCCTCAGACACTCAAGTTCTTGCACCCCGAACTGTTTAGGTTCCTCTGCCTAACTATCAATAATTTATTAGTTCTGTGATGTACTATAGCTACATAAAGCGTAGAATTTCCATAGGAAGCCGAAACTCTGGACTCCCTCTCTGATGAACTAGGTTTAATGTAGGCTTATCTTGAGAAGGTTTTTAATTATCTCAGCCAAGGAAGTTACAGTCTGTCTTTGCCGGCGTTTGTCTGTTGGCTCATAACGCAAAAAGTTATAGAGATGTCTTCATGAAATTTACAGTAATTGTTAGGTATATCACAAGGAACAGATAATTAAATATTGATACTGATTCGGCCGTTTATTTTCTGTTTGACAGGAGCATAACTCGCGAAGTCGTGGTTGGATCTTCATAATATTTTCAGGAACTGGACGAAATGTTTCCAGGAACAAATTATTTTGGTATCGATGATGATCCGAAAGAAATCCTGGGTTCTGTACTATTTCGAATTTGTTGTTGGTGTTATGTTGCTTGTCGCAGGTTTATGCTCTTTGGGGGTTTTTCTAGTTCTAACTCATTCGAGGAATCTTAACGGTTTCGGCTGATTGGGAGAAATGTCTTCTGTTTGCTAATCCTGTCAGGACCAGCGTACGTCAAAATCGGCTTTTCACAAAACACTATTCCTAAGCGAAACAGGCGCATTATATGGGTCTTGAAAAGTTCAGTAAGACAGACCCGCATTGCTCTCGGCCAGTACCGTCCCTGCCGAAGCCACGAATTAAAACCAACCTCACAAATACTCTGACGGTATATTTTCATCTTCAGATTAATACCAGTTCTGGCTTGCAAGTGGAGACCGTCGGTCCAAATGTTGAATCTCTGGAAGATCCTTCCATCTCCAACTGAGCAGTAATTGTAATTGATGAAGATAGGCCAGGTTATGTTAATAACACCCTGCCTAACCTCCCTATATATCCTGTTTAATATTTCCTCCCCAATTCTGTGTAGTTGGAGACGTCCCTCTCCTCAAACTACCTTGGGTAGGGGATCTTCATTTGATCCAAAAAGTTATTTCCAATTACTACCACCATAATGCGGATAAACGTATATTGCTCTGTTTTTACTTCATACGTCCCCTCCTTAGAGGGACCCATAAGATAGTCAGAAATTCAGCCTTCATTTTAAGAAATGTAGGATTTTATAAGATGAACGACTATCGGCCGGGTAGGAGAATATTGTAATTTGCCACTTTAGGGAAAATGAAAATTCAAAAATCATCTGGGCCATTTAATTTTGGAACCCCTCAAGGGGCATAGTATGGGCTATAGGGTTGGTTTTATGTTCACCTATCCCATGTTATGAGGAGCAGCAACACCAGAGAGGACCCTATAGTTGGTTACGTTCATCTCTGTTGCAGCGCAGCTATGCGATCGTGACTGTGCCCTAGCCTTAGCATATTACCAGACGCTCTTTTTCCGACAGTGCTTCGCACACTTCATACCTCTACAAACCTGCAACGATCCTTGCTTGTCTCTTCTCTGCGCATTGCAAAGCCGAGACGATCGCCACGTAGTTGACGCCGCCACGATTCTTATTCATACGTCAGCAGCAGAAATCTCAGCTGTACTATGGATCGTTTATCGGCCCTCAGTAAGGTGGAGGTGACGTGGGTGGCGCAAACGTTCTCAGCAGCACAACACCCCTACGCAGTATTCCCCGTAGACCCAGCTGCTATTGTGAGTCTCACCAGGAACGTCGTTCATGTTCCTCTTGGCCCTGCTTCTCCATCCGGCGGGAATCCCTCTATCAATTGGCCCTCCGTACTCTTCTTTCACTGGACGTCAGTGCTTTCACTCGACTTCTAGTGAATACTAAAGTTTGGGCTGGCAAATGTAGTTAGTTGGCGCATATCCCAAATAATAGCCTTGAATAGACGAGAGAAAATATTGTTTTAAGGAATTGCATTAGCTGACATCTCAATATTGTTTTAAGGAATTACATTCTGGAAAGAAATAAAAAAATTAAAGCCGACAGCTCACACTGTTTCACAGTCAGTGAATGGCATCACTGGAGAAAGAAACATTGCTGAATTTTGAAGAACTCACTATAGTGGTGTCATGAACAGCTTTGATGATAA
>LQNS02007215.1:20004470-20016455 GCA_001587735.2 Parhyale hawaiensis
AAGCTCCCATCTGGTACTGTTGGGGAG
Source organism: Parhyale hawaiensis (assembly GCA_001587735.2). Lineage (NCBI taxonomy): Eukaryota > Metazoa > Arthropoda > Malacostraca > Amphipoda > Hyalidae > Parhyale > Parhyale hawaiensis. The sequence goes on from LQNS02007215.1 coordinate 20,004,498, forward strand.
CGAAGCTCCCATCTGGTACTGTTGGGGAGCGAAGCTCCCATCTGGTACTGTTGGGGAGCGAAGCTCCCATCTGGTACTGTTGGGGAGCGAAGCTCCCATCTGGTACTGTTGAGGAGCTGAGTTCTAACTTGATACTGCTGCAGCTGCAGTCGCTACCCACATTATGAATAGGAATTTCTTCCTTTCTTGAGAACGGAAAGAACGCTGTTGGTAGAAATTCATCAGCTAGGAAAACTGTTATATACAAATATATTAATATCAGTAACGGTTAGAATATTGACATACGTTGGTGTAAGCTCTACCATGTGTTCCATGGCTCTGTAAGCCGAGTGTGACTCTCTTCACCCGCCATATCTCTTTTCGTGTTCACCTAACCTTCCGTTTCTCCACCCTCATTATATCACTTCTCTCTCTCCTCCCGATGCTATCCGTTTCCTCATCTGCAAATACTCTACTCTTACTATCTACTTCCTACTTTCACTGCTCTGCTTTTACTATCAGTATTACGCATTCCTTCCCTTCCCTCGCTTGAAACACCTCGTATAATGTCAAAAGAGACGTACGTACTCTTTCCATTCTTGACTTTATCCTACATTTCTCATAAGAATTGATGACTTACTCTGGAACGTAGCAGGTGTTAAGCTCCATGAAAGATAAGCCTAAGCCCCCCCCCCCCGACCGTATAGCCTAAATAGGAAACCCACGTGCTTTAGTTCGTGCTGCAGATGAATCTTATCTAGGGTCTAGAAGAGTGTCTGGCTGCTTTTAACAACGCCCAATCCAATAATGGTGGGCAATGCGTTAAATAGCCCATATCGGTACTTCTCAGTATCGACTTAACTTGATATTTTAAACTGTGGTATCATCCAATTTTAGTACCTACGGCCGTTTTGGGTTAAGCCTAACGTAATGTAATGCATACAATACCTCAGTGTTGTGCCGGTGTCTCGTGTCTGTTGGTAATAGTTGATAACTAGACGGCCCGTGACCCGTTGGGTCATCACGATCGTCTTCGCTTTCGCTAAAAAGGTGTTGTTTAGCTGGGCAAGGACCATCCGCTATTCGGCCATCCTCTTTTGCCCGTCAAGGAGCTGCCCGTTCGGTTCACTCTTAACAGATTCTTTGCTTCTCTAACGAATATTCAACACCCAGGCAGTAAGCAAAGTCAATTTATTATATGTTACGTATTTCAGTTGTATTGCCCATGGAACTGCTGAATTGATCATGCCCGTTTCTGAGGCCCAACTCAGTTTAACTTCCGTATCACAGATACAATCAAATTAAAGAGCTAATCCATGGAAAGAATGCCACTGCCATCCCCCCATACCTCTTAGTTCTTCTCGTGTAATAGTGAAGATGTGTCAAAGTAGACACAAATAAACAAGACACAAACAAGACCGGTTCACAGACTTTTAGTATAATACTAAACGACCCGTGACCCGTTGGGTCGTCATCACGATCGTCTTGGCTCTGTTTCGTGCCCACTTTGCTTCCTTCCCACCTTTTATTCCTACTGATCTTTCTTCCATCTGTTCTTCCTCTTCTTTCTCGACTTGCTGTTCCCACGCGCGTTGATCTTGTGTGGGAACACCCTCGTGCATGGGTTCCACGTGTCTATCGTCACACTATGTGTCTCTTCATTCTTCCTCTGTGACATCGCCTTTGTTGTGGAAATGGAAAATTAAACTTCTGAATATAATACTAATCACGATCGTCTTTGCTTTCGCAATAAAGGAAGCGTTATTTAGCTGGTCATAGACCACACGCTATTCGGACGTCCTTTTCTACCCGTCAAGGAGCTGCCCATACGGCTCACTGTCAACAGATTCTATGCTTGTCTAACGAATATTCAACACGCAGTCTGAAAGTAAATTCGATTTATATGTTACGTATTCCAGTCATATTTTCCAGAGCAACTTTGAAATTATCGTGCCCGTTCTTGCAACCAAGGGGCAGGTTCCACGTGCGTATCACAGGTACAATCGAATTAAAGAGCTAATCCATGCCCCATAGGATAGGCCATAGGCCATATACCCCCCCCCATAGGTCCATCGAATATATTCCCTATCTAAAAGCAAAGAAACTGTGTCAAACAAGACACAAGCAAACAAGACCGGCGCACAGACTTTTAGTATAAAAATAGATAATATCTAAAACCGGTCGGTGTGCGGTATGATGTTGGCACAGCTTTAGTTCCCAGTGTGTAGTCTCTGCTGTAGCCATACATGAATTGCCGCGCTTTATTTCACAAGCGCCGCCCAGCCTTCCTTGTTTTCATCACAGAAATACCTCAATAGAGCCGCCCACTCTAGCCGAGTCTCTCAAAGCAGGCCGCCCTCATTTGTTTACTTCGTTAAACTGCCCTACTGACCTCCTTTAGAAGAGCGCCGCTGTCATTAAGTAATGTCGCGCTTGCTGGCAATCGGTTGCCCTGTGCTTGGTACAAGCGGTTTGTCATGTGCTACAGCGCAGGGTTGCTAAGTTAGCGTCGTAATGAGTCGGGGGTTTCGGGTACATGGCGTCGGAGTCGGACACCTGCAGGCTCGGGAGGTCGACCTTCGGACTCCGCCAAATTGCTACAGAGTGTTCTGAAAGGCACGCTGCATTGCTGTGCGTAATAATATATAATCAATTACCTAGTGTATATTGTCTCTAACAAGAACTCTGTTGCTATTCTCATGTAATCGGAAATTTTCGTCGAACGTTAAATATAATCTAATGCTGCCTCTGTAGACCTCATAAGTTTGTCTGCAATTTTCTGGTAAGATTATAGCAATAGGTTCACTTGCAGGTCTACTGAGACATTCTGTAACTACTAAATCTAGGCCTAAAAGGTCTTATAATAACCAAAACGCCTCGAGGCATTACCCATCGCCCACTAGAGAAGGAGCTAGGGAGAGGGCAGTTTAAAGTTCTGAGTCGGCAGTTTTAACATTTTTCGCATCTAGATCAACCTCCCTGGCTGCCTGCAAGAGATTGTGATGATAACTCGGTTCTTTCTGGCAATTTTTTGACGAAAAGACAAGCATACGATTATATGTATATAGACACAAGGAAAATAATATCACTTCTCTCACTTTCTTCACCGATATAAAAGGTCATAGAATAAAAAAAAAAGAGTAACATTATCAGCGTTTGCCTGTTGACAGCGAGGAACAAAAAACTGAGCTTGCCCAATATCTAGAGAACCGCCAATAACTCGGGTACGCAACACAGCCACCAAATATTATTACAGACTGTTGAAAATAATTCTGGCACTGTAATTGAAAGCTGCCAAGTACAGGCAAAACAACCACCCCTGGATTCTATCATTGTTATGTTCTACCGAGTACCAGAATGCGACTGGAAAACATTAGGTACTCCTGAAACTTTCATTTAAGATAAAACATTATCGATTGGCATGGCTAGGACCAGTTTCGCTACCTCCTTACCTTGACTTACCTGGAAGTTGCATCAAAAACGTTTTACGATTTTGGATCGAATTTAATACGCAAATCCATTGGCCTTGAGATGGCCTTAATCTCAGCCTTGCCCCTCTGGCCGCCTCAATAATTTTCTGTTTCCGAATTACACGCGTCACAATTTATTTATTTATTTATTTATTTATTTATTTAACATTTAGTTCTCCACAGGCGGGAGGTGTTGATTCAAGGGGCGAAAGCGATACAGCTGTCTGCAGTGCCGGCATCTCCAAGCTCATGAACATACTGCAGTTCAACTCGCCTTCGCCATGATGACCGATACCGCGTGTAATATAGTAAACTAGATGGTGTATATTGACAATATTTCACGTGAATTTTGAGCAATGGTTCGGAAACGTTAATTTTTCTGGAAGAAAGCACTGCCTAGAACTGCACGCGTACGCACATTCTGTAATTCAATTCCTTTCATTTTCATACTCCAAAGGATTTGCTGTTTTCTGTCCATCTTCGACATTTCCGATTTGATATTCCATGGGCGTTGATCCTGTGTGGGAGCGCCTTCGTGATTGGTGCATGGGTTCCACATGTCTAGCGATATACTGTATGGCGCTCATTTCTTCCTCTATTGGATCGCCTTTGTAGAATTGATGACCTTTTATAATATTAATTACACTTACCAAATTCAGGTTATAGATGCTCTGGGGCGTGGGCTTCAACAAGGACTTAGTTTTCCACATCGATGTATAGCTTCGTAAGGTCAGTGACTGCATATAAATTCTCAGGTGCTTAGAGCCTTTTACTATTGCATTATGTTTAAATGTAGCTTCCCTTCAGAACGCATAAATCTTTCGCCTTTTACGAAAGAATTCCGTGGAGGGGAGCAACTCAATAAAAAAAAAAGCTACATGGACTGCTGATAGACCATACCCGATGTAGTCTAGGCTCTAGGGGAGTGTCTGACTGTCTGTGTACATTTCTATTTCACGGCTCTACCATGTATTTTCCTATTCTTTATGATGAGGGCAGTAAAAAAAAATTCGAGTACAACTTTCGCAACTGGTACATTTTTGGAGGGGGAATGGAGGGAAAAAATTATTAATTCTGCACTGATTCTTCTCAAACTTGCTCAGAATATGTATTTTTTTAAAAAAGAAACTCATTTGTTCGTACAACTTTTTTCGATTTAGGCCTTAGCTTTTGAGATAATGGCGTATATATATATAAAAGTATATTTTGGAAATTTCAAACAAGTAGAACTGGATGAGTTTTCATGCTAGAATAAAAACAATGACCGTTTGGAATCCTTGAAACATTCTTAACAGAACTTTAGAGCCGGATTCTACATTTTTTGCCCTCATAATATTTTTTTATCGCAGCTCAAAACCGAATCCCTTAATTGTTTCCCCTATATTTTAATTAGCGATCGCAACGATATAGAAAATAGAAAATCTAGCTGTGATAAAAAAATATCAGTGCAAAAATAGCGAATATTTCAAGGATTCCAAAACTGTCATTGCTTTTATTCTAGTTTCAAAACTCATCGAATTTTATTCGTTTGAAATTTTCAATATGTACATATATATTTATATGTAAACCCCATTATCTCAAAAACTAAGGCCTAAACGAAAAAGTTTGAGGAACGAAATGTGTTTCTTTTTCGAAAGTACTTATTCTGAGCAAGTTTCAGAACAATCAGTCCTCAATTGATCATTTTGTGCCTCCTCCTCCATGTCCCCCTCAAAAATATACCAGTTGCGAAATTCTACCCGAGTTTCTTTTAATGATGTCCTCATCATAGGGAATAGGAAAATACATGATAGAGCCGTGAGAAAGAAATGTACAGAGACACCCCCCTAGAGTCTGGACTAATAATCCTCTTGAGGCTAATTTATCTCAAAATCCTCGTGGCTTCTGAGCGGCCAGTGTTTTTGTAAGTGCGGCCAAAAAAATTAAAATTTTTGGGCTTGTAGGCGTAAAAAGCTAATTCGTCTCGGCTTCGCTGTGATTTGAAGCGTTTTTCGTTGCTATATTTGCTCTTCAATTTCGTGGATTTAGCAGCCTGCTAAAATATTGAAGTCAAATTGCTCAAAGTTTTTTTCATCTGCAATAGTGAACTTGTATCGACAGGCCAAGATGGGTGATGGTCCTGATACTTCGTTCAAAACGTTGCCATTATCTCCACTGCATTAGGTAGCTGATTTTCCCTGAGCAGTTCGACAAATAAACTGCTTTAAATGCCTTTATTAACCTCGTGCAGCATGGCTACACACACCGCGAAATAATCTTCTAACACTTGCTGCGGATTTTCGGGCAATTAATGTGACTGCTTGACGTCTTAAGGGGGGGGGGGGGGTTACGAAAAAAAGCTTTACGTCTCAAGGGGGGGGTTACGAAGTTTCAGCGTAGCTGATGTGTGAAGTACGCCGAAATGGCTTTACGCCGCACGGCCTTGGCGCTGAAATGGCTACGCCGAAACCTGCCATCCCGCTCAAGAGGGCATAGGATATGGTATCGGGTTCGGTTTGTCCGTCCTTTATTATGGAGAGTTTGCTCCTGGGAGACCCATAGGTTATCTTAGCTCTAGTTTTACCTTCTGGATGTCGTCCTTAATATTTCTTAACCATTTTGCTTCTCTCTCATGCTCTTACTGGTGCTGCTTTTTGTGTTATTTTTCTTTCCCGACTTGTTTTTTTTAAATGCACGATGATCCAATTTGAGAACACACCCTCCGGCATGAGTTATACGTTGCTATCGATGTACTACATGTCCCTTATATCTCACTCTATTAGATCGCCATCAAGAGTTGAAGTCTTAATCATAATAATACCGTGTCTTACAGAGATGTGTAAAGATCTCCTACACTGTTAGAAAAATTGAAAGCATTTTGGTTCTTCCATGCAGAACAGAATTAATGTATAGTTTAATACTTCCTTTTGGTGATCTCTCACATCAGAATTGTGGCAAGTCTGCCAGACTTATTCTGTCAAAAAAAGGTATGTTTCACCCTTGCAGAACGCAGAAATGAAATCGAAATCTTAGCAATTAATGCTAGAAGTAAAAAGCAAAAGCTAATTTTTTATTCCGAAGTTGAGAGCGGTGCCCTGATGTTTTGGGAAATGTCCCATGGAGTAGCAGTACTGTTGCCTCATTTTCATCGGCACTCAGTCGCAAAGACTCCTTCCTAGAAGGAATCGTTCACATTTCGTTCTCAGCAGAACACGAGTGGAGCTTATACAAATTGCAGCCATTATCAAATTATGATCATGTTTAATTATATGATATATACTGTGAATAAGCGTTTGCTGCTAATATGTAAATTGATCCTTGACCACTTGAGACCGTTGGGCGTCTATAGATGTATGGACGCGAGATGCTGCTAACTGGCTCCGTTGGACGTATATATCTGTAAGATGCAACTAACTGGTAATTCGTAGGACGTATTTGTACTCGAGAACCAACTGGTAATCCGTAGGACGTAGATATCTGAAGCCCAAGTACGTAAATTTTCCGTGTAAAGTCATGTACTAACCCCTCACTAAACCAAGACCGAGGATTCCACGTTTGTTGAGAAAAGCGGCAAGTTAAAATTATTTTTTTTATTCTGCGTCTAGGTAATTTAGAGAAAGTTGGTGTCAGATTTAGAAGCTCATTCTCTAGTAAAGAACTGTTACAGGCACGAGTCTCCGATCGACATACGGTAATGACGAATCGTTAGCTGTGCAGTTTCAGCAGCACAAGCAGCTCAGATGCCTCGCTTGGCATGAGCTGAACGGCAAAATCTTAAACGTTTCTACCTTTGCTTTCTGTTCTGAAACTTGCCCTGCTGCTGAGCTGTGGATACTTGAAGAGACGCTTTCACTGAATGTTTTTTTTTAGGGAAATTTTCAGAAAATTTTCGAAAATTTTTGCTTTTGGACAAGATAGCTATGCGATGCGCAAGATCAACGCGAAGCTTGTCGAAATTTCGGCATAAGGAGTAAAGTTCGGCTAATTAACTTCGACGACCTGGAAACTGAGTGTTGCATCTGTAGTTTATTATCTACAATATTTGACGCACTGATATTAACCCGTTTTGGACCATTATTACGTACAATACGTTACACACCGATATTAACCCATTATGGGCTATAACTAAACTACTAAATTTTTAGAGCTAATATAATAATTATAATTTATTGGCCTCTGGTAGTGTTTAATTACGCCACCTAGCGGCAGAAGTATCTCATGAGTTGTGTTTACTTTTATCGCATATTTAAAACTAAAACTAGAGCACTCCGAGAGCGTATACCTCCCCCAAGCAAGGCAACCTTAAAGAAAATTCAAATTAGTTCTAAAACCGTGATTTCCTTTATATCAGCCCTAAAATCTGGTCGTTTGTGCCTTTCAACAGTAATAATAGATTCTGTAATTTTATTGAAGATCTGTCCGTAACTTTTTGAGTTATATTCTGACAAACATTACTCGAAACACAAACGGAGAAGCCAATCACCACCAAAATTTTATCATTTGTGTTTTTCAACATTTCTAACAATTCCTGTAAATTTCGTTATGGTCCGTTCATAACTTGAGTTATGGTACTAACATACACAAAATCAACCATGGAGACAAACAAGCGAACGGACTCACAGATTATCACAAAAATTAGATCATTCACCCCTTGTAATATACCTTACAACTCTAGTAAATTTCATGAAAATTCGTCTGTAACTTTTTGAGTTATGGTTCTGAGAAAAAAGGTAGACAAAGAAGTTGATCAGCGGATCTTCATCAAAAGTTAATCTGTTCCTCTTAACATGCCTAACAATCCCTGTAAATTTCGCCAAGATCCGCCCATTCCATTTTGAATTATTTTGGCGAACGACAAAGAGACAAACTCGAGAAAAATATAACCTCTTAGCCGGAGGTTACAAGTAGTAAATTTGCTTCTGAAATAAGAGAACTTCAATGGAGTATCTCATTAAGAAATTTATTCAAACGAATTTACATCCCAAAACTTAGACACAGTCCCGTAATGGGTTGATGATCGACTGCAGCCGTACAATTCCTCTGATGCCTGTTGGCCTATATCCGCGCTGTACGAACCAGTGCGTGTGGATCTCCCAGTGAGGCGTGTGGTGAAGTTGACTCGAACTATTACCTTTATATCAGAGGTTGATTCATTAGGCTCGCCAATCCTATGTTATGGGAAGTAGTCGCATACCTAAGTAGGGGAGGGCTCTCAGTCGGTCACTTTAGTCTGAACTGGGCCATCTAGCTGTCTTTCTTTCGTGTCCACGCAGCGTCCTTAACACTGCATCTTTCCTACTCTGTCCAATGAGTGAGGGATGTTTTGTTCCATTTTTCCAGACCTACTGTTCCTATGAGAATTAATTCAGTCCAGGTACGCCGATCGTGCATTTGTTCCAGGTTTCTCTCGAAATACTACACATCTCTTCTTTTATTTCCTCTCTTCGGATCGCAGTCCATGGTACGGGTACGGAGAAGCTAGAAATGTAATAGCCACTAAAGTAAGAGCCCTCAAGGCAACCATTGCACGCTAGGTGTGGACTCACAGAGTCACGCACTGTCTCTTCAACAGCTTCGTTTTCGCTTCACTATACCTAGAGTAGGTTGTAATAATGTTCACAATTTTCTATTTCCATGTGCCGTGGGGCCTTCTGTGCATGGGTTGCAATTTTTGTGAACATAATCTATATGGCAATTGTTCTTATTTTCCTCTTAGCCGTTACGTAGCGAACGTGATCATATAATTACCATCCATACAGTTAATATTTCATATGCGCCATCCACATATTCCAATGCATTCAGAGTGTGTAGATATATTTTCTACGGGCCCAGGTGTTGTGCAACGCCAGATGCCCGTATGCTATCATAGAACTAATTTTTTTACAAATATTAATTGAAATGAACAATGTACAGCAATTGTTTTCTGTATGGTAATTCTATGATTCACTCAACAACAAGGTTTGAACCATATATTGTTATCTGATCAGTTCAGTGTGGGCGTTGCTCGATCCAGTAGTCACACAGGCATCCAGCACATGACCATCATTTCAATGACGCAACTATAGTCCGGCTGGACGTTATTTGTAAGCTTCTATGAAGTCAACTTACGTGTTCTGCATTGGTGATGTCTACCGGCCTTGGGATCGCATACAGTACGTCCATGGCGTCTCGAAGACTTTCTGTAGCATCCGTCGCTATGTTGATTATATACTTTATGGTGAGTAGTGCCTTCTGGTAAAGAGTTGGGCTTTATGGATCTCTGTACTGCTTTTGCGGTATCTCTTCAAGTGACTCAAATGTGTGTGTGCATGGCTATCATTGAACATATTCCCGTCTTATTTCAAAAGCATTGCGTAACTTTAAGCTTGACAGAAATATACCTACACGTGTATGCCGAAAAAATATATACTTTATTATTTCTGTCGCTGAGTTTATATCATTCTTCTCGTTTTATTTATTTTATTCTCTGCTTTTTTTGTCATGTTTGCGTTTTGTGTGTACTATGCACTTAATTAGTGTTACTTCTTGTAGCATCTCTCATCAAGCAAGTAGATGCCCCAGTCAACATACAACTGCTGCTGCAATTCCAATTGAACATACTCATGCTCTGCCCTCTACGCACTGAAGTTCTTTGACAAAACGCTTAGTGTTCCTGCCTCAAGAACAGAAGGCGGACCATTCTTTGGGTCAGTGCAGCTCATTACATCACCTATTGAGACTGTGCACTGTAATAGGTACACCGTCATAACATAGGCACCGTGTGCTCTAAATCATCCGCCGCCTGCCGCGCAGTGGGTACACCCTCAAAAATAGGCGCTCTAAATCATAGCTGAACCACGTTACGTAACTCAGTTATGCTCTAAATCGTCAACTACAAGCATTTAATCTTATCTCAACGTATCCAGCTTTCTGGATAGGCTCCACTCGCTATCCACGATAGTTTCTTTGATATATATTTTTTTGCTGTATCTATGAGTACTGGACCTGCAGCCCAAGTGCGCTCACTTAGATTTCACCTCGAGGTATCCATGAATGATACCGTAATTTATAGGATTGTTATAAGACCCTTGGGATGCGTTCACTAACTAACTTAGCTTTGACAAGTTCGTAACCATAATACAGTTCCTTCTATATATTATTTGTTGTGTGCAAGGTTACTAGACACTCGATTCGATTTTACCTCGAGATATCGGCGATATCGTTCCTGGAATCCATTATATTTGCTTTGCAGGTTTAAAAAAAATAGCACTCTTTCTCTTAGATTTCGTGGCGAGGTTTCCGCGATACCTGAGGATGTACCATTATTGCAGATGGGCTCGTTCGGTTCACTCGTCGAAATCAGTCTAAACCAGTGGTTCTTAACCTGGGTTCAGTCGAACCCCAGGGTTTCGGTGAGACAGTTTCAGGGGTTCAGCGGCTTGGTTGGCCACACTTGTATGATTTGTCACGTCCCACTTTGCTTGTTAGCTTTGTTCTTTGAACACAGTGATTTTGTGTGCAAATGATACATACTACTGTTTGAGCATTAATACAGTACCTGTATAGTTCTTGACATATATATGCTTTAAATATGAAGAAAAAAAGCGCATTTCATTTTTGTAACTCAGAAAGGTTCGATGAAAGCATGTCTGGAACTTGTAGGGTTCGGTATCTCCAAAAAGGTTAAGAACCACCGGTCTAAACCAAGCCCGCTGATCCGATACTCCCGACGAGAAACAGGTGCCAAAGCTTCTCCCTGTTGAATCGAATATTAACCTTAAGTTTGAATCAGTTACGTCTGAGACGACCGGACGCTCGATCCTGCTCCGTATAAAGGGCTCACCCAAGCGTCTCTTCTCCTCAGTTGACCAGTGTCCTCATATCCAAGCCTTCTAACGCAGTCATGATACTGAGGCTGTAGAGTCGGAGTCGGTTGATTTTGGGGATCCGAGTCGGAGTCTGAAACTGATTGGAGTCAGAGTCGGACCTGATCCATCCGACTATGCATCCTGACACATCAGGGTTGGAGAAAACCCAGGGGTAAAAAAAGGCTGTTTAGTGGGTTTTTTGGGCTTTATTGTTTTTTGTGTGTTTTTTTTTTTATGGCAGAAAGGCCTCCAATAGTAAATTTAAGGCATTTTTATTGTTCTGCACCAATTGAACTGTTTGAAATAACATATTTCTGCAATAACCTATTGATAACTGAATAATCGTAACAATTTACGACAGAAAATATGAGTAGGCTATCTCAATTCAGGGCACAGTTAGTGATTGGCTACTAAATGTTGATTTATAGTTTATCTTTTATATAAAGTATTTTCCCACTTTCTCCTTTTTTTTATTTATTTATTTATTTATTTATTAAACATTTGTGTCTCCACAGGCGGGAGGTGTTCTTGGATTATTATATTACAGCTTACATTAAAAATTGTGTCTACAGTAATTTGTTAGAAATATTACAGCTATATATTCACAACCTAATCGACATGGCTCAGTGCCATCACATACCAAATGAGTTAACTGGACTAGCTCCGCAATAGAGCTACCCAAG
>LQNS02007215.1:20019283-20052397 GCA_001587735.2 Parhyale hawaiensis
ATAGCTCAACTCCCACTTGTTTTTTTGTAAACAGCAAATTTCATAGCAGTTATTGTTTCTTGTGCCCAGCTGGTCCTAGTTTTTTTTTTTTTGGGGGGGGGGGGGGGAGCGCGGGGTTTAATGCTAACCATGGACAAAATGCGGTACAATTGGAGCTCACCATCTCAAGTGTAGCTGACCGATGGACAGCGATCTCATTGTTGCCGTGCATTGATTTTCAAATCTTAAACCACTTTAAGTGGCCTTGACAGAATAATCTGCCCTTTATTTGATGTATTTTACCTATTTTATAGAGTTAGTTGTTAGCTTATGATAGGCAAACACACTTTGATGTCAGTCTATGCAACGGCACCCAGATGACGTTCGAGCTGCGTGTACTGACAGCAAGTTGCGAGGATGAATGCCTAGTGTGGCCCCTGCATAACGGGGAGGGAAAGGGCTGTGCGCAAAGTTGGTAAGATGATTTGGGATAATACCTACTGATCTCAACTCAACATGGAACGGGCGTTGGAAATAACATAGAACTGGAACTTTAAGACACGCGGTAGGCAGCGCAAAAACTTAAAACAAAACAATGCTTGTATATTTTTGTACGAATGTATCGAACGGATAACTTCTTTGAATTCGAATGCGGACTTGCAGTCAAGGATAATCCAACCCATGTGACTGTAAGAGCTTCAAGATTTACCCAAGAAAATTGCACGTACTTCGTTCCGCAACATGAAAACTATACTCAGTAACTGTTTATGCCCCTAATACTCTCAGCCTTATCAGCATTGAATTCAATTCGTAATTTCTAATACTGTATTTACATTTCTTTGAAGAGTCAATCTTTTACTCTCGCGGATAATGAATTACTCACTCACTATGTAAGTTTCTTTCTCGAAAAGTTAGTGGCGTCAATAACACCAAATACTTTCGATTTCCGGATATTACTCTAGTGTATTCATTTGAATCTTTCGGTATTGGACTACGTCTTTGGGGTCACACGCTGTACTTTGGTCGAGATTGTCAAGAACGCAAGTTGTAACCAACTGAGGTTGTCAAAATAATTCTGAGAATTCCGTAGTTGGGTCAAGTGTTAGACACACGTGTCACCTGTGTTTTCAGTTTTCTTGTTTACTTCTCTGTGCTTTGTCGGGCTATCTATTTCACGATCAATGTGGGCAAGGCGTAGATTTACATTTCGTGCTTGCATCAAATGCTATCTGGCAATTCCTTTTCACACAGAATTTTTTTTTATCGGTTTTGCGCTCTGCAGCTTTTGAGCGTATATTGGTAATTGGGAATAGTGTTACGGTCATTGTTTAGCAAAGCTTGGAGCCATCTCCCACGCATATCAAATGAAACTTTAATATCGAAGAACAAAGTTAAAAGTGACTTCATCATATATGCGAAATTTTCCTTTTAGTAATAATTTCATTAATATCAAGAAATCACTCTTATTCTTTTTCATTGTTAAATTTTTACCGTAATTCCTTAGTTTCTCAAACACAGCTAAGTTATACAGTCGCCAAGTGTCTGTCTTAGTAAGTACGTAGTCCATTCCTGTTATTTGCGCCGTATGCCGCTATATCTTAGAAGTACCACATACTTTTTGCAATATTTTTGATGCATCTAACTTAGGAAATGTTAAGCTACTGTATATTTGACGCATGTAAATAGCCTTGATATGTGTTCATTTTAATAGTGGCGTGCGTAACTAACACATTATGGGTATATGATAGCTGTCTTTTGAACAACGGTTCTAGCTATGCTCCGTTAGTTAATTTCGAGTCCGAACTTGCAATCTGTTCTTCAACCCCACGTGACGGCCCGTAATGGCTTCAAGATTTGCCCAGGAAAGCCGCCGTACCCTAAACACACGTGTCGTCTGATCCTAAAACAAAAGACGCTGTGCGACACCTGGCGGGAAACCCTAGAGCTGCCCGCTAGCTTCTGCCTCACTGCCGCGTTTCACAAATTGAGTCGAAGCTTGGGAGATTAAACTGCGTGGGCGTTTGTTGCTGCGTGAACGTGAATCTTTCCGGAGAGCTAACACGTGATCTGAATTACAAATGCGGTGCTATCTGCAGCACTACACTTACCCTATTACAGTGCTGCAGATGTACTAGTGTTCTGCACTTCACGGTTGTACAACGGAACGTACGATCTTGCCCCCGAGGTGCTGCACAGCGCGGCGTGTCCTCTGCACGTGATCCCTTGGCCTGCACGCAGTTTTGCACTTGACCTGCAACGCTGATATTCGCCGTCGGGTAACCGCGTTGTTCCGCACGTGGCAGCGAATTCAGAAATGTTGGGAGAAAGAAATTGATAATGCCAAGAAAGGAGAGGGAACGGGGGGAGGGGGGGGGGCTCTCGGCCGCGTGCTCTCCACGTCAATGCAATTGGCGTGCTCTCCCTCGTGATGCTATTTGCCTATTTTGAATTTCCATTTAGGAAATTAAGTTACGCGTTTCATGCCCTTTCTAACCTCTTATCCGAACGTTTATTATGCTGACATATTCACTGTATTTTCCTATTTCTTTTTTATTTACTTACATACCTTAATTTTATTGGCCTGCCTTAGAGTATGTGTTCATATAGTTCAGAATAGGTTAGCTTTAGTTAGCATAAGGCCAAACCTTGCGTATAGGCATTCATATTTTACCTGAGTGTCAGATCGACCACGTATGTACCGGCACCAATTAATGTACATTTCTTTTTGTGGTGTTTTACGTTTCTTTGAATAATGTGTAAAACACTTATTATTAATATTTAATAATTAGATATATATTAAATAGTTAGGCACACAGTCCACAAATGATACTCCTCAAGTGGTACTCCAATTGGTGTCTGGTGTCTGCGTGTAACGTCAACGTTTGTCTCGCGGCGGTGCAGGGTTGCTTCCCTAAAAATAAGAGCAGTTTTGGCTACCAAGCGTACGATAATACCAAACTACAAAATCTCGACCTTATATTTTTTTTTTCAGGATTAGCTGGGAAGTTCAATGAAAATGACACCTGTCTTTATCTACGTACTACAATTTAAGTTTACCTTAAATGTGGCTGTCGGATGAAATAAAAACGAAATTTTAAGAAAGAAGACAAATATTTTGTAGCAGGTTGAGGGCTGAATAGGCTCAAGCCTCAACCGGTAAATTCTACAGTCTATATATCGGAATGTACGAGCTCTCCATCTTCAGTTTCAGACCTCAGTTGTTTGCAGTATATTATACTGCTGTTGTAGTAAAGAGTTTTATTTAGAATGTGCTAATGGCGTGCAATTTTTCTTCAGTGCTCAATACCCACTAATATTAATATAACAAAGTTTGCTCCCTGGGTTAAACTAGTTTCTACACTCAATGCTTTCTGGTGTGTAGTTTCCACACTTTTCTTGGTAATTTGCAGTTTGAATTTGACTTTTAATATGTTTTTTTTTTTTTAATGATTCTGAATTTTGCAACAACTTTTCTCTTCGGTGCTCGTGATATGGACCGCACCGAACAGCTGTGCTCAGGAGTCCCATTCCTCTGTAATTATCCTTCTAGACTATTTTCATATCAGATCTGATCTAGTGTACAATTTGCATGTTCAATGTTTATTCTGCTCAGCAATTGACTGGCGCAGTTACGATGATATAATCGCTTATATTGCATGCTGCTGTTTGCGCTAACTCAGATATAGTTGCATTTTCGGCTCGAGGCCTCCATGTTTATTGGAGTGATGTATGCCTTCGCTGTCAAAATTATCGTGTAGAATTAGGCGGGGAACATCCCAATAAAGAGCCTCCAAATAGTCGACCATCTCGCGCTAGCGACTTCCTTCTTGCTTACGTAGTTCGCAACGTGCTCTGGGGATTTACTCAAAGGCCGCCCGCGCCTGCCTTCGGAGCAACGTGCTTTTCAGCGGGATTTTTTGCGACTGCCTTTCGCCGCGTCTGTAATTTTTTTGCGTCTGCGTCGATGCTCTGTTGGTTGTATCTACGCAGCAATTATTTAACTGTAACGACGAGAGTGCAGGGTCAGCTAGTCTTAAAAATATGCAGCAAAGAGCTTCTTATTTAATTATATGGTATTTGTTATTATAATTATATTTAAGAATTTGATCAATGTGATTAGGTAAGGACACTCTGTGGCCAACGTGCACATCGCACAAATTTTGCTTTTCTGAATCTTAAAATAATGCATCGGTGTTAACAATTTCACTCAGCATTTCTGTGTCTTCAAATTGACTGTTGAGTTATAAAAATATTTCATCGATACAAAATTTCTAATGAAAAAAGATAATAAAATTTAATATTATTACCTATTATATATAAGCTGACAGTTGCATTACTGAGACGTGTTAGAGTTACATTGAATTAAACTCACTGAATTGAAAAAATAGCTACATAATAATAACTTTCCGCCGTAATGAAACAAAATTTTATATTTGACTAGCTGTACCTGTGAAATTTTCACAGTCTACCGGGCCTTTAATTTTTACACATACTGTGTGTCCCCTTTATGGAGCTTTCCAACGTTGCTATCCAATCTCATTCTGTTCAACCATTAACCTCTGCTTCACCCCCATCCCCTCCTTTGCCTTACCCCCATCTCCTTCCTACCGAGACTTGATGCAATCGGCAAACTTTTGCGTCACGAATTGCATGACATGGTGCAATGTCCATTTTCAATGCCCATTATTCATTGTGCTCCCTTTATGAAAATAAGGGGAAAAATATCTTTAATGCAATTATAAAACAACCTTGCCCAGTGGCCGAAAGATTACTGACGCTCGCCGTATCATAGATACCCAGCTTCCCGATGTCATCGAATCTCTAATTTCCTTCCGTCTATTTGTGATGAAAAGCGTGACACACACACCGCAGGTAGGTAGGTAGGTAGGTAGGAACAAGCGTATTAATATATAGATAGATATTACTCTAAATTCAGAAAAACAAAGCATAGATTTAAAATTATTTTTACAATTTTTCATGACGTAAATTACCTAATTAATAGATGTTGAAATTATTCAGGAATATACTATATGTGGAATCACCCCTCCACTATAGATACATGTTTTCAGTACGATAGGTGTCTTGTAGCCTTAAAGGAATCTCTTAAATCTATGAATTTAAGCCAACTACCCAACTTACTGGTACATGTTTTTAACACTAGATGTCTTGTAATGCCTTATAATTGGAGATATGCCGTATAATTATGGATGAAACCGGTAGCAGTAGACCTTGCGTGCTACACAGCTGTGCTGAGGGTCCCGGGAACGAGCCCCGAGCCAAGTGAGCGATCTTTGTGGCGCTTAGCACGCTGAGTCAGTAACTAGCTTAGTGTGCATAGCTCTTTGAACCATCCGCCATTGCGCCATAATCTTAGCGACCCGTGGTCGGCACGAACCAGTGCATGCGGATTTCCTAGTGGACTGTGCAGTCAATGTTGACTTTACCTTCACTCTACTGGTACACGTTTCCAATAGTGCACGCAGAGAAATCTGTGACGATAATGTTAAACAGTAGTCTGGTTAAATTTGTTTTCAAAGGTAACTATATCCTTAGTACAGCAGATATTTGGCTGTGCGTAGATACCCTCTAATGCCGTGTACTTACAGAAATACAACAACGATGGATAAAACCATTCTACCCAACTGCTTCATGTTCTTAACACTAGGTGGCACGATGCAATCGAACTCAGTTCACGTCAGAACATAAATAATAAACCCGTATATTTCTTATATCGATGCTGTGTCCAACGTATTAAGCGCACAACGCCGCGAGGTATTCATTCTTAATACTTACTAGCACGACAAAAGAGAATTAGCAATTAGTCTGTCGAGTTTCACTGGTACAACGCCTACCTGATTTTTTTTTTTTTCAAGAAAAGAATGAGGCTAGCACTGCTGTGCCTACATGCCTTAATGGTATTAAGTAGAGGTTGATAACTTGAAAGTGACAAGAGTTTCCGTTAAGAGAGACGCCGACAAGTTTCCGTTAAAAGAGGCGCCGGTTTAGCGCAGTTCTTATCCTGCAAACAAACTCTTTGTGATTGCAAAGCATACCAACTTCGATTTCATGTTTCATAAAAAAAACTTCACGCATTGGTTTCCTGGTTTTCATTGCAGAAAAATGTTAGTTTCTCTATACACATGAATGTATTCTCATCTCACTGTTACTAATAGGGAAAATTAAAAACTGAGTACATTATTAACGTTTTGACGCCCGGTATAGCCCTTCCGGTTTTCATAGGGCCAGCAACATTGGGGTTACAAAAGAGAAACTTATGTCGTTACTGGATCAATGATTATTGGATGTAAGGTACGGTGGTCAGGGGTTTATTATCCCTTGATCGTATATGTAATCACCTGTTCAAGTTTCTAATTGTACGGTTTCTATGAATAGTCAGCTTGTTTTTATTTGGATAGACCTTGGTGTTTTCCACCTCCTCTTCCAAATCTCATTACTTTTTTACTATAGTCCAGGCTCTAGGGGGTGTCTGTGTACATTTCTCTCTCACGGCTCTATCATGTATTTTCCTATTCCATATGATGAGTACGTTAAAAAAAAGTCTGGTAAAACTTTCGTAACTGGTACATTTTTGAAGGGGGCATGGGGGGGGGGGGCACAAAATTATCAATTGTGGACTGATTGTTCTGAAACTTGCTCAGAATATGTATTTTTTTAAAATAAACACATTTTGTTCTTACAACTTTTTCGATATAAGCCTTGTTTTTTTTAGATAATGGGGTTTATATGCAGTACGTTACCTTTGATTATGCAAATACAATTTTTTAAATTTATTTTTCAAGATAAGTGTCGAACTTTGAAACATCAATATTAACTATAAGTATGGCTGTGTTGCAAATATAAACAGCTCTCGTAAAATAAATATTTAGCCATTAGCTAAGTTTATCATACAATTTGCTTATGTATTTACGAGTTTTTTACTGTTACCTTAGATTATGCAACAAGTTAATAAAAACATCATAAGGAAGAATAAATACAAGTGAACAGGAATATTTTCATTACTCGTCCAAAACCAGGAAATTATAACCAAAACAAGTCAATAAACACTGAAGTAAGTGTTCAATAGTGTTAAACATAACAAGTTAATTTTGAACATGGCACCTCCATTTTCATGATTTTTGAAGGCGATTATCAACAGACTTTGTCAGGTTTAATATTTCAGATGGTGGAATAGAATCTGCAGCTATTTTTACTGCAATCCACAGGCTTACTTAGCTCGAAAACTGCCTACCACCTTCATAGACCTTCCTTTTGATCATTGCCCAGAGATTCTCAATGGGATTTAAATCGGGCTATTCGCTGGCCAGGTCATGATCCTTTTTAATTTAAATCTTCCATCCGTAAGCCAGTTTGCAGCGTACCGTGCTCGGTGTGAGGGAGCGTTATCGTGCTGAAATACCAATTTGGATCTGCGTGCGATAGTCTGCTCATCAAGGCATGGAATCAAGTTGGCTTCAAGAAACTGGCAGTACCTTTCTGCATCCAGTTTAACTCCTTCTGCCACTTCAAATGGACCAATAGGGTGTCACCTACTATCCCGGCCCAAAACATTTCACCTCCACCACCTTGTTGACACTTAAGCCGTGTCTGTTAAAGTCGGTCATGGAGGACCCACCCTGATTCCCATCCATCTGGATCATCAAGAGTGGCTCTGCATTCGTCAGTAAATATGACATTGGAGAAATCAATTTTCATGTTCTCCTCAGCCCATTTGACCCTACTTTCTTTATAATTTTTTGTTAGCGTTTTATTGCCTTTTACACTTTCCCTAGCTTCTGCAGAACCTCACATCTTGTCTTTCTGCTTAGTATTGGGGTTGCAGCGTCTTCAAATATCGTCTTACTCGTACAAAGTTGTTTTCTAACCATAGAAACCTTCAAAACTCGCACCTCCCGAGCAGTCAATTTCCTCGTAGAAGCTCTATCCGGAGTTTTTCGGTTGACTTTATCTTCAATTCCATAAGCCTTAATTGTTCGGTGATCACGCTGTAATTTCTAGGAAACTTCGAGTGTTGTCTTACCAGAAGCCAATAACGAGGTCACTTCCATCTTTTGTTCACCGGTTAGACCGTTTTTCTTGTCCATGTTGACTAGAGAGTGATGTTGCATAATCTGGCGTAACAGCAGAACCCCGGGCGATAAGAAAATGTTGCCAAAACGTGGGAAATGGTTCCATTTTCTTTTCTCTAGTTGTTTATATAGTTACAACATTCCTGTGCACTAACTTAATATTAACGTTTTAAATGTTTGACACTTATCTTAAAAAAATAAGCAAAAATTTGCATTTGCATAATCAAAGGTAACGCACTGTATAAATGTATATGCATGTTTTGGAATTTCAAACTAATAGAACTCAATGAATTTTCATGCTAGAATAAATACAGTGGCAGTTTTGAAAACCTTGCAACATTCCTAACAAAACTATACCATGGATTCTCCATTTTTGCCCTCATAATATTTTGTATCACAGCTGGATTCTCCACTTTCTATTTCGTTGCGATCGCTGACTATAATATATAGGGAAAAAACAATTAGGGGATTCGTTTTTGAGCTGGGGTAAAAAAATATTGTGAGGGCAAAAATGGAGAATCCACTGTATAGTTTTGTTAGGAATCTTTCAAGGATTCCAAAACTGTCTTTGTATTTCTTTCAGCATGAAAACTCATCGAGTTCTATTTGTTTGAAATTTCCATAATATACATAATTTATGTATAGACCCCATTATCTAAAAAACTAGGGCTTAAATCGAAAAGATTGTATGCACAAAAAGTGTTTCTTTTTCAAAAATTCATATTCTGGCTAAGTTTCAGAAAAATCAGTCCACAATTGATAATTTTGTGCCCCCCATGCCCCCCTTTTAAAAATGTACCAGTTGCGCAAGTTCTACCCGACATTTTTTTATGTTCTCATCATATGGAATAGGAAAATAAATGGTAGAGCAGTGAAAGAGAAATGTACACAAACACCCCCCTAGAGACTTCGAACACAGTGACTCCGGTTATTGTTGGAGTTTTTTTTTTTCTTAACTTTTTAGGTCCACCTTTTAAGTTTTTTCTTTGCTAACCATCACTCATGCTACACTTCTACTCGATTAAACTAATATTGCTTTGAAAACTAAGTTTGTTTTAGAAACAGCATTGTTCAATTACAGCCAGTGAATTATGGTATCCGAGGTACCGGCACCCAATTCTATATAATTCCGCTTCTCTGAGAAACAAGGTAGCGTAATTCTTCACTTTCAGTTGCACTCACCTCTGTTGTACGATTACGTATCGAGTCAAACGAACAGATTTATCGATACCCTTTTACGTTCATCGCATGCGATCGTGATAATAAGCGCGTCAAATCGTGCCTAACCCTTTGGCGTTGCCTTTACATTACTGGGTGATCGTCGAGGCGACGCAACGGCCGATGGCGTTTAGGCATATGTCTCGTTAACGGGAATCGTAATCGTACGCGTTAGTTACTGTGCGATCGTTCGGGCAAGAAACGTAAACGTATAGGCCTTGAATCCCTGTTGCACGAATCGTGCACTTTTCGCTTACGCTACGTTCACGTACCTTCCCTTTGCCAAGCTCATTCTATGATATTGTGGTTTTCAGACATTCCCAGCTATACAATTCATTTACTTCTATGGAGTTGTGTTCCTGGTGGCCCTTTGGCTTCCATGTGCCCTTCCGGTGGCCCACGGCCATCAGGAGTGATTTTTGTGGCTCATTGGCTACCAGGAATCTTCTTGGTGACCCTTGGCTTCAAGGTGTGTTCCTGGCGACCCGTTAGCTTCCAGGTGTATTCCTGGTGGCCCCTTGGCTTCAAGGTGTGTTCCTGGTGACCCCTTGGCTTCCAGGTGTATTCCTGGTGACCCCTTGGCTTCCAGGTGTATTCCTGGTGACCCCTTGGCTTCCAGGTGTATTCCTGGTGACCCTTTGGCTTCAAGGTGTGTTCCTGGTGACCCCTTGGCTTCAAGGTGTATTCCTGGTGACCCTTTGGCTTCAAGGTGTGTTCCTAGTGACCTCTTGGCTTCCAGGTGTGTTCCTCGCGGTCCACTGGTATCCAGGTCTGAATCTTTTGACCCCTGGCTGCCCTGTGTGTTCCTAGTGGCCTCCAGGCTTCCAAGTGCGTTCCTGGTGACCCCTTGGCTTGTAGGTGTGTTCGTTTTGACCCCTAAGCTTCCAGGTGTATTCCTGGCAACCTCTTGGCATCCACATGTATTCCGGGTGACCCCTTAGCTTTTAGGTGTGTTCGTGTTGACCCCTTAGCTTCCAGGTGCCTTCGTGTTGACATCTAGGCTTCCAGGTGTATTCCTGGTGACCTCTTGGCTTCCAGCTGTATTCCTAGTAGTCCATTGGCTTCCAGGTATGTTTCTGGTGGCATCTTGGCTTCCATGTATATTCCTGGTGCACCATTAGTTTCTAAATGTGTTCCTGGCGCCTTATTGGCCCACTGATGTGCTGATAGCGCTGCCACCACCGCTTCGTAGATGAGAAGACACAGCGTTCCCTAGTTTTGTGTTATGGCACAAACTGCTTTTAGTGCCACTCCGTGTCTGTTGCCCTTTCTACTGCCTCTACAGATATTTCCATCGCCCACAGGGAGGCCGTACCAACCTTTTTGAGAATCTCATAAAAAATACCTGCTCTTTGTTGGCCTTGATATCGCATATTTGCGCCTATGTCAAATAGTAAAAGAAAAGGTAAAACGGTTAACTTGCTGATGCTTCGCAGTTTTCGAAAATGAAGACCGCGCTGCTTTAGATCATCAAGAGTAATGGTTGGGTCTGGAGTTATCGCCTGGTAAGCGACCGCTGAGGCTGTGAACGAAAACGCTCAGACACAAATCCCGACGCTCGTAAGCGTACGTAACCATTAGCGCTGCATTCACTCCACTGTTCGGCTCGCACGCCTATAAAACTAAAGGGAAAAAACAACAGCCCTTACGATCGGCACGCTCTCTTGCGGCAGACAAGCGCATTTATGTCAAGGGGAAACAGCGCTCCGCTGAGGTCACGCGTAAAGAGAACAACGTGTAACCGAGAGGGGGGGGGCGACCTTCCCTGTTGTGTGTGGCATGGACGCTCAGGAGGGGGATGGGGTAAAGCGCCCCTGAGAGGAGGTACTCATTAACTTAGTTAGGCCTTCAGAACGTCTTGTTTTTGTGCACACACTTCGGTAGATGCGTGCAGGGTGGGGACAAAATTCTGCCCTGCCACACACAGCCCACGACAGATAAGCCTTGCTACACAGCACCACTTCCCGTCACTATAGTGGGAGACGAAGATAGCCTGGACAGATAGCTGCGCTGCTGCGGACGTTCTTAATCACGGAGACACCCACACACTATTCGCAATACAGCCATGTGACTTTTTGTGGTGGGTTGTTGGTGTCAAGCAAGATAAAGTGGCCTAGACCGTACACCACAACTAGGAATCTTAGTTCATATTTTCATGCACTAGTTCGTGCTGCAAATACCGAGTGGGGAATATGTTTTACCACGGGGAATATTTCAATTTGTCACATGAAGGAAAACGAAAACTACAAAAAAAAATGAGTCATTTAATTCTAGAATGATTTCTCTCAATTTGTCGATGACCCCTCGACGTGGCCGCCTTTAGCCTTAGGCCTAGCTACTGCGCGAAGACCTTCAAATATGGAATAACTGTGGTCCGCAGCTGGGAGTGGCTGTATTCAGCGACGAATAAAAATAAAAACGGAGAGTTTCTTTACGACAATAATGGCTCCGATGCTTGTAGAAGCCGAACAGCTAGCACTCTAAAACAGAATGTGGACTTCCAGCATAATGGATATTCGTACTCATCACGAAGGACCCAAGGGCGGTGCATCAGCAATTTGCTCTCCTTATTGATAGTTTTGGGTGGCCCTCATCTTCGCCCGACCTCAACCCAATGGGCTATTCACTAGGGTTCTTCCTTCAGACTAAAGCTTGCGCAAGAACACACACAAACCAGGACGGTCTAAAGCGAGCTTTACTTCGTGCGTGGGACGAAACCGAATGGATTTTGGGCGTGCGTGCCTCAATTACTTTTTTTCTAGGCGTGTTTGGGCTGTAGTAAAGACCAGACTTGGTTAGGTCAAGCAGACTATCGGCAAATTGCAGAGAAATCGTTTTAAAAATAAATGACCTAAAAAATTTTCAACGTTCATCATCCTTAATATGATTACTTTATATTCCTGTTGCAAAACATATTACCCACCCGGTATGGTCCCTCTCGGCACCAAAGGTGTGTACGGCTGCGGTCGACCACAGATTGTCGGAGCCATGGCATCACTGACGGAAAGCTCATTCGACGATTGTACTCCCCCAGTTGACTATGAGTGATGGAAATGCTGACGCTGCATTGCCAAGCACCAGGACTTTCCTCCTTGGCTTTGGAACAGAACGTCTGACCTCGTGACGGCGACACAACGGAAGTAAGCTCCCAAGGGCCATGTATAGGTTGTAAGATTGGGTAAAGCGGTTTGGGGTTTGCCATCCTATGGTATTGGGAGTTGTACTCTCACTAGTACCCTATTGTGTTGAGTACCTTACTCTTAAACCGAGTTTCCGCTACATCCTGTTGTTCCTCGTACTCGGTACAACACCTGCGGGTACGGTATTTCTGTTACTTTCATGTAAACAGCAGAGCCACAACCGCTTTCTGAGTCCTGATTCACTCCAATATATTAAAGAAAAGTTTGCATTTCACCATCGACGCTTCATATGTATGCCGACTACCGTAAAAGTTTGACAGATCTTTGGCTAGACGCGTACAACTGTGTTGGCAAGACCGCAACAAAACGACGGTCGAACTCTTTGCACTGCGTACAGGGACCAATCAAGTAGTGTCTGCCAGACTTTTGTTGGGCCTCAGGAATATCTTGCGTTCGGTGCGCGCGCCACACTACGTGCATCGTGACTGAAAGTTATAGGCCATTTGTTCTCTCTATGGATTCAAGTGACAATTCATTGGAAGTGAAACTACAATTGGGCGTAGAATTCCTCCGGGACCTCATTCAAAAAAAAGATTTTTTTTGTGTCGGAAGGTTGTCTGTTTATCTTGACATACTACCCATTCCTTCTCTATCCTCCTGCTAATGTGCTTTGCTTAAAAATCTTGAAATAATGTAGGTAACAATTTTAGCACTGATGATGATTTTAACTCTAAACGTTACCCTATGCCAGAGAGCACAGGTATGGCTACCATAGTTTATTATTCTAATTGAGATTTATTCAACATATATCTCTACGGCTTGTACAATTTATTATTCATTGTTGCACCAGCAGGAGCTTATTGGTTTTTTTTTAAGTCTCTACGCTCATTTTTTTTTTCTACAAATCCCTACCTGGATTATCAAAAATTCTTTGGAAGTATTATGTCTGTTATTGAAGTTAGCTGTCCGTGCTTTATTCGACAGTATACCTAATGAACCCTGCGTTCGTATATCACTCGACACGGCCGCACGATCGCTCTCCAGAGGTACGGCAGATGAAGTAGGAAAATAACAACAGGAAGTGCTTCGACGCACTCCAGTGAAATTTTTCCTTCCGTCTTCGGTACCTACCGCCTTCTTCCTCTCGTGACCATCATACCTTAATTACTGGTCTTTCAATGCGCGGTGGATTAAGGTTTTGGAAATAAGTTTTTCTTTATTATGGGATACTGTACTGTTTATTTATTTTCTTTCATTGGTATTGCTATGCCCATAGTCCGAGACCCGCCGTGCAGAGATACCTTGATTTTTATCATTATCTTTGCCCGTTAACGATCAAATGCACTTGAATTTGTTGTAAAAATGGCACTATTATTGACAACAATTAATGATCATAGGCATTATTGAGTTGATGGAGATGCCCGTTCGCTAACTGTTCATTTTTTTCTCGTATAAGACCATGAAGTTGCTGTGGAGTGGAGAGACTTTGATACATATATAGTGAATTCTAACCCTGTGATAATCAACCACACTACCATATCCACGCCTTAGTGACAACTGACAACCTCCTTTATTTTATGCACCAACAATAAGTCTCACCTTCTATTGTACCATCGCCCTTGAGGTTGTTAACAACGAACCATATCCGTTTGACCATCGTGTTTTTCTCTTTTTTTTTAAACACTAGTCACCTGCTACAGCTACCCTATAATGGCTGTTTGTAACTATATGTACTGCATCTCTGCAAGCGATATTGTTGCTCGTCTTAGTAGTTGAACCATTCGTCCCCCATAATTCCCATGGCATGACCATTCGCCCCACAGCCCACTCATCGCTTCATCGAGTGGCCCAAGTTGCTGACTTTTCGTATCAGCCGTTTTTGGCCTTTCGTGCATTTTTGCCAATTATAATTTTAACAATTTGTGTCACTAAAACGAAAAGATTGCCCAAACTGAGGAGCAATGATGGTGACCTACTTTTTGGTTGTCGTCTCTCACAGCTCAACTGTGAATTGTAGGAATACTGAAAATTTTCGTCAACAAGCATAGTTGGAAACCATCACGACCCGTCCCTGCCTCCAAACCACCCAATCTCCTCCTACTACTACTACCGTCACTACCACCACAATCTCACTTGGAGACTCTAGGTACCACCTCCACCACCTTCTCTCCTGTTACCATCACCACTACCACCACCCCTGCGACCACCGCGAGCACGGTCATGAGTAACATTCCAAGCTGCTCAGGTCAAGGCAGGACTGTGCAAGTAGGTCATGGGGTTTTCTCACACGCACTCGACGCGTGCTGGGCGCATCGCTCCTTTCACTGGCGCTGCTACACTTACGCTGGCTCCATCCGGGAGGTGATGGTCCATAATCACGGGATCTGCAGGTCCTACCATTTGTGCAATGTGGCCGGGTCCAACGGGTCTTAGTGGTCCGTGGTAGAATGTCTCCGGGTGCAAGGGGACTCAGTGGTTCTTGGTAGAATGCAGCCAGCCCCAACGGGACTTGATGGATCGTAGTAGAATGTAGCCAGGTCTAACGGGATATGTGGGTCCTACTCCTACTAAAATGTAGCCACGTCCAACAGGACGTGTTGATCCATTGTAGAATTGTGATGTTCCCACCAGCAACTCGTCCATTTTGAGTGGAATTTCTCTTAGGCAGTTGGCAGCTCATCGTTGTCTGAGCAATTGCTGATTCGTTGTCGAATTTCGACTGTTCTATTCATTTATTGCAAGCCTATATTCGTGTTCATTGAACCTGGTGATTTGTCAAAGAAACTAACTCAATCCTCCCAGCAGCTGGTCTGTATTGTCTGTCCATACAACATCTTGACCATCTTGATCGAATGTGCATAGTTCCTTTTAGACCCTTCGCAGCCCTAAGGAATAGCTGGTCCCCTATCCACCACACTTTATCCACGAATGTCACCTGTTTCGACAGAGTTAAGTCTTCTTAAACTTATCTTATTATACCGTTGTCGAGTTCTGTTCGCTTATTCGTCTAGATGATCTATGCTAGTAGATTGTGCTACAAGATCCTGCTTCTACATCCTGAGAATAGTCTACAGCGATGACAGGATCTCTTTGTGGTAAGTAGAAACATTGAGAACTCTTATGGCCACAGTACAGGTTATAGTAAAGGATGCCTATGAGCTAGTACTGATTGCACACAGCTTTTGTTTCTCTTTTTTGCCACTCACTGTTACGCATATAATAGAGTTGAAAATCCAAAGAGCATGTTTCATTAGCAATGTTTGTATAAAAAAAAAAAACAGGTAGCTGTCACTTTTCAAATGTCTGGTTGGGCATTGCTAGACCATACAGAACAAATTCAACATGACGAAGTTTGCATCTTTTTTTTAACTCATAAACCAATATAATTTTCATCTCTTCGATAAGGTTGAAGGACTGAGACACGTACAAGATAGGATTATAAAATTATACTCAAAATATTACGCTCACTATTGGACTGAAAAACGATCCTACGGGGAGTAGCCCTAACAAGAAGCATTTTGAAGTGTACGTTAGCTCACACAGAAAATCAGAGAATATATTATTTAATTCACGTCATATTCTAGCGTTACTGTTACGACAGAAAAATTCTAACGCCATCCTTTACCTGGATATTTATTTCCTAGATACATAGTATGCCCGTTTTAGAAGAAATTTTGGACAACATCCCCCTCACTTACTTGAAGGTTTATTTTATTTCCCACAATGATTGTTCGTAGAATAGAAGAGAATTTGGACAACATCCTCCTCGGTTACCTGAACATGCATTTCTCTTCAAGTTACTCTTACACTTACTATGTTTAAAGGGCAGAAGGCCTAAAGGAACTACCATACCAACTCCTAAATTTGGACCTGGTTACAGTTGACGGAAGCCACGACTGAGAAGCCTTCTTTGACATCAACGTAATCGTTTCATCATCAGTCGGGACGCGACTCGCTAGGCTACTTGTAGTTAATGCCGAAGATATAATTATGTGGTGGGACAGTGAAGGGGCCACGGCATCCAGCCTAGAAACTAGTCAACTCGAAGCACTTCATTCAGTGTTTCTGCTCTGTATATAGGAACTTCAGTATTTTGGCACCTGATTTAAATGATAGTTTAGGTATGAGCACTGTTGTTTATGCTTTAGATTCTATATTTACAGCAGAACCGCTCGGACAAGACTGGCGCCGCACCCACAAGCTGCAGCAAATAAGCTCCTTGTGCCGGACCTCCTTGAACTTCCGTAGGTCTCTGCTTGCAGACCCGCAACCTTGCTTTGCCTGCGCCAAAACTTGGGTGTGTCTGTCTCTGTCCCATGCGTGCCAGAGACTGCATGCGCGTGTTCTGGGACTCATTATATCGTGACTGAGGAGGCTGTACGTACGTGGTTTGGGTTAATTGTACCGTGCCAGAGACTGGATGCACGTGAGGTGGACCTTCATTATATCGCACCAGGGACTGACTGTACGTATTATTTTCTTGGTCTGTACGTATTACCATTATACGTTGCGGGAGACTGTACGTGTGTGACGTGTGTGTTCTTAGATTTCGTTTTACCGTGACAGAGACGGCGAGTGCTTCTTCTTTGTAGGCTCACTGGATATTTCGCTGTGACGATGGTCACTCTATGCTCTTAACCGTATAGCTAGCTGCACGAGGCTGCGTAAATAACAACATAATAGAACAAAAAAAAATCTTGTAGCGAAAATAACAAAGCCTGGTGCAAATAGGGTTATACCATTAACGCCGACTGTCCCCATTTTAGTACATTATTAATAGTGCTACGCCTACCAGGAATAGTCTCATTGTGGGCAATAATGGTTTCACGCTACACGCTTGAACTTATATCTTGCGCTTGATTTGGCGCAGTTTTCGTTATTATAAGAGTCATCGCAAAAGTTCGCCGTGAAATGTAGATGGTGATACCTTTAGTCTCCGCAAATTTGAACCTTCCCAGTCGACCAGCATTATGCGATCGAAAACCTCGTGGCAGTTTCTACTCCAGATCCTACAGTCTTCGTTAACAAATTTGCCCATTCACCACTGACGTTATCTCTGTGTGCTAACAATAACTTTTGATTTTCAAAAACGGCGCGTTGTTTCTTTCTCTGAAACTTATGACCGCATTTTTTTTCGTAAACGTATTAAAAGTTTTGTGACCTTTTCATTGTCGAGGTTTCAATAGAGGGTGTAAGGATCTGCTCTCCGCTAACTGAAAATAAGTGAGATAGAACAAGTATATAATTAAAAATGAAAATGTTGCTACGAGAGCAGAATTCCCGTAGCGGGAGAGTTAAAGTGTGGCGAATTCGTCCTAGCTAGGAGGGTATAACGGTTAAATTAATCAACACATCGTATTCCTCGGTTCATTATTAACACCAACGAGCCCTTAAATTGTTTATCGAACTTGAAACCATAGGAAGAGTTATTGCTTCTATACTGACTAATTCCAAGAGTTATTATACTAAAAACACAGTATAGCTACATATAGAAATAGGAATCTTTCATTGTCTTGCCTTGGGTGTTGTGTTGTCCTGATTTTACATTGAATGTTACCTACACCGCTAAGACTTAGTTAAGTAGTGTACGATTTGTTCAGAATGAGTCAACTGTATACGTACATGTGCGTGTTTACCCGGTGTAAGATCTACCACAGAACTACAGTGTGGTTCATAAATGTTAATGTATAGTGCATGAGCTTGTATGCCCAGTATAGGGTCTACCATGAAAGAACATCTTTGTCAAAAACATTAGCTACGGAAACTAGTGCATGTGCGTGTTTATCCAGTGTAGCATTTACCATTGACCACTAGCATTGCTGAGTAATACAGTCAATTCCGCTTAATCCGTCAACATTGAGATCAGCTGATTAGGCCGCAATAAGCTACTGGTCACAAAAAACGAAGTTGGCAATTTTAAGTAAGTCTGTGCTAAAATATTGCTAATTGGCACACTTTCTCGGCTATTGTTATTCTTTTGTTTCGTCTATATAATAACCGGGATAAATAATCTAATAAAAATAATTTACATGTACTAACTAAGCAGACAGTTCGTAATTCGAGTTTTGATCAACGCGTGTTACATTTTCGTACATATCGGGCGCTTTTTTGCCACATTTTCTTACATATCAGGCACTTTTTTTGCCACCTTTTCTGTTCCCTGACCTCATTTCTTGTAACGTTCACTTCACTTGCACGGAGCATCGTTTCCCGCCCAACGAAGACGAGTGAAAGCGCTCCCAGAAATTTGCGAGCGTCGCTATTGGTGCCCGTTCTTTGTACTCCTGCGGATGGTCTTATTTGATACGCTTCCTTTTCTTTTTAGATTGCTGTTCCCACGCCTTGTTATTTTCTATGCATTTCCAGTTTTCTTGCATTTCGGAGTAGATGTCCTTTCTTCCTTCCAAAATATCGTCTCAATGATTACCAACTATTAGTGATTACCAACTGTTAGTGAAGAAATTCATACTGATGATATTGTTGCTGACATTAGCAATTTTTATTGTTATTACTGTTAAATTTATCTAAATGATTATCATGTATTTTACTCAAAGGATATTCACTTCTATTTTCACTTGCGACCAACTGCACTTTAATCATATGTTAGATTTATACTCTTACTTGTACGTATAGCCTCCGCATTCTTTAGTTGAAGATGTTGCGTTCTGTACGAATAACGAGGTCAGCACTACGTGCCTGGACCGTACGCATCTTTCAAGTTGCTCGTCCATGCGTATAGAACCTACAGGGTTGCGTTGGATCCAGTGACACAATCACTCACGACACTTCCTTCTACATATGCATTTACCCTTTGGTGTCTTCTGCAGCCGTTTCAAAAAAGTGTTTTGCCTACGGAAAGCGACGTGAATTATCGGTCTTCTCCGTAGGAATGCCGCGATTTGAAATGTTTCTTATAGGCTACGGTACAAGGGAAATGGTAGGTAAGGGGTTTAAAATGTTACGCGTACGGGCTGTCCCGCCTCAGACCGACTCCAATTGTTGTTTCCTTAGGTAGACCTTTGGCACAGATTTTCCTCTGTGCCTTCACTGTTTTCCTATTTTTCTGTATGTCAGGTTAGTTATTATGTTTTCGATGACTCGTTTCCTTTCGTTGTGTGGTGATCCTCATGCACGCGTTGTTTTCGGCGTGCTTTACGCCCCTGGTTTTTAGTCTTTTGTGAGAGCTTGTCAAGTTACAGTGGTCTAAACTTAACTTTAATCTTCTACTTCTATGTTCTAACTTGTACCCTTAAAATCAGGTTTTAGTTTCTTTCATAATTTTAGTGTTCTTAGCGATAGTTATCCGCGCGTCGAATGGACATTTTTGCCTTGTACTACATACCTCGCCTTTTCCCTGCTTTATAGCTACTTCGTAATTCCTAGCGAGATTTGAGTCTCGCTGAATATTGACGGTGTATTCCAGCCCGATATAGCGAAGTGGAAGCGAGGCTGTATACGCGACAGTGTGGTGCTCAACTTGTGTGTCGCGCTCCTCGTGCACTGTCTCTTCAAAGAGCTCGGTGCCATTCTGACTGTTGTCGTCTGAGGTTGTGTTATGCTTCTGACAGTGGTTTTTAATCAGAATATTATCGCGTGAGTTTGTGCTATGATGTTGGCTGTGGATTTTCACCAGGATTCGAGTTATACTTTACATGATTTTTACTCCTCGCCAGTTTGCTGAAATCTCGGTCGTGCAGCTGTAAGAAAATCTCAAATTTAGTGACCACATTCCACCATCACTAAAGATATGTATCACTAATCAACTCCACAAACTGTGCTCTTTACGAGCATGGAGTCGGAAAGTATCCATAGACTCTGCCAGATAGTACGTAACTTGTGTTCACTGACGGAGTATCCCAGCGAGAGTTGATGGACCGGTTGCAATGACCTAAATTTGAAAACTTTCGCTCTCGGGCCCCACCCTGGTTGAGTAGCTAGACACTGCCAACGCTTTGATGTAATGTCGATTTTGCCAGTTCCACGACTGTCAGATTGCCTTTAAGGTTTGACGGAGTGCTGCCTGTGCTCCAGCTATAAGTCTTGGGGTATTCAAAATTTGTCCCAATCTGCGACGTCTAGGTAGAAAGTGACGAACCAACGAGCTTTAGGAAGCGACGTCTTGAGAAAGGCTCCGCGCGCGTCGGTGGCCATGCTCGGGCTGCAGCATTTGAAGTTTACTTTCACCCGCCGGAGCGGAATTGTTCCTTAGTGCTTGGTGATAGTAGCCTGTGGGTTGCGCTCTCTGGAAGAGCCTAAGTAGGTCAAGTCTTGATTACAACACTAGTGCCTTCACCGGCAGTCCGGCGACGCTACCATAAGGTCAAGGCTGCCTTTGAACTCTCTAGGAATGCGATAGGACCTCAAACTTTGCATCGCATGCAATGCAAGCTGATGTTCCCAAACGGGATGCAATGTTTGGTACTGTGATCAGCTCATCACATCCAATGTGAGTTGAAAGTTCCCCATTGGGATGCGGTGCAAAGTCCCTCAAGCGAAGCGTTGCATGCGTTACAAGCTGAAGATCCC
This sequence comes from Parhyale hawaiensis, assembly GCA_001587735.2. Taxonomy (NCBI): domain Eukaryota; kingdom Metazoa; phylum Arthropoda; class Malacostraca; order Amphipoda; family Hyalidae; genus Parhyale; species Parhyale hawaiensis. Next base: position 20,040,234 of record LQNS02007215.1, read on the forward strand.
CAGCGGGATGCGATACGTAGGCCCTCAAACTAAGCGTTGCATGCACTGCAGCTATTGTTCCCCAAGGGAATGCGATGTATTGGACCTCTAACTTAGTATCACATGCACTGCAAGATGATGTGTTCCTACAGTGAGTAAGATATGACCTGAAACTGCAGTTGCCATGGCAGACCATTGCGCGATAAAACCGGGAAACCCCGACAACATCGCATCTTTGATTTGGTATAACTGCACAAATTGGTACACTTCGTCCCAAAAAGTAAAATCCATACACAAAAGAGTGCTACATCCAATAGCCACTGACGCCAATGCACAAGAGCTGTGTACTTGCGTCAGTTCTACTACTACTACTACATCACATAGCTCTGCAGCAACATCTACACACATCACAATATGTGTCCGCTGACACAGTGCAATACATTGGATTAGTGCCACATTACAGGGGCAGCACCCCATCCAAAAGCCACAGCCTATAGTTCACTAAAGTACCTACTACCTCAAAGATTTTAGCACCAGGTGAGCACCACGATAACTGGATGAATGTATAGTCGGCTTCCATTCGCAGTTATAAAATGGGTCGTAGGCCATAGAGCTTTACGTTCAATACCCATGTTTTGGGTATTCGCGCCCCCAGGAAACTCTCTTAGATTTGGGCACACTGCGACCAATAATTGGAGTATTTTCTGACATAGGCGTGCAATAACTATAGGAGCTTGTTTTCCAGTATATATCTCTAACGTGTCATCATAGATTTTGCAGATATCTTGAGGATAATTCATTTTAGCTCAGGATTTCGTTTCTCTACCACCTACGAAAATGATGGCCAAAGGTTTCCATTATTGCAGGTAGGTGCAAGCTTTTTAGAGCATCTCAGTTTCTTCCTCCAAACGCCCTCTTTGAACTGCCGAATGCCCTCGAGCAGTTGCAGTAGGAAAAACGGTCTATATTCCAGCAAGAAGATCGCAACCCATTCTTCTGAAATGTCGACAAGTTAGATGTGAAGGATAGCAAGCAACCTCGTTAAGATCTACGTAGAGATAGGTTACGTTTTCTTGAATTCTGGACGTGTTCCCTTCTACGACATGCTATATGAATTATAGAGTGCATTCACTGAATATCATATTTAACAGGGACGTAATTTTGGATCATTGCAATCATTATAGTGCTCAGCAGAGCGCAATTTTCGGCTGGTCGGAGTTAGGCTCTCCACATACACGCATGATCAACTTCATTTTAAGTTACATTGTGTTCTGTTTTTTTTTCGCTCTATATTCTGACTATTGATTTTTGCTGCTCTTTCTCTTCTTTACCGATTTGTTCTTCTCATTCGTGAAATTTACTTCAGGTACTAAGTTTATATACATCTTTATTATCCTCATCGTTCCTCTCACACCGCATGACTGGAATGTTCTGCGTTGTCGGAGGCCACACTACTTTTTCAAGCGCACGCTCAACTTATGAGCCGACATTCAGCTCGCGCTCGTACAGCGAGACTCTGTATCTAAGATACCTTCGAAAATACTTGAGTTGAACGCCCGCACATAAGTTGTGCGTGCGCTTGAAAAGTGTGCCCTTCCCCCAGCATAAGGCGTTCAGTAAGCAACCTCACACCCAAAGGCAGGCGGACCGATGCAGAAGTCCAATAATTCGGTTAATGGGCTTCTCATTTTAGAATCCTACCATCTTCCGCCAAACGGACCGGATGGTCGCAATAGGACTGCCAAAAATTTAAAGCGGTTAGCGGCCAGTCGAGACTCACGTCTTGTTTTCGCGGTAGCAGTTTCTCAATGAATTTTTTGGGGTTTTTCTCCAGGAAGTTTTTTTTTTCGCTTTATTCAATTTTATTCCCGCTTTCGTGTTCTCTTGATAATATAATGCGTAAAATGTCATGATTGTTTTTTTACCTCTGCCAAGGAAGTTATGTTTTATCGAGCTTGTCTGTCACCGAGATGACTCAAAAAGTTATGAACGAATCTTTACGAAATTTACAGAGATTGTTAGGCATGTTGACAGTAACAGATAATTAACTTTTTATGATAATCCGTTCTACCGTTTGTTAGCATGCCTTTTTTTTTCTCTCTTCGTGCCACGACTCAAAGAGTTTTTGACCGATCTTTATACAACTTAGATGTGTTGTTAGGTATATCACGAATAGTAAAGGATAAAGTGTATGTGATCTGTATGCCCGTTTAATTGTTTGTTCCTCTTCTTGTTGCATTTTGCGTGAATTAGCAAAATAAATCAGAAAGTTTAGAACGGATCTTTTTTATGAAATGAACAAGAGTTGTTAGAAATGTTAAAAGACATAATGATCAAATTTTGGTAATGATCGGTCTATGTTTGTTTTACTAATGTTTGTTATAAACCTAACTCAAAAGAGTTCTGTGTGGATCTTCGTGAAATGTGTAGGAACTGTTGAAAAGCTTGGAGGCGACACAAATGATCAAATTTTGGTGATGATCGGTTTGTCCGTTTGTATGTTTGACTAACGTTTGTCAGACCATAACTCAAAAGCTTGCAGACGGGTCTTCGAGAAAATTTCAGAAGCTGATATTATTGTCAAGGGGCGCAGGTGACCAAATTTTGGTGCTGATGGAATTAGGTTCGCCCATCCTGTGTTATGGGGTGCGGCGACCCCAGGAAGTTCGTGTAGGCAGGCAGGCCTTCGTGTAGCCATTAGCTAGGCCTTTGGGATGTCTGTCTTGCGTGCCCACTTTGCTTCCTTCCCGTTTTCATGCTCCTACTTGCTCATGTTTTATTCTGTTCTTCCTCTTCTTTCCCGACTTGGTGGTCCCATGCGCGTCGACTCGTGCATTGGTTCCACGTTTCTCTTGACATTCTTATGTCCCTTATTTCTTCCTCTCTTTGGATCACACTCTACTCTGTGGGTAGAGAAGCTTAAACTAAGAGTATAATAATAATGTTGGTGATGAAAAGGAAATCATAGTTTTAGAACCAATTTGAATTTTTCTTAACGTTGTCTCGCTTGACGGAGGTATGCGCTCTTAGAGTGCTTTGTGGTTATAGAAAAAGCTTATATTTTAGATAATTTTACAAGATTAAAGTAAGTTCAAGTGTGTACTTATTGGTTTTTGTTCCCGTCTATATTACTGCATATTTTGTGTAATAACTTATATGAACTGTGTAGTGTAGGGCTTAATGTATTTTTGAAAAATTTCATATGTTATTTACAATCAACTTTTCATTTTTTATCTTAAAAGCTTGATTTCTCACATTAGTGAGAAATGGCTTATTTAAGGTAAGACAAAAAAAAAAGAATTAAGTTTCCTTTCGAATAATTGGGAATCGTCTTTATAAACACTGAATCTTTTTTTAATTTAATTAAATCTGATAATCATTACTTGGTTTCACGAGCTAGGGAATCTATAATCGCTAATCGGACTTTTTTTTTAATCGCGCTCACCTCTGCCCCGAATGACTTAAAGTTTTGCACCATTGACTCCTTCGTGTTCATAGGGGTAGCACTAAATGGAGCATCGGTATCTTGTATTGTATTTCCTTATTTTTTATGCGAAGCTGTTAAAAGCACATCTTTCTGCTAAACTCTTTTTTATAATGGATGCATTATTGCTTGTAATCCCGTGACAAAAGACCCTTTCTACGTTGAGCTTCGAATTGAAGATAATTTTTTGCTCTTCTATCAATTGAAAATGTAATACATTTTGATAGTATGCATCGTAACGTTTGTTAACAAACTAACTTGATATTTATTGGATTATTTCTTTCGGTCCCAAAAACTGCTCTAGCTATGAGGTTCTAAAAGAAGCTCATAATGGACACTCTCGTTGTAGTCACTTGAGCTCCACCTCCCGTTATATTCAGTCGTAAATAAAATACAAGCACTAACTTCAGACGGGTTGTATAATATATTGTCCATATTTCCAAAGCGACAAACAACGCGCTGGTTTCAATAATCAAAACTTTGATACGGGAACTGGAGTTCCCGTCGGGAACGAAACGGTTAAGCAAAGTTTTTGGAGAAATAAAACACACCAGATGTTTCGCTGTTATCTGTAATGAAGTTAAAACTTCCAGTTTGTTTGAGTACCTATGAAGGAGAGCTGTTCCTGTAGAAACAACCAGTGTCGGCATTCGAAACAAACTTGCTTCTCTCTCTATTTATCCCGTGGTGTAATTTTGGTTATGATTATTGGACAAATCACTATCGAAACATGTATTTTGTTGAAAGCTTAGCAAGTTGTGAAGCCACAACTCCAGTGAGGTGCTGTTGTCTTGAAGTGAGCATAATTTTAGCTGCAGAATCCCAGCTCCACTGGGATATTCTTGTCATATAGTGCGCCTAGTTGTAGCCGTCAATTGCATCCCACTGGATTGTTTGAGTTTTATTACCTCCGCCAAGGAGGTAATTTTTTTTTTTCTGCGTTTGTCTGTCGGTGCCATACCTCAAGAAGTTATAGATAGATTTCCATGAAATTCATAGGGACTGTTAGGTATGTCATGAGGAACAGATGAATTATTTTTGGTGATTATGTATTCAGCAGGTTTATTAATTTATGTATTGTAATATAACTCATGAAGAAATACATAATTGATAGGACCTTGCAAATTTAGGAACTGTTAGGGTTGTTGCAAGGAAAGAACTACTTAATTTTTGTGATATGTCTGTTTGTGTATTTGTGTCTCTATTTGTTGGTAACATAACATAAGACATTATGGACTGTTTTTCACGAAACTTAAGACAACTGCCAGGTATGTCGCAAGCTATAAATTCTTAAATTTTGGTGGTGGTCAAAAGAACTAATCTTTCATTCAGGACCAATTTAAGTTTTTCCTCTGCGAAGGTCTGCGCTTTCGGGGTGTTTCTCCAGTTGTACGCTCAGTTTTAGCACTGAAATCCCTGTCCCGCAGAAATATCGATTTACTATGTATGTAGGTTAGTATTAGCTCTCAATTCTGGGACACGCACTGCCAAAAGCAGCCCATGCATCCTCAACGAGGCCAATGCAGGTGTATCGCATTTTTTCCAGAGCTTACTTTCGAGATTTTACTGCAAGTATGAACTTTAAGACTTGCTTCAATAACCTTTAAAACAAGGTTTTAGATTATACGATCGTCCTATATTCAGTTACCGTTGAGTCTAGATTGCCTTGCGCGTTAAATCCGTCGATCAGATACGAGTGTTCATTGAGAAAAGTAGAGACAAACGTTCGTACATTCAGTGGAGGTCTCGGCTGCCAACCCTCTTAAAGTCTCATAGGAATGGCACGAGTGCTATAGTCACGTAAGCGACCATTGGGCATAATGAGGTTAAAAGTATGCGAGGGAGTATTTTCTTTTACTTCTGATCAGTTTTGCGTAATCTCCCTTATTGCACATTCTTGCCAAGTATTGTTCAAGTTTAGATGAGGTCGTTGGGTAGTTTACAATCGCATTCATTTTACTGGGATATCTTTCCGTATGTCCCCACGACAGTCAAATGAACGTGTTGTGTGAGCTCTGCGTCCGAAAACGTTGCTGTGTCCATTTATGCAGCAAAATGTGCATAAGTTGGCAAGTTTCGATTCACTCAAAGTTTGAAGAGCTAAGGGAAATTTTACTACTGATATTTGGTACTCCTGCAGACGTAACGATCGACTATCAGTTTAGTAACTCTTATGAGTGGCCCACAGTCGTGTTTATGCGGACACAGCCAAACATTTGACGCAGAACTGAGAGAACTCGTGCATTTAACTTTCGTGTGAACCGGCCTTTATGTCGACTCAAACCTAATTTTCTCTTTCATCCGACATTCTTTTAAGCTTCTGCGTAACTTCGAAAATAGTTGAAGCCCTTGTCGATTTAATAGGAGCGCCTTTCCTTTGAATTCTCAAAGAGTATTGTGTACACTTCGTGTATATCACGGAATTCCTCCTAATTTTTTATTATCTACCTTTAGGACGAGACCGCGCATATACAAGTAACGGTTTCGCCCCTCTTCTCCACCTAGTCGTGCATAAGTATATTGACGCTTTACCTCTACGAGCCGTTTTTTTTTTAGTTTCAGGAACATCATCACCCTAATCTTGCGTTACTCGGAAAAACTTAGTTGCAAGACATCCTTCAGGGAACTACCATGTTGGCGTTACGCAGAGCTTTACCACATCTTATAAGGTAAGACAAGCAAAGACTTTGTACATTATATTTACCGCTGGCCCCAAAGGCTCGGGCAGTTTCGCAGAACTCCTTCGGTTCTCCATTATGCGCATGCGCGTCTGATTAATCGTTGTCAAATAATTCGTAGAAGGATGTGAAGCCGGAAACGTAAGGTGTCGCCGAGGACCTCAGGCCTGCAGCAGTTCCAGGGAACAAAGCACACCTTAGCTGGCTCCGAACGTCCTCGGCAAACCTCTCAGAGATTCAGACGGAAATTCCAAACGCGGACTTGCAGGCCCTGCGGGATACTTTCGTGGGAGAGGGTAGAGTTCACGTTGCGCGCTCATCACTGCGCATTTCTAGTATGCCATTCAATTTTGAACAGGTTAACGTACAGTTTGCATTAATTTAGCAGGTCTTCTCAGTGGATTCACCAGAAAGGCGTAAGCTGTAATTGTGTTTTTAAGTTATCAGTTCATGCTAAAACGTAGCGATTGCGAAAAGGCTGCGACGCTAGGCGCTGCAGTGTGAATCCTAACATCAGGAGTCAGTGCCCTGATGGCTACAGGAAATGCCCTTCTGGCTACAAGAGGAGATCTTCAACCCGACGCTCCCGCGCCGAACTTTCGAGGCCGGAAAGTACAAGACTCGTCGTCTCGTTGGGAGAGGTGACTGGGGCTCGTGGCCTTGCATCATAATCCATTACGTGTTAAAAATTAGAACTATTTATGATTGAAAACTGCGATGATATGTCGTACAGTTTCCCCCAGGGTAACTGGGTCTAACGGAACATGTTTTGAAATGGATATATACATGAAGCATTGAGTCACAGAACCTGGTAAGCTCAACAAATAAAAAGCGGAAAAACGCTGTTTAACGACTTTCAAAATGTCATACAGAATCTCAATCTGAACCATGAAAGATTCAATTTTTTTTATTGTGTATAGCTTAAAACAGGTTGTTTGTTAGCGTACGTTCATGTAAGAAAACCAAGGCATGTGGAACGACAAAAGCATAACAGGATTATTCTCCTTTTGCTTGACGACAACGGACTGCTCGGGAGCAAACAAACATTGTGCTCAGATTGACTTATTCCAAGCATGCCTTACGACATAAAGCTGATATTTTGACGGAAAGCAGCTATCTGTATGTAGTTTCACGATAAAAATTGAAAAAACAATGTAACAAGTATAGGCATACTATACCTTCGTCGCTTTTTTGCCCATATATCGGTCTGCATGCGACTGCCACATCTCTCGTACGTGATAGTTGAGGCTTTGAGAATAGTGTTAGACATAACTTGGTTTTAGTCTGGGCGGCTCTTAATTGCCGAATTATGTGACTCATTTCCTCATACTCTCGCACTTGTTAAGAGCGATAAAAGGTAATGCTAACTATCAATAATATCATTATTATTATTATCAATAGAGCTTTAATTATGGTATTTATTAATATTATTATTATTTTTGTTGTTGCTAGCGCGTCCGGCCGTGTAAAACGATGGTATTTCTCATCGCCTAATGAAAATTTGTGTATATTACTTTTTTTTGCATATCGACTTTGAAATGTTATGGTATAGAACTTACCAGTTTTTAATTAGCTTCATACATTCCGCTTATTGCACTGAGGGCATGTAAGTATTCATATAGCTCTTGATGTGTGCCTAAGATAGGTTCACTAAAATGACGTGTATCAAGGATATATTATGTAGGGTGAATGTAAATAACGTTCATTGACCAATACCGCCATCTTCAATGATGGTTATGAAACAGTTTTACTTGCACTTTTATCATTGACAGAATTTCATATCAGTGTGATAACATTAACATTTACTAATCCTTTAAGCCTTCGACAAGTAGTTAGTACCAGCCTTACTTTCCCTGAACTACGTAGCAAGCAAATAATATGCTTACTACAAAGTAATAATGGTAATAATGATGTTATCAGAATGCGTACATAAAACTGATTGAAGAGTACGTATATCGAATGCATGCCTGGAGTTGAAAATTTTGGACGTGAATTGCAAAGTGGGCAAACAAATACGACACATAACGAAGGATGCCTTTACCTAAATCTATGGTGCCGTAGGCAAGCATTGACGTTCCGTCGAGCGAGTGAAAAGTCCTTAACTGGTGGGGTTTTCCTGAAGGCTACTAAACTGACATCACCTAAGTGTATCCGCTACCGTAGGTATACACGAGCAGCGAGGTTCCGTGTAGGGAGCGAGCATTTCCTAACTGAAGGACTTTCTCCCAAAGAAAGGAAAAAAGTCGATCGCGAGATCTGACGCAAGAGCGATGTCCTACTTACGACTGGGCAGACATGGTTGCGCGCGCTACATGACTTTTCAATTTGAAAAGTGAAAGCCCGGATGTTGTAGGTGCTAAGGTACAGCTTGGAATGTTACTTGGTGCAACTGAAGCATTTATTTTTTACTGGGCCGTTGCCAGGCCAGTTTCGTCTCCAGTGAAATTCTGTTTTTTTACTAGTGAAACTCAGCTTGGTAAAAACAATATTTAGTTTGCCACCATTTATTTTTGAAACTCCATTTGTTTACAGGAAACTTAATTCACGTTGTCAGTAATTGACAAAAATTTAGTTTGTCGGTAATGAGTTTCACTTTTCATGAATTAAGTTTCATCGATGAATAATTAAATTTGATTTTGACATATTGATCTGGTAATAGTATTCTGAATGCAGCCGTAAAAACTGACGACTAGTTCTAGAAAGAAGGAGCAGATAAATAACAAAAATAACGGAAGTTTATACGTTGTTTGTAGCGAATTGCCTAACACAAAAATACAAGAACTTTTGGGGGTTACCGGAGAATATTCGAATCACAGATGAAACTTATTTCTTTCTCTATGCGGCTGAATGTCTGCCGACGACTTATTCTGAGAATTGAAACTGACAGTCACGTGACCGTCAAATGAACGCGTTCTCTCAGTATAGCGCCGAGTATTTTGTACGTTTAAGCGCAATTGTGTGTCTACAAAAAGATATACATCAGTTTAGCCACAGCGTCAGTTATCGTAAGATGGCAACCAAACCTTAGTTAAAAGAACGAGTTTCCGTGGCTAATATTCCGAAACGTTTTGCTGAGCCCTTGTAAACAACAAAGTTTACAAAAAAGTGTTGAAATGTTAACCGTCAGTTCAGTTTGCTCAGCCTGTGCCATCAGTTGAGATTCTGACTTCTCTTCAAACTTGGAGGGGATTATAACCTAAAATTTTTTAGCAGGTGTGTGCTATTTAAATAAAATGGACACAGCTATGGCGATACTGGCAGGAAAACCAGGATTAGACCAAAACTATTATAAGTAATAATATTAAGTGGAATTAGTGTGGAGAAGAAAAGCACTAAAATTCTGGATGATTACAAGCAGTGTGCAGAGGGAAATAATATCATTGGGTAGCCGAGTTACAAGACTGAAAAGTTCAGCTTTTTCGATGAGTGTATTGAAGGCAAAGAAGAGTAAAAGGCTGAATTTCAGGAAAGCCTTAGTTATACGGTAAGGGGTTACGTTTGTTGACCTCTCCCATCTGAACTTTTGACGCGTCGTGACACTCTGTGATTTCACACGAGGCGAGTGGTTTAGTGAGGGGAAATATTTCTTATCCACTGACGTTTTTGCAAATTTTTTCTCCAAGCATAATATGTGCTGTGCTAGCATTCACCTTCTTACTACTAGTATTAGGAACAAGAATACCTCCACCTGTCAGAGAAATAAATGATTTTGTTTGTTTGTTTGTTTGTTTGTTGGTTACATCCTCCTGTTTCCTTTGCAAGGGCACTAACTGCAAACTCCCTGTGTTGCCTGATGGGAGTACATCTTCACATTATATTTCCTTTAGCAGGCATAGGATGGGCCCTAAGGTTCAGTTTGTTTCATCCTTCCATTTAATGGGAACTTAGCCGGTCTATACTCCCGGAAATATGGCCACATGACTTCGCCAGGGCCGGGACCGCGGTCGCTGCAAGTGGCTACGCCTGAGTCTTTGCATAGATGGTAACTATTACCAGGTTTAGCTGGGCCGGGGGTTCCTACAGATATTTACTATCTACCAAAATTTTACCGAGTTTCCTGTTACTAAATGGAGGTAGCTGCATGGGGCCAGGACTGGAAAAATGGCAGAGTTTGACCGGAGCCGGGGCCCCTGTTTGTCTAATTATGGGGAGTCGTGCCTCTTGGGGACCCCTTAGGTATTACCTTAGCCTCAGTTAGGACTTTCCTTTTTCCCCATTCCTGCTGTTGATGCTTAATTTCCGTTGTTCCTCTTCTTTATATTTCGCTTAGTCTGTATGCACGATGATCCATTTGTTCGCATTTTACCAAGACCCTCTTCTGCTCTTGATACACGGCGTTGCATCTCGGGATATTCAAACAAACGTGCAATGTAATCTTATCCTTCCGTACTTTATCCCTGTCATATTTAGCATTAAAAACTGAAACCTTTCCCTTACAATTTTTTACTCAAGTCGTAACACAGAACGGCAGTAATTGAATATAAAGATACAAGATTCGATTCACTTTATTATATTGTAAACCAAACTTCAATATTGACAGCTTCGACGCCGGTTACTATCGTGATGAATCTTCTAGGCCAAGGAGATCCAAGCCCTGGGAAACATGAAAAAGAAATAGTTGGACCGCAGAAGGGACTGTGATGAACCGATGACCTCTGTGCATTATACGTCGTGTAGAGAATTTGGTGAGTGGAGATCGTGCCTTACGTTTTGGGGATACGGTTAAATGAGATGAGTTACTGTTAAATGAGGTATCTTGGGGTTAGACGAGTTTTTTAAGGTTAGGTAAAGTACGTTTATCAACTAGGATTGGCTAAGAAAACGTAAAATAGGTTCTGGTCTGGACCAACGCAAAAACATTGTCGTTGTAACTTCACTAGCCGAAGAACTGTACTTTATTCTGTCGTAACCTCTTGCCTGCCATGCAGCGTTGCCGTGTTGTAGCTGTTCTCATCTTGAGTTCACATCCATTTGTATTCCTTCGAGCCTGGATCGTCACATTTAGTAAATAATGGGTTGCTTCTCCTGATTTTCAGTCGGTAGATAGCGCGCAACCTTACACGCTACAAAACAGACAACGCTTCTCTATTTGCGCCCAAGACTTTTTGTAATTCAGAATCAGACATATAAAAATCCAAACAAATTCATTTATTTCTCCCAGTAGGAAGGTTTTCATCGACTGAAACGATTACACTAGCTACGAGATTAGAGAACGAGACCTAGTTCAACGCATGATAATAATTAAAGGGCTATAGGTTAGGGTACAGGATTTATAACTCTTTCATCCGGCTCAAGCTACGTTCTGTACGAAGTTATATAAAAGCTCTGTAGCAGCATTAGATTCACACAGAGGCCTAATATGATTATTTAAAACATCGTTACATTAATCCATCAGTGTATATGTATGTTTCTTCAAATATACAACGACACCTAGATGTATTAATTATGGAGCTTTTGAAAGCCTTCTTGATCTTTGTTTTTATTTACCCCCGAGCTTTTAGGCCAACAAGCATAGCTCGTCTTCAGGAGGACGAGTCCAAAAGTCAAAATTCCGTCGGCAGAACTGTAAGTTAGGGCCCGTTCGATTGGCTACTGAAACTAAACCTTTGAAGCTTAACTTATCCGAAACTTCAACAACGAAACTGCAACCTTGCTGCTTAGAGTAGTGTTGAAAATGTTAGAAGCAACGAGATAACGTTGAACCGGATGAAAACTAATTTTACGCAGCAAGATATGAGTGTCTGGAAGTGGTCTGAGTAACCGGGTTAGGATTAATGCTAGAAACTCAATTCAACGGCTCGAAGCCAACGCACTTGCTGGAAGTTTCAGACAACTCAAGCCTCGAAAGCCTAATTTCCAAGCCCAATGCAATGTACCCTTAATATACAAATGTTGTATTCTACTATCAATTAAGAAAGAAATCTAATACTAAGAATAACCTTCGTGTGTTTATAAATAAATATATATATATATATATAAATAAATATATATATATATATATATATATATATATATATATATAT
>LQNS02007215.1:20061814-20085434 GCA_001587735.2 Parhyale hawaiensis
AATCGAATGGACTCAAAATTGGCACGACTTGCAGCAGCAAGTTCCGGTGCAGACTATGGCGCCAGAGCAAAGGTGTATGGCCGACCTTCCGGTGCACCCGCACTCTCCAGTGGGCCCACGCGCTCCCTTTTTGTGTGCCGTAGCAACTGTGATGAATGAGGTCCAAGGGAACTGAAAGACTGTGGTAGTAACGGCACACATGTTTGGAGGTGCTCGTCTGACGTCAGTTGCTGGAAACCTGTGCCGAGTACACCTGCGTCACGAGGGTTGGTGCACGCAAGCGTCCACTGTACCGGAGTTTATGGGGCATACTTGTAGTGAACGTTGTGATTCTAGGACAATTTTCTGTTCTTGTTCTGCTTCGACTTAGGCGCATGTAACCCTCATTTTGGTCGTCTTAGAGTCGTCGTTCCATATTTTAGATACGTTATCGCTACGGTTTATGACCCATTAATAATTTATTTCACTACGAGCAGCCATGCAGAGGATGATAATCACACGTGTTCGCTGTATGTCAAACTCGCAACTTGGACGAAGTACACATCCACTGGTTGATGCGTGCGTGCTGGCGTTCATTGCACGTATACAAGCCGTCACTGGTATGTACAACCAGCTGACGGTATTCCTCTTAGCAACAAACAGCCCTGGTGCCACTCAACAGCTGTGGCTAGTCAGGCTTTGCCCAAGTGTTTGGAAACTCACGCGATGGTTAATCCGGAATGAACTGGTTGGTATTTTTGTTGAATAAATACTTAATACTTGGGCCCCAAGAGCTAAGCTAGGTGGGCAAGGTCGAGTAGAACGACCTTTAAGAGGGTCCGTTGCTATTAAATACACTACTAGCGGATCATTTAAACTTTTTTTTGAGAAAATTCTTCCGTACCTTGAGGCCAAACCTGAATCTGAATTGGTTTTATGTCACGATATCCCGCAGCTCCTAAGTAAGGATTACGGACTTGGACGGTGCCCAGCTGTCAGGACTTTTACTGGAGCATAGGCCTTTTATTCACCGGATGCCCTTCCTGCCGTGAACCAGTGACGCTTATGGGACTAGGACCCGGCACCTCCAGATCTAGAGGTGGGAACTCAACTATAAGGCCACAGCGACCCCCTATCCTTGAGCCCAAGCTTGACCGGGTTAATTTTGATTTGTTTCCAATATTTTCTGAATTTTGCCACTTTTGGTCCCACACCGAAGATAATAATTCCTTTCCCTGTGTTTTTGTCTGACTTAGTAATGTAACAGTTAATAAGTGTTAATTTGAAAATTAACATACTAAGAGTATCACAATTTAATATGACAAATTCGTTTTTATACTAAATTAATGAGTACAAGCTAGGGAAAGAGTGAATTCTTCCTTCAATTTCCGGTCCTTGCAGGTCACCTAGGCGTGGTCGCAGCATAAGGTGTGCTCTCTCAATATTAGCAATACCCTTAGTGAGAACTCAATATATTCCATTAGAGCAATTAGTGGTACCTATATGTACATAAACGTTAGTAATCCTAGTTCGTCCAAGCTGCTTTTCATTAGTTAGGTGCAATACTGCGGCGGTCTGGAAAAAACTTCCGTTGCATTAAGCGGTCACACACACCTTCTGCCAACTGTGGTTCCGGTGCTTGGTCCATTGGTGCCCAGTGTACTATATGTAGGTCACTGAATTTGGTGCTATTCGTACCAGCCCACACGTGCACAGCTTTGGACACAAATGGGTTAATTTAACGCCTATAACTTTCTTCTTGCCGCTGCTAAAATTATATATATACTGTATATATGTACTCTTAGAACGAAAATAATAGCTTGATCGCAGAATTGACCACATCTTGACTATTTGTGCATAAATTTCAATTAAAATTCCAGAGAAAGTTAAACATATGATGCTTATAATGTCTGTTTTTATAAATTTTACTAATTTCACTGAGCTGTGGATAGCTTTTTGACTAAATATATATATTCACAGCTTTGTATCACCAAAGGAGCAAAAATGAGTAACACAAAGAGGAAAAAATATGTATTAAGCAAGAAATCATTAATCAAAAATTTACAAAGACTGAAAGAAGTCTTATTTGCCAACATGACCCCCATGACGTTTAATAACTTCAATAATCATTAAATTGATGCAATAATCCTTGAATCGATGCAGCCAGTTAGTTTCTTTATTGCAGAAGGTGGAACTGCCCTTGTTGCTGCAGCAACAGTATCCCACAAGACAGATTTTGAGTTGTACTGCCTTCCATCTGTATAAATTTCCCTTTTCAGAAGGGCCCAGGAATTTTCAATTGGATTAAGGTCAGGTGAGCACGGCGGCCAAACCATCAGTTTCTCTCCATGGAACCCCAAAGAGTCCAGAAATGCTGTGGTAGTACGGGCTGAGTGAGAAGGCGCATTATCATGCGTGAAAATCAAGTTTCGAAGCAACGAAAGGGGTATGTCATCCAGCCATGGGACCAAGGCATCCTTTAACATGTCACAATATGATGCAGAAGTAATTTTCACGCCATCAGGTACTCTAACCGGACCTAGAAGTCGATCCCCTATGATACCAGCCCATATCATAACACCACCTCCCTGTTGTAGACGTTTTACGCGTTGATGACACTCACCTCCAGGTAGCACCCAACCCTTACTCCACTCATCAGGTCCATCAAAGGTTGGCCGGGTTTCGTCGGTTCGTGTTGATCTTTGTGTATTCCTCTGCCCATTCCATCCTTAAAATTTTATGTCTTGGGGTCAGAGGAGGCAATTTCAGAGGGGATTTTACAGAAGCAATGGAGCGAAGGATGTCATTTCTTGTGGTTTTAGGCACTTCAGGAAGCCCAGCAGCCGTAAAAATTTATTTGTTTGCCCGGGTCATTTACGTAGCTGACGAACCAACCACATTCCTCATGTCACGATCAGTAACAGTCCTTTAATACCCAGCATCTGATCGTTTTTTCCGTGGTGAAGGGTCCTTCAAGAATTGTGTCACTGTCAATATAGCGTCTTATTTTTCGCGCAATATCAGGAGATGTGCCTTTACTAGTCTCTTTGATGATAATTTCTTTCCAATCATTAGTTAGAGCTTTTCCACGTCCCATTTTAGCAGAATATACAAGAAGCTATTATTGTCGTTCACTTCAAAGAGAAAAAATGCCAAGAGTTATCAGTTTGGAGACGCAGCAAAATGTAAACAAACTCAACATGGTAGTCATACGATGTCACGATTTCCCAGCAAGTTTCATGAAAATTTGATCGCACAAAAATGAGATATGGTCAATTTTGTGCTAAAGCTATTATTTTCGTTCTAAATGTATATTCTTAGTCCAGTGGCACGACCCCATTTTCTTAAGGAAGCTTGTTTGGTCTACTAACAATCATTTTTTTGCATTTTTCATTTATTTTTAGTGTATGCTTGTAATTTAGACCGGGTGGCCGCTTGCCACCCCCATTGCTTTTTCAAAATCCAAGATGGCCGCCAATTGCGAGCCTAAATCTACCAATGATAATGCTCAATCCGAATACCGCATAATCGTAACCTTAGTGTTGAGAACTATGTTCTCATAGATAAGGAACCCAAATGTTAACATTACAATACTATTTGGTGGTCCAATGATGACCTTATCCAAAATGGTGGCCAAAATGTTTGAGACAAAACACTAAAAATAACACAAAATTTATTTCACACCCTATCTCGCTCATCATCATCGCTATCATTTTCAACACTGCCGTCATGATCATTATCAGAGTCAGCCTGATTCATCAGTGTCCGTTGCGTTAAAATTATTGAAACCTGCATGACTACCACCACATGCGCAGAAAATAGTGCCAGAAAGTTGTCTCCTGCAACCATAGTTGGCCCCTATACAAGGTCCCTGTGAAACACAACCACATTTGATCAGCTTGAGGATCTGTTCAGGAGCATAGGGTACGCCTTCTGCTACATTTCGTGGACTGAGACGCTTGTCTGCTTGCCATCCATAGGCAACAACATTGAGAGGTGGTGGATATCCACTCAGGGTACTGTACCACAGGGCAAGCTGAGAGTGTGCTCTGTAAACTTTTGCACAAATACTTCAGTTGTTGGTGGCAAGTCACACAGTTTTGGTGTAGCTGTTGATTTCCCTGTTTTTTGGGTCCACAGCTGCAGGCGGCATTCTACCATGGAAAAGCGTGGTCCCGTGCAGCCATGAAACTAGTCGCTTGTTTCACTACATCGGTGAGAGCTGCAGTTGACTGACCAAGTTGATCGAGTGCATGACCTTCTCTAGACACTTTTAATTGATTTTCTCTTGCAGATTCAATATGTTGCTGCAACCGAGTCACTGCCAGTAAGGGCGTGAAGTGCTAGAATTGAGGGTACAATGTCAGAATGAATGCGACAAGTCTCCTTAATGTCAATACAAGAGCGACCCTTAAGTGGTCACTGTATGGTCATTGTTGATTGAATCTTCCCCTCCAGTAGAAGTAGAGTAGCAACGCGAATACGTCAGTGTCTTCAGAAAGCACACACACTTGATTCAAGATTTTTTTTTGTAAATAAGTATGGCTTGTTGAGTAGGGAAGATGTCAGCCTCTTCACGTGTTGAAGATAGATCCATATGGATAGTTTCTGTCAAGAAACTTGCGTGGGTACAGTCTTCTCCTCTGTGTTAACTAATTAATGATTCGGTGTCGAAGTGCGCAGGAAGTCCTTGTCACTAAGCACTTGTTCACACATTAGCGCTGTATCTCGAGCCGGCAATGGAGTTGTCAGTGTGAGGTGGTGAATACGGCTATTAGATGCTCTGACAGATCTTGTGCTACGTTTGGTGGAATGGTCATGATACCTAACGGTCGAAACACAAGTAGATATCAGTAGACATCACCAGACAATTGTGAGGAGACCTTATCTTGAATCTTGAAATGAAAGTAGCTACAGTTCCATGAGCAGGCCATTCAAGTGTCTAAATAACAACTGAGACATCTGCCACTATAAAAGTTTCGCTCATGATTAACCGATGTGAAACATCAACTTGAATGTTTTCCTTCAGAGTGGACTTTACGGCAGCAACCCGCATTTAACTATCAGCATGAAACATTGAAGGCGGATAAGCTGATAGTTCTGTAGCGAGCACTTGCTGAAAGTTGATCTCTCTCTCTCACTAAGTGGCCAATGGCAAGAGCATAGGTTACTTCTTGGTCAACGCAGCTTGTTCCTCGCGTCGACAGTGCGTATTATTTCTTTATTTTTTCCAAGGGTTCAAAAAATAATCAGGGTCATGTAGAGACAAAGTCATGTAGATAATAACAATGGGGAAGTCAAATGAAAATGGACTGTTTCTAAGGCTTCATGGTGTAGTTGACCGCCGTATAGAATCTTTTAGATATAAAGTTTTCATCAAATTTACTGACGTAAAAACATACTAAAAATTGACACAATAATGTTACCATACTGAAACTAGAATGAACTTTGAAAAAAAGCCACGCGGGTGGCGAGGGGCCACCCGGGCTAATTTTCAAATAGACACATAGAACTATTAAAAAAAAAAGCCAAGAAACCATTGTAAAGAGGCCAAACAAGGTCATAGGGTCATGCCGCCGGACTATCTGGGCAACTTGGAATGCTTTCGTTATTACAATCTAGTAGGTTTTCAAGCAGAAAAATTTATTATTGCCAACTCCAGTGTTATATTACACATATATATATATATATGTTTCTTGGACGTAATTTGCCCCACACTTATTCTGATCAGTTGAATATCTTAAACCACTAAGGAGTAGCAGTTGTTTCTATTTTTCTTAATTTGTTGAACTTTCTCGGTAACAAATTAAACCTTAACAATACCCTGCCGCAGAAACGTGTGTTACATCTAATTGGCGATGGAATTCTCTGAATGTTGAATTTTTGTGTGTTGACACCAGCATGCTGATGCTATGAACTAGTTGAGCAGCAACTGCAGAAACACAACTGACTCTTGAGAGACTGTAGCAACAAATTCCTGTATAGTTGAAAAAAAAAAAATCAATTTCGTCATGCAAGTGTCAAAGCAAATGATATGATCGTCTGTTAGGATCAACAGGCGCCTGTTTATCGCAAGCAAGTTAAACGATGACTATATTTTCCAGCTAGAGGCAAAAACGCCACCCCGTCTTCGCACTGCAACGCTAACAACCATCAGCATACATTACATATTCCACATCAGGCACATAGAAGGTAAGAAATAATGCAGCTATAGCTAGAAACTGTATATGTAGGTTATTAAGTCCCAGTTCCTTACAAAAATAAAATGAATATCTAACATAATAACAGCAGCAGCACACTGGCATAATACATAAGGTAACGTACCCTCATTTCATATTATTAATCTGTTGTTTACATACTAGTTTAATTTCACTGATTAAAAAGTACTACAATTTACATTTTACATGAGAATTTATTTCATTTAAGTCATAGAACAAGATTTGTCTAGGCGATAATAAATTCTATTGAGAATATAGCAGAAATAAAAATGAGTTATGCACATTTCCCTGACTGCTCTTAGAGATCATTTCATAAATAAGGTACCTTGTTTAAAAATGCATAAAAAAACCTGCTGATGTCGCATCCATTCCGTCGTGAAAGTCGTGTTTTTTTTACTATACATCTTTTTGAGGAAGAGAACGCAGCTGTTAATCGCCGCCATATTGGATACTTACACATTGTGAATTAAAAAAAGTGCCATATTTATTGATGCAAACAGTGTCTGTAATTGCTCGCCACTCCGATTGAGTAGTGCTAACGGGAGAGAATCTCTGTGTATAGTGTCACCGACAGCCGACTACTCTTGCATATATAATGAATGGAAGATAACGGTTGTTTTCGCCAACTGCTTTCACCAATGGTTAGCGTTCTTGGCATGCAGGATTCTCCATGGTCCACGTTTACAGCAGGCACCGTCACCAACGGGGTCACCGTCACCAACTGACTACTTACGTTTAACCACTAATGTTAACTCTTACTTTATTATACCTTGGAATCATCGCTCAGCACACTGTTGAACGTTATACATACCGTGACTAAACTTCACTACCCGTACAATACTGTTTTTACTAAACATTAGGCAAGTCTGTTTTCTGTATCGGACACTAACGGCACAGAAACTCGTGCATTGCTTATAGTGACGGGATTGGTTCGCAACTTTCACTATCTGGAACTAAAGGCTCACTACTTTGCTTTTTCTTAAAATAATGAATGCTTACTTGTCATAATCCAAGGCTAAGCATTAGTTTTCCTCCTGCTTTTCATTAACTGGTTTTATTGGCTTGCTAATTTATATGTAACGAGATTCGATAACTACGGTTTACAGGATGGGTTAAAGCGGACGTTACGGGAAGAGAAAACTAAAGATAATCTATGCTTCCCAAGTGCAAATTATACGTGTAGTTGAAAGAGTCTGCTACTTGTTTAGTATGAACCTGTAATGGATATTACACAGTTGCTAAAACAAAAAAGTTACAGTAGGTAGCTACCTATTTCTGTCTATATCAACACTTCAGATTAAGTAGAGTTAGTTACATTGCACGTAATCACAACAATAAAAAAAAAAACACTACATAAATCGCAGTTCGATGCCGCTGTTCTTGACTACACATTCGTTGCGACACACTTAACCCTACGTTGGTCACGTGTTACCAAATCAATATTTAAAAATCTGCATTCCGTAGGAATATCCAGCATTTAAAAAGACTTTGGGGTAACGAAACGCCCCGCGTGACCAACGCAGGGTTAGTATGAGTAAGGTATCATCGAATGCTACACCAAGTCGTGTTGTGCTAAGCCCACAAGTTTGGCTAGTCCGGAACTTCAAACAAACAGGAGCGTTGGCTTCGCCACTTTGAATCCTGTGGCAGCTCCCTGACTCCGCTGGAGACGACCAAAATTGCCTATTTTTGGAGCAAGGCGGAGTTTTCAGCCGTCTTCGAGATAATCTATTCGAGGTTAACTCCTGCAACATGAGTCTGTGTGACGAAGCGAACGCTCCTGTCAGAAGACTCGGACGAGGCAAGCTTGTGAGCTTAGCTCAACTCCACTTTGCCCGGCCGGTCGGTGACACCTACAAGCAGAATACAACTGGCATCCACAGAGAATTATTATAGCCATTACTGTCACTTGAGTATTTACATTATTATTTCTGTGCGGCATTTTTATTTTTCAGGCATTTAGCTGAAGCAGCGTAGCTGGGAGCACGGCCCAAAACCACTGGTCCACGTACCGTAACACATCAGCGCACAACATAAACTTGCATTTCTTGTAAAAAAAATAGCACTCTTTATATCTTTCAGAAGATTGACAGTATGTGGTAAGGAGCTGACGATGGCGTAGTGCAGCTAGCGAAGTAATAAATTCCCCCGAATACAAGTGTAAACGCTGCAGTTTTTGATGTAGGTACTTAACGGACCTTTACTTTCCTTCATTCTAGACTCTTCCACTGTCGGTAGATTGTGTTTGAGATTCTAGCCTGAACGTGAAGAGAACCCTCAGTTTACACTTATGGATAAAGACACTTGTATAGCTAATTATATACAAAGGTTCACAATGCTGTGATAAATTCATCAAAACAAGGCCCTATCTCATTTCTAGAAAACATGGTAAACATTGGTGTGCCGAAGAAAAATCGTAGTTTCACTTGGTTTTAGAAAGAACTATCTCTGGGCTGCAACAACTTTTTTTTTTTNTGCGTGATGCCCAAACATATTGTGGCAGGGAAAGGGCCCGCCACAATATGCCCCTGAGGGCTGGAGACGACCAAAATTGCCTATTTTTGGAGCAAGGTGGAGTTTTCAGCCGCCTTCGAGATAATCAATTCAAGGTTAACTCCTGCTACACGAGTCTGTGTGACGAAGCGAACGCCCCTGTCAGAAGGCTCGGACGAGTCAAGCTTGTGAGCTTAGCTCAACTTCACTTTGCCCGGCCGGTCGATGACACCTACAAGCAAGATACAACTGGCATCCACAGAGAATTATTATAGCCATTACTGTCACTCGAGTATTTACATTATTATTTCTGTTCGGCATTTCTATTTTTCAGGCTCTTAGCTGAAGCAGCGTAGATGGGAGCACGGCCCAAAACCATTGGGCCACGTACCGTAACCCATCGGCGCACAACATAAACTTGCATTTCTAGTAAAAAAATGGCACTCTTTATATCTTTCAGAAGACTGACAGTATGTGGTAAGGAGTTGATGATGGTGCAGTGCAGCTAGCGAAGTAATTAATTCCCCTGAATACAAGTGTTAATGCTGCAGTTTTTGATGTAGGTACTTAACGGACCTTTACTTTTGTTCATTCTAGAGACTCTTCCACTGTCGGTAGATTGTATTTGAGATTCCTGCCTGAACGTGAAAAGAATCCTCAGTTTACACTTATGGATAAACACACTTGTATAACTAATTATATACAAAGGTTGACAATGCTGTGATAAATTCATCATAACAAGGACCTATCTCATTTATAGAAAACCTGGTAAACATTGGTGTCCCTAAGAAAAATCGTAGTTTCACTTTGTTTTAAAAAGAACTAACTCTGGGCTGCCACAGTTTTTCTTTTTTTCGTGAAAGTAATGTTTCCTAGTTCCTATTTTTCCTAGTGCCAATCTAGTTCTTCCTAGATTGGCACTTATTAACGACTAAAAGATTTTCGAGAGAGGTGGGCAAAGTACCATTGTTTTTCTTTGAAAAAAATACAAAAATCTTTTCTGATTTCTCCAGATACCGCTAGTACCTACCTAGCAAAAGGGGTGAACTAGAAATACGTGTGCCAGCTTTCACGGAATGTAACATAAAATTGGAATATAACAGAATGTGCTAAAAAAAAAAAACTTGAGCTACGAAGACAATAGCATTTGCCACAAAGAAAAATTACATGCGGTAAAGCAACAAATTGCGTGTCACAACTAAGTAGTCGTCAAATCTGATAAGTACTGCTAAGTAGTAGTAGTAGTAGTATAATTAGATAACATCGCTGCATAAAAGTTCTGGAATGTAGTACAATGTACCACTGGTAAGATATTACTTAGGATAAGATTGTCCCAAATTCGTTACATTTCAATCGTAGGAAAATGAATGTAAAACTACCTACGTAACGAACAGATGTCTTATTAAATACTTCTACTCTCCACATAAAACAAAATACAAACAAACCCTACAAAGATACACTACTCGTCAGTTTCTAAGAACAGCCGAAACAGAATTGACTAGGCTGTGGACTATCACAAAATTAGTTCTTGAGCGAGGAGAAGAAGAAGAAGATTAAACAGTACTGTAGTATAAGGCTAGATGTTTGTCTCCACAGGCACTAGAACGATATTTCAAGAGAGAATATTTAGGAGTCCTACAGTATGTTCCAAAATAGGAACCTAAGCACAAAGCAACACCGCCCATGGAGAGCAGTGCCGGGAACGAAGATAAACAGAAGCAAGATCAGCAGACGCGGGGAAAAAGGAACATGGAAAGAAAACTGACCCAAAGACCTAATTGAGGCTAAGGTATTCCGTGGGGTTCCCTCGGAGGGCGCGACTGTCCATAACTCAAAGATCAGCGAAACTGCCCCTTATGGCAAATCCTATGCCACCTAAAAGAACAATCTTCGAAAACTTTAAACGTCAATGGAAGAAATTTCGGACCGCCAATAAAAAGTGGGGTGATAGTCAAAACAATGTTTAACGGTCACTACTTGAAGAAATCGACTGAAAGTGAGTCGTTAACTACTTCACAGCGAATTCTAAATCATTTTTTTTCCTTGTGAGGAATTTAGCAGCACTTGCCAATTGCCTCATTTCCACCCAAGCAGCCTTCATGTCGCAGCAGATTTAAACTTACGCCTCAAATGTCGAAACGCTTATGGTACTATGCACGAGGACCCTGTACAACTAACTAAGCTTTGCAGCAAGTCGTAGTAGTGCGTTAGCTGGGTCTCGTTTAGCTTATTTTTTCTATTTTCAAGCTGATCGGGATCTGTGGACAATTCGTAGTACTCAACAAATTTTTCATCGTCATCCCACTTGCAAAAAATAATATCTTTGCTCGGGTGATTCGCCAGCGTATGCGTGGACATTAAATTGACTTCTACTCTACCTCGTGCGCTGTCTTCCTTAGAACTTTCGTAATTAGAAAGTTGTCTAATTGAATAGTTATGAAACGAAGGTGAAAATTCAATCTGTCGTACGCAAGCGTAGGTATTGTTCCAAGAGTCGGAACACTTGCAGTCAAAGTCAGGTTTACAGTCTGCTAGTCCATAGCCTAAGTATTCACACGGTCCCGGCGTACTGGCATACCCTTCACCTGAATGCTCTACAAGCACCGATCTTCCTCGCGTACCAACCTGTCTATCCGTCTCAGAGTCGTGTCCTTCTCTGCTTGAATCATTTTCAACAGAATTTTGAAAAAGTAGAGCAGGTTTAAGGGACACTCCGTCCATGTACTCGGGCACTGTAACCCCTGCGAGGCTAAGCAATGTCGGCGCAAGGTCCACATTAGTTGTGGGGTATGCTGCCACTACGCCCCGCTGTACCCCAGGTCCTCGTACAGCTAACGGGACCCTGATGTCAAACTCGTATGGCTCTCGCTTGTCTATGGGCAGGGAAAATTGCCCTAAATGATAGCCATTATCTGATGTAAATATTATGTAAGTCTCGTCTATAACGTTCTTTTCTAGGAGCTTTTCCATGACTTCTCGAACCATGTCGTCCACAGAGAGTAACGTCCGCAATCGCTGTCTGAAGATGTCATCCACTTTGTCAATAATGTCGTCCGACAGCGGCTGCTCTCCGAGACGGAGCAGCCAGTGCTTCGAGTCATCATTTTTAACATTGAAATTTGTAGTACGAGGAGCTTTTAAATTAGCAAAGTTCGAGGAATATTTGGGTTCGGGTGTGAATGGGGCGTGGCAAGCAGGAGTGGACAGCATCATGAAGAAGGGCTCAGATGTCTCTGAATAAGTGTCCTCATTAGGGAACATGGTATCCAAAAATGATATCGCGTGCCGAGTTATAACGTTTGTCAAATAATCTTCATTTGGGTTATCAGCGTGCCATTCTGCCGTACCATTAACACTAAGCGTGTAGTTGTAATAGCGAGAGTTACCAACGAGTCCGAGCCACCAATTCCACCCGGGAGGCACGTGTTTCGCTCCACCACTTCTGGTATTACCGTACTGGTTCAAATACTTGCCGGCGAAGAAGGTTTTGTAGCCAGCTGACTGTAGATGGACAGCCAACGTTTGCTTTTCTGGCCCGTTCTGGAACATAAGCAAGCATTATGATGTTTGTCCAATCGTAGTTAAGCCGTGAAGTGTCGAGTTTTATAACAGTTTCAACCATCGCTACAAAAATAACAAATTTTTGGTTCGGTGTGCTAAAAGAAAAGTGTGGAGTTTGCGTGTTCTTGTGTAGCTTCCGCTTCAAATTCTCACACTCTCTTCTGTATTTAAAAAGCGAAAGGTACGGTACTTGTTTGTTATTCTATTGTTTTAGCCTCCCAAGACACAACTATTGTCATTCAAGAAAAGGAAGGGAAATGTAGTATGTCGATAGAAAGTGGAACCCAGGCACGATGGTGGTTCAACGTGTATGGGAACAGTAAGTCGAGAAAGGAGGACAAGAAGAACATATGAAAGCAAGATTAGTAGGAGTACGAAATCAGGAAGGAAACCAAGTGGGCCCAAAAGACAGACGTCCCGAAGGCCTAGCTAGCGGCTAAGGTAACCTACGCAAACTCTCCGGTGGCACTGCTGCCCATTACCTTCATTGATCAAACTTACGTTCCGTAATGATTATTAAGGAGACTTCAACGGCCAAGTCAAATTATTTGAAGAGATGAATGCTCGCTGTTAGACTAATCTTAGCAGTACACTCCTTCGAGACCTTAGATGAAATAAAAAAAATTATATTGGTAA
Source organism: Parhyale hawaiensis (assembly GCA_001587735.2). Classification (NCBI taxonomy): domain Eukaryota; kingdom Metazoa; phylum Arthropoda; class Malacostraca; order Amphipoda; family Hyalidae; genus Parhyale; species Parhyale hawaiensis. Next base: position 20,074,702 of record LQNS02007215.1, read on the forward strand.
TTAACTAGTGCGACATCACTGAATTAAATTAATCACTGCGTATCTTGCTAGTGGAATTATACGGTTTCACACTCGTCGAAATTTTTAAAGTATGCTGGAAGAATATAATTGCCGTGCTAAATTGTTTCTCCTGTGCTTCGTTGATCTACTAATTTTTTACATCGTCAACTGAGAGCAAAAAAAGAATCGGTAAGAAGAGTTACAAATGTCCTCATTGTTGAAATTTCAACGTTGGCTGAGTTGCAAATGCATAAATGCATCTAGTTACAAGGTTAAGAATTTCAACTTTGGAATTCTTCTGTAACCCAGTCTAATTTTTGCTTATCGATCACTATCTTTGAGCGTAACAGGAAACATACAGTTATATAAATGCACGACGATGTTCATTATATTGTACTAGAATGCACACTGTCAAAAAATGACAGCGAAGAAATTGTGATGATCCATCTTCTTTGATCAAAATTTTCCTATTGACGCTAGGGCTGAGCAGCACCAAGCTTCCTTTCAGTGATATGCTGAAAAGCATTTTTTTTTGCCCACAGCAAGGAGCTTCAATAGAGGCCCACAGTTGACACTGTCTCCTAAACAAATAGCTACTGAGCTCTGTATCTAGGATACTGACCCTGTCATATAGGCAAGCTCGGAAGTATTACAGCAAATGAAATTTTNATATGCTGAAAAGCATTTTTTTTTTTTTTGCCCACAGCAAGGAGCTTCAATAGAGGCCCACAGTTGACACTGTCTCCTAAACAAATAGCTACTGAGCTCTGTATCTAGGATACTGACCCTGTCATATAGGCAAGCTCGGAAGTTTTACAGCAAATGAAATTTTGTTCTGTTGAAAGAAGAACCTAAATTGGAGAAAATTATTCACTGCAAAGAAATCATATGCTTTTCCCGCCTTTTGACTGTTGAAGTATATCGAGCCAATAAGAGCATGAGCGTAAACTCAGGGCAGCTGAAGTTTGGAAGAAAGAACCCTCAGAAGAGAGTACGATTCACGATGCAACAGAGTGTTTAGAGCAACCCTATGTATCTGCACTGAGTAAGCTACAACGTTAGAGAAGAAAGAACTGCATTAGATACATGATTGCCATCATCTGCAACCTGGCCTATTTTCCACCTTTCAGTTTTAAATGACGCTAACAAAAATATCTTTTGATGTATGGAAAAAGTGATAAAAAATCAGATTCCATAACCACCCTAAAAGAAGCTCAATATATTCATTATTTCGATGGCAAGAACTGTTTCGAGCAAGAAGTGAATTGGGATATAAAGGAAGAAGGATCCCGCTTTTGCAATTTCTTAATACAATCTGGTCATCAAACTCCATGGAAATGCAACCAAATTACAAAATATGCAATCTGGCCTATTTTTCGCCTATCTTTTTCTGTAAGAAGGGGGACACGTAACATACAGATATATAAACAACCTTATATGATGAAACGCTTCGTGATTCTATTTATTTCGTACCCGCTCTTACGGAAATAGGCGAAAAAATAGGCCAGGTTGTAGATTTTGTGATAGAGTTAAGCTTTCGTAGAGATCTATGACTAGGTTGGAAAAGCTGGTGAAACCCTTCATCTGAATGGACTTATTTCTTGAAACACTTCTTGAAATCGGAACAATATCTATACATGCTTTGGAGACAAATTCTATAACTTTTTTTCTCTCCGATCACGTCGTATATACATTTAGCAGATCAACGGAGCGCTGACGATGCGATGACAATAACTTTTTTTCTCTCTCCCTGGTCACGTCGTATATATTCGGCAGATGATCAACGGAGCACTCAAGAGGGGCAATAGACAGTTCATGCTTTTAGCTTACTGTCTTTCTCTCAGAGATGATTTTACTTCAGAGGCCAAAATTTTAGCACTTCAGTGAAACAGATATTTCAGTATGGAAGGCAGTATCACGGATACGTCCGGTGCACTCGCTATGCATATAAGCTGACGAGTGGCATTCAAGTAGATTGCAGTGGTTTATTTAAGATTTTACTTTAGAAGACGCACGTTTAATTAAGAAAGAGGATAGGGAACGTAAAAGAAAACCGAGAATACTACAGTCTCAAGAACGAAGACGTGCTACCAATGGATATTATATATACAGATAGACTGCATAGCCATGGGTAATTCGTTGGGACCAACTCTCGCAAATGCAATGCTTTGTTTCCATGAACTGAGTTGTCTCTGTAATTGTCCTTCAAAATTCGAACCAAAATTCTATCGCTGTTTCGTAGATGACACTCATGATATTCAGCAATGCGTCTCATATTCCAAAATTTTCAGAGTATTTAAACGTGAAGCATCCATCCATTCAATTCACTAGCAATACAGCAGTAAATGGTAAAAGAAATTTCTTCGTTGTAACAGTGAATAAAAAGAATGGGCATTTAACAACTTCAATGTATAAAGAGGAAACATTCGCGGATCTTGGTTTAGGATATGATTCGTTTATTCCATCTTATTTTAAAACTAATTTAATTAATTGTATGGTTGTTCAGGCATTCACAATTTGTTCAGAATATGCCGATTTAAATTTCGAACTACAAGAACTTCGAAAAATTTTAAAGCAAAACTATTTCTCTATTAAACTCATTCAACACGTGTTTCGTAAAACTTTAAACAAAATCTATAGCTAATAGTATCCAAAATGTCCCTTCTGTAGAACGCAAAATTCTATATCTAACACTCGGCCTACCATTCTTAGCATATGAGTTATGACCTTAATGGAGAAAGGTGAAGCGCCTATACGACACAGTGATAAGAAAGACTTGAAGCAGAAAGATTACAGAAGGGAATAAGAGCTGCTAATAAGCGTGAGCGGGAAAATGTGGAAACGGCAAGTCAGAGAAGAGAGCAAACATATCGATTATTGTGTGAATTTTTTCACGCACGGGTCCACAAGTATAAATATAAAAACATATGAATAAACAAACGCACGACGGTGTTTATTATATTGTATGACAGAATTCTTGGGAGAAATAAAGGTTTCCTTTATTCATTAACAAGTTTACCGCCCAAAGGAGAGATCCTTCGGTCACGTATTAAACCGTTAGCAGTAAGTTGAAAATAGCTCTTGTAGTAACAGAATTATGGCAGCAACCATATGATTAAAGAATGCTATTCAATTACGTTGAACCCTATTTATCTTGAATAGATTGGTGCCCATGGTCCTTTTCCTTCGGACCAGACGTAACGATGCTATTCCTATGATAAAAGTTTGTTATAGGCGCTAGCGGGTAAATTGGGACGATCATGAATCACGACCACTTTATACGAGGCAGTTTTGCCCCACCCCAAGGTATTTTTACCACTGAAATCGTACTCTCTCATTCGATCATGATACTACTTATAACGGTAGAAGGAAGAAACGTACTGAACTCCAAAAAAAGTGTGTTGCCGTAGAGAGGAGATGTGGTGGGTAAAGTATTTTAGCGCTTACTGTGTAACAGAAATTAATATGAGGCATGAGTCCCTGCTCGTATGTTTGCAGGTTTTTGTTCGACCAATAGCTGCCGCAATGAAAGTTGCGAAATTTAAAAATTCATTCCATATATATATGAGCCTCACGAACCCAGGACAAACGAAAGTGCCTTTTCCGCACGAGATGTTGCAGCTGGCCGTAGTTCCTGCTGACAAGGTTAGTTTTGCAAAATTTTGTTGGTTTTAATATTTCCTCTTCTGTTCTTCGAGGCTTCTAGCTTCTCCCGTGCTCAGGGCTACGGAAGAGCGTTTAGGTCTTCTTCTCTCTTCGTTTCTTGCCCTGTGCCACATGGCTGAGCGAATTTGTTCGGCCGAGCCGTGTACGGTTGGAGATGCGCGCGCCTTATTTCCTGTCAGAAGGAGCGCACCTGAGAATATTTGAGTCTCAGCACTCACTTATGTGAGTTGACGGTCACTGACGACCTTCCGGTAGAAATGATGAGTCAAAATATTCGATATGGCTCAGAATCGCTGCGCTGGCAAACGTTGTTACTACTCTCGACTAATCAGGTTTGCCTCTGGTTCGTTAAGTCCATATATATATTCTGACAGGGATCGTACTTGATTAATATGAGTCTTTTATTCGGTAGCCGTGACGCGTGTAGTTTCAACAGTCCTAATACTAGCACTTTATTTACTTACCTGCCAGACATGGTCGCTGCAGTGACCCTCAAGTGAATTATTGCGAGCTCCATGGTTATGAACGTAGCGCCCAGTCAGTATCGTAGACCTGGAAAAACACAAGTATTGATTAAAAAATTCTTGAAGATACGTACTACAGTGCTGGGTGCGGGATAGTAGCAACACCACGTGATGTTAACCCTCGCACGCCTGACAGCCGATTTCGAGACCGTGCCGGCCACGCTTGCCAGATGCTATCTAAATTTGCATATTTGTACTGACCAGGACACACCAGTCTTGCTTAAGTGGCCATAACTCTTTCGCTATTTGACCTTTAGTGAAAAACTAAAACCCAAGTGTTCAGAAAGGCTTAGTCTGTCCAATGAGCTTATATTTTTTAGGAAAAAGTCCATTCTAAAAAAACTAGAGCACTCTGAGAGCGCATACATCCGCCAAGAAAGGCAACGGTTACGAAAAATTAAAAGCATACTGAGACCATGCTTTTATTGGTATCAACACCAAAATCTTATCATTTGTGCCATTCAATTGTGTTAACAGCTTCAGCAATTTTTTTTTGAAAATCCGTTCTCAACTTTTTGAGTTATGCTGCTAACAAACATGATGACAAACAGGAGTCCAACATACAAACCAATCTCCAAAATTTAATGATTTATGTCTTTTCACATTACTAACAACTCCTATAAATTTCATAAGAATCCATTTTCTGAGTTACTGTGCTAACAAGCATAAAATTAACAACAGTGACAAACAAATGGAGGAACAAAGAGATTATTACAGAAATTTGGTCATTTACTTTACGTAACATACCTAACAACTCCTGTAAATTAACTCCTGTAAATTGAGTTAGAGCATTGAGAAAAATGAGGCAGACAAACAAACAAACGGATGGGCGTATATTCACATAAATGTAATCATCTGTTCCTGTTGACATACTCAACAATCCCTGTAAATTTCGTTCAAATCCATCCAAACTTTTTGAGTTATCTTGATGACCGACAGACAAACCCGACGAAAACATAACCTCCTTGGCGGAGGTAACAACAGCAAATTGAACAGAATATTTTTTTATTTCAAGCTTCGGCTTAGTTAACCCTTCACCATATAGGCCTAGTCAATACTCAAAAATATCGATTTTTGAGAACACCCTAACGTTACAAATTAATCAGACTAAAAGATAGATTTGGTGCCAACACAATACCAGCTACAACGTATTTCTTATACGTTATTTTGTAACAAAAATTCTAATTATGCAAATACCCTATCTAAATAGCAGCTATGCGCACGCCTGAAAAGAACGATAGTTCCTTTTCTACTGTATCTTAGCACACTTGAAAGGAACGATGGTTCCATTCCTTTGTGCCAATACCCTGGCACATTAGGCAGAATTGTTACGGTGAGCGTGCGGGAATAGCCCTGAGCGTGAAAAAACTTCCATCCCTGTTCACGCATTATATTCTTACGGTGATATGAAACGGATTACACCATCGAAAAGAACGCGAAAAAACTATTCTGACGGTCTTTCAATTGCCGAAATCGGCCCAGTAATTAGGCAGCAATAAAAAAATTATTTTCTGACGGAACAATTCTTGCTTTCCACGACCGTTTGTTGTTCAACAGTAGTACCTAGCTAACAAATGTTCCGGTCGAGCGTGCGGAGGTTAAACTCGATAGTCTCGGCATCTATCTGGAGGACAGTTAGAAAGAACGCCAAAGTGCTGAAAGAAGGCACACCACATGCGTACTTTTAAGGGAGCTGAGGAGTTTTCACTAGCAAATTATTATACATTTTGTTTAACCTCCGTAGCCGCAACTCAGGTGTTTTAACAGAAGCTACTTATGCAGCATTCAAATACCGCATATTGGGTAGGCGTGGTGGCCACGTGCGCTACTATGGGCAGGGAAACAAGACGCAAAGTATAGTAGGAAACACTCAAGTTGCCGGCCCCGTTTGTGTCCTTCCACACGAGAGGACTAGATACCTATGTCACGCGTACTAGGTCGGCTATCTCGATCAACAGCCCACCTCACGGGACAGAAAGAGGAAAGTAGAGAAGCTACCTAACCCTACAAAACCAACCTCGCCAGCAGAAACTGCGGCAAGTTGCAACATCTCCTGCGGACATGGCACTCGGGAACCTTGGGTGCGTGACACCCAAATATGTTGTGGCAGAGATGGGGCCCGCCAGAATATACCCCTGAGGGCATTCACTACCAAATATGTAAGCGATCCTTGCAAGTTGCAGTGCCAGGGCAGCAAAGCAAAGTAGCTTCATACAAAAGTCAAACATTTGCTGACATGCTGCTGTAGATTTCACAACTGAATCGAGTTGAAATGACGATTTTTGGCGCTCAAAAGTTGTGTTGCGATCATGACCTAAAACGCAACGAGTAATGCAACACGAGTTAGCTACGGTGAAGCAGGAAATAGCTCAAAAACATTTACTGTACTTCAAATATTGTGAACAATAAAATAACGAGTAAAGGCAGGAGCCCCGAGTAGGTAAATAAATTTACCTACTTTGAGCATCCATAGACGAAATTACAATTACACAGATTTTCATTTTTGTTGCTAAGCTTGTGCCGCTCACCAATACATGGCGCTCTCACAACATTCTGGGCTATGGTGACCATTTGTAAACTGTGGGAACTCAACTGGGTTGTGATTCCAACACAGCACTGCGTTGAAATTCAATAAGTAGGTATGCTTGCAGAGACAGCAGCATGGCATAAGCCACACTGCAGTGCAATATCAGTTGATTTTAATACTCCTAGATCATTTTTTTGAAATACCAATACGGTATATTTGAAGACTAAACCTCACAATTACTTTGACATTAAGTTGAGTGCTAATTTGGAGTGATTTTTAAGTATCCAATTAGCTACTAAAATTTTGAGCAGGTATCTGACTCTCAATCCACAACTATCACCAGAAGCCACATATGAAATCAATGTGCAAATCTAGATAACAATGATTAGCTGGCTAAAATAAATTCTTAATGGCTGAGAAACCAGCATGAAAACGCTCAGAATCAAATTTCAGAAGTTAAAATTAATACAGTATTCTATACTACTGGAAGTTCTATCAACAGAAATATTAACGCCTCTCATCCTCAAAACACAACACTGCATGAAGCTCACCTGCTGGGGCAGCACAGTGGGCTTGCCACAAATGCATTAGAGAAAACTGTCCCTAGCTCAGCAATAAGCTTCTGTACTGCAGGCATGTGGTTGGCACCAGAGAGAAGAACATCTTGGTCATCAGTGAGGATCAGAACCAAGTTGGGACGCTTTTGTACACTACTTCCAACAAAGGCCTGCACAGATGCATGTAGGATATTTCAGTCCGAATTGAAAAGTGTATCAGCCATATATGTAAACAGAAGTTACTGCTAAAAAACTCAAATACTGGTATTTAAAAAAAATTGCTGCAAATAGCTTAAAAAGATGACTCAAATTGCTAGCTACAGTACAGTACTTTGAAAAGGACTTCAAATAGTTCAAAAAGGGTATTCAATAGCTACTTTGAAAAAGGCTTCAAATTCTTAAAGCAACTCAACCATAGTGTCATCTCGTGGGAAAACCACGCACCCGCAGCTGTCCTCTTGGAAGGCCACCCAGCAGCCACAGCCCATCTACGGACTTTTACACCTTATATCACATCACCTGTAATTCTGTGGCTAAATGGGAAAAAACGAGTGTTCCTTTTGCTTCAAACCGTTGTCACAATGTTATTATCGATCTTTGGGAAACGGCTATTTCACTGTAAGAGCAGTGTTACATGTAGTTGCAATACATATAGTTACCAGCCAAAGCCGTATGTGGTAGTAAAACAGGAGGAAAACAGCATTTTGTGCCAGTCTGCCAGTGGGAAAATCGTATGCATTTTTATTATAATTTATTTGTCATACTGTTACTATGGATCTTTGAAAAACGGCTAGTTTATTGTAAGAGCAGTGTTACATGTAGCTAGTACGGTACACATACGGCCAAAGCAATACGTGGCAGTAAAAACTGGAAAAAAATATAAACCAGCACTTTGCTGCCGGTCTGCCGATGGGAAAATCTACCTATGCATTTTTATTTCAATTCGTTGTCACACTGTTATTATCGATCTTTGGTGAGTAGGTATTTTATTGAAAGAGCAGTGTTTCATGCAGTTACAGTACACATAACGGCTAAAGCAATAGGTAGCTATGTGGCATTAAAAACTAAAAAATGAATAAAAACCAGTATTTTACTGCCAGCCTGTCAATTCGTTGTTGTCACACTGTTACTATTGATCTTTGGGAAACTTATTTTATAGTAAGAGCAGTGTTGCATGTGGTTACAGAACATAGTACCTATACTGTTGTACTAACTGCAAAAGCAATGTGTGGCAATAAAAACTGGTAAAAATAAAAACCAGCATTTTGCTGCCAATCTGCAACTTCTCCACAATTGCAAGAGCATGGTCGTAACTTGGAAAATAATCATCGCAGGTAAAAATTGATGTCACCATCGTAAAGAGCATAATTTTTTACCCAAAAAACGATACCTACTAAACATTAGGGTATGCATAGAACTTTTTACGTTTGCATCGCACACGATGTGCATCACCTGTAATTTTGTGGTTAAATTGGGAAAATCGGGAGTTTCTTTTGCTTCAATTCGTAGTCACACTGTTATTATCAATCTTTGGGAAACAGCTATTGCACTGTAAGACCAGGGTTAGGTACATGTAGTTGCGATACATATAACGGCCAACGCAATATGTGGCAGTAAATCCTGGAAAAAATGAAAACTTGCGTTTTGCTGCCAATGGTGAAAACCGTGCGTTTTACTTCAGTTCACTGTCGCACAGTTGCTATCGATCTTTGGGAAACTGCTATTTCATTGAAAGAGCAGCATTACGTGTAGTTACAGTACATAAAAGTAAAGCCGGATGTGGCAGTAAAAACTGCATAAAATAAAAGCCAGCTTTTGCTGCCCATCTGCAAATTCTTCACAATTGCAAGGGCATGGTCGTAGTTTGCAAAATAATCATTGCAGGCAAAAAGTGATGTTATCATCATAAACAGCATAATTTTTAACCTTAGAAATAATACTTAATATGATTTAATGAACAATTTTTCGCTACGTTGGCGTCGCACACGATTTGCCCAACCTGAAATTTTGTAAATGGGGCAAATCGTGCGCACCTCTGTACAAATTTGCATTTTGGAATTCAGCTCAATGGTTTTTTTCTTTCTTCTTTACAGTCAATTAGAAGCGTGCTTTCAAAGTTTCAAGGCCGGTGCGCACCGTTTAACTAGTTTTGAAAAAATAAAACTGATATTGTGGACATGTAATGTACCATTTAAAGAGCTCTACGTGCGTTCTGGTTGCATATGAATTTTTCTAGTGTACACCATTGTAAAGAGTACCCCTGAAACGTATAGAAAACATACTTTATCAACCCCGATACATCACCTGGTAGTCTGTAGGGCGCGCACGTTTTGCCCCAGGTTGTAAAGTAATCTGGGGTAAATCGTGCGCATTTATAAACCATGAAAAAGCTGGACATGTGTATCACAGCATTACCAAACACTAAACACTAGTAGAGGAAGGATGAAACATGATACATACCGATTTTCAGGAACGGGCTGCAACAGATAAAGGAGTTAGAGCAAATTTATCATTTTTCTTCAAGATCGAAAATGAATTTTCAAATGCTCATATTTTGACCACTTCAAAGTATGATTTTTTTTAATCATACTTACCTTTCATGGATCCCAATCATATTTGCAGGGTGAATACTAGAAGGATGGGGCTTTCTTTCTGTATTTTTGTAATTCCCCTCTGACACTTTGTTTATGGGGGGTGGGGTGCGCACGATTCGCCCCAATCGACGCTACTGCTCTAGGACCAATTTGCCTATATCCACAGCATGAATCAGTGCGTGTGGGTTTCCCAGTCAAAGGTGCACTCAAGTTGACTATAGGCTACCTTTAACTATGTCTGTACAGAGTGGAGGCCCCAAAGGGGAAAAAATTACAGATCTTACCTACACATCTGCATATTCACGAATTTTTTAATAGCCCTGATAATATTTTACTCAGCAATAAGCAAATTAGATTATAACACATAAGAGAAAAAAATTTATATTAGCCACAAATTTAGCATATATAGGTGTCCTGCAGTCTTGATTTGTACCATTGTTGGCCTGCTTATTTCACAATTATGGGAATTACCCAAATGCCGGACTATTTCCAAACAATATTCGAAAACCATTTTCTACCGCTCATTCCAGATGACAGATACGACACAAGAAGCAGGCGATTCAATCTGCCAGCGGTTAGATTAGACGTCCAGAAGCGATTCACAATTTTTGAAGCAGTATGTGCCTATAATCAACTTCCAGAGTTGCTTGTATTGCCCATGTCTGATGATATTTTTAAACGTAGGTATAGGGAATATTGTATCGCCGAGTATAATGGCTAAATAACGTTATGTGCCCAATAAGTTAACCATTACTTTCTATGGGTTTGTTCTCTAGGTAGACTGTACATTATGTAAATAGATTTGTATCATTCTTTTCTGAGAGCAATAAAGGTGTAAAGCTAATAAATGATGGGGTGGGGCAAT
>LQNS02007215.1:20105634-20138867 GCA_001587735.2 Parhyale hawaiensis
TAGCTTATCAAAAACTATTGCAAAAATGAAAAAATTTGCAGGAATAAAATGTTCTTAAAATTCAATTTTACGTATACTGTGCGAGTTTCATAACAATCGAACCATAAATAAAGAAAATAGACTGGCTCACCTAAAGTAAAAAATTCCCAAAACTTGTTTGCACTATTCTGAACTTGTTTGCACTATTCAGAACTTGTTTCCTCTATTCAGAACTTGTTTCCACTATTCAGAACTTGTTTCCTCTATTCAGAACTTGTTTTCATCATTTAGAACTTCTGTCCATCATTTAAAACGGGTACATAGAATAACCGGAATGGCGGTGTAATAACCGGAATGGCACCTCAGACCACCGGAATGACACCCTTTAGTTAACGCAATTTTTTTCATATTATTACGGGTTGTAACACATTTAGAGTCCATTTTAACTTATATTAGGCCCATTCATCATGTATTAAAGATATTTCAAGCAATATCAACAATTTTCTCTTCTAACTTGTTTAATATCTATTCCCAAAGGAATAGTTCCCTCTTATATCCTCCATGCTTCTAATTCATACCTACCGTAAAATATCATCGACTTCCATCTGGTTGACATTGTATCGCAGCAGGTACCTCCCGCTCTTCCATGCTACCCTGACACATGAGTGTCCACCTCGCTTACCCAAGTTGTTTACAGAATTGTCATTTGTCATCCCCTTTGTAGAGATAAATATTGAAAAAAATGAAGGATACGCTAGCTTTGATAAAGTTATTCTACTGTAAAACACAAAATTTTGTTCATACGAGTGTCATTCCAATTGTTTTAACCGCCATTCCGGATATTACACCGCCATTTCGGTGACTAGGCACCATTTCAGTTATTCTATGCAACGTTTAGAACTTGTGTCCATTATTTACAATTTTTTATCATCATTTAGAACTGATTTTCATCATTTGGGGCTTGTTTTTATCAATTAAAACCTGTCTACTAGTTAACAGATCTTCACTTCCTTTCGGTGATTAGTTTCCTTTGGGTTCCTTTAGGTGATTTGTGGGACCCGATGGGCCTCATTTTGTAGTGTGGCACTTCTCGCCAAGCTCTTAGCGAGTAGTTTGCTGCCCTCGGAGATGCAGGTGGGCGCCTATGTGCGCCGCAACCTGTGGAACCTCATTTCATAGTGTGGCACTTGTCACCAAGATCTTGGCGAGAAGTTTGCCACCCTCGGAAATGCGGCTGATGGGGATGCCCCCTTGGTCTGGCTGTCCTGCACTGGGGGGTGTCTGGGCCTGGGCCTCATTTCATAGTGTGGCACTTATCACCAAGATCTTGGCGACAAGTTTGCCGCGCTTGGAAATGCGGGTGGGCGCCTATGAGCGCCGCGACCTGCGGAACCTCATTTCATAGTGTGGCACTTATCGCCAAGATCTTGGCGACAAGCTTGCCGCGCTCGGAAATGCGGGTGGGCGCCTATGAGCGCCGCAACCTGCGGAACCTCATTTCATAGTGTTTCACTTATCGCCAAGATCTTGGCGACAAGTTTGCCGCGCTCGGAAATGCGGGGCCTGGGGAGATCATAGATGCAAAGGTGAGTTTTCAGTGTCTTGTATTGTTGAATGACTCAAGCAGCCTTTACTCTCGCGTGATTGCTGTGGCCGGCCACCATGTGGTGGCCCTCATTTCATAGTGTGGCACTTCTCGCCAAGATCTTGGCAAGTGGTTTGCCGCCCTTGGGAATGCGGGTGGGTGCCTATGAGTGCCGCAACCAGTGGAACTGGCAATTCTTTACTTTAGACGAGCCAGTCCATTTTCTTTATTCATGGTCAGATTGTTTTGAAACTTGCACAGCATACATAAAAATGATTTTTAGGAACATTTTACTCCTGTAAATTTCTCAATTTTCGCAATAGTTTTTAAGTAATGTTGTTATTAAACTTTTGGTATTATTTACTTTCACTTATACATGATTTTTATTGTGTTCAGTATGTAAATTGAGTCAATTTAAGACAATTTACACGAATAATGTTTTTCTCGCAAATGCTTAGTTTTCGAGATATATGGCTTTGAAGTTACAATTGTTTTTCTATGGGAGAATATACAGAGCGATCCCATAAAAAAGAAATTAGGGTTGGATTAGGTAAATTTAGGTTACGTTAGGTAAGATTAGGTTAGGTAAGATTAAGCTGGGTAATATTAGGTTAGGTAAGATTAGGTTAACTAGGTAAGATTAGGATAGGTAAGGTTAGGTAAGGTTAGGTTAAGTTAGGTTAAGTAAGGTTAGGTTAAGTAAGGTTAGGTTAGGTTAAGTAAGGTTAGGTTAGGTTAAGTAAGGTTAGGTTAGGTCAAGTGAGGTTAGGTTAGGCAAGGTTAGGTTTGGTTAGGTTCCTTTTAGGTCGCTAACAAGCCTGTGATGACATCTGCTATTTTCTCCCATAAGAAACAATGGCAGCTTCAAAGTTTAATATCTCAAAAACTGTTGCAAAAATGAAAAAATTTGCATGAATAAAATGTTCTTAAAATTCAATTTTACGTATACTGTGCAAGTTTCATAACAATCTGACTGTCAATAAAAAAAATAGACTGGCTCGTCTAAAGTAAAGAATTACCGTGGAACTTCATTACATAGTGTGGCACTTCTCGCCAAGATCTTGGCGAGTGGTTTGCTGCCCTCAGGAATGCGGGTGGGCGCCTATGAGCACCGCGACCTGTGGAACCTCATTTCATAGTGTGGCACTTCCCGCCAAGATCTTGGCGAGTGGTTTGCCGCCCTTGGGAATGCAGGTGGTGGCCAAACATGTATTATTTAGAACTGACCAGCCATCTATGATGGCAAAACATGTAGGGCCTATTATGTAGGCAGGTATATCGATCCAAAGATATGATGTCACGGGTCTGCCCATGCCCTCTTGCCCATCACCCTGCTAATGGAATTAGAATTGAGCGGAGGAAAAATGGGCGAGCACAGTCGGAGGAAAAAGCGTCAGCCATGGTTGTGACGAGTGGTACTGACTACAGCTGTAGTCATTTCAATAGGGCGGGAAAAAAATGAACATGTACAGTCATGGGGGAAGAAAGTCAGCTTCGGGGTTACGCTTTGAGGAATCCTGTCTTATTCACCTCTATAATAGCGTAACACCGGTCACCGAGTGAGTAACGCCACGTAACACCGAGTAACTCTGAGGCAATCTGAATGCGACAAGCCTCTGGTGTGTAGATGCCTGTGTTGTAATCAGATTACCTCACGGTTACTCGATGTTACTCTATTATTAGGCTATAGGCCTCTTTTTGTGATCACCGCGTGACTTCCCCTGATCGCGCATGATTCGTACGTTTTTGTGACCGTATTTTGACGTGATTCTGATAGCAATCAACCGTGATCAATGGTGAGGTTTGATCGCAGCGAGATTTCTTCCCCAGGCTTATCATGCGTGATCATAAGGCGTCTTTTTGTGGCCACGCATGTAATCAGAATCAGTGTGGTCACGATCATCGTGATCACTGAAAAGCACAAGAACGGTCAATGATATTGTAAACAAACCAGAGACCGTGAGAGTCGCCATGTCAATTTCTAAAAAATAAATTTATATTGTATTTTTACAGAAAATGGTGTGAACTTGCTTTCTAAGGAACTTTTATTCACCTTTAAGTCATTACAAAAGTGAACTAGCAGTATTTAAAATATTTTGAGCATACACAGGCGTAAAATTAACGAAACTACAATGCTGGACGTCAATATTACGAACAATCATAACAACATCATTCAATTTATCCCTAAGTATAAAAAACATCACGAACTTGTATGTAAAATTTTAAAATTTTCACTTGTCCAACGGCTGGAATCATTCTTTGATCACGTATGATTAGCCTCCGGAGGAAATCATGCCGTGCTCAATTTTCACCAGTGGTCACGGTTGATTGCTATCAGAATCACGTCAAAATGCGGTCACAAAAACGTGCGAATCATGCGCGATCAGGGGGAATCATCCGCGCGGTAGTCACAAAAAGACGCTTTAAGTGTGGCGTTGGACAAGTAATAACTCAAAATTTGAAATGCAAAGTTGTGCTGTTTTCTTTTATTTAGGGACAAATTGAATATTGTTATGATGATTGTTTGTAATACTGACTTCCAAAATTGTAGTTTCCTTAGTTTTATGCCTGTGTATGATCAGAATACTTTAAACACTGCTAGTTCAGTTATGCATTGGCTTCAAAATAAATAAAGGCTCATAAGAAATCCATCCCCTGCATTTTTTTGTAAAAATACGATAAAAATATAAAGGTCGAAAATTGACATGGCGTCATGGTTTTCTTTTTAACAAATCGTTGACCGTTCTTGTGCTTCACAGTGATCACGATGATCATGATCACGACCGTGGGCACAAAAAGACACGCCTTATAGAGGTGAATGAGACAGGATTTCTCAAAGCGTAACCGCGAAGCAACAAAAAAAAAAACAAACCCAATGTAAACGCAGACGTTTATTCGTAATTATTGCTAATAGTGATGAAATAGCCTCTAAAAATTTCGTGATAGCTCTCTGCAGATCTTTCTACCATAAGAAATTTATGAATTACACCAATTGAAGGCTTTTATAGCATGTCGATAGGAAAACAGGGAACTCATGAACGAAAGAGTTCCATCCAACACAGGATCAACGCAAATGGGAACAGCAAGTCGGGAAAGAAGAGGAAGAACAGACAACAGTAAGACCAGTAGGAGTATGATAGTGGAAGGAAGCAAAGTGGGCAACAACGACAGACGTCCCGAAAGCCTAGCTAATGGCTAAGGTAACCTACACAAACCCCTTGGGAGTGCTACTCCTTATAACATAGGATGGTAGTAATAGAAGTAGAAACTTTTACTAGCGCTTCTGTAGCACACTCCCTATATTACGCCGAACTATTCCTGTGTTTAACCACAGGCTCGTGCACCGCTAGGGCGCGGAATTTAATTTTATATATTATAAAGTAGTAAGGAGAATATTACCTTCATTATTAATTTTACAGATAGTATATGAAATTCACAAAGAAGTGGGCAGAGCCGTAGTTGACGACAGTATTTAGCGAAATGGATTCATCACAGTTTGAGATTGAGGTTACATCTGGTAAGAAAAGTCATGGGGGCATTTCTATTAAATTGGCCGCAAGGTCCCTCAGAATGGAGGAGAATGGAGTCGACATCCAGACCATGCAGGTCCGGATAGCATTCTCTCCGCTCGTCGGAGAAAGTGGGACACTCGGCCATTAAGTGCAAGACAGCGAGAGGTATGACGCAATCATCACAGTAGGGTTGCGGATGCCTCAACCGCAGGTAGTCGTGAGTCTCGTGTGCCCAATACGTAGGCGGCCCAGTGCGACGTCCATTCTGCCTTTCGGCAGAAAGGTAAACTCGGCAAACCTATTTAAATATACACACTAAACTTATCAGCACCAACTACGGCCAGATGCATCAACCCCTGCGCTAAAGCGCTCGAGGGACACAAAGTAATTCCAAAGACACTTAAAACCGATCCGCGAGGCTGTTCCATACTAGATCAAAGCGCAGGAGTACTGTAAGCAAAAAATTAAGTATGCGAAAAGAAAAAGACCATATAATTAGAGGATATTTATTTGTACGGAAAACACATCAACAATACAATACAGTATAAGAAAATACTAATGGCTTCGCAACGAGCAAATCATATTTTTAGACAATCTATTGTAGGAACGCACGGTAGTGAATGCGCGCTCTATTGCATCAAAAATCAGTATCAGTGAACTTAAATTAAACAAACCGCGCAATTTTGCTACAAGCATTCTTCCTTTGTATTACTGTATCTTCATTTTGTGAATTATTATAGCCAGGTTAAGGAAGCGTTAAAAGTCGAGCAAATGTCGGCATCATTTATGCGTTAGTAAGATTGACACTAGAATAGAATAGACAGCTGACAGTAGACGGTCCAACAGGCTCATTCCCTTAAAGCAGCCGGGACTTATGCTTCGGCCCTCTATGAGCTTAGCCATTACTAGATGTTCAGGGCCGAAACTGTAAAGGCGGTTTCACACGTGAGCCTTTCTCTCACGATAGCCGAAACGCAGGATGCTACCGTCAGAGAGGCTCACGTGTGAAGCTGCCTTTATAGTAGTAGTAGAAGAAGTTTTTACTAGCGCTTCAGTGGCACACTGCCTATATCGCGTCGAACTATTCCTGTGTTCAACCACAGGCTCGTGCGCCGACTCGGGCGCATTTTAAATTGTCAATGATTTTTGTTTCGGCTTTTCAGCCGATAGGTCTCACAGTGCGCTACTGTGACAGGAAAAAGGCGCAAGTTGAGCATCTCCAACCCCCGGGCGCGGCTGAACGCTTTTGCTCAGTTGCGCCGCACAGGGGAAGGAAACGATATACAAGAAAAGCCGCCTTTATAGTACGTGCAGTGAAGACGTTGGAGCGAACACTGGAAAAAAAAAATTATAGTTAGTATTTTCTGAACAAAGTTAGAATGGATGACAAGTAGGTTTATGTGGATAACTGAAGTAGCGATTCTACAGCTTGCGCACTGAAGTGTCCCTTGAAAACAAAGTCGCATCAACAACGATCTTATTTTATCAAAGGAAAGTCGGTTGGACGAGTCATGGGAGATATATTTGATGAAAATAAAAAAATTAAAATCAATCGGTCACAGTAACAGACATTCATGGGGATATTCACTAGTATTGTTAGTAAGACAGTCCAATATTATATAGTTGGTCGGAATTGCATATAAAAAGTGAAGGTTGCACACAAAGACAGCAACGTTTCAAAAACCCAACGAAAGGAGTAACGATCTAAATAAATACAGTTAAAAACTGCCAGAAATCACACAACTCGCCCAATAAAACATATGTAGCCGAAACTACCAATGACTGAAAATTATGTCTTGTATGTGGTGTCACTAATTTTTTCCTTTCACCTCCATTTCTGTAAGATTGTTTATATATTTCGGAAATCATCTGATTTTTGCGCCATAGGCCTAATGCACACGAGGAGCGACGCTAAATGTACAGAAGCAAGACAGGGATAGAAGGTCCATTTTTTTAAGTAGTGCTGGAAATGATAGACTGAAATTTACTGATTAACGACCACGCTTCAATTTCACTAGTAATTATTGTAAAAAAGCATCGACCCGTGACACTTGGGGCTATTCTGAGATAGCTGCAATAAGGAAGCTAAAATTAACCTAATCAAATAATTATACATAAAACACTAACCGTACACTTGTACAAATAAACATCTTAAACATAAAAGTACTTAGGTTAAGCAAAATGAAAATTAAATGGGTAGAGAAATCACGAACAGAAGGAGCAAAAATACAGAAGCTTGATAAAAACGAATGATAGGAAGCGTAGGTCAAAAATACACGAAAAAGATCGCAACCACAAAGCTGAGCAACGTTCCATAATATTTTTTTGTTCAACTAACAACCTGCATAACAAACTTTCAACGAACATTCATTTAATATTTGCTGAAGATTTATGGGCCTCTAAAGAGAGCTTTCATCACAAAATCAAAGCAGTGGCCACAACACAATCAACAAACCATAACATAGCCGACAGACTTTGTGAAGTTTGTTTCATGTACAGATGCAATATCGTGTTTTTGGTCAATTTATCAACTGTACAAAAGCAATATCAGTTTCATAGTTAAAAGTACTCTTATCATCTAACTACAAAATCAAAACGTTCATCACAATCAAAATCTTACAAAAATAGGTATACCTTTTAACGTTGCAAGCTTAAGCCTAACGTTTTAGATATTTAAAAAATGGAAACTAATATCAGATAATCAATCACTTGGTACATCGGATATTGGAAAGTAATATCATACATCTTTCGGGGAAACTTATTACATTCAAACCTGGTAAAATAATCGGAAGCATCAAAATTTCAAACGAGTTCCATGACGCTTGCATACCGCATGAATTTTTTCTTACAGTAGTGTGCACAGACGAAAATTCAGATTTACCCAACAAGGACTAGGCCATTACGTAACCGATCTTTCACCTAGTTATTCCTATGAGAACTGCCGGTTTGTTTTCCCTTGGTAAGGGTTCGGAGTAGCCCTCCGTTAACCCACTCCCCAGGTCCTTTCCAAATCATCATCACAAACAGAGGAAAATGGATGAGCGTATGCAGTCAAAATTACCAGCTTGAGGCAACATCGCTCTCAAGTGAACGTAAGGAAGGTTACCAAGCAGTAGCTTTGCGGCGGACAAGTCTCCCCAATGAATATGACAGCGTCAAAAACGATAAAAACCTTTTACTTTAAAAAATCAGTATTAGGTATTATGAGAAGATTTAAGCCTCCCTAAATAATTACTACGCTCATCTAAGAGAGGAAAAGGAAGGGAAATATAGTATGTCGATAGAAAAATCGGGCAACCCATGCATGAAGGTGTTCCCCCCACACAGGATCAACGCGCATGGGAACAGCAAGTTGGGAAAGACGAGGAAGAACAGACAACAGTAAGATCAGTAGGAGTATGAAAGTGGAAGGAAGCAAAATGGGCAAGAAAGACAGACGTCCCGAAACCCTAGCTAATGGCTAAAGTAACCTACAGAAACCCCCTGGGGGCGTTACTCCCCATAACATAGGATGGGCAAACCTAACTAACCTAACCCGATCACCCCTTCTATGCCCCCGGAGAAGAAAAATCAGTAAATAGAAATGAGACGTGCTCGGCATGGTTTCCATTTGCCACCATTTTAACCATAATATCACAAAAATCCTTTTTACAATGATCCCGTAAATTTGAAATCTACTTTTTGTTTACAAATTTGTGCATCTCCCATAACGTAACTAAAAAGTTCTGCTAAAAAATGCACGGAACATCCGTCACTTTAGGGACTACTGTAGTTTAGTATGCGTATCGCAATTGTTTTTCTCACAAAAATTACCTGAATTCATTTCATGGTGTAGGCTTGTCCACCCTCGATATTAACGCCCTACCCTAACAGAATTTTTAACAGATGCTAAAATTACATAACAGCTTTAGGGGCGTCCATAAATACAGTGCGGGCAGCATGTTCAACCTAAAAGTATTTCCATCCGAGGCGGCTGCACCAATCAGCTGATTAGCTTAACTGACAGCTTGCCCTTCTGAACATGACGCGATAAAGCAAACAAATATAGTTTCTGGCAAACAAAGAGGCGAGACAATCATAATCCTGCTGCATACGTGGATGTACGGTTATAAACGTCAGTCAATACAACTGATCAGCAGATTATTATATGTTTCGCCGACGGGACACTTCCATGCAGATTAGCTTTAACGTGTCTGGAACTTGAGTCATGAGCGATGATTTCGCAGCTTTGGATCGAGTTCCAAACCGAACATCTCCGAAATGGCTTTCAACTCAATCCTGAAGAGGAGCAGCATTGCATCTGAGGTCGTCTCAATGGTAACTGGCAGGGAATGACAGTTGAAAACTTTATCCAATGGAGCGAAATCTACGCTTATGACTGAAGATCTGAAGCTCTAGACGATTTTACACAATTATGGAGATTAGCGTATCTCGAGGGAACTGAGTCAATCAATGACACCTTAAATATTGCACAAGCAGCTTTGATAGATGAGACCAAAACCATATTTTGGTTCAAGCAGATATAATATTTTCCAATTACAATTAAGAAACGACATTTAGACTATGGGTCAGACAAACAAACCTTTTCAAAGAAATGAGATATCATTTTTCTGCGAGCAAACTCAGCGCCGTGAAACAGTAGGGAAGCTTCGGCGGCGTAAAAATTTTGCTGGCGGTCAAACAGCACAGGACATGAAGCGGTGGTGGTAATCCTACTAACAGAAAAGGTTTGCTGCCGAGCAGTAACCTATGATGTCCACCGGGGGCTTAACTACCCGTAACCCCAACATTATTTGAGGAAGCACGATCACAAGGCCATGCTTTTTAACTTACAATCCCAACTGAGGACCACAGAACATAGGTACCGAATGATTAATCAGGGGATCACGATGAAATGAGGTGTACTCCACTGCAACGTTTGTCACACTCTCCTTCGGTCACGTTACAATAAAAGGAACCTTTACTATTACAAAAAGTGTTACGTGAAAAAAATTAAACCTTACACTAGTATCAATATTTCAGCCACCTTGGCAACAATATCTAGAGACGTCCGAGCCAAATGAAAAATCAAGCACCGAGTCCGAGTCAATGTGTTCTTTGAAGCTTCCTGCACAAAACTAGGATGTTTCCTGAGAAGAAAAGGAAATTATAGAAACATGGAACTCATATAAGAGGGTGTTCCCGCACGGGATCAACGACCATGGGAACACTAGTGGGGAAAGAAAATGAGACGCAATACGAAGCATCATCAGCAGCAGTACGAAAATGAAAGGCAGCCAAGTGGGCACGAAAGACAGACATACCGAAGGCTTAGCTCAAGCGATTATAACCTATAGGTTCCTCTGGTGGCGCTACTGCTCATAACATAGCATGGGCGGACCTGACGAATGTACTATCATGGGCCATCCTATGTCTCCGGAAGGATGAAATGTATGTCACTCCAAGAGAACGTTTGAGAGGTACGAAACATGACCTTCTATAGACATCTGAGAGGCGAGACCACGGTCCACACGATGAGTTGAGAAGTAAACATGATATACACTGCATTTAACGTTTACCATCCCACACCCCCATCCCCTTATAAACTGTTGAGATATTCACAAAACGCCTCTGAAAAAAGTTTGAGAGACAGAGGTTGTCTGCTTCTAAACGTTGGAGAGATAAAATAAGATCTCTTTAAACGTTAGTGATGTTAACAAGAACTCCCTTTGAACGTCTGAGTAGTACGCAGGATCGTCCTACAAACGTTGAGAATAACACAAGATTTCCTTTTAAACGTTAGATTGAATTACTGAAGAGTTTAGGCTTCCGTCTCCACAACTAAGGTGATCTAACAGAGGAAGAAATAAGGGACATATAGCATGCCGATAGAAACGGGGAACCCATGCTTTAAAGTGTTCCCACACAGGATCACCGCGCATGGGAACAGGAAGTAGGGAAAGAACAGGTAGAACAAAAGTAAAATCAGTTTGAGTAAGGATTCGAAGAAAGCAAAGTGGGCACGATAGACAGACGTTCCGAAGGCCTAACAAATGGCTAAATTAACCTACACAATCCCCTCGAGGCGCTGCTCCCCATAACATAGGAAGGGCGAGCCTAGCTAACCTAACTCCATGGCCCATCCTATGCGCCCTGGGGGCCCTTTAAACGTCTGAAACGTGCACAAGATTCCCTTTAATCGTTCGAGATGTGCACTAGATCCCCTGTAAACGTTTGAGACGTGCACTAGATCCCCTTTAAACGTTTGAGACGTGCACTAGATCCCCTTTAAACGTTTGAGACGTGCACTAGATTCCCCTATAAACGTTTGAGACGTGCACTAGATCCCCTTTAAACGTTTTAGACGTGCACTAGATTCCCCTTCAACTGTTTGCGACGTCATCAAGATCCCTTTAAACTTTTGAGAGGTAAACAAGACCCCTTTTTCAACACTGGCGATGTAAACACGACCTACACTCACTTATCAACGTTCATGATGTAGATATACTAGATGGTGTCCCAAAGGAGCATCTGCAGCAGCAACAAAGAGAAGCACGTACAAGTATAGTACACACATCACCCACATATTGAATGTATAATATTAACTACAGTTAGCATGATAATAAGCAAGAACTTTTACAACTTTACAAAAATATCATCGAAACATTTATACACTGCTTACATACACAGAGAAGTTACGCATCCTCATGCCATTAAAGACAAAGTCACGATTAACAGTTAAGGGATGTCACAACCACAAATAGAGTAAATGTTACAGTAGTAGTAGTAGTACTAGAATAAAAACTTGTATATCTGCATCATATACTACAAACAAAGTTGTGATGCAACGTTAACGCCAGAAGCGTTCGACAAACTGGACAAGCAACAGCAGTGTCTGTAGATATATAGTTCACTTAGATCTATGAAGCCAAAGGACCAGGTTTCATTTCATCGTAAGCTTGATATTTTAGCGCATCTGATTCAGTAGATACGTACTTTGTTTAAGAAGGTTGCATATCATTGCAAGCACGGTAGTTCATTCAGGTCTAAAAGGCTGCATTTCATGGTAAGCGCGATACGTTAGTGCTTTTCAGAGGATAAAAGTTTTATTCCTATAGGCCAGATTGCATTTCATGGTGAGCACAATACGCCCGGCGTTCGAAGCCACAAAAGTAGCGGAAAGTAATCACAACAGGTAGCTAATGAACAATCCAGCAGTACCGGTAACTCGCTATCGCTAAAACATATTCGTTACAGTTCCAATACGAAGACATACCGAGCACGGACAATTGTTAACAGAAGAGCAATTGACTATGAAGCTCACGGCTTTAGCCGCCGACTTAAGACAACAATGCACGAAATGCAAAGACTTCTTTCTACATCGGCCACTGATATCAGAGGTGTTTATTTAAACAGTCGAGCATGGTTACACTTCAAAAGCACAAGCAAAATTCATTAATAAAATCCTTCTGGCAAACACGATAAGTTTTATACACATAGAAATTAATGCCACATGGAACAGCTACAATACACTTTACTACAGTACTGATATCAAAAGGAGCACCCGATCATCTGCCACTCGAGGGCAGGCTAACGCAACGCCAAGTCAATTAAAGAGAGCGTGTTCTCACGTGACCAAAGCAAAACCTGAGCTGAGGTCAAAGTCCACTGCAGCCAATTGCGTTCGCCAGGTTCCCCAGAACAAGAAATTCGACTGTTCTGATTGGCTAGGGTAGGACGCCACGGCCATTCACGCGTCAGCGGTTTCTCCACCACGAGCAGGTTGAGGGTTCTGAAGGGCTATGACGTCATCTAAGGCTTTGTTTCAGACACAGGAAAGCGAGCTCTTTTCTATCAACTCTAGACGCTACTACTACTGTCATACGCAGCTAAATCAAGCATTTGCAGAAATTTAGAGTACAATTCCTGACAGGTCAGCCAAAGAAAGCTACACTTACCAGTTTCACAATTGCGTAGTTTCAGGACCGACAGAAAGTTGACACTTATGTAGATAAAAGCCAAGCTAAGTATAATGTACAGGTTAGTAGTCTGCAAATATATGCACGATCCACAATGAATTTCATAACAAGTATCCATAACTTGCATGCTGCATTAAATTCACGCACTCGTATTTAGAGACAGTCATAAAGAACAGCCGTAAGTCTGGACGTAGCATAGCAGTTCTCCGCCAGTAGACAGAAGAGATTGGACGTGCATCAGGCGACAATTGGTAATGAGTAGTTTCCAAATGTCACAATGCAGGGGAATATTAGCCCCTTTTGTAGAGAGAGCTTTACAAAACAGTAGTTCTTCATGGTCTGTTTATGGAACTGACGTAATGCTGCATACATTCAAGAGGTGCGCTGCAAGACTGCATAAATTCTAGAGGCTGGCTGCAAATTTGTAAACATTTTCAGAGACCAGCTGCATATATTTCAGGGACTGTTGCACCGCTGCAAATATTGCCGACACCCGCAGCAAGACTACCACGCAAAAAGTGCGTCAAACACCAAACGTCTGCTCATTTCTCAGGGGATGGCGACTTCAGGAAATCTTCACCCTACGAATAACAAAGAACTTGAAAAAAAAAAAAAAAAAATTAGAAAACAGAGGCGGACACAGCAGACGGTGTCAGAGACTTTTGACTGAGCGGCCAAGAATAACTATTTTCCATTGTCCCTCAAGAATACTAGTGCTGTAATAGTAGCAGCAATGATAATGAACTAGCGCACTAGAGCGTCAATAGCCAGGCCCCCAAAGCACCGGCAAGTGCTATTCAGGCACATATATGAATTAATAGGATATTAGCTTGTTCCTCTAATATTGAAACGTGTTTCCTAACAATGCTCTCAATATTTTGCTTCAATGATTTTATTATTTTTAATCCACATCATCTCGCAAAACGTCGATGGGACTCCAAATATGGTGAATTGCACAGGACTTCAGCGACAAAGCAAACTGAGCGCACAGACGAGCTGGCAAAACAACCGTCACTGGCCGGACTTGCGGAAATTCTGCGGAACGATAAGTTGGGCCGGAATATATTGAGAACATAAACATACAAGCCTCGCTCTTGTTTAGTTGCAATCGTTATACAAATATTCATCTCGACAGATGAATAAAGCACAGATTTTCCGGTAGCCTGCCCATATAATCGCACCAAAGCACTGACAAAGGAAACAGGAGGAATGAGGTATTCACAATAACATGTTGAACCAAAAAAAAAGCATGTTTCTTTGTTCTCAACCAGCTTAATAACAGCGATAGTTTTCACTGTACGGCGTGGCACAGAAACACAACGAAAAAGAAGTACAGACTGGGGAGAAGAGAGGGGGGGGGAAGGCTGGAGCTGAGAGGGAGCAGCTCAAGGCGAGGCACAGTGAGCCAGGTCCTGTCGTAGTTTGTTAGTCAGGTATGTCTCGATCGTCAGTTCTTCTCCAATGAACATCTGTAAAAAAAGAAACCATCGTTAGTTCTTCTCCAATGAATATCAGAAATAAAAGAAGTGATCGTCAGTTCTTCTCCAATGTACACTTGAAAGGCCAGAAGCGATTGGCATTCGGGACTAACCGCCATGATGCATGGTTACGCTGAGCAAATACATCCCTTGAAAACTCCCTTGGCACGGTATTACTTTAGTATACACTGAGAACACTGAACGAAAATAGGCGAAATACATCGAGTAGCGTGAACAACTGCAAGTCGCCATGTTATACGGAGATGACAGTTCAAGGTGTCAATTGTTGGGACAGTGCCATCGAGGGAAGACTATCTCGTTAGCTCCAACTTACCTGAAACTTCAGTCATGAGCTTGGTTTACAATTGGATAGTTTCAAGCGGTAATCATTCACTAGTTTTTTTTTTTTTTGTAGGAATAGCATTGTTTTGGATGTCGTAGCGGAGGGACGCTAGACCCCGTATATTTAGCACGTTGACTGCGATTCCGAGACCTGTGACGGGCAATCACCATAGATCTGCTCATCGTCGTCCCTTAGACCACCAATATTATACTTTATATTTGTTACTTGAAAATTCAAAAGTGAAGGTAAGGACATTAAAACATGTCACTATCATCATCTTTTTCAGGATTTCACCAAGCGCCTCGAAGTACATATTTCTACGTCAGAATAAGTATGATATATCTTAAAAATTTATTTTGTTAGCAGTGCACCATCTACAGTAGGGCGCAAATCGTGGTTAACGTGTTAATGCATTATAATATGTAGAGATAAGTGGGTGATCCTCGTTATGAGCCGTAGATAAAAAGTTTAGGCTTCAGATACTCGGAATCAGTGCTGTAGAATTCGTTCAGAGCGCGCATTCTGGCAGAACTACTGTTTGCTCATTGAAGGGCATAGTACGAGTATGTGGTGCATGCTTTTTATTTCCATCATAGCTGAGCTTCTTTAGCAAAATTGTCTTTTTTCAGTGTAGTATTTAGCTAGTTCCAGTTTTGCTCATACAGGTCATCAATCATATTATAATGAGTTAGATACAGTCAGTGCTGAACTGCAGACAGACATAACTGCCATTGTCTTTTCTAACAGCTTCAACCACCGTATTTATGGTACCTATTTACCATTACTGACTAAGGTAATGAAAAAATTTTTGAACTGTTCCGGTTGCTTTTTGCAGCATTACAGAAAATGATTTGACATACAGTGATTTGATTTAGGTCCTGTCCCAGATATTAGGCCTGGTTTTAAAGAACCTTTCCGCTCAATAACTTATATCGAGGACTACAGTTCATGTTTCAGTATTTTTACATCTACAGTATGTCACAGCACACGCAGCATGATGATATGATAGGCATCATTCGAGCATCGAATTAACATCTTTTAGGAAGCACCATAAGCAAAATATACGTTGAAACTAAATCTCCGAGGGACCTGGCAGGTTGCTTCATCCGCGTTTGCCCTCCAGCAGTGGATGAAATACATGAAAACAAGGAAATATATAAAGTAAAGCCTATGGCCTATAGGCATGTGAGAAGCAACGGTTCGCTCGGCAAGCAGCCATGCCGCACCAGACTCGTAGGTACTCCTCATGTGCGGCTGACTAAGGGAGGGGGAGGGGGAAGCGAGACAACAGTGCAGGACTCAATGCGTGCCTCCACTAACCTCCCATATCTCCCAATTGAGACGTCATCTCAACAGTTTTCACAAGATGATAATAAAGGCTGGCAAGACCAGTAGGCAAGCCACAGTTGTCGCGAATGAAACTCCCTATAGCCTAAATGTATTTTTTTTCCTCATTAAGTCACATATAATTCGCTTCGTGAATGCTCATGAACGCCATTCAGTAATTCAGAGAGGCCATTCATGCCTGCCTACTGTTTGTGTAGGTGCGCATCATCGTTATGCTGGGGACCTGATAAGCAAAGTTACGGAAGTTTTACTTATTCAGGTAAACATAGATTTATTAACCCTTTTCGAGACCAAAATTCTGGTCAACGTAAAAAGCAAGTGGCATGATTTGGTAGTACTCCCCTTTACAACTAAGTTTATTTACTACTTTGCCGTTGCTTCCTCCACAATGTTTTCCCTCCTCTGTCATTGCTTTGTCCGGCAGTCATATTGACGGCTTGAAAGCAAATTAATTGTTACTTGGGGCAGCCTCAAAATGGTACTTAAGTCTATATTGACCGATAAAAGTCAAGTTAAAGCGAGATCACTTCGTTGCGCCTGGTAACTAATACCAAATAAGTGACAGTATACAATATCTTTGCTCGATTCTTAACGACATCTTTAACGGGAACACAATCACCTTTTGATGCAAGAAATAGTTTCTAACCAAGAAAAACAAAGAATTATTAAATTACATGGCATAAGCAGCAAGTTTCTCTACAGGTTAGCAATATCATTACCAGAAACGAAGTTACCTTTGAATAGAAGAGGTGGTTTTCACAGCGCAGTCCGATGGATCGCAGAGCAGGGAGTCGTAGCAGTAACTTGGGGAACCGACCTAGCTGGTCGGGGTGGAGCTGCTTGGAGTAATCCTCCAGCGTTGAATAGACTCGCTCGCGCAGCGCCTCAATACGGTCAGGGCATGACAGACCCTTCACGTCTGATCAGAGGAAAACATGTGCGTGCATTTAGTTATTAAGTTACCTATATAATGCATTTCACAAACTCGCATGACGTCACTCCGAGAAAAATGACCACGGCATGGTAATAGGGGCAAAATTTTCTCGGAAACAATAAGTAGGCTACATATAGAGATGTATATTATTATAGTCACTGCTTTCTCTGACTCAATTTGATAAAATTCCAGTCTGCATTAATATCGACGAGGTGAGGCTCGAGTTTCAGACGAAGACGCTTGGTTTTGCAGAAATCCGCTTTTCAAAAACAAATGGATACTTTCATCCCATGTTGTTCACAATCATCCCCATTAGCGTTACATTTTAGCTTCGCAAACTTAACTGACATTCGTAGTTCAAATCAAAGAGCAGTTTTGAGCAGCTAAATTAAAAAAAACTATGAAACATAACTGCTTGGCTTGCATGAACTCCACAATAATTGAACAGAAATTATTGACAAATACATTTACATAAACAAAACTTCAGAAATAGGTAGATCTTTCACTGTCATAGCGAAGATACTCAGCAAATTCATCAGCAACATAACAAACCATTTGAACCTTTATAAATACAGTACATCATAGTACTACACCAAGCAGATAGCTACACGGTGAATGAGCGCATGCGATAAGAAAATACATGTTTACTGCCTAACAGTCTCAACTGAACTAAGAAAATATATACTCAACTAGAGCACGAGCACTCTGAGAGTGCATACCTCCGTCAAGAAGGGCAATGTTAACGAAAAATTAAAGTTAGTCTTGAAACTAGAATTTCCTTTTTATCATCAAAAGAATTTGGTCATTTGTGCCTGTTTACAGTAATAACCGTTTTTATAATTTTCTTGAAGATTCATGGGTAACTTTTTGAGTTATGTTTTGACAAACATTAATCAAACACACAAACGGACAAACCGACCGTTACCAAAATTTGATAATTTCTGCCTTTTAATAGTTGAAACAATTCCTACAAATTTCATGCAAACCCCGGACAAACTCGACAACAACATAACCTCCTTGGCGGAGGTAACTGTGAGCCACTCAGTAGCTACCTGGCTTGTTCGGTAGAAGACAGAGCAACATAAAATGATGACACTGATGAGCCACTCCGTACCTGGGTTGTATAAGACGATGGTTCTGAGACAGCCGAGCTCTCCTTTATCCATTTGCATTTCCCTCATTTTGGAGACGAGCTCAGCCAAGACGCGGTCATAGATGGGCCCAACAAAGCATTTATGTGCGTCGGCCTTCATAACCTGAAAATAGATAAGAGTTACTGCAGCACACTAACAGTCGAGACAGCATCACATGTTAGTTGACTCGTAGTGCCGTAATTAGATTCCAAGGTAACGAAGTTGGATGGCCCAAGTCCAACGGCAGCTTCAACTCCCTAGTCCTTGGACACCCCAAATCGCACAGGCGAGGTTCTCACTCCTTTCCGACTCTGCAATAGTTTGTAGTGTTTACGTAAGGGTAGAGCAGGCATGAAAGAGTTTAATATGGTGCTTTTACACAAGTCTTTGACTCCATACATATTATGCTTGGCGGCCTAAGCCATAGCCATATCTGCTGTAACAGCAGCGAAGTGCACGGCTTTCCGAGCGTCAGCTTTACAGAAATTTGACGAGATACTACCCGAAAATTGGACAAGCGACACTTGCTTTGTCAGCAGACGTGACAGCTTATAGAGGTACTTCTAAATTATTATCACATTAACTGTGTCTCGCTATTTCCGAATCAGTGACAATCAATAGCGATCCAAGATGCAAATATCTTCATAGAACCGGAACCACAACGTTGAGTGTTATGAAGGTACAATTTACATTTATCTATGTAACATTTTATATCTTTTGGCAGACGTACAGTTGTGTTACGACGAACACAGTAAGACACTAGCGCCGAGTATGACGAATGAGAACCAAACCACCGCCGTGTGGTCAAGCCAAAGCTTGCTCTGAATCGAGGTCATCTAAAGAGTCAGCGGTTTCAAATTAGCGCCTAACTTGTAACAGTGGTTTGACTACCAGTTTCGGTTACCTTTTAAGCTAGACTAGCGGCTTATCAGGCTTGGCGGCGTTCGCCTGACCGCACGTTGTGGCAGACATGTGTGGATCAAAGGGTCGAGGCTAAGCACAGGATAAAAAGAATGTGCAGAAAATAAAAGAACTTGTCCTCACGCTCATCGAAATGGAACTGATCCAAACGATGACGGCTTATCACAACAAAGACGTTAACCTACAGGCATGAGCACCACTTCTGCATAGGCACCTATGACTGAAACCACACGTCAGAGACGTCTCGTGTTGCAATCACAACCCAGCTGGGTTGCTACAACCTGAAGAATGGTTGCCGTAACTCGAAATGCGGTTATAAGAGCAGCATCTATTGACAAGCGGTGTAGGCTTAGCAATAATTAAATTCTGGGTTACTTGTAATGTCGTTGATGGAAGCTCGAAGTAAGTGATTTACAATTCTTGATTACTCGATGCAATGAGTAACCAGTAAACATATTAAAAGTACAAGGGAGAGAAATTTTCCCTACGAAGACTCACCGATGGACGCAGTGGCATTTGACGTATCGTTAGCGTCGAAGCCCAGCCCTAACACTATGTTAAACACTCGCCATGGGTCACCAGTATAGCACTGGTAACCCAGGAATGTGATTACAACACGCCTCAGGACTGCAGTCCTGCACATGCACAAGAGGAGCAAGGAGCAGCAGGATGAGGTACAAGCAGCCAATACAGGTAAGACTGCGGCAGCTAACCTTGATGCCATCGGAGAGCAGGATGCCGTCGGTGCACTCAATGCTGCGGTGAGAGAACCCGGCCACCAGCAGTTCGTTCCAGCCTGCAATCCGAAGGAGAAAAAAAAATAATTAGTGAACTTAGGGATACTACCTATCAAACCAAGCCCACTAAACTTGCAGCAGGCAGGTGTGGAGATACGAAAACACCATTATTTATTATCTACGAGTAGCATTTGGGGCAACTAGTGGGATGAAATTGTCAATAAAATCTTGGGAACGTGCAGCATTCAGACTAATTCTCCATAGCTGGAACCTGTCTCAATCCTACAGGACAAAAGCAGTTCAGTACTATCTCAGACCCATCATCCTAATTTTCCACCATTTAATACTGACGGAACTTATGGAAATACTACAGAACAAATGCATTGTTACTCAATTATGATGCCCTAGGACCCGTCTCATGCATACAAAGGGTGAAAAATGTCCAAGGCAGGTAGTGAATCTTAATCTTGGATCTAAATACTGCCTAAGACCTGCTAACAGCAGCAGCTTGACTAAATGTGAACTTGACCCCCATATGCAATTGATCTTTTCCCGTGTTGTATCAAGGATACCTCAGGCAAGCCATAATTTTGCCCCTATCTACTACTGAAGAAAGCATCACGGGCGTACTCCATAAGTCACTAACTACCTGAGGGACAAGCAGAATTGATGCTACGAATGATGGAGCACGTGAGGAGAAAATTTCTACTTACAAGCTACAACACCCACCGTTTTTAAGAAGGAGAACCTGGTCCTGGAGACTGAGGTCCCTGAAGTGAGGGATATGCTTGGCCCACACAATGAGCTGGTCTAGCAGTTGACTCACCGCAAACACCAGCATACCCACGCCTTCCTCCTGGTCGGATACAGAGAAACAGGAGTGGATCAGAATCTCGAGTTAAGTCGGAACTCACCATACACTACGGAAAAGACTAATGCATTACATTTACGGGCTTTTCTGCCCGCTTGAAACAAAGGCACAAAGAAAACTTTGAAATTATTATTATTATATTATCATTATTATTACATTCAAAATTTTAAGTAAACGTTTCCACACCAAAATCATAATCCACTATATAATAAAATACAGTTGTTGGTCGCATGCTCCAATGTTGGTCCGTCTCTCCGTCACGCAGTTAAGAGTTTAATAGGAGAAAATTCATGTACTGAAAAACAAGTTGAGATACCATACAATTTCAGCGCTTCGAATACCGGTGATAAATATAGCTCTGGATCTCCCTCCTCTGAATCCCGGGCTTTGGATCCCCAGCCTCTGGATCCCCGCTTTCATTACTGAATGATATCGAAGTAGTTGAATCTTCACGCTGAGCAAACGCCTTTTTATATTTAATTTACATCGCAGCCAAAGTTCGACGCTGGAAGTTCAACAATCAGTTGGTACCCACAATTCGGTGAGCCCTAGGCATTTCCAGTGAATTGTTTGGGCTGAACTATATTTTCTTAGTGCAACTTAACGCTTGATCAATTCCAAGCTGATATTCACTAATTATCTTGCAAGGGGATATTTTGCTATCACAAAACTCATGGTTGTACAGCTTGCGTTACATTAATGGAAGATCAGGCCTGCAGGGATGAGACCTATAATACAGCAAAACCTATACTGGGAACCGGAACAATAAAAGCTCAATCACAAAATTTTTTCCTTCATTTTTGACGGCTGGGCCCTCTAGTCACAGAAGAAAGACGGGACATGTGGTAGAACGATAGACTGGTGGAAACAACACACGAGGGTGCTCCCACACAGGATCTACGTGCATTGGAACAGTAAGTTGGGAAAGGAGAGAAAGAACAGATGGAAGAAAGATCAGCAGGAGTATGAGATGGAAAGGAAGCACAGTGGGCACGAAAGACAGACGTCCCACAGGCCTAGCTAATAGCAAAGGTAACCTACAGGGTACCCCTGGAGGCGCTACTCCTCATAACATAGGATGGGCGAACCTCAACTAACCTAAGGGTTAGCCACCAAATGGAAACCAATGCAGATACTTTCAGACCCTCGCTGAAATTTGAATGCAAGATTTAGGAGTGTGCTTCAACAACTCAAGGGTTAACTACCTGTACTACAACAGTCACTCACTAATTAAATCGGCGTCGTAATCACTAGATGAGCATTTGCAGCGTAACTCTGTAAGTTCAGTTCTGGTTATACCAATTTTTTTTTTCGAGTTACCATAGCCAAAGCAGTGTTGTAGTTGCAAGACACCTGTCCTGCTATTGGCGAGGTAGCTACGTGGGTGGCTCTCAGAATACCGCTGCAGGCATTGCATGAGGGAAAATTCAAAATGCTAAACCGCACTTCCGATATCGTGAGGTCCATTGTCAGAGAGGACAGGGTGGGTATTCATTTTGAGAAGTATGTACCTTGAACAAGGCTAACAATGGGGGGAGGGGAGAGATCTCGCAAACATACATGCGACCAACACACGCAGGCTAAGACAGCTATCAAAACAGTAATGGGGGTTTGTATTACAATTTATAAATGTACAGTATGATTTCATCCATTGGTAACTTTTCTGCACGGCTTCAATGCCTGCATTCATCAAAAAGAAAATTTCATTCATGTACATCAAGGTTACTTACACTGAACAGTTTCTGTTCCATGGTAAGAACGGTTAAATTTCAAATGATCCCTATAATATTCGTTTACTTATCCCATTACCGAACTAATAGTCATGCTTGACGACTATGCGCACTATCTAATTTAAAATTCCTAGTTCTCTATCACCTTCACACTTATCGGCGGACACTAATCAAGAGCAGCTCACAGTGCACTGTAGCAAACTTACATCCTGTAGTTGAGGTTTCTTGTCTTCGGTCATTTCAGCAAGCGTTTCCGCCTGGCGTATGCGCTCTATGGGCATATCAATACCGAGCTCAGCACCAGCCACTAGCGCTGTTCCTTCCTTGTCGATGGAGTTGTTGCTGGTGCTGCTGCTGCTCTTGGTCCGTTGTCTTTCTTCCTGCACACAGACATTAATGCTTGTGTAACTTTGAGGACCTTCTGGTAACTTCGCAACATGACGGAGGTATTTCTGCAACAGATATCAGTGATGTATAACTGGGTCGCCTTTGGGCAACAGTACAACAGCATCAAGACGGTGTTGTATTTGTACGACATAAACGCAGTAAGATTATGCATAAAATGAAGGGGCATGACCTACAGAAAATGGCCTGCTTGGGACAACTTACATAGGAATACGGTATAGTAAAAACGAGGAAACACGAAGGCAAGAGACAATGCGCGAGAGAGCAATTGAAATGCCTTACAGAAAATCAGGTTAGGAATAATGAAATGACATACCTGCACTGCTTCCCTCTTCATGCCCATACCGAGGCATTTGTGATATCGGCAGAACTGACATCTGTTGCGGTGCCGCCTGTCTATGGTACACTTCTGGTTCTCCCGACACCGGTAATCTAAGTTCTTCCTCACGGTGCGCTTGAAGAACCCCTTACAGCCTTCACAGCTGAAATAAGTACATTGGTGTGACAACGGACCCCCAACAAGTGCATTCTTTCGCATTTCATACACATTACTGTATGCTGGTGATATTAGAGTTTTTCCACATCAGTTATGCATATATATTTGCAGGCTAGTGGACACCACCCTTCTTGTGCATTTCATATATATATATATTTCTAAGCAATTCCCAATCAAAAACACAGTGATCCTGGCCAGCAGCACTGCCCTAAACTTCAGTATTTTCAATATTTGCTACAAAAGCCAAGGCTAATGTAAACATAAGCTAAATATGTCTAGAAAATTTTGCCAATATATACAATACACACATATTAAGCTAAAGATAGTATTTTTGTACATTTACAATGATGTCTTGCATCACTAGCACCATTGAGGATATTAAATTTTCATATATTTAATTATTTATAATTCAGTAATAATTATAACGTAGAAACTGTTTTTCTTTTTTGACATGCCTAATTTTTTTGTTTGAAGAAAATTTCATAATGATTATTGCATATCATGGTGCAGAAATTAAGCTATCAGATTGTGTCAAGTAATCAAACACTGAAGCATTGTATAGCTAATAGTTTTTGAGAAGTTTTTAAAAATTTTACACAAGTTCCCAAAAATACTCTATATTTATTATTTAACTTACTGTAACTCCAAAAGTATGCAACCTAGATCTAAAGTCTCAAAAAAAAAAAAAATTAAAGTTCCACCTAGCTGTACGTTTTATTTGAACATTTGCTTGGCAATTGCCAATGGGAATAGAGTGGGAGTTTTATTTTCTTGAACACTGTAGGGATTTTTATTAACTTATCTGTCCAATTGTTTTCAGTTAATCTGTAAAATAATTAGGCCTATGTGATAGCCTATTAGTGGCATGCTCAATACAATTAGCAAATAAAAGAATAAAAAAAACTAATACTGTCACTAAACCATAAAAACTAATAGTTTATTAATGTAATATACAAGTATAAAATACCATGCAATCTAATATATACAGCAGCTCAAGTTTCAGAATAATTACATTTGTAGCTACCTCAAATGGATTCTACACCATTTGCACCACTTGGGCCTGGAATTATACAGTTTGTTCATGAAATATAAGAAGTTAGGATAAGTCAGCAGTAAGCATTAGGCAATCTTGGTACTCCATTATCAATGGCAAACCCATAGATACAGCCAAAAACTAAATATGTTCACAATTATTACAAAATCTTTTAATATTTTTTCAGAACTTAAGACTGAAAATTCTGAATTAATTTCAATATAGAGAATTTTTTATTAAATGGGATTCCAGAGTTGGAGTCAGGCTACAAATACGGACTCTAACTCCGACTCCTACAGCAAGTGAGAATCCGACTCCGACTCCTAGAGCAAGTGAGATTCCAACTCTGACTCCCTCTCAAATCCTCCAACTCCGGCCGACTCTGACACCAGCTCCGACTCCGCCACCCTGCATCCCTGACTTCACCTCAAGTTAGCACTGCAGTTCCAAAAACAATAGGGTGTACTTATCATGACTAATTTCCACAGATTTAATATTTGTTATCTATATGCAAGAAACACCCACCTGAAAACACCATAATGCTTGCCACTGGCCTTGTCGTCACATATGGCACAGAGATGCTTGCTGCCTGCCAGGGGGTTGTTGGGTGGATATGTGGTGTCGCCAACAATCGCCACGCCACTGCCGTGGTTGAAAGTGTTGCCGCTACTGCTGCTGGGGGAACCTTTTGTGAAGCCTGGACTTGATATGCTGAAAATAACATTAAAAAAGTTTTTATTTTTGTTTGAAATCTGCACTTGATATCCATATTGCCCACATTATATACTTCCATGTGTGCATGCATACACATATAGCTAATACCTGTACAATTATACATATGATGTTTAGTACAAATAGATGGAATCAATTCATTTTTTACTTTAGTATTTTTAATCTTGACATCATACAAATAGTATAGACATTAGCTACCATCAGGGTAGGCAAAAACCATGTTTTTTATTTAAACCAAAAGTTATATATTTTTTTTTTTTGTTAAAACAAAAATTAAAAACAATTTTTTATTTGTTTTTTATTTTGTCGTTTTTCTTTTCTAGTTCAAGAAATTTCATCCAACATTTAAAGTTTTTTTTGCTGTGTAAACATGTAGTTAGCTAATCATCAACAATCTTAGTCGCTTCATTTCAATTTCCTATTGTAGAAGAATGACTTGAAGAAAAGAGGTCAAGAAAAAGCACTTAGCAGAGTACCTATATTTGCAACCTATGCTTACATTTAATATCTAAACTGCAGAGATGCAATGATTTATCATTATTGCCATGTAAAATCCCTAGAAAACCATGAAAACACTTCAAATAACAAATGCAACTTTATGAAATTAGCTAGCTACTAGCTAATAAAAACAAAGTAATGAACTAAAGAAAGTGAAATAGCTATAAAATCCTTTGAAAAACACACACATCAAAATAAAAAGAAAACTCGATAGAAATGGCTAGCTACTAGCTACTGTAATTATAAACAGAGTATTGACCTAAAGAAAATGAAATGGCTATATGGCTACATCCTTCTCATCAGCTCACTAGCTATCTAATAGAAGCTTCAACTACTATGTACTTCTAATTTTCAGTAACTTGAGGCATACCAGAATATAATTAGAAATGCAACTCTGAAATAACACAAAATTGAATAGGTTATAGCTAGAACTTTAAAAAAAACTAAGCAATAGTTGACCTTGACTGTCGTAACAGTCGAACAGATTCCTAAATAGAAACATATTAACTCATCCTTTCAGTTGTGTAACTAACATTTAATAATTACTACAAGTAAAACTGTTTATTTTGTAATATTTATGAATAAAAACAAAACAAATAGAATGAGAACCAAATTAACCAAAATAAGCATGGTTTTTTATTTGGTTTAAACAATGTTTTTTTGATTTGGTAGCCAAATCTGGCTATTGCACTTGAATACATCAAGATCTGGATTGGATTAATAGGTATACTGTAACGGGATATAATGGGCCTGGTTATTATTATATTCCCGGTTTTACCCCAGCACCCACGTCATACGACGTGATCCAAGCAGCGAGGCTCAGTTCATTATGTCGCATCACTATAAGAATGTTTTATCTCGTGATTCCTGCCGGTAAGTTTCAGTTGGCCGAGTGCGCTACTACTGGCGGGAAAAAGCGTAAAGCATAGAAAAAGTCTTTCAAAAAGACACAAGAGAGAGTAGAAATGTCCCGCAAACTAGGTCGGCTATCTCGATCGACAGCCCACCTGACGGAACAGAAGGGGAAATACAGTAGTAGATGCATTAGAGAACCTACCAAACTTAACTAAACTAACCTTCTCAGCAGGTACTGCGGCCAGCAGCAACATCCTCTGTGGAGAAGACACTTGGAACCCTTGGGTTCGTGAGTCCCAAATATATTGTGGCAGGGAAAGGGCCCACCAGACTATAAATACCCCGAGGGCTCATGGGCCTGATATAGAACATACAATGCAAGGGCTATCAGAAAAAATATAATGAACAGTTTTTTTCTTTCTGCATACAAGTAGTCATGCATGCAATCTTACTTCTAATACATGTTAAGTTCTGTAGAGTGTCAACACCAGCCGTCAGGGAGGAGTGGGTGGTCAATTGCTACAAATAAAAAAAGAGGGAGCTGTACAGCCCTACGACAGGATACAATACTATACAATACTGCATTTGTAAATCTATCATGAAGGAGAGGACTGATACCAATATTGACCATAAGAGGGCCAAATAAAAAATACTGGTTTCTTGAAGGAATAAGATTGCCAGAAATGTTTATGGAGCATGCAAGTTTATTTATGGTTCAGCTTCTTGATTACACATTGTCCAGAGAGAACCAGAGATTTAAAAAAAAACTTTCATTTAGTGACTTTAAACTTGAGTCCTTACAGAAATCTACAGACCTTAGCAGACGCTAGCATAGCACAACCTGACACAACAACAGTCTGTCAGGCACTGAGCAGAACCTCAAACATACACTGCAGCAACACAGGATCCCCTTCTGTTGCCCATACAGCAATACATAGCTACCTCCTTACTGTTGGTTTACTACATACAACAGGGGGAGGTGCGGCAACTGCACGGCGCCTCTAAACAAGCCATTACAGGCAGGACTCACCCTGGAGAGGAAGGTCCATTGGTGCCACCAAAAGAGCCGGAGGCAGCAGACGACACAGCAGGGGTGGGCACGGACGAGAGGCCCTCCATTAGAGGGGGCGAGTGGTGGCCCAGAGCACCACCCCCTCCTGCCATACCAGACACCACTGCACCACCTGCAGTAGCCAGTGACACTTAGGTCATTATGCTTTCACTCAGCAGTCAACAATTGTGTAGCAAACATCCTGCAATTATGTACCATCCAGTTTAAAATTACCAAGCGATTTGCAAATACAGTACTACCTATTATAATGTTGGCAATCCCCATACATTCAGCAATTACTGGGCAATTTGCACTTAACAGGCAATCTTCAATGACTGGAATATCTTCACTTACTGGAAAATCTTCAGTAACCAGCTTACCACACAATTTGTTATTACTGAACATTCTGCTTGGACCAGAGTTTCCTCAATTAGCTACTGGACAATATCTAATAACCAAACATTTTGTAATGATAATATATTCTGCATTATCATTATTATATTGAGTACTTTGGTTTACACCTCCATTTCAATTACAAATTCACTTTCAAAGAAGAAGGAAGCAGGGACAAACAGTATGTCAATAGATGCGGAGAATCCTATGCACGAGCCACAAGGGTGCTTCCGCACAGGATCAATGAGCATGAAAATGGCAAGTTAAGAAAGGTGTAGAAGAACAAAACAAAGCATCATTAGTAGAAGTATGAGAATGAAAGTAAGCAAAGTGGGCATGAAGGAAAAATGTTTCGAATGCCTTACTAAGGCCAAGGTAACCTACAGGGACCTGGGTCCTTCTTGGGGTCACTGCTCACCATAAGATGGGCAAATCAAAATAACCCCACCCTATGGCCCATCTTATGCCTCCTGAGGGGATATACATCTTTAAAACCTAATTTAGGCATCAACTAATAAAACATCAATAAAGTCTAATTCAGACTATCAGTGCTAAAACTAGGTGTGACTCCTAATAATTTGGCAACGTTGTCTAAAAAAACCTCAACTTATGTGCCCAAGGGTCTATCCTATGCCCCATAGAAATAGCCAAAACAAGCGCAACCTTGCAGGGTTCAACAGGATACATCATTGCCTTTTCAAGAACAGCTCATCTTTCATGGAACCAGGGTAACCAAACATAAAACATCAAATCTACCCTTTTGTGGAGTATGATAAAAAAGACCTCTGTGAGATTGCCAAATATGCACACAGACAGTGGCGATGACAAGTAGGGCTTGGACCTCCAATAAGGAACCCACTCCATCTCAGCTCATTTTGTATTTTTATTATTATTATTATAGTCATAGTTTTACCACCGTATCCACTCAATGAGTGATCCGTACAGTGCAGACTCGGTCATTCTACACAGCTCGATAGGAATATTTTGTCTCAGCAATCCTGCTGGAAAATCTCAATTGGGTTGGTGTGCTATTACTGGAAGGGAAAAAGCCCTAAGAATAGAAGACTGGCACTCAGGCAAACGACCCCTTTCGAAGCCCTCCACATGGGAGCGTAGAGGTGTCCCCTGCACTAGGTAGGCTATCTCGATCGACAGCCCACCTCACAGAACAAAAAAAGGAAATATAGAGAAGCTACCAAACCTAATAAACTAACCTTCTCAGCAGGAAGTGCGGCCAGCTGCAACATCTCCTGCAGAGAAGGCACTCGGGGCAGCCCTTTGGTTTGTGAGGCCCATATATATTGTGACAGGGAAAGAGCCAGTCAGAATATAGCTACCCCTGAGGGCCACTCCTCTAATAGTGCTATCATGTAGCCAACATACCGTACATGCATCCCATGGCAATGTCAGCCCTTCCACATTTTACTCTAGCCTCTCCTATCAGCTCTTCATTGCAAATTTCCTAGCGCCGCCACTATACACGATATCTCTATAATAACAATAAGATCATATTCACCATCAAGGAGGTAAATCTAAACAGGAGTCTGATTTGATTTCCCTTTCAAAAAGTAAATGTAAACTTGCCATTACAGAAGTTTCTTCGTGTGTATGTCACCCGATTTGTGTATACAATATAGCTACCTAATGATACCAACCAGCAGCAACCTTACTCAATTACAGAGCAGCGAATTACCTGGGTTGTGAAGTGGGTCGTTCTCTGTCCACAGCTGACCTGCAACAACAAAACAGAAACCAATTATTCAGTTGTATAAGGGAACCATCAAATTTGTGGGGAACATAAGCCTGGGGTTACCCTTGCAAACTGCACCCTCAACTTTCAGACAGAGACAGTCGGTAGGCATGACACCTACGAACATCCGGTCATTAGATGAGTGTGCGCTAGACTAGTTTGGTTCAGACATAACATAGGTACCGTAACTATATCAATAACATGGAAAGAGTGCAACGCAGGGCAACGAAATTTATTGAAACAAGCCATATGAATGTCGCCTAAAAGAACTGGGTTTGATCTCTCTCAAGCAAAGACAACTCAGGGGGCAACTAATAGAAACATTCAAGTATTTGAATGGCTTCAACGACGTACATGTTTATAACAGGGCTCTTTGAAAGAGACCTCAATGATCACTTGCGAAACAACGGTCAAAAATTCAAGCATAATGCTCAAAAAATAACCTTAAGTCAGCAGTTCCTTCTGTATTTCATAGTCAGCATTTGGATTAGACTCCCTTCCGATGTTGTTAATGCAGAGTCAGTCAATGCATTTCAAAATCGTCTTGACATACAGTACATTGGAAGAGACATCCTCCACAGCTAAGAACCTAAGAACTCCTCCTCCAAGAGTCACAAACTCTTGATGGCTAAAGCTTCAAAGCCACCTTCTCTCGCGCTCCAACTTCTCTCTCCTGCTCCAACTACACAGTTTGACGCTTCTACAGCTCCGCGTATCAGCGACTCTTGATCGTGCTTGCGTGCATTCATGATCGGCTTTTTGGCAGGGACTCTTTTACTCCCCGTTTTTCTCTTTTCTCCAGTCCTCTATACCTATCCTACTAACATAATGGCAATAGCTCATAGAGGGCCACGGCGTCAGTTCCGGTGTCTCTATGGGAATGGGCCAATTGGTTTGTCTACTACGGCCATACCGTACCTACCTGGACAATACAAATGAGCCAGTCATGTCAGCTACATCAGCACAGCATTCGGAACTTAGATTGTTGCCTCTTACTTCAATTTTGGTTTCTTCCTTCCAAAGTCAAAAATAGCGTCAGGTAAGTTGTAGCGTTCAAGTCTCTGAAAGATATTCGACATTCAGTTTGCCAAACAAAGGTCCTGCAAGAGTGACGGCTGAGAAATCTAAGAAGGAACTAGGAAATTAAGCAACAGTTATGCCCATGGTTCAATATCTTTCCCATACAGCACTAGTTGAACTCATTTTTTTATTTAAACATATCCGAGTATGATTATGTATTGCATCAATGTTCAAATAAAAAATATGATAGAACACTAAATACAAAACTACATACTCTTTTCAAACTCCATTTTCAACTGATATAGGTTAGGCCAAACGATTTGGTACGGTGTGGTCTATAAAGTGACACAATACCTATATGCCATGACTACTTTCTTCCATACTTTGACCGACAAGTGCTACACAGTAGCACCCAAATATCCCGGTGTGCCTGATTTCTCTACACCAAGAGGAAGGTGCCGGTACAGGAATTAGACAAACAGGCGAAGCAACGACTTTAGACCGAAGCTTCACATCGTGTTTGCATTTCTAGCATCAAGAAACAGGAACATGCACGACTGCAGGTACAAAACTTGGTCGGTGCGCAGGCACAGCAGACAAGCCAAGCTCATCAAAACTTCCTGTTGTGTTCGCAGGCACAAAATTATGGATGTAGTCGCAACAATAGAGCACCAACACTTCCCTAACGAGCACGCTTGTGGGGAGTATGCAGGCATAAAATTGGGCGGACGAGCGTAGCAGAGA
The DNA here is from genome assembly GCA_001587735.2 of Parhyale hawaiensis. Lineage (NCBI taxonomy): Eukaryota > Metazoa > Arthropoda > Malacostraca > Amphipoda > Hyalidae > Parhyale > Parhyale hawaiensis. Next base: position 20,137,140 of record LQNS02007215.1, read on the forward strand.
AGCAGACAGGAGGCCAAATCGTTAGGAGCACACAGCCATAAAATTGGATGGACGAGCGCAGCAGACAGGAGGCCAAATCGTTGAGAGTACAGACATATAATTGGATGGACGAGCGCAGCAGAGAAGCAGACAGGAGGCAGGCACCGAAACCCCGTGACCCTGAGCAAGGCTGGAGGAGCAACAACATGACGGTGCAGACGGCAGCCGTAAAGGCCGCGCCGCAGGGTCTCTGTGTCATCTATGGTCGCTAAGGTACGCGCCATCTCACGATCTCGGGTAGCAAAAAACGGCGATGTAGCAGCGCGTGGTGCATTCCTCCCAGGTGGCGACCGTATTGGAAGAATACCTATTCCTATATATTGCACACTGCAGTGTCTGCTGCAATGGAGATCAAAGGTTTGCGGCAGTGGAAGCAGGCGGTATGCAGCTGTGACCAAATATGCTTTCTGAAAAGAACTTGTGGCATTCAGAGCTGTAATGCTTCGATGTACAGCGCAAGGTTGGTTCAGATAACGCAGCTGACAAAAGAGTTATTAGACTCGCTGGACGTCTATGGAGGAACGGATGCAAGGTATTCCCAGCAAATATAGTGGATGCAATGCTTTCAGCCCCCCCCCCCGTCTTTGCTGCAAAGGCGCTCAAGCAGAGGAAGAAACAAGGGGCATACAGTATGTCGATAGAATTATTATCTTACAAATTTAACCACCGCAGAGTATGGCGATAGAAACAGGCAACCTTGCACGAGGGTGTTTTTCCCTCACAGGATCAACGCACATGGGAACAATATGTATGTCGGGGAAAAGAGGAAGAAGGGAACACAAAAAATCGATAAGCAGGAGCATGGAAGTGGGAGGAAAAAAAGTGGAAACGACTGAAAGACGTCCCGAAGATCTGGCTGAGGCTGAAATAATCTCTGACATTCCCGTGTGGCGCTGCTCCCCATAACAAAGGGAGGAGAAATCCAACCTTATGACCCATTACGCCTCCATTACGCACTACCAAGTACCAAATGTCCGCGGTCGCATGCACAGAGGGAAAACTCCCAGATGTTCGTCCAGTTGGCTACAGGCAACGACTTCACCACAGCTTAGCCCCAGAGGTCGGCGGACTAATTTTTCGGTTGTCGCAGCGTGTTCTCAGTTTGCGCTCAACACGTGAAACTCGATCTAAAGTGGTGAACCGAGCGCCCAGGACTGAAGTTCCAGACAATTAACTCTAGTGAAACTACTTACAGTTAGATCAAAGAGGGTTAATCGTAATTAATTTTACAATAGCCGCCAGGTAGAGCATGATGTACTTGTGCTACGGCAGTAACGTGGTGCATACCAAACAAAGACTATACGACAGTTGCACTGCACGCTGCAGTCTGTACACCAACGCTGTCTAGAGTGTACCACAGCTGCACTGCACGCTGCAGTCTGTACAGAAAGGCTGTCTAGAGTGTACCACAGCTGCACTGCACGCTGCAGTCTGTACAGAAAGGCTGTCTAGAGTGTACCACAGCTGCACTGCACGCTGCAGTCTGTACAGAAAGGCTGTCTAGAGTGTACCATAGCTGCACTGCACGCTGCAGTCTGTACAGAAAGGCTGTCTAGAGTGTACCATAGCTGCACTGCACGCTGCAGTCTGTACAGAAAGGCTGTCTAGACTGTACCATAGCTGCACTGCACGCTGCAGTCTGTACAGAAAGGCTGTCTAGAGTGTACCACAGCTGCACTGCACGCTGCA
>LQNS02007215.1:20190983-20212349 GCA_001587735.2 Parhyale hawaiensis
GCACCTCATCACACAAAGCTACGAAGGTACCTACGCTCTACAAGGTAACTAACTATACGCCTGAGTGCAGTCGTTATAGGCGGGCAAGCTCTTCTTTTTTATTGGCAAGGAGGAGGAGGAGAAATCATGCAGTGACCTCTCGCCTTTCTCCTGAGCTGCAGCAGCAGCAGCACTTGCCCAGTCCGAGAGCAGACAACACATGGGGGCATCGTAAACCATTGCGCGTGATTGTGCTGTTCACATTTTCAATGACCGCAGAGAGCTCCTTAGCCTTCGCAGGGCATGTTAGCTGCGGGACGAGGGAGCACCAGTCCACCACGCCCAACCCAGCTCACAGCTTCTCTTGCTTGCTTGAGTGAGGGCATCACAAAGATGGCAGCTTAACCACTTAAGCATGCATGAGCACGATAAAAAACTGACTTGTAATCCGCAAATTTGTAGGCCGTATACACACGCGAAAAAACATGCTGGTAATCCGTGGGACGCACATACAGGAGGGCCAATATACACAACTTTCCCATATCAAGTTCCGTACTAAGCCCCCACTAACACCGAAGAATAGCGAATAGCGGAATGTTGGAAATTACTTTTTTTTCAACTCCGGATTTAACTTATTAACGAGCACAGACCAACCTCTTGGACGCCATCTATATTACCATCACAACGAGAAAGAAAGATATACGTCGTGCGATAGTGGGATAAGTAGTTAACCAATTACCTGACAACAAAACAACGCTTTCGCAGGACTAGCATTATGGAAGTAAACATGTGTGGTGACTTACCAGGTAGCGCGTTACCTACAACTCTGTCATTCCAATTAAAGATAAACTTTTGAACAGAAACACCGAGCGCCTTATTGAAAAAGTGTCCAAATTAATCGACCCAGAGAGCGATGAGTTTCAATATCATTCACGCTGGCTCTCTGACCACATGACTGCATGTATGCTGAGATAAACTAGGGTTTAAGCAGAACCCCCGGGCCACAGCACAACATCGTGCGACAACAGTGTGACAAAAAATTACGGCACAAACTCACGCGACAATTGCTGTGACACGCACAGAGCTTGATTGGACGTTGTCAGCAGAGTGCCTGCCCAAAACCCCGGCCTGGCGCGGACATATAGATACAGAGCGACACCGTTGCCTATACATCTTCGCTTTCGCGGCGCTACAGCGAGTCGTAATTGCGACAGCTGGATAACTATTCCGGTTTCTATTTTTGCGGGCTGAATACGAGGCTTCCTAAGCTACGACATTATAACTCTCAAAAACATGTGAAAAATATAGTAATGCGTTTATAAAGCTCAAAATCTACTGCGACCATATACAGCTACATTGAACGTAACAAGCGTTAAGAGTGCCCCCGAAATTATTTTTCGCAAAGAGAATTCTTCAAATTTAGCTCATAGAAGATATCAGATGACTGCACCATAATATATATTCTAGCTGATAATGAGCGTTTCTCTTAAGAGGTTTAAATCGAGTATCTTCTATAGTCTACTGACGTGGTATTATATAATTCTAGCACTGGAAAGTTTCCGGCGGCAGCAAGTGAATAACTCCGATACCCTAACACATTTCTTGGTCATCACAGCTTGTAAGACCGTAAACCAGTAGGTACCTATCTCGAGCGACCAAAAGCTCTGTTTGAGTACGAACATTGATATTAGCGGCGTTCCTAAAGGAAGATAGCAAATATTAACTGAACTCTTGCCTATCTCCTCCCCCCCCACCACGCAGAAGGCGTTTTGCGGTGTCAGTTACTGTCGCTGCAGTGGATTCCGTCACGACATGCGAAGTTGCAGTTGGAGGCTAAAGGACGAGTATGACAAGACTACCCAGCCTCGCCGTACAAAAGCATTTTCACCAAAGAAAACAATGGGACAAAAAACACTTACAACAAAATAACACAGTCTGGTAAAAATAGATTTAGGCTACCCCTTTACTTACCTCCACGTTACCCTTAGAACTTGAACCATGTATCCTTATCGGTCGGGAGAAAGTACGCTGCACCCACGGTTTAGTATCAACTCTCGCAGGACTAGTACGGTTTATGAGCTGTCTCCAGGACGCAACATTAAGCCATAAGAGGCTGACGCGTCACCGATTGGCACAGTTCATATCGAGAAAAGCGAACCTCATTAGCTATAACGAGCTCGCAACTTCAATCGTGAGCGTTGGTTTCGTTACACTAGATTGAGTTTTAGACATTAACCTCAAACCAATTCATATTGAGCCATTTTAAAAGTGAATCCTGCTAATCCTGAAGCGTAAACGGTTTCAAACCGCCGGAAATATGATCCAAAGTAGCGAAACCAACGCTCACGACAGAAAAGTTAAAGCTAATAAGCTTAGTTTCTTAAGCATAGCGCTGTTCTAATCTATAACGCCTTCTGCCCATGGGCAAGCTAAACTTCGCTTCAGGTAGCTTTCTTTCTGTTCACTCGTATACACATTTTTTACGACGGAAAGCAACCCAATTAAGCAGGCACATTCTGAAAGTAACCCTGTAATGCCCAAAACTGCCGTTTGGTGGCGATTAAATTGTGCTCTTCCTCCAAGCAGTAATGCATACTTAGCCTGATAAAGGACGGTTACGAGGAAGCCTAACTTTGCCTGGCGGGCAGACTTACTGTCAAAAATCTCTAAAAATCTAAAGTTCATTTTATGTTTACTTAGCATGGCTTTTGAAGCCCAAGACCTAACATAGCGATGACGAGTATTATGATAAGGTGGGTATTTGGCGTGCACAATGCTGCTTCAAAAAAGTTTCATCGCATCACATGTACGGTTGTGCATAATGGAGACATCATCAAACGTCCTCTCCCTAGAAAGAAGAAAATCTTGTGAAATACAGTGCCGTCCATAACTAAGGGACAAATTTTCAAAAGTTTATGACTTTGCTTCTATTCATCACCCATACCCATCTTTTGATGATCAATAGTCTTCAAGATGTTTATTAATGAGGGGAAATTTGAATTAGGTGCAAAAGATAATATAATAAATTTATGAGTGAAAAACTTTTATTTTGAAATTTGGAGCGTCCAAAACTAAGGGACAAATACATTTAAGTTAATATTCAGCAAATATTTAGACAAAAATATTCAGGGAAAATGCAATGCACAAGCAATATTTAGTAAATAGATCCTTGCTTTCAATTACAGCAGCACATCGTCGATTACATGGCTTTACAATTTTCGACACTAATTTTGGACCATTCCTCTTGAAGTTTCATCCACAAATCCTCAGTGTTGGTGGGATTTCTTGCCGTAACTTTACTCCTTGGGTCTTCCAATGATTTTTTATGGGATTCAAGTCAGGACTTTGCGGTGGCCAATCTATAACTTCAAAGTCTTACTGGTCCAGGTAATTTATCAAAGTCTTTGCCTTGTAGCAGGGAGCAATATCCTGGATGAAGATAGCCATATCCACACCTGAATTTTGACTAGTAGGCACAACAACAGCTTATCACTTCCAAACACGTAGAATTTGCTCTCGTCCCTGAAAAACGCTTGGGTCCAATTTTCATATGGCCAGATGAAATGCTTGTTTGCATGTTCCAATATATTCATCTTGTTCTAGAAATTTACAAGTGCAAATAAGCCTACTTCTTGTAGTCGTCTGGAGACAGTCTGTCGTGGCACATTTACACATGTTGTGTCATTTATTACCCTGCCTATTTCTACTGAAGACTTGAACCGGTCCCTTAATGCCATGCGTTGCATGAGCCTCTCCTCTCTAGCTAAAGTTTTGCGGGGTCTGTCGGTTTTTTAGGACTAACAATGCAGCCAGTTTCTTTATAAGGCTCATAACTCTACCCACAGCACTTTTCGAACGGTTGATCCTGCTCAAATCTCTCGAATAGTGCAATTTTTCTAGTGCAACTTAATATCATCTTGTCTTGAAGAGTTACCTATCAACTTTTTGACGTGCTGCCATTAAGTCCACTGCTGCAATGTTTACAAATATCCACCATAAAAACTTTTCTTCACTGGGAATGAAGCAGTTAGGATAAGAGTGTAATTTATTGTTTTTCTTCATAATTGTCCCTTAGTTTTGGACACTCCAAATTTCAAAATAAAAGTTGTTCACTCATAAATTTCTTATTATCTTTTACACCTGCTTCAAATTTTCACACATCAATAAACATCTTGAGGACTATTAATTATCAAAAGCTGAGGTATGTGTGTTGAATAGAAGCAAGGTTATAAACTCTTAAAAACTTGGCCCTTAGATATGGACGGTACTGTACATATAGAAGACAAACACAACGTAGCAGTTTCACGACGCTAAGGGCCGACAAGATGCATCGCTCATGGGGCGTCCAGCCGCGCGACAGCAATCGCAGCCGAGAGAACAGAGCGCGGCAATTAATGGTGGTGCAATGCAGTGGTGTAACTTCTTCCTTTGGTATGCCAATAATAGTGGGCTGACCAAAGAATTCGTCCGGTTCTTCGCGACATCACAACACAGGTGTTAATAAAGAGCTAACTCCAAGCGGTTTGTATGGCATGCACAATTATCAAACGGTTGGCAGGTTTTCAACGCGACGTGAGATATTTCATATTTGATATCAACACCAGACAATGCTTATGGTCGGCCCAGCACAATTCAGCAAATCTCTTGAGACAAATTCTCCCCGATCATTAGCAGCACATCACAGAACACCCGTATAGAGCTAACGATATAAGCTTCCGTCAGTAGTTGTAGTACTTTCCTAGCTTAAGCTTCCCTACCCACCGAGTACTCAGTGATCCAAAGAGAGGAAGTAAGAAGGGATATATAGAATGTCAAGAGAAATGTGGAACCCATGCACGAGTCAACGTGCATAGGCACAGCACGTCGGGAAAGAAGAGGAAGAGCAGAACACAGCAATATCAGTAAGAGTATGAAGCTGGAAGGAAGCAAAGTGGGCACGAAAGACAGGCGTCCCGAAGGCCTAGCTAATGGCTAAAGTAAGCTATACAATTCCCCTGGAGATGTTGCTCCCCGTAATATAGGATGGACGAACCTATACCCCATTAATTTTTTTCAGTAGAACGACGGTGGCGTGTGGTCCGGTCCGCACATATATCGCCACCGCAGGTCGCGATTTTGAGCGGGGCATCTGTGAGGCTCGCAATGCGCGTTTTGGGGCCGGCACGGCCGACCTCATTCCGAACATAAATCACCCATACAGGGCGCGCTTGCCCGACCGTGTTCCACGGATATTCCGCGCCTCCGCAGAAGCAGCAGTATAATGCTATTTTGGCCAAGACGAGGAATATCCGTGGAACACGGTCGGGCAAGCGCGCCCTGTATGGGTGATTCACGTTCGGAACGAGGTCGCCCGTGCCAGCCCCAAAACGAGCGTAGCGACCGAGCAGCACGCGAGCCTCACGGATGCCCCGCTCAAAATCGCGACCAGGTGCACACCATACGCCGCGCTTGTTCCACAGAAAATTTTCTAACTGGATAACTAACATAACCCTACGACCCATCCTCTTCCCCTTGAGGGGACGTTTCCAACTGTGATGAGGAACCTTAAAAGCTTGCGAGTGTACAACACGGATAACACTGTAGGTATGTATGTTGCTTGACCTACACAGCAGCAAGCAGTGCTAATGTACAGGATGCGGCATACATGGTTAAGCAGAGTGAAGGTAGTCTATATTCACAGTTTTCTGTATCCGTGACATCTCATTAAAGAAAAACTTGATGGCTTAAATACCACTTGATGGTGCTTAAATACCACTGATAACACTGAACTGCATTTTAAAACTTTTAGAGGTTTAGTGTTTGTCAGCAGATCTTATATGCATTTTGCATGCTGAGTTAGGAAATGTAACTCGTTTTGTTCAATCAGGTCAGATTTTTTTTCTATTATGTATATTTAAAAAAATAAATTATAACCAAATTTTCATACTGTATTTATATTTTTCAGATACCGCATAAATAATGGAAAATGTGTAAGCTAAGCCTAAAATAGGTCACAACTAGAGTTCATGTGAACTTCAAGATGAAATACATCTCCTCCATTACTCGGATGTCCTTGAGAAAGAAAACGCTCTCATAGCTTTTCGCATAAATCACCACAGTTTTCCAGAATATAGTGTAAATGCGAACAAGGAAATGCATTTTAATAGACATGCAAGCACCTAGAGCGTGGTAGTTTTTCAGGAGCTAATTAATAACACGTTCATATTCTTAATTATGGTGGTTGCCTAGAGAGTTGATTACAATAGACACAATAACTGGTAACTCATTGTCACTACCTACGGTGTTGCCATTTTGGCCGTTTCTCTCTATCATTCACAACTTTGTTCAAAGGAAATATAAAATACTGATGCACGCTCTCTAGAATTCTTTTTATTAATTTATTTAGAAAAAATGAAAGTTAGTATACATAAAATTCATTAGGAAACACGCAACTTCTAGTAATTTATCTTCTTAAAATTGAAATAGAATGAAAACCTGACCTGATAGGGCAAAATTGCTTACATTTCTGGATTCAGAAATTCAGAATGCAAAAGCCGTATAGCAACACAAACCCTAAACCTCAAAACCGACGCAGACCTGTGTAATCAGACATTAAGGCAGTTCCATAGCTGCTCTCTCGAGGGCTATATTCGACTAATCGAAACATATTGCTACCGAAATATTGCAACTCACTTTAAGCTAAATTCACGAGACTAGCCATCAGCAAGTTGCATGTTGCGTAAATATAACGATAGGTATACCCGGTATTTCGGTGATGGGTGGGAGTTCCCAGATAGGGGCTAGTGATGTCATTGCCTANAAATATTGCAACTCACTTTAAGCTAAATTCACGAGACTAGCCATCAGCAAGTTGCATGTTGCGTAAATATAACGATAGGTATACCCGGTATTTCGGTGATGGGTGGGAGTTCCCAGATAGGGGCTAGTGATGTCATTGCCTAGTATGTATGACGTAGAATGTCGCAGTATTCTTGCTTGCAATTGTGCATACAGCCTGCAAATATGAGTGGAAAATATTGGCAACTCGCGTTGCTTCAGGAGATAGGTACGCTCTATAAAGCCTCATCAGAGTTCAGCGCTCAAGCAGCGGTGGGTAAGAATTCTGTATATGAGCAATGCCTTACATGATCGGAATAACCGTCAGCTGCTGCGTTTATTCCCTCCTGCTACTGCTTAAACGTTCTTTATTGTTGCTGGATGCAGACGTGAGCTGATTTAGTCAATACCTTGCTTCTCTGTTTCCTTCATGTTCCTTTTTTTGCCGCTAAATTTACATGTAAGCTAAATTCCGATCTCCTGTACAACTGTCGCCCCAAAATCCCACCCGTACAATTGTCGCCCCAACATATCCCACCAGTCGAATTGTCAGCCCAGTGTATCCACTTGAACAAATGGCACCCAAATATCTTAGGCTAGTTAAGGTTAGGCGAGGTTAGGTTAGATTACGTCAGTAATGTTAGATAAGGTAATTCTGGGTTAGGTTACATTAGGCTAGATAAGGCAAGGTTAGGTCATGCAAGGCTGGATTAGGCTAGTTAGGGCTATGTTATGTTATTTAAAGCTAGGTTAGGTGAGGCTTGGTTAAGTTGGATAAGGTTAGGTAAGGTTAGGTAATGTTAGGTTAGGTAAGGCTAGGTTAGGCTTTGGTAGGGTAGGTTAGGTTTGGGTAGGTTAGGCTATGTTAGATTAGGTAAGGTTATGATAGATTAGGTTACTTCAGGTTAGGTTAGAATGCTAGGTTAGGTTACTCAAGACTAGGTTAGGTAAGGCTAAGCTAGTTTAGGTAAAGCTAAGCTAGATTAGGTAAAGCTAAGCTAGATTAGGTAAGGCTAAGCTAGATTAGGTAAAGCTAAGCTAGATTAGGTAAGGCTAAGCTAGATTAGGTAGGGCTAAGCTAAGCTGGTAAGGCTAGTTTAGGTTAAGTTAATTAGTAATTAGGTAGATCAGACCCTCAGAACAACTGTCACCAGTCATTCCCACCAGTACAATTGTCACCCCAATATTCCTCATCTGTACAATAGTCACCCCAAATGCCTCTGGGGTGACCGTTGTACAGGTGATCCCTAAATTCTTTATTCAAGGTACAGTAGGCCTCCATGTGAGCCTGTTATATTGATGATTGAGTTTTTGCCGATATTGATACCATTATTATTGTTACTAGCCTCTTTGCCAGGCAAGTTACCGTAGGTAGTACCCCCTCAATACAGACATTCATGAAAAAGTGTCTTTCAATTGCACAGTTATGGGGTAAACAATACGCACACGCTCATTTTCTTTCGCTAATTTTGTTTCTGTTTGGTGCTTATGACGTAGGCTGAATGCTTTCATGTATTTTCCCTATTCTTGGTCTCCTCTTCATGTGACTGAGTCCCGTAACTACTTATTGTAATGATGTTTGCTACGTAGCTGTATTTGTGAACCTATTTTTTCTCAATAGAAAATATCTACCCAAGTCAAGATGCACACCACAATAACCACACGTATTTGAAGTCATGTACAAGATGAATGTTTCAGCTTGTCAGTGAAAACAGATCATACCTACCGAAATTCGAGGTCACCACAGGCTCGATTATAAAAAAAACTTGCCCATCGTTACGAGTACGCGATTCACGCGATTAAAACAATCGTGTATATTTTGGAAGGTATCACTGTTACTAGAAGTAGAGATATTGTCGCCATATGCTGTACTTCGAACATACAGTACCAGTATGAAGTAATAGTAAAATAAGCGTTATCTATTATATTAATACGCTTGTACGTACTTACCTACCGTTTGTGTCACGCTCTTTATCACTGATGGATAGAAGGAAATTCGAGCGTTGTTGACATTGGGTAGCTGGCGTATCTATGATACGGCGGGTGTCAGTAATCTCGCGGCCACAGGCCAGGTCTTTTTAATTACGTTTATACGCCTGAAATTTTTGCCTCCTCCAAGGAGGTTATGTTTTCGTCGCATCTGTCTTGCTGTTTGTCTGTCACCAAGATAACTCAAAAAGTTATGAACCGATTTGAACGAAATTTGCAGGGATTGTTAGGCATGTTAGGAGGAACAAGTGATTAACTTTTGGTGAAGATCCGTCCATCCGTTTGTTTGTTTGTCTGCCTCATTTTTCTCAATGCCCTAACTCAAAAAGTTATGGATTGATTTTTATGAAATTCACAGGAGCTGATAGGCATATAACGAAGAGTAAATGACCAAATTTTGGTAATGATTTGTTGGTTTGTTCGTTCGTTTGTTACTGTTTTTAATTTTATCCTTGTTAGAACAATAAATAAAAAAAAATAACAAACGGATCTTTATTAAATTTATAGGGATTGTTAGTATGTTAAAAAGACCTAAATGATTCAATTTTGGTGCAGATCGGTTCGTTCGTTTGTATGTTTGACACATGTTTGCCATAACGTTTGTTAACAGCATAACTCAAAAAGTTATGAATGGATCTTCAACAAAATTGCACAAACTGTTATTACTATTAGAAAGCACAAATGATTAGATTTTGGAGTTGATACAATGAAAATCATGGTTTCACAGCCAATTTAAATTCTTACTACCGTTGCCTCGCTTGGCGGAGGTATGCACACATAGAGTGCTCTAGTGAAGTATAAATCTTTGGGAGCCTGTAGCGTGGTTTGCCGCCAAGGGAATTCTACGGGTCTAGTTAGACAGTGCAAATTATAAATATATTCCGCGGGTCCACTTAAACATGGGCAGCTTCAGTAATTATTATCAGCAAAAAGGCCGGTGGTATAAGATATCATACATCGAATCTTGGTGTTGTTTGAGAAGTTGAAGGGGAATTGCCATGGTGCAATGTGAAAGTTTCACTGATCTATCTGAAGCGCCTTGCGGGTGCTGCTAGTACATAATGATAGAGGTAGGTACCTATTGCAGCTGCACTCCGGGGTGCGAGGAAGACACGGGTTTCCACATCCAGCGCGGATGTGCGTGTACAGAATAGGAACATCAATTACGGTATCGTGATATATATATATTTACAGACCAAACCGTAAAAGAGAGTGGGTTCTACTTTTCATTGCGAGAGCTGCTCACAAAAAACCAATCAGGTCAAGAGCGTACTAGCTACACAATGAGCATTCATACAAGAGTTAATATGCTGCAGGCATACAGGGAAAGATTTGGACGGCGATGCCTCGCAATTCAGCAGCGGGAAACGCAAGTAAGAGAGCCTAAGTCGGAGCCTAAGAGCTCCAGTCGGGACATCCACCTCTCACAGGAGTCGGAAGAAAAATTCGCAAAAAAAATTCTTAGGAGGGAGATATGTAAGGTTGTTTGAAATTTTTGGGTGGTGCGTGCCAAAGTCGGACCCGAATTCCTAAGAACTGGACCTTGCAGAGAGATTGCATACGGCGACCATAGCCTGGAATGTTGGCGTACACGCACCGGCGTAGTCTCTACCTACGATAGTTAGGGCTAAAATAACAGTCGATGTAGTAATCAACGAACTTCGTAAACGACAATTCCAACAATGTTAGTCTTACAAGAGGTACCTAAGGCGGTATGAGTCCCTTGCAGAACAAATCCAAAGGCGGCATAGTTTAATTCGGTTTTGTCGTAGGAAGAGCACTCGAGGACACGTTCTTCATCGACGCCATTGATAGTATTTAAAGGGCTAATAACACTATCGACAGAGGTTTTTACAGTTCTGAAAGGGAATGTAATTTCTATAATCAAATATGTTACATATACAATATTTTCCACCAAGCTCTTACATGAATTCGTTATCATGATCACCAGATAGGCCGTCCTCTAATTAGATGCACTGTCACCACACTATCCTCTGAGCAGATGCACAGTCACCACACTGTCCTCTGAGCAGATGCGCTGTCACCACACTATCCTCTGAGCAGATGCACAGTCACCACACTGTCCTCTGAGCAGATGCGCTGTCACCACACTGTCCTCTGAGCAGATGAACAGTCACCATACCGTCCTGAGCAGATGCAATCACCACACCGTCCTGAGCAGATGCAATCACCACACCGTCCTGAGCTGATGCACAGTCACCACACCGTCCTGAGCAGATGCACAGTCACCACACCGTCCTGAGCAGATGCACAGTCACCACACCGTCCTGAGCAGATGCACAGTCACCACACCGTCCTGAGCAGATGCACAGTCACCACACCGTCCTCTGGGCAGATGCATTGTCACCACACCCTGACCACAAGCACTCATTGCAATGGTTCACAACCTTGGGAACAACTGCTGCTGGTCAAAGGTGAAGGCAACTCATCATTAGCAAGCTATTAAGGAAGAGGCCTCAGCTCCGCCAGGACCACAGCGCTCATAATATTTAGCAAAGCGGTGGACATTAGTTTCGTATCCACGCACCCGTTCCAGGGGCGCCAGGATTGGAGCGCTCAAAATAGTGAGCAAAGGTTTGAGTATTAGCTTCGTATCCAAGCACTCATTCCAGCTCCTCCAAGACCACAACGCTCGATATATTTAGGAAAGTTGTGGACATTAGCTTCGTATGCATGCACCAGTTCCAGTGCCGCCAGGACCACAACGCTCAAAATAGTTAGCAAAGTTGTGAGTATTAGCTTCGTATCCAGGCAGTCATTCGAGCTCCGCAGGACAACTACGGTCAAAACATTTAATTTTACATAATGGATGATCCATTACGAATTCAACTTTTAGGATAAGAAGACCCAAAAACGTGTCTACAGCCATTATGAGTGCGATCCAACGTTTCAGATAAATATACGGTAGAATAATCTATCGTGTCTCATTGTGCTCCTCTGAAACTTAGGATTCATCTCATTAACTACAGACGACATCGGTGCATTCATGCGGCGGCGAGCAGTCAGTGGATTTCGGCGCAATGCGTTCCCTGGGATTCGGCCAATTCGGACCGACTGTGCGCCCCAGTGACTTTGTACAGCGGCGGACCTGTAATCAGAGCAATTGCTGTATTCGATGCAGTAGTGAGCCGAGCACTCATTCATGTGGCGTTGGTGCGGGAGCACTGAAGCGCCGAACCCTCCCAAATGGCGCTCAAGCTCGGTGTCTTCAGCTCGTCTCGCACAAAAAACACAAACTTTTGTACTATCGCTCGAATCAAGTTTTCAAAGCGCACGATGAAGATTCTATGATTATTATTATTATTATTAAATCACACCAGACTGGCGACGAAGGAACGGAGAAACTCCATGAGGTTAACAAACCCCCACGCAACCAGCCCAGCGGGTGGAGAAAAACAAAAGAATAAGAAAAAAAAAAATGATCCGAGATCACAGAATAGCTCTGTGTACAGATCGTTTAAAGCTGCCAATACCAGCACCAGCAAAGACAGAGCCATCAAGACCATTCCAAACATCCACACACGATGGAATAAACGAACGGGAATACTGGCCCNCACCACACTGTCCTCTGAGCAGATGCACAGTCACCACACTGTCCTCTGAGCAGATGCGCTGTCACCACACCGTCCTGAGCAGATGCAATCACCACACCGTCCTGAGCAGATGCACAGTCACCACACCGTCCTGAGCAGATGCACAATCACCACACCGTCCTGAGCAGATGCACAGTCACCACACCATCCTGAGCAGATGCACAGTCACCACACCGTCCTGAGCAGATGCAATCACCACACCGTCCTGAGCTGATGCACAGTCACCACACCGTCCTGAGCAGATGCACAGTCACCACACCGTCCTCTGGGCAGATGCATTGTCACCACACCCTGACCACAAGCACCCATTGCAATGGTTCACAACCTTGGGAACAACTGCTGCTGGTCAAAGGTGAAGGCAACTCATCATTAGCCAGCTATTAAGGAAGAGGCCTCAGTTCCGCCAGGACCACAGCGCTCATAATATTTAGCTAAGCTGTGGACATTAGTTTCGAATCCACGCACCCGTTCCAGGGGCGCCAAGATTGGAGCGCTCAAAATAGTGAGCAAAGGTTTGAGTATTAGCTTCGTATCCAAGCACTCATTCCAGCTCCTCCAAAACCACAACGTTCGATATATTTAGGAAAGTTGTGGACATTAGCTTCGTATCCATGCACCAGTTCCAGTGCCGCCAGGACCACAACGCTCAAAATAGTTAGCAAAGTTGTGAGTATTAGCTTCGTATCCAGGCAGTCATTCGAGCTCCGCCAGGACAACTACGGTCAAAACATTTAATATGGGCGTTAGGTAGCTATCTAGGCAGCCGTCCCAGCTCCGCCACACTCACGAACACCAAGCAAGCTTGGGAACATGTAAAAAAAAAACTGTAAACAACGAGCAAGGACGCACAGACAACTGATGTAGTAGTGTATTTTACATAATGGATTATCCATTACGAATTCAACTGTTAGGATAAAAAGGCCCAAAAACGTGTCTACAGCCATTATGAGTGCGATCCAACGTTTCAGATAAATATAAGGTAGGGTAATATATCAAGGCTCACTGTGCTCCTCTGGAACTTAGGATTCATCTCATTAACCCTCCCACATTTCACTCAAGCTCGGTGTCTTCAGCTCCTCGGGCACAAAAAACGGTAACGTTTGTACTATCGCTCGAATGAAGTTTTCAAAGCGCACGATGAAGATTCTATATATGGGTCACAATAACCACACCGGTCCCGATTTATTTCATGTCTCGCATGTAAAAAAAATTCACACTACGGCAAGGGCAGTACAGGTACCGGATGAATAAAGTTGTCTCATACCCTCTGGAATGCTACACCGTGTTACCTGTGCTACACCGTGTCACCCACAGCTCAGTACAGCGTCGCAATCCACAACCGCTCACTTCCAAAGTAGGTACTCGCATTTATTGCATTTCGAGTCAAGACAAACTCTTGGGTTTCGGTAGCCCAACAGGTCAGTGTTAGCAACATGCCTCGGCAGTGTAGGGACGCTGATGGATACTAATGCAGTGTTCGCTGATAGTGTAGACAGTGAGGCGTATTCCAAATATGCGGACGGGGTGGTAAGGAAGCATGTGTTGTGCCGAGCCACAGATAAATACGACCGCGTCACGCTTTCAAACGCTGGCTGCTGACAAATTAGGTGTCGAAGATAAAGACGTTACTTGCATGAACACAGATAGCGATAGCACGACTCTCTTAAAACAAGTTTCTATAGAATCACTGGCATGGTCTGCATGGTAATGAGACTCTATCGTTGTTCGTTACTAAGTCCATCACGATTTTGTAGCATATCAATACTTCTGAGTAAAAGAAAGAAGGTGCCAGAAGCATGGTATAGTATCCTACAAATTTACATCAAATTATCTTAAGAGGCAGATGTGACGGCGCATTATAAAAGGTACATATCAACTTAAACATAACATGAGACTTCTCTCTCTGTGTATAGAACAGGCATCGGTAAACTCCCACCTAGGCCTACACCTGTTATACTGGTCACCGTACAAATATATGCAACACCATGGCTCACAGTTAGCTATCTTGTTGTGTTTTGATCAGAATAGCCCAACCACGTTTATGGCCTGCAGACACCTCTTGCAACCCAAGTCCGACGAGTATTGCTCCTTTCCAAAATTATCTGCCCCGTAAGATGCATCGGTCCCGTTATATACGGTACATATATAGAACCGTATGGGTCAAGTGACAATGCGTAGTATAAGTAACAGGACGTAGGCTATGTACAGCACGTTATGTGTACTTATATAGTGTGTGTGAGTACGGGTAGTGCAACTACACTGGATTTACTGTAGTGAGTCAAGGTAGTGCCGTTACATTGTACTAAGTGTACCGTAATGAGTCGGGGTAGTACCTACCTACCGCTACCCTGTACTGACTGCAAGTCGGGGAAGAATCAGTAGGTACATTTAAGAACTACAGCAGGTGTAGCATCGCTACTAACCAAATTCAGCCTGGGCCAAAAGCTAGCCTTAGTGTCGTAAAAATAAATAAAATAGAACAAGAAGTATAGCTATAAGAGACAGATCAGATACTCTGGAGAATGGCATTAGCAATAGGATTGCACCACAGTACGAAGGCCCCTGAGTGTCTGCCAATATCTGGTCTCCACTAGCATTTCTCGGCACTTCTGGCTAACGCAAGGACAGTCTGGACAGGACGCTAAGGTCGCAGCCACAAGAATGAAGCTGATTCAGCTGCTTGCTGCTGGAACGTGGGTTGAAAAGAAACGCAGACGTCAACAAGCAGCATGTGAGACGATGAAGAATCGGCGGAATCCTTTTTCAGATAAGTACTAATTCCCACTTACAAAACTAACATTTTCAGCCACGGTACACGTCTCATGTCACAAAACAATATGACTTTTCAGCTGCATTTCTCATTTCACACATAAAATTTTTCCGATACCTGTCTCATGTCACAAAAATATATAATTTTTTAGTTGTCTCATGTAACCAAAACGAACCAATATTTGAAACACATGTTTCATATTACAAAATTATATATTTCTCAGATACGTATTTCCTGTTATGAAATAAAATCAATTTATTACTGCCAGTCTGAAGTTACAGAACAAGTTAACCAGAAAGAACCAGAAATATTGTTTGGAGTGGCAAGTTAGCACTGTACTGCCTATCTCCTTATTTCTTTCACTTTTCTATTGATGCTTTCAAAGAGCTACCCGTGAAAGAAAAAAATACAGTATATAGATAACCCTACTGGACATGATGGTTATATGTTGCATATAGGCCTATGATAATAATGGTTGTATTTCGACGCATCTACAATGGTGGTTGCACGACGAGAAATAAGCTCCTAATGATGGTCATACCTTGAGAGACGTTAATGATGATGACATTATAACGAGTAGCCTACAGTCATAAATGAGAGTCACATGTAGCATAAATTGCACATGATAATGGTCACATGTTGATATATGGGCAAACAAAGATAACCACAGGTTGAAATACGCACAAAGAAAGATGGATAGGCACATGTTGATGTATGAACAGATAATGATGCCGAAACTTGGCCATAAATCACAAAACAAATGCCACCAATATTTTAACAACCATAATTCACATAGCTACCTACTGCAAGAAATGAAACTGCGGTGACAATATGAAATATAAAAATAATGTCACTCACCTGCTTTCCATCACAAAAATATCTAACAGTAACAACGACGGTTATTAATTTGATACATAATTAGAAAACAAGCTAAGTGTTCAGCTTCTTAGTTGAATCAAATATAATATATATATTCTTATATCTTGCGGTTTATCACAACAGTAGGCCTAAAAACGGTTGTTTTGTTACGCCTCTTAGGACGACAGGGGATGTTATGCTCACTATAGGTACCTACTATGTCAGGCTAACGGCACTATATATAGCTACACGGTACTGGCAAAACTCCATATAAAAAACTACTTATCTCACTGAGCTTCAAAAATCTACGGATGGTAAAAACCACGTTTCTCAACAAATAAATTGCTCAATTTTTTTATGCCGACGCCATCCCCCCGACCAGCCACCCTCTACCGAGGAGCTTACAGAACAGCCAGCTCTAGCTCATTAAGGCTTAGTGAGGCCAGGGCTGGTTCCTGTTGCGTCCAAATCTGATCCCATAAACAAAGTAAACATTAGCAGACCCAGTCCTGTCCTCACCTAACCTTAATGAGTAGGCTAAGAGCTGTTTTGATCGTTGTTGTACTAATGGTCGGAATAAAGTAATTTTTTTTATCACGTTCAAGGACGAAATACAGCAATTTAATATTGCTCGCTACCTACATACATATGTATATATATACTGTATATATAGGGTGCCATTAGACTGACATGCTTTGTCATCCTAATGAAAAAATTGCTGCACCAACAGGATTTTGGTACGCTAATGAATCTTTTTCTCATATTAAAAAAACTTAAAATAATATAAAAAAACAGCATGGCGTTTTGGGTGACATACCATCCGTATGTCAAAAAGCAGGAACGAAAAAAATGAAACGCCATGCAAGAGAGCAGCATGTTGAGAAATGAGAGACCAAACAGAATGAATATTATCAATAATGGGAAGAATAGAAGAGCATGGGCACAAAGAATAGATATTAAATAGGCAACCTATAGGTACCACCCGCAGTGACCCCCTTTCATGCACAAAACTATGAGCATACATTAACCTACATAGCTACTGGTATATATAAGGTTATAACCCATCATACCCACAACAGGCTACCCCACAACCCTACCAGTTAGTGTTAGTTGAAGAATTTGATGCAGCTCCAGACCACCGCACAGAACCTCATGTAAAAAATAAAACATATCTAAACAGTTAAAAGCATCAACATACCTTGTTGCTGTTCTAGAGTAGCACTCCCAAGTCTTGCTTCTTGCTAGGCTTACAAGTGACGGTCGATGAGTAGGAAAACTAAATAGGTTGGCTTTACCGCAAACTACTACAGCACTTTTGAAAGCAGTGTTAGTCCCTTCTCTATTTATTTTAATTGATACTTTATAAACACAATAGAAAATCTGCACATCAAAGGGAAGAGAAAGATAAGAATAATAT
This sequence comes from Parhyale hawaiensis, assembly GCA_001587735.2. Classification (NCBI taxonomy): domain Eukaryota; kingdom Metazoa; phylum Arthropoda; class Malacostraca; order Amphipoda; family Hyalidae; genus Parhyale; species Parhyale hawaiensis. The sequence continues at coordinate 20,208,427 of LQNS02007215.1, forward strand.
CAACAGAAAAGATACGAGTTAACCATATCAGAAACTACAAAAGAATCTAATACATAACTACATATTCACAATTTTATATTAGTAAATAGTATATGGTACCTATAAAAAGGAATGAAAATAATTTGGAATAGGTTGCACAAGGAATTAATTTATCAGAATCAGTGATGCTCTGTCAAAATGGAGGAGAAATGAGAGCTAGGCTAGTTCTGATAAGGAATAGCTATAAAATTCAAATCAATTTGGAGGAAGCCTTCATCTGTGGAATCAGTTTACTTTTTATATCTTTCTTTGAGAGCTCGGTATAGTAATTTCAGCTGAGTACAACTTTGACCAATTTCAAGATAATTTTATGTCTTACCCAGTAAGTCACAATTTTGGAAGCTGCAGGAAAATACTAATACATATATAGCCTTGTTTGGTATAGCCTACTTTAAGGAATAACTACATGGTAATAAGAAATGGCTGACAGCTGACTCTGCTGGTGTAGCACCACTAGAACTCACCTCAGGACTTACAGGCTCAACCAAAATTTTTGTATCAAGAATCTGTCTCTCACACATACTACCATTGTGGATATGGTATGAACAAACAGTTGAACAATTTAGCTTCAATTAATATATTTGGGGAGGATATTACTTGTTTTGGAGGCATAACCAACACTTGAGACAAAATGTTTTTAAAATTTCAATTTTTCTTTTTTTCCAGTCATGTGGCAGTGCAAAAAGAATCATTTAAAGCCATCTCTTGTCACAACTTGATCACAAATGGAGGCTAAGGTACTCTAGCAGTCCTGAACTTACAATTTAGGGCATTTGAATCACATAAAACAGGGACATGTGGCGTTTTTAACTCACCAGTCAATGCTACCTCCAAACAGGGTACAACATTGACCAGCAAAATTTTTTCATTTTATGGAAAAGGGGATGAAGTAAGGAGGCTGAATTTTTTTTAAGAAAGCAGTAGTATAGAGCATCCCTGTAGAAAAGTTGCAGTGCAATTGATTCAGTAGTTAGAAAACAGCAGCATGACAAAGTCAAAAACTAGTCAAAGTAACCTCACTTTAAAGAGAAGCATATTGACCATCCACATCATTGGTGGAATGAGCTAAAGGGTACAGTGTTTAGTGCTGAACCTTCGTTGCCGCCCCTTGTTGGCCCTGTGGGGCCATCATTACTGATCCCTTGGCAAGAGCGGAGCTTTCGTCGGCTCACTTCGACGGGAAGCAGAGCAGAGATGTTATCTCATTGCCTCATGGATGCCACCCTGAACCTCGCTTGACCTATTCGGCGTTAAGGTGCTACTCGAAGGCATTGATCCATATGGAGATGTAGATGCGATGGGCATGTTTCCTTTGTTTTACAAGCAGCTGGCTGACATTCTTGCCTCCAAGCTAGCAGTGATCTTCCGGCGTCTGATACGGTTAGGAAATCTTCCTCGTTGTTTATGTACTGGGAATATTACTCCTTTCCCAAGGGTCCAGTGTCGCTCTATGCTGCCAACTATCGACCCATCACACTGACGCCCATTTTGTCAAAGGTGTTCGAGAAATTTAACACTGGTAAGCTTGGTCGTTTCGCTGAGGTTACGGGGTTGCTGCCTGCTGGTCAGTTTGCGTATAGAACTGGCTTTGGTTGTTGTTACGCGCTGTTTTTCGTGTCGCATCACTTATAGTCTGTGCTGGATTGTAGGTCAGAGGCACGTCTTGTCCAGGTGGACTTCAGTGTGGCGTTTGACAGGGTTAACCACAGGGGTCTATTATAAAAGCTGGAGACTTTTGGAGAGGGTGGCAAGGTTTTGTCAATCATTCGCGATTTTGTTTCTGAGCGAATGCTGTGTCTGTTGATGGCGTTTTGAGCGGCTCAGTTGAGGTGGTGTCTGGCGTCCCTCAGGGCAGTGTGCTTGGCCCACTGTTGTTTGTTCTCTAAACTAGTAACATGTTCTCTTCGCTTGAAAGCACGATCATCAACTATGCCAATGATTCCACTTTAATAGCAGAGATACCAGCTCCTCACCTCCGTAATACTGTCGCTCAGTCTCTTAATAGGGATTTGTCACGCATTAGTGCATAGTGCTTGGCCACGAGTATGAAGCTGAATACCAGTAAAACCAAGTCAATGATTATCAGTCGATCTCGGACACTTGTACGGTTGTACTAGTACCGCAGCATCCCCAACTGGAGATTGATGACACTTTGCTTCAGGAATCAGGAGTCTAGCTCCTTGGAGATCCTTGGTGTTGTCTTTGATGAGAAGCTTACTTTTGAGCCGCATATTAGGAGGATGGTGTCACGTGTTTCCACTAAGATTGGGCTCCTCCGCAAGGTGAATTCTGTGCTTGGTGAGTCAGGTTGTCTGTATATGTTTTTATGCTTTTTTGTTGCCTGTGTTAGAGTATTGCTCACCGGTCTGGGCTTCAGCTGCTGACACTCACTTGCGTCTGTTGGACCAACTTGTTAGTTCAGCCAGCAGGCTGTGCGCTGATACTCATAACCTACCTACAGCAATGGGATGGGTGTCCGAAGTCAAACCACCCCTGTCCGAGGCCACCACGACCCCTTGGGTGGCTTCGGACACTTTTTAGCCACTTATATCTCTAAAATTTTCAGGTGTGGGTTTTTGTTTCATTGCTAACGTACAGGCACTCCATAGGCCTACAAATACAACTACTAACTTTCACTCCAACACAAATAATGAAGAAGTGGCACTGAAAAAACCCTTCATTTTGTCCGAAGTCACCCCGTTTTACAGTAAGTCTATAATATCTCAAAGTGGAAGCTTATCATATTGAATGATATAGATGGTGGTATGCTCCATTTCACTTTTCACTGCATCTATATTTTTTGCCCAGATGAAGTTTTTTTGACACAAAAAAAATTGATTGTTCACCACTCCCATTTTTTTTTTTCATGTACAAAGCCTTATTGCAAGGCTCCAAGTCATCTATCTATGATTGCACAAACATTTCTCTTTCATTCATGAGCATTAGTTTCCTTACATTATTTACAGCATTTGCTTGGATGTTCATTGTCCAATTTTTTTTATCCGAATAAATCGATAATAAGATAATCGTAAATCGTAACCTATCTGAAATCAAACAAACTGTTTAACTCGTTTTAACAAGAGTTTTCGTGGAAATTTTTATATGTTATCTTGTCATCCATTCTGTACGATTTTTCTTTAACTCTTGTTCGGACAATCTTCGACTACTACGAACAATCCGGGTACAGTACATATATCAGTGATTGTATTGGCTAATACATTCAGTTTTATACACTTTTTTAAAATATTGGTGAGACATATGTATTATCAACTGATCAGGAAGCTGATTGTATGCATGGAGACTCTGAAAAATAGTAATTTTTTTTTTCTACGTCTAAATGAAACTGACATACAGGAAATCTGGAAGTGTCCAGTGGTAGAGAAGTTACTAAGGATCAAATTAGGCTATTTAAGATGCATTTCATTGCTATAGGGAGGGTGAAGGGCAGTAAATAATTAGAGTGACAATTTTTAACATTTTAAGTGTACTTACTTTTTCATGTTTAGGTAATGTCTCATTATTCCCACAGATTATTAACTCAAGCAATATTTTGGTTAAGCTAAAGGTAGTTGACTGCATCATCTAGATGGGTCAAACTCACCTCTTGGATAAAAATTCCTCCCCCCCCCCTGCGAACAGTTGAAAGACAATCGCATTTGTCTTAGGGATGTGGCGATTATTCGGCTTTTGGCTTCGGCAGTGCCGAATATTCGGCAAAATGCCGAATATTCGGTTTCGGCCGAATACAAGTTCAAATTTTGCCGCATAATTTTTTTCGGCAATGTTTGTTTAGTTATTTACACTCGTTCAATGTTGACTATTGAGCAAGCTTCACCGATTCTCCCGCTGTGCGTGTTTATCTGATCAATTGTAATGTCTCTTCC
>LQNS02007215.1:20299918-20314378 GCA_001587735.2 Parhyale hawaiensis
CCTTCTGATCTTTCAACAATCTGTTCTTACTCTTCTTTCCCGACTTGCTGTTCCCATGCGCGTTGATCCTGTGTGGGAACACCCTCATGCATGGGTTCCACGTATCTATCGTCACACTATGTGTCCCTTGCTTCTTGAATTCTTCCTCTGTTAGATTGTCGTTGCTGTGGAGACGGAGACTTAAACTATTCAATATAATAATAATAACTACTTACAGATGAAAATGGACCTACTACCAAATAGTGAACTTGGAGATATGCACTTAGTTTATGGTATGGCGAACTGCAATGCCAGGAGAGCTGCAAGAATGTACCGAGAAAGATTCCCCAAACGACACGTCCCAGCCCATGAAACATTTGCAGCCATACATAGGAGACTGCGTGAAACCGGAACATTACGCGTTGCAAGACCGGATGCAGGCTGTCCTCGAGCGGTACGAGACCCGGACATGGAGGACGCCATTCTCAAACATTTCCGTAGTGCACCAACGACAAGCACACGTGCTGCAGCAAGTGTTCTTCATGTAAGTTGAATGACGGTGTGGGGCGTGCTGCATGAAAACCTTCAACATCCATTTCGCATTGAGCACGTACAGGGCTTAAATGTTGCCGATTATCCACGGCGTGTTGAATTTGCCACATGGTTTCTACAACAACGGGAAGAAAACAGTTTTCCATCAAAAGTGCTTTTCACAGGTGAAGCAACATTCACGCTAGAGGGAATATTTAACATGCATAACCAGCATATTTGGGCCCACGTCAATCCACATGGTACACATGAAAGCAGTCACCAAGTTAGCCTTAGTTAGGTTCTCTATAAATGTGTGCGCCGGCATTGTTGACAACTATCTGATCGGCCCTTACATCCTTCCACCACAACTTAATGGACCCATTTATTGCACATCCGCCATTTAGCTGCCGCTAGGTTTACCAACATCAAGCTGAGAGAGTGATAAAATCAGAGCAGTAGAATCAGTGTTTTTTGTGGAACTTGTAGTAAACTTTCAATCATCAGTTCACTACAGTTGGGCATCATAGCAGCTGAAACCTCATCTAGCGCTCACCACTGCTTATCATCTCCAGTTCTTGAGACAGTGCCCAAAATCTCTGCTGTAGGGGCAACTAGCGACGACTTGAGCGCTGGCATATGGCCAGTGACCGTGCACTCCAGAAAACCGCACTCTCCCTAGTGTACTAGACAGCCAGTATTTGCGCTCATTTTTCAGTTTCGTCTTGAGCTCGCAGTTCATATTCGAGCTCTACTCCAGCTCCCAGTTCCTTCCCAAGCTCCAGTACCAGCTCGACGTTCAGGTTCCAGCCCTGAAGTTGACGTCTGCAGCCCCACTACTACAGCACCGAAGAGGTCTGGTCAGCAACACTTCTATCTGGGGGCCCTATGGGGCCTCCCAATCTGCTGCATCGCACGCCGCCTCCCAATCTGCTGCACCGCATGCTGCCTCCCAATCTGCTGCACCGCACGCTGTCTCCCAGTCTGCTGTATCCCGACATGCTACAGTACTCAAGCTGTTGTGTACTTCAACAGCTCCTGTCTGCACTTCCATCTCTGGCTGCTCTCATTTGACTTCGCTTAAACTTCCTGGTCTTGCCCCGCTACAGCTGCTACACCATCACTCCACACCATGCCACTGTCTTCCTCGTGATGGTGTCTTTAGCGACAAAGCTGCGCGAACGTTCTGATCCACGCCGCCAGAAGACTGAGTACATGACAGCACGGCCATGAAGATTGTACTACGACGATTATTTATCTGTACCTTGCCTTACTAATGACTGTATATTGTCTCTAATATAGGGTAATGTCTCAATTACCGAATGTCCATCTATTACCGAGCATAGGTAGGAATCTTATTGCGTTCGGTAATAAAAAGGCATTCGGTAATTGAGACATTACCCTAATTAGTAATATAGCGCCAACTTTCATTCGCCTTGTCGGCTCGCTCGCCCCTGTGACTGCTTACAAGAGCAGCTCACTAAAAACTGTATAGTATCCGTTGCCATAACTTGACGCGATATTTGAGTCGACGGCCCCAGGTTACCTATGGGTTGTGGTTACCATGCACCTCGGTATGTAGCTAAATATATACAGTGGAGCCCTGTTTTCCAGGACAGCACGGGGACGTCTGACCGGTAAATTGAAACTATTTCCAGAAAATTCAATGCCAGAAAAACCGTGGTTTGCCGCGTATTGGTGAACCGAATTGAAGCTATTTCTGGAATTGTCAGTCCACACAGCATTTTACATGTAAATCTATGCATGAAGTACCAAAAACTTGAGGCAGTATTAGTGCTATCCCGACTTACGGTATTTTGCGAGTAATTGCATCCACGTTATCACACAATTTTCCGTAATAACCTTTTCTGTAATGGCATAAGCTGCAAAATCTTCAAAGACAGTTACCTCATGTTAGTTCCGTCCTGCCCAAGAAAGCTTGTTTCTGCTGCTACGCTAGTATTAGTGCTATCGCCACTTGCGCGATTTTGCGAGTGGTCGCACCCGCGTGATCGCATCATTTTCCCCAATAACTTTTTCTGTAATTGCGTAAGCCACAAAATCTTTATGGGCGCAGTTACCTCATGTTACTGCAGTTCTGCACAAGAAAGCTTGTTTCTGCTGCTCCGATAGTAATCGTGCTATTGCCACTTGCGCGATTTTGCGAGTGGTTGCACCCACATTGTTACAGGTCTTGTAACTTGCAGCACTGGCCTACATATAGCTTGAGTAAACTGCGTTGTTTGATTTGGGCATTCTTATTCTCTATCTGGGTAGGTACCTTAGTAGAGCAAAGGACCAATGGCCAGAAGTACTATTTATAAATCCCCTATTAAGAGAGGCTTGACAACAACCTCGATTATCATTGTATAATCGTTCAATAATGAACGTGATATCCGTATTATATATATAAGTGAGAGTTGACTCCGGACAGGTGGAGAAACCACTAAATAATGGCCAGCTAGTAACGTAGTTTCAAGTGATTATCATCACACAATAGGTACTTAATTGCAGAACCTCCGTTTGGGCTTAACCAAATCCATATCTTACAACTTCCACGGTGACATTATCCCTCTTAACTGTCAATAACTGATTCCAATAATTGCACTAAATGTAGCTGACCCAACCAAGTGATCAACCATAGAGAACCGGGTTGCTCATTCGCCAATAGGGTCCTTCTCGCACTAGGCCAAGACCAATACCCGCCGACGGATTATTCCCTCGAGCCCCATCAATGGAGGGTTCTATCAGTGCAGATGTGTAAATAAACTGCACTTAGATTATCTATCACGCTCCTCCAAAATGCACGGTCAAACTCTTTCACCTCAGTTCACTCCCCTCGGATCTATTACATCCAACCTTGAGGTTGCCAAGGTAGTTGTGCTAACAAACATAAAGGTAGGGTAAATCAGACACAGCAGGAGTATGTTCTATTTGGTGGTTAGTATGAGTTATACACCCAAATGAATTGCAGCTTACACAAATCGTTGCTGGCCTGAATTACACTTATACACAAGTAACACAACCCACACCGACAAGGTATACCTACAGTATCGATGTTGGGGCACCGTCGGCACATCATTTACTACCTATATACTCCGAAGCATGATGGGTCTCAGCGCCCAAGCAAGTTGAAGCTCCAAGTCAAATTTGAAGTAGGAACTGAACTTGAAATAAACCAAAGTTTGGAGGTCAAGTTGTTGAAGAAATGAACAACAAAATATAAATACTCAAGAAAAATAAAGTTCTCAATGCAAACAGCATTCCAGACCTTGCTGCTCTAGCCATATTACAATTAATACCTATGATATTAATATATTAATAGATCAAATTGAATTAATGAGACCAGTTTTAGTACATGTGATATTTCGAACGGGGTTATTACGTTTTGAGATATATCAAAACTACTAAGATCATGTCTCAAATTTCTATTGTCGTCTCCATTAATAACTTATTTACCTTCATACAATAGTTACTTTGTTACAAAAATTTCCTACATTTGTGTTACATCATTAGCTCAGCATAATTATCCAACATTAATAATATCAATACTTTTTGCTTTTTTTTAAATGAATCAATTTCCTTTCACATGAGTACTCCATGACTCTTTTCTTTATATAGGTAGCGCATCCCATCATAACAAATAGGCCATAAGTACTTTTTAACTTCAAAAGTAAATCATTTTCTTTAACTATAATGGAGATCAGAATCAGTGTACAAGGTATATATTTCCCGCTCATCTCAACCAATAAAACAAAAACAAATATGAGATGAACAAATGAAGTGTCACAAGTAGAAAACAAGAACCTTTGAACATACACCTAACTTATATCATACTAACCTCGTAGCTACAGCCTGCACGCTGCTCCAGTTCAAGAGATATAGGTCAGCCACAATACCAACACCACAGCAGCAGACAGGTAAAGCCGGGAGGAGAGATGGTGAGCAGCAATGTCAGTCATATAATGAAACTATCAACTTGACCATAGATATCATCGATCATACTAGTGCAAGTCTATAATGCAACCTGAAAAGAATAAGGGAGAACAATGTCAGTGATGGATGGGTATTCCCATCACAACGTGTTGCTCCTGCTACGATGGTTATCGTTATTGCGACTTGCAGAATCCATCACATTCACACTAAAAATCCGAAATAGATGACAACTGAACGGAAATGACTGAGGTTGCTGCGCAATAGACGAATTTCAGTATCTGTGCAGCGCCACTTCCGGGAAATCTTTTGGAAGTCCAGAACTTTTGCCAGACTTCTTCCAGGAAATACCGAAGTTTTCCGGTATTCCGGCTTGGTTTCAATTCCCCGGAATGTTCCGGGAAAACTCCGGAAAAGTAAAAATAGTCTGGGAAGACAAGAATTCTGGGAAAACGGGGTTCCACTGTATATGTATCAATTGGAAAATTAGTGAGATTCATCTACTGCTGATTCAGCTATTTATTTTTTACTGTTTGCTATTCCAGGTGACCTGTTTGACTCAATTGCCATTACACAGAAGAGTAAATGGCCATGGCTTCTAACAATGAAAATGAACAAAAGTCCAATATAACTGATCTGGACCAAGAATCATTAATGAGCTTGGAGAAGATTGATAGATCTTCCCCTGACTTGTGGCCAATGCAGTGTAAGTTTTATTTCTGTTGATTTTCCCTTACCAATTCTTCCAGACTATGTATTCTATTTATGACTTATAATAAAAACTTCAATTTATGAGCTGGTAAAAAAATTATGATATTGCTTTTTATATGACTGGGATGTTGTTGATGTAGGCGCCTTATGAGTGAGCTACATACTCAGTTGCCTCTTCTAAGTTAATTGTCAATAAGATCAATTTGAAAGAGAAACAAAACTATTAAGTCCACATTTCTGTAGGTACCTTCTCACAAATTGTTGAGCAGAAGCATCAAGGGTATAGAAATTAAATTGATGTTTGTTTTGCATTGGAGAGCCTGGAAAGATTTTTAGAAATTGTAGCTAATAATACTGAATGGTAGGTACTGTAGTTCAGAAGTTTGCATCATCTGCCATGAAGTAAATAGCAAGGTAGCTAGCCTATATAATAAGCCAGTACCCCACAGGAGGGAGGGGAGGGGCTTAGGGTGGCCTGTAGGGTTAGGATAATTAGGTTTGCCCATATGTTTTGGGGAGCAGTGCCTTCAGGTGGTTTGTGTGTGTTACCTAAGCCATTAACTAGGTCCTTTGGGATGTCTGTCTTTCATTGCCACTTTACTTCCTTCCTGATTTAATACTCTACCTACTGATTTTACTTTCCTCTGTTTCTCCTCTTCTTTCCTGACTTATGTGCCCATGCATGTTGATCCTGTGTGTGAACATCCTCATACATAGCTATGTTCCACATGGCTACCGTATGTCTCTTCTTTCTTTCTCTGTGACATTGTCTTTGTGCAGAAATGGAGGCTTAAACCACTGACTAGGCCTTATATCTATACTACCATACCATAAGCTGGTTTAGATGTATCTCTACATCTTCTGTGACTGGGAGAACACTTAATGGTTGCACTTAATCTTAAGGAGCAAAATTTGTTTTCTATTAAAGTGTTTGAACAATTAGGGGAATTACCCAATTACTGAACTAGCTCTATTTCCAAACAAACGGTTATTATTTGATGGGATTATTATTTTCACCGATAAAAACCATCAAATAATGATGTTTGTTTGGAAATAGTTCAGCAATTGGGTAATTCCCATACGTACCTAAATTTAACGAAATCAGGCAATGATGAATAGTACTGGATGAACCAAATCTAAATGGTAGCTAATAATTCATGGGTTAAATTAAAAATGCTCAAAATTGCAAAAGCAGATGGAAAATTTGTGGTCTGCAGCTTGGCTTGAGATATCAACTTAGGGCATTATTGTAAGAAGTCACTGGCAGGAAAGCCTCCAAACAATGAATTGAGGCTATAATTAAAGTCATTAATTGAATGGGAAATTGCTGCCATGCTCAGCTTGACAACCTGGGTATTTTTCAATCTTCAACCCAATTTCATTTGTATGAGTGCCATGCAAAATTACACTGACAAACACCTATTCACACCCTATCTCATTGGTTCCTAGCAGTTATGCACTTGTGACTCTTTGCCCAAAAGCTTGAAGCACACACCTCTCAATATAAGCAGCTTTATTTGTTTCATTTTTTGTGGTGAATATGAAAGGAGTCTATAACAAAGACTTCAGTGAAAAAAATTATAATATTTTAAACAAGACTGCACAGCTTGTTTGCTTAGGCTTGCGATCGACCAATTTGGAACTCTTGTCCTATCCTGTTCTCAAATTTCACACTTCCATACAAGTTGGCAGTAAGTAGGTATATGAAAGTTTAGTTTGAAGAAGTCAATACTCATTAAAAACTTTGGTAGCTACCAATACCTATACATATACATTATTTGTGCAACAACAAAAGTTGAAACATCGGGAGAGTTCACAACAATAGGTAGGCCTACTTTCAGCTTGCAGTACCGTACTGTAGACCTGAGGTTGAGCTTCCTAGTTTCCACATCACATCAGATTGGAACTGAAGATATAGGTACCTACTGTTCTTCATTTGTGGCACTACCTCATCGTTGATAGTGTTTGTCTGAGGTCCATAACCCAATATTTAATAAGGAATCATTGCTGTAGCTACCTAGGTCGGTACACTTTGACCAGCAAAAGAGCATACAACAAGTCCTGTCCACAGTGTGCTTGAAGTAACAGCTTATGTCCGATTTATTTGGATCTTTTAGTAAAGACAGGTATAGCCTATCGCTTAGTATAGGTAGGCCTATATATCGTCAATTTGACCGCACCCTCAATTGAGAAGCCCACATGCACTGGTTTGTGCTGCAGATATAGGCCAACTGGCACCAGAGGAGTCAGTATAGCTGCAGTCAACCACAGGTCATTAAAAATTATGGCGTCATTGACAGAAGATTCAACTACCAACGCCTCCTACTCTCACCATCTCTGAGAAAGGTAAGTGCCCCCAAACTGTGCATGCCTATCACTGCAAAGTCATTGTGCCAGCTCAGCAAAGACATCACCTGTCTAGGTTTGCCTCAAACCTCTGACATATCAGGTGCCTGAGTTCAGCTTGCAAGGCCACTGCTGTTTGTATTTGATGATAGCTACAACACTGTTATTGGCAGTTGAAATATAACATGACATTTTTTTGTTCAACTACAGTGCCACTGTCTCGTAGCTAGAAATAGTGTTTCAAATATTGGACAACAATTTGATCATTCATATTTAGTGATTCATTTCAAAATTTCCAAACGTTAGTTCATATGGCTCTCAAATAAGTAAATTTTCAGTTATTACAATTAGCTAGCTATTGTGTTTCATGCAGATACAAGTTCAGTATGATTGAAAAGCACTCTTTATCTCTGTGGGATACAGTACCGTACATGTAAAGATAGGCATTTTTTTAGCTAATTATTGCAGGCCTTGAATTTTGGATGCAAATGATGTTTGGATTGGTTCAAATTGTTAACCTTCTCGTACCACATAGCATGCTTGTCATACAAAGAGGTGAACTGAACTGTATTCTGTGATTTCTCACTGGCTCGCTCCGACAGAAAACCTCTGTTGGTGGCACCAGACCCACGACAACACTCAACTCTGGGGGCATCTAAATGGTAGTTTAAGCTGTTTTGAGGCGTAATCCTCATTGTAGACAGCTTTCGATGTTCTATTTTTTTTTTTTTTTTTTAGGCCTCGCCCACCTGGTACCTCAGGAGCCCAGCAGCACTCATTCTGTTACGACTTGCGCTACTGTTAACATCTCCTACTGTGCTCTGGTCTCAGCTGCTGCTCTGTGTTCACCTATCGATCTTAGAGCTTGGGAATTACTCCCCTTACTGTTTATTAGTGCTCTAATACGGTTTTTCCTGTTTGGAAATGTGTTTTTGCGGTTTTTAGTGATACGTTTTGGAGACTAGGTTTGGTGTGTGATTGGCCTAAGCTGCCGCCATCTTTGATCCTTAACTCATGTCTCCTTGTGTTCATACTGCTGCAGCAGCTGTTTTTGTTCATGATGACCAGTGATAGTGTTTTTGTGCTTTTTCTCCTTTTGAATTAAAGTTAACGTAATTAGTTTTTTCCTCGGAATAGAGGAATAAATACTTGGTAGTAGGCACTTGTTGTGCGCTAACAATTCCACCAAGTATATTGTTTGCTTAAATACTTTGTGGTAGGCCCCAGTGGCCCCAACGATTCCGCAAAGTAGCTATATTGCCTTATGATTTTTGCTACTTTTGTGGGGGTGGACCTCATGGCCTTCCTGTGCTACCTGTTAACGTAACATCAAAACTGGATGGTTGGCCTTTGTTGCTGTAACAATTCCATCTAGCACAGGGATACATTAGGTGGTAGGCCTTTTTGCCCTAAGAATTCCACCAAATATATTGTCTCAAGTCTTGGTTGGTTGGCCTTAGTGCCGTAACAATCTGCCAAGTAGCTATATATATTGATGCTTGCTTGGTTAGGCTGGACCCCCTCAAAAGGCAGCCAAGCAGTTATATTCTCACTTGGTTTGTAGGCCTTTGTGCCGTAACAATCCGCCAAGTATACATACCTATTCTCTCTTGGTTGGTTAGGATGGAATGTATCACAAGTCCGCCAACCATAAAGATCCACACCTTGGTTGGTAGGCCTTAGTGCCCTAACAAGTCCGCCAAGCTTATATATTTATACTTGCTTGGTTAGGCTGCGCGCCCTCGCAAGGCCGTCAAGCATGGATGTTCTCACTTGGTTGGCAGGCTTTAGTGCCTTAACAAGTCCACCAAGTATATATGCTGCCGCCAAGAGCGTTTTGTCCAACAATGGGGATGCTCTCCAATAGTTGGAAGGGTCAAATCGGCCAGATTCTCGATCTGGACCGATTCCAAGATGGCGCCCAGATGCTGAGAAGCCGGCAGGTCTGGGAGTCAAAAAAAAAAGAAAAACCGAAGTTAACTCTTGCTCCCTAAGGGAGTACAAGAGCGACCACTTCATTTGTGGCTAAGTCCAAAAACAACCTGTTTTTAGACTTATTCCCATAAGGGAGTCGTTCTTCCCGTGGGTCTGAGTGTATTCTCCTAAGAACCATGCGGGTCTTGATCCCGAGAAAACGCACTTGTAGAAACCTTGCAGAAGCTCGGCAGCTACGATCGGTGGGCTTAGCTCTAGCTAAAGGGCAACCTGTTGAGGTTGTGACATTTTTCCTGTGGTCATGCTGAACTCAACCGCGGGATGCAACATCCCGGTGGTGTAGAGATAAACGAACTATTATCAACCAACAGGTAATATAGCTCCGACTGACCACAGTCGGGTGACAATTAAGCAGTTCGGGATGTCCAAGCGTGGACTTAAATCCTCCACAGACGCGTGGGTGCAGTTTCCCTAAGGTTTGCTTGGACTCTACCTCAGTGCAGTAGATCAAAATCCAAATATGGTTTGCCACCTTAGAGCAGGTATTGCTTGGAGTTTTTAGCTCAGTTCACCGAAGGACCTTCCACGGCCCAGACCTCATGATAAAATTTCAGGGGGGCAGCAGAAGTGCCATAACTGTGGCACATAGGTAGTCTCTTGAGCTTTAAGATAAGCCTGTTACATGGATAGTTCTTTTGCAAGCTCCTTTGGGAGTTATACCTAGAATCCTCTAAACTTTTGGAACCAGACAATAATGAGTTGTCAGTGTTACCTGGGCAAATCATTGCCCATGCTATGTTGGTTAGCGCGACGATGTACCCTAGGCTTGATACCAGGGTTCAGGGGCTAACCGGCCCCTTTTAACTAACATAGTCTTCTGAATTAGGCTGGGTTTCCAGGACCTGGGGGTATAGTCTAGGAGAGCTAGGAAGATAGTACTTCTAGGACTGTTGAAGCCAAAGTCCTTGATTTGGTTCAGGAATTAGCTCAGCATAGCTGGAATCGGAGCTTCGGGAAACTTCATCCAGTACTACTGAGTTTCCTTGAAGTGAGGGTGAATTAAGCCTTTCTTCCAGACTCCCCATAAAGGCCCAGCATTGAATATTGGACCAGCGTGTCCTACGCTAAGACCTTTATTGCTTAAGGGGGCCTTTGAAGCCCTATTAGAACTTGATGTTTTCTTGGCCCAGTCGGGACCCCTGCTTATGAAAGTCTAAGAGCAGCGCTAAGCAGGCGCTCTTATTATAGACCTGGGTGCTTCATCCAGCCAATCCATTACTAAGAAATCCAGGCTTCAACCATAGATGGTTGTAGCTTCATGGTCTGCTTCATGCGACTGATGCAGTTTGGTTTTTCTAGATGAGAGCTTCACATCAGAACAGGGGTGGTCCCGTCGGTGAGAAACGGGTTAAACCCTAGTCAGAGGTTGGCCAGGACCCGAAGATCTGACGCAAGGCTAGCTTCAAATCTGGCTACCTTCTCGAGCCAGCAAAACCAAGATAGGGACTCCCTCTCAGGAGTCCTTTTACTGGTAGCTATGTGTTTCTCCCAGGAGAACCAGAGGCTTGTGACCCCAAAAGTGCTGGGTAGTCATGTTTACAAGCTCCCTCCAGGGAAGCTCCCCTCAGGCTCTTCCTGACTGGATAAGCTTGGCCACAAATTCGAGTATTGTTTGACATAATTAGTACCTACCACAACTCCAGCGGAACTTCCTGAAAAAAGCTTCCTCCAGTTCGTATAAACTATGTATAATTGTATATAGCTTTTTTTCAAATTTTTAATAAAAACATGCTATCAGGGCAGCAGAAAGAATCAATTTCCTTTGCTGCGGGCACTATTATGAATGACCCTTTTCCCATTGGGAAGGATAAGGATTTCAGGTCCGCAGCAGGGAACAGATGCGCACCTAGGATGGAGCCTCGGTCATTATGGTGGACTGAGGTGTATGGCCAAGCTCCAAGCGTAGGTTGGTCTATTGGTTAGATTAGCGGTGTGATATGACTCTGGTTTGTCATAAGCCCAGGCAAAAGATATAAGCCAGTAGACAATTTCTTAAGATGGCCACTGGTTAGCTCAGGGTAACCCTGGGGTAGTCAATAAATTCCCAAATGATTAAACGACGTCTAGGGCAGGGGACAGAGGGAGTTGGTATGATGAGCAAAAACAGAGCTAGTAGGTTTCTCACTGTTTGGGGTGGTTCAGGAACCAGGCTCCTGGAAGGGAGAATGGTTCTGGACCCTTGCTAGTTCAGTTTATTGAAGCAGGTTTATGCCTTGACTAAGGCTGATGCCTTTCTCTACATTAACCTCGTCGAGGACTGTGGATACGGGATACTAATTCACAGAGAGCGAGAAGATAGGATGAGATTATCTTGACGGAGATTATAAATTCGTCTTCTATGAGAACACAATGGCGGGGCTCCTGTGGAGGGTTTGTGCTAAAGTTTCGCTCTCATGGAGTGATCAGGACCAGCTGATAGTGTCTGGTCCAGAGATACTGTACTGCCCTAAATAGGCGCCATCCCTTCTGGAGAGAAAAAAGCTAAGGATAACTATAGAGCGGCTCACAGTGGTTATTCGACGGAGGGTGACTCCTGAGAGTGGCTGACCTGGTTACACATCCTCTGCCTGTTTCCGGTAATCTCTGTTGCTGCCCATAGGGCTGTTGCTGGCCTACATCAGTTGCAACAGTTCCGGCTGTTGCTAGCCTACAACAGTTGCAACGGTTCTGGCTGTAGAAGGTCTTCCAAGGCAGGGTGCCGGACAGGGAGGATTGGCAGAACCATACTAAGGGCTTTGAGGAGTTAAAGCATAGTCTTGCGTTTTCAATAATCCTGGTTCATCCAAGCCTTAGGATCCTTCTAAGAGTGAAAACAGTGTTCCGAACGTCCTTTGCTCCCAAAGCACGGGAAGAAACTTGATGGGGGGAGAGCTATCATAAGTCCCAGGACCTGAGAGGGTAGATTGGTAACTAACCCAGCTGCACCTAGCAACAGGCTTTGGCCCTTGCCCATAGCTCTGCAGGAGACACGGAATGTGGAATTTTCAAAAGTTAAGATTCTGGTCAGTACTCTCTGGTCCTTATGCAGGGAAGGAGACCCAACCCCCCTCCCCCAGCCGGCCAGTTTTTCCTTCAGGCTAGGCAGTGAGTTATAAAAGTTAAACTTTTTAATTCTCAAAAACTACTCTTAAACGGTAGTCAGCGCAGGCCCGTGAGAGATTCCAGAGGCTCAAGTAACTCCAGACACCTCAGGAGAAGAGTTCTTACAATACATCCGAGGATAGGTCCAGTCTTTTAGGGGCTACCCTAAGTTCGTAGTGCAGTGCTATGTCCACCCACAAGCAAGCGGAAGATGTTCAGCCAGTATCAGCGTAAAATCCTGAATGCGGACTACTAGCAGGTGTCCTATAGTAGTACAGTTCAACTTCCAGGAAACTGCGTTAGGAAACGCCGGTTGGTTCCCAGTGGGGCTCACCATAGAGAAACCCTAGTTCTCCCTCGAGCATAGTTTCCGGGGAGAAGTAACTAGCGTAAGATACGCAAGGTCAAGCAGGAGGTTATCCCAGCTAGAAAATAACAGGGAAACTTGAGGTTCCCAGTTTGGGCCTGCTTTGTCACAGTCTTACAGACTTAAGCTTTTGACAACTTCAGGAGGACCAGGTTAGGCTACGACACAGGTTGTGTCCGCCTATGTTAGGAGTTCCCCCACTAAGGTAGAAAAACGTCTCTTGGCAGAGTAAGGCAGAATCCCCTTGGGTTGCTGGCCGAGCCAACTAGTATAGACGTGGACCACCCACCAGTACGGAAGGCCCTCTAAGAGCAGGTTAAATTTGCTCCATCTGAGACAGGGCGACGCTAACCTTTAGCCAAAGTCGCCTAGTGGACATTTACCCAGTCAGGTTCAAGTCGGGTAGCTGCAGTATAGATATATGCTAAAATAAATTTTGTAACAGGTTTGAATAGTGGGTCTGTCACAAGGAGAAGACTGAACTCAGACATAAGCCTGGAGTGGTGGGTGCCTCTGTTCCAGAGAATTTGGAGAAAACCTTTTCGCAAACGAGTTGACTAAGGTCCATTTGGGCCCTGTGCCTGAACCTCAGATAGGCTCAGGTCTTCAAGGCAAAAGGAAGTCCAAATTGCATACTCTCTCCCCACTTACAGGGTCATCATCGGAAGTTCCTCTTGACCTTGCCTGAAGTGGGGAAGCTTGATTAACCATAGAGTAATTAGGGTCAGTACCGGAACCTCACTGAGGGTCCCGTCAAGGTTTGCTCTTCTACGACTGTGGGAAGCACCTTCGTAACAGGAAATCGTCCTCAACGGGACAAGGGAAAGGTCCTTCCCCTGATTAGCGTCTACTGGACATCAGAAGTTAATGTTCCCGAGCCTAGGAAGGACTGCCTCCTCAGTCAGCTCAGGGGAAATGGTACATATGAAAGTTTTCTGTAATGGAACGGTGAGCTTCCTGGAATTGGGAAGCGTCATTACTAGACAACCTGCTCCACTGAGCAGACAGTACAGGACGCTGGTTTTTGTGTGGATCGAGGCTCTAAGCCTTTTACGGGTTCCCCCGTCAGGAACCAAGGATCCAAGATCCTCACCTGAGAAATCTCAGCCTACTTTCAGAGACAACGCTGGAGAAGACAAGCCCAGCGTAATTCTGGGCCTACAATAGGTAGTTGTCCCAGAAGGACACCGGTTAACTATGTATGAAAGGTGAACTGATAGCTCAAAGCTCTTGCTGAATTCGACCACTGCTACAGATGGCCAGTTTTTGGAAGGATCCGAAGCGGTATCCAGAAAGCACTCGAAAGCTTGTCCTTGTCTAGAAGGGGCCAAGCAAAAAAACAGTAGCCTAAAGCGTCCAGGAAGGTCTGAGTTACAAGTAATTTTACTTGCTGGCTAATATCTCCAGAACCTTCAAATAAAGGTTGAAAGCAGCAAGAATCCGGGTTAGAACAGAATTGTCCTAACAGGGTTTTGCTCCATAGACTTGTTCCGGGACAATCCAGAGAAAGGCAGTTCGTT
>LQNS02007215.1:20361945-20373171 GCA_001587735.2 Parhyale hawaiensis
TGGACCTGGGCCTGCAGTATTTGTCTGCAGGATCAAACGCCATCACTAATTTCCTCCATGCGGTCAGAGAGGGTGGTGTTCAAACTCCGCCCTCTTGGAGGCAACTCAACAACAACAACGAATGCCCGACTAACTTCAAACCCATCCATTACAAGCGCTGCGTAGACGACTTGTTCCTCATCTTCAAAAACCTTACCGATTCAAATCTATTGTTACAATATTTTAATAGTATATACCCCAACTTAAAGTTCACTCCTGAAAACCAGGCAAGTAATTCCATAGCATTTTTAGACATCCTAGTCGCAAATCAGGACTCAACACTGACCACTAGAATTTATAGGAAGCACACTTTTTCGGGTCTCGGAACTAGCTTTTTCAGCCACTACTATGACCAATTTAAAATAAATGCAATCAAAACATTACGGTTCAGGCATATCACTTGTCTTCTTCTTACCTAGCATTTTCAAACGAAGTAGACTCTCTCCGAATTTTCTTCACAAATAACAGCTAATCCCCCCCCCACCTTCTGGACCATTATTGCAAGCTGTTTCTAGAAAAAAGCTATTCGGCCCCAGAAGTACTAAATCTACGGTTCAAAATTAGATTTTTTCCACTCCCTCCCGTACTATTGCACAACTACAATCGCTACAATTATCTCTCTGAGAACATTTCTTGCTGAAACCCACCCGCATATAAATTTTAGTTTTTTTTAAACACATTTACTAGAGGATTCTATTTTAGATCTAAGAACAACCCCCCCCCCACCTTTGTTGTCCGGTGTTGTTTACAGGTACAGTTGCAGAAGTTTCCAAGCTTCGTATGTGGGCAGCACCGAGCAGCACTACCGTCGTTCAGGACACCTTTGCGTTCACGTAAGCTTTCTTGCGCGCACCACCACTAAAATAAACACTACCTAGGCTAACCTAACCTAGCCTAACCAAACCTACCCTTACCTAACCTAACCTCCTTACCTAACTTTCTATCCTAACCTAACCTAACCTAATCCAACCTAATCTTTCTAACCTTACCTAACCTTACCTAACGTTGCCTAACCTTATCTAACGCAACCTAACTTAATCAGCGATACAGCGAGCAGCGCTGCGCGTCAACCTGAACGCCGCTCACACGCACACAAGGTGTCGTGAACGGCGGTAGCTCCACCGGGCAGCATTCCAAGGACCGCATTGACCAACATTTAGGAATATCCAGTTGAACATATTTACCACTTGCAAAACCTGCACATTCAGCTCCTCGTCTTTGTGAAGAACAAAATACCCATGGCATCCCATTAGTAGGAGAGACTTCTCCATTATCGACTTCTCCAGCTCAATAGAACTCACAACTCTAGAATCTCTTTACATTCATAAAACTAATCCCAGCCTCAGCATAATGACTTCAGCCGTTCCCTCAGTACAATCCACAACTGTCATTTTCCCCTCTTGACTGTATGTACAAGCCTTCCGCCTCCGAAGCACCCTAGCCGTCTCGACTGCGCAAGCACTGACATTGGGACCCTCTCAAGCTTACTCCGGTCATTTGCCTGTTACAATTATCCACTATAGGATCTCTCACCCAGTTGGCGTACTGAAATAAATGATTAGTTTTATTCATTTATACCGTATCGATGTCTGTTAGACTGTTTGTCTCTTATTCTGTCCGTTTGTCTGTCTATCATCAAGATAACTCAAAAAGTTGCGAACGGATTTGGATGAAACTACAGGGATTGTTATGTATGTTAGGAGGAACAGTTGAATAACTATTGGTGTGAAGATCCGTCCATCCGTTTCTTTGTTTGTCTGCCTCATTTTTGTAAATGCCATAACTCAAGAAGTTATTGACGGATTTTCATGAAATTTAGATGAGTTGTTAGGTTTATTACGAAGAGTAAATGACTAAATTTCGGGATGATCTGTTTGTTTGTTCGTTCATGTGTTTGTTAATGTGTTTGATATTGTGTTTGTTTGTTTGTTCGTTCGTTCGTGTGTTTGTTAATATGTTTGATATTGTGCTTGTTAGCACAAATAACCTAAAATTTTCTGAGTTTATATGATATTTACAGGAGTTGTTGGAATTTTTAGATGACATAAATGATTAAATTTTGGTGCAAATCGGTTGGTTCTTTGTATGTTTGATTTATATTGGTCATAATGTTTGTTGGCAGCGTAACTCAAAAATTTATGAATGGATCTTCAGGAAAATTACAGAAAGTGTATATACTATCAAAAGGCACAAATGATTAGATTTTGGTGTTGATATAAAAAATCATGGTCTTAGCACCAATTTGAATTTTTCGTTACCGTTGCCTTGCTTAGCGGAGTTATGCGCTGCCAGAGTGCTCTAGTTAGGTTTGCTTTACCTTTGCATTTTTACCCAATCAAGCAAGTTCAAATCGTTCACAACATTTGGAAAAAATTTGTTAGATAACTGAAAAAATCATTCACTTACCTGCATGTATATTTTTTTTACTGAGTTATCATCTCTAAGCTTCAATTAAGCTATCTTATCATTATTTTCTCAGAAATTGCATAGCCGATGGCTAATTATTACTCCAACATTTACTACACTATGTTTCGCTGTTACCTGATTTTTTTTTTTTTTTTCGATTGCCTTAGCATGCGATCTCACTGTTTTCACACAGCGTTAAATTTTTATGCATGAGGAAAGCAGGAAAACACTAGTTTTATAAGTATTATCTATAGAACACTAGAGAAGAAGTACGAAAAATTATTGTATAATTTTACATTAGGAAAATATGAAAAAAGTTCACGGTTATGTTTTATTTCAGTCCTATGGAGTCCTCCCGTTGCATTCTTTGCTTCCTGGTATAGTCTACGTCGTAGGCTATATTTGCTGTATAGGTTATGTTAGGCTAGGTAACCTACATAGGGTTAGGTTTGGTTAGATGAGGTACGTCGTATACCAAGTACAAGTTCACGTTTGTCATGGTGCTGGACATGTATATTTTATTCCAATGTTGTACTTTCTATTTTTTGAAAGACTAGTTAAAAAACTGGCATTTGGCATTAACTGTTGTTGTTATGATCTGTTATGAAGTATACTCATAAAGTGCATAAAGTGTTTGACCAGTGGGTGATAATATTGAAACAGATCAGCCAATACCACTTCAGCGAAGCATTATACCGAGCTCATTCCAGTGTTACAATGAATTTATGTAATGAATGAGTTGTGACAATAAATCTTTTGAAACTATTAGGTTGACACTCGCCAAATTTTACGTAGCTGGAGTCTTCTTTTCTAGAATATTTTTAGATGCCTTCGAAATTTTTTTTTTTACACATTCTGTTCATTTATGCAACGCACACCACGACGGTTGGAACAAGACAAAGTGAAATTGCATTCTTGCTCCTAGGTCGCGAATTTGGGGATGTTGCCAACGAACAGATTTCAGGACATTAGCAACATACAATTTANTTTACACATTCTGTTCATTTATGCAACGCACACCACGACGGTTGGAACAAGACAAAGTGAAATTGCATTCTTGCTCCTAGGTCGCGAATTTGGGGATGTTGCCAACGAACAGATTTCAGGACATTAGCAACATACAATTTAATTTATAATTACATGGAAATAAATAAATTGTTCAGCTTTGGTGACCGAGTATTAGACCCTTGTGAAATATTTTCTAGGGCATGGTCCGTGCTGAGAACGTATTATTTATGCGTACCTCATGTATTAGCGACAGTGATAAAGAAAATCGCCTTCCAAAGCCCCGCAATTGCAAAGGTCCATAATTTTCCCAATGGTGCTGTATTTTTTACGATTAGGAGAGCAGGATTTGTTAACGACGCGTACGCGATGGCATAGCTTAAGGCTACATTTTACAGACACTGTCCAAAATAATAACAAATTTTATCCTTCAGAGAGTTAAAAAAAAGTTTGTAGATGCTTTGATACATATTTTAGTGTAATTATAAAAATTGTAGGACACTCTAGAGGCCCAAATGAAATTATACAGAAACAATCTAAAATGGTTGCTTATTAGCGTAATTGAATTTTGTGACGTCATAAGCCCATTTCCCATGGCGCATTACAGTTCAGCCCCGTCCCTGCGTTAACCTTTTAAAGTCTCATCATCCTTGTGATACCATAAACACACAAAGACGTCTGTAGCCTTGATTCTCTGGGTTGTCCTCCATCAAACCGACTTGAAAATCGGCTGCCAACATATTTCTACTGTTATTTTATTTCGCACGAGTGCAATAACTGGAGCTAGGTAATTAACGTTATGTCGCTTATATGCAGACTGCCTGAGTCTCATTCAGCTTACCTTTTGAATTGGCATGTGTTGGTACCCAGTAACCCAAGAAAACTCTCTAGTCTTGCGTCCAAGGCAAATTAAACGTCAATTTCTTTCGCTTAGATTTCATATATTAATTAAATGAAAACAAAATCTAATAAAGAACTGGACACACGTAGAAATATCAAAGATTCCTCCCTGCAACAGTGGCGTGACGTAATTGTGACGTCAGAGTCACGTCACAAACCTGAAAATTTAGGGGTGTAGCGCATACACCCAAATTTGACACAAATAACTTCTTGAAATGAAATGTGATTCAAAATAAAAGCTATGCGTGACGACACAACCAGCTTTTTACGGCTAGTCGGGCTAGTCGGAGGAGGAGACGACAATGAAGAACTTAGCTGTATGCACTACTAGCTGTAATGCCATGTGTGGCATTCCTTCGGTCACGTGAGAGAGGGCTGTTCTACTTTCTATTCGGTTTGAATAAAATATAGCTGAGTTGACAACTACTCGTGTAACCGTTACAGATGAATAAGCGTTACTGATTTTTTTATACAGTAACTCTGTCACGTTCTGCTGCTACTGCCATCAGAAACATGCTGAAATGCTGCGTTAATTATATGCTTCACCCACTTCCCCTTGTGTGTCTTTCTCTCTCTTTCCATTGGGGTTTTGTGTACAAAGCAAGAGAGTATACATATACTCTACATCCATCGCAAAAGAATCAATACAGTAGTACATTTCATCCAGGGTTTAATGAAGGCGAAGGGCTTACCAAATTTAATAAAACGAAAGGAATAATAATAAGCATGCTTTTTGCAATTCCATACTAATTCCGTAAATTAACGACAAATGAACGCTACTCTTACCATAATCATAACACAGTATGTCTTTTTCGCATCAGCCACTTATTGAAGCAACTCCAGTTTTGATCCAGGACATATTAGCAAAGAAACAGGACCGAAAGAGATTCGTCATCACTGACTTATTTTCAGACATGGGCGCTTGCCACCACCTGCGGCCCTTTTATAATAGTAAAATAAATTGCCGGAGTGGTCTTTCTTTATATTTGTGGTTTATCCGTAGATGGCCGCACGTGCCCATCACTGCAAATCACTTGTAAAATATACATTCTGTTTTCTGTACTTGCTATTATATATGCCATCATAAAAGACAAAATATTCAATGCCGATGCCACACGCTAATCAAAAGAACGAGTATCGTCATCTTTTCGTCCGAACGATATGTTCAACTCTCGTAAACACAGCTTTAGGTTTATCAAGAAAAAGTGTAAAAATGGTAACCATCACTATCTGCAGCTGCAGTTTGCTCCGCAAGTGCCGTCTTTCAAACATCTCATTATATTTGGAGGAATTTATAACTCAAAATTCTTTGCAAGTATGTGCTATTGAAATGGGTACATCAACGCATAGGGACGAAAAAATACCGATACTCGTTCTTTTGACTGGCGTGTGTCATGCCATAAGATACTTTGCAAAAAAAGCGAAATGGGTGTATTCCGTTTTAAAATAAATAGTACATTTAGTCACTAAATTTGGAATATATTCTACTAATTCATAAAATTCAAGTGGTGTAAAGTTTACAAAATGACGTTTCTTTCCATCAAGTGAGTTTCAACTTATGAATGTAAACATCAACTAGCTTTGTTTTTAATTTAAACAGTGGATAAAAAAGGGAGGGTCTTGCAAAGGAGTCAATCAATTAGAAAAAAAGGTTACAGAAAATCGCCACGCACTTGGCTATAAAACTAAGAAGGTTGACTGTATCAAAGGTGCATTTGATTTGTTTACTTCGAATTAGATAGTCAAATCCCATTAGCTTTAACTTAACCCGAATTTTAATCTTGGGTGGTCAATTACTAACTACTCTGTCACGAAAATAGGAGTCCACACAAGTTGTAGCTTATCGGCTAAGATTATTTCGATTGAAATAAGCTAATGGAACACGCCTTAAGCTGACTCTCTCTAAACTTATGAACAATAGAGAGCCATCGTGTCGGCAGAAGAAATAGTTTCTTGGCTCTCATAGTAGTATTCTATCTTCAGAATTCTGTTTAACATTGATAGTCCGTCAATTTCTTTAATAACGTTATTTAGGACTGGAATTCTTTCAACTGTATCTTCATAAGTGCTATTTTGTGATTTCAATTGTAATGTCCGTTTTGGTAACTTTTCTAAGTAATTACATGCTGTTACTTGCATATTATAGAAAACAACAAAATAAAGAAAGCCTATGTATTCTCAACTCTATCAGTAATGCTTCAGCAGAGCAGCTATTGGAATTTATTGACGACTCTTCATATAATGCTACTCCTACGAAAATATCCACGAATTTCTAAGAAAAAAAAGGCGCACTTGTCAAGTGTCAGTTGCAGATCTAATGTGAGCCTCCAATGAAAAATTGGTTGCTATTCTACGTTATTCAGCTTGGCTGCTGTTTATATTTGGTCGTCTACATGCACAAGCCCTGACACTCATCCACTAAAAATAACATCCACTAAGTATTCAGTTAAAAACAAGGTCTTTGTAGTGCGTAAGCAAGTAGACGTTGGATATGGTGCAGTTGGTGGAGGTTCGAACAACTGTGTTCCTGTCAGCTCTCTCAAAGTTAGCCTTGACCACTTCGTAATACTTGCCATCGCTGGAAACAAAAGAAGCCAGGTTTAGAATAGACTTCACTATAGGTCTTGGGAAGCTCGGGATCCCCTCCTTATTTGCTTTCCCAGGATCCTACTTAGGGCGAGTGCACACGTCATCCACCTCAATGCGTTCGCTCATACACTTGTCCCAATGTGTTACTGAGCCCCAGAAGTAGCAGAAAAGTGCTTTGTTATCTGAGTTTTTTTTTTACTTCTTCGAAGTTGAAGAGATATCCGTAACTTGCCAAGTTACTCTTGACGACCAAACTGACTTGACAGTAAACATTTTAATTACTTTTTGTGGCGTACACAAAGTTGTGCTAATAGTGACGTAGTAAAACATTCGGACGATTGAATGAGTGAACGCGTTTATTTGAATAACGTGTGAACTCGCTATTATTATCAATATTATAAAATTTGAGATATTTCAGCCATGCATATAAGCATTATTTAACCATGAACTAAACGCTTCTTTCTATTCTCACACACAAAATTTTTACATCCCCGTAGAAATTTCAACATCATTACTATCTTATTCTCCCTGTTCTTTTACATTCTCTCGCCTAATTGACATCAACACTGAATCTTTCCTTTTATAAAATAACTTCACTCGTCAAATATCATTTGTCTCATGTAAACCTGGTCCAAGATGATGAACCTATCTACCAAACTAGTCTTGCATGGGTACGCCTTCCATTTTCCTGTGCGACTTTGACTTTACGACTGCCGTGAACTCTAATGCGAGGGACCCGACATCGATGTAAAATATTCGATCTGATATTGTTGTTATTACATATTATTATCACAATTATGGTCCCATCTAATATTACAGTTAAAGCTAAATGAAGACTATAGCTGGAACTTTGCTACTATTTTAACACCTCACCTGAGCACCAAGCACTTCAGCTTGAGGCAGCGCACCCGAAGAGTATCGATAGCCTTCTGACTTTTATCTGAAAAGCGGACAATGTCCGGACCCCAACTCATTTCCAGACGCTCCAGGTGGGGGCCGTACCGAGCCAGCACATCCGTGAGTTGATCCACGCTGATCTTGCACTGCATCCTGTTAGCGCAGTCCAGCAACATGCCCATCTTCAGGATCCTGCCGAGATAGACACCCACCAAAACTTAGGTCTGGTTGACAAAGGAATTAACGCCAGCTCTACCACCATTTTCACGGGTCGGTCAAATGTCTAACGTAAACAATGTGTGTTTCACGCGTCATTATATTCAGCATCCTGCTCGGTGAAATCTTATCGAGTTCATAAAAGAATTATTCCCAGATACTGTATGCGTTCATTCCCAGCATAGGGTTGATGTAACAACAATAATAAACAGCTATCACATATTTGCCCTATTTAGCTGACTTTCGCTTAATGAAAGAAGGCTGTCATTTGTTGCCGGGATGCTGGTCCAGGAACAAATTTACCACAGGTCAGTTTCAGTTAACAGGATATTCGCTGATATAATACATATTTTGCACCAGGAGTCGCTTTCATGATACTAATTAAAAAACTTATAGATGACCTATCTTTTAGATTGTGCTTGACAGTAGCTTGAATAAGCTCTTACGACGTGCATAGTTTTTCAGGACAACTAAGAATCACCTTTAAGGACTATAGGTGTGTACTCCATGAAGTCCTTGCAGATACTTATATTCTGCAGTCATCAAATCTATGAAGGCTCCTGCACACGAGAGCAGTAAATGCGAAACGTTCTAGGTCCTTGATTCCTTGACTGTGACTACATTTTCATATTTTAAACGCCGACCAAGAATAGCTATACTTTTTTGCCAATTTTATCACATTGAAAATTAAAGAAGACTTTGAAGCTGTGCACTGACACTAGTCATAGTTTAAAACTGCAGCACTGGTTCGCGCTGCAAATATAGGGCACTGGACTAAAAGATGTGTACGGCTGCAGTCGACCACAGATCATCAACAGCTATGGCACCATCAACAGAAGGCTGTTATGCAACGATCCGAGCCCCTCCACCCTACCCCTGAGAAGAGTAACTACTCCCACGGCAGCTGTGTAGAAATCAAATGCGGAGTCAGCGCGTCAACTGCTACAATAGCTCGTTTGCTGAGGCTCGCGTTCGAACCTGTGACGTCCAGTCACAAGTTCGAGTGCTCATGCAGTAAGCATCTTAGATGATCAGCACTCTAAGCTCCTGCTACCATAAGGACAAAGAGAGATATTACCAATTTTTTGAACTGTAGAAGCCGAACGCTTGCCCCCTTAGGAATGATTGAATTTGGCACATGGAACTCTACGGATATCTTTATCAATATTTCATTTACTCTGGACACCTAACAAAATAATTATATTATACCGCAAAATCACAGCACCACTCTAAAAACGTAATTTGCATGTATTTTTCAAATAGCTCAAGCATATGTACAGGAGAGGTCTTTTTGATGCGGTATCTAAAGGGATATCATACTTAATGGAAAAATAATAACACCTGAAGATTATAATTATAAAATGGAGGTGACACCGTGCTGATTTCATGTTGACTTCTCAAAATCGCAGACACGTTATTTCTGCATTGTGTCCTATAAATAGTTTTGAATTCCATCGAAATTAAACTATAAAATTAAGCGTGTTCATAATTAGCGGACAACGTAAGGAAACTCTATATTTTGTACAATACAGCTCACTTTACATTATCTCAAGCAGTGGACACTTACGGGTGCTTGCGACTTAGCTAGAAGATTAAAAAGGGCCGTAAGGCAAAATATAATCCAGATTCTATTGCATTCCTCGAGTTGGGCCGCAAACGCCCACTTCTGTTATAATGTCAGTAAATAACTTATACATAACTTATTTCATTAAATGCAATCTAAAACACTTCATTTTATTAAGTAAACAATACTGGAAATCCGCTCCTACAGTCCCATTGCGGTGTTTTTTCTCTACAACATGACTGAATTTATACAATAACATAGGAAAAATAATGCCAAAACCGTGCTATTTCGTAGCATGACTGATATCTTCATTTCAGTAATCTTCAGGAATCGATCAAGTCAGAGTACCGCCCAAGACTTGCTTTCTTCTCTTAGCTATAACATATTTTATAGCATTCAGCAAATAATTGAAATAATAATAAAAAATAACGACGAAAACGCAAATTCTACTCAAAAACTTGACTTACTTGATATTCTTCGGTAGGTAACTAATAATGTCAACATATGCTAAAGACGTATTATCTTCTCTAAAATATTGCATACTTGATATTCTTCCGTATTTCATTATATAAAGAAGGGCCAAAGACATAGTATTTTTTTACAACACGACTTACTTGATATTCTTGAGAGCAGGCATGATATTGGAGAGTAGTGTGTCCGTGACCTGGGGAATGCCTGCTAGTACGCAGCCACGCAGATTGTGCCCTATTCTCGCCAGGAACTTATACAGACCTTCTTCAGACAGGTTGTCACACATCTCAAAGTCCACAGCAATGATGTTCTTCACATTGCCACGCTCCATCCAAGATTTTAGGACCTAAAAAGGCCAGTAACGAACAATGAACTCTTTCATACCTGAATTATTAACCATTTCCATAGGAATAGCACTAGTTGTAGTGTCCTTAAGCGGTGACTGCAGGCATTATAGGATTAAATTGTGAGTATATTTAGTATCTATACCATATATTGTATTACTATACCCAAATTGGTGCATATGCGTACTTATATTGAGTATTCACTACTCTGTAAAGGCATTAGATGGGCACAATGTGGGTAATGTAAAATTTTTACTTAGCCCTTTAGTTCGTGTGTAGTGCTATTCATATGTACTAGAATTTATTTTTGAAATAGGGTGACAGTACTAACTAGGAGGGAGATTAAACAAATACATCCCTTGAAATCAGGTTAGAGGCGGTGGTTCAAGGTTAACTAAAATGGCAGTTATCGGTAGCACATTCTCCTGACTAATTTTTGAAATTAATTAGTGACTAATTTAGAAAATTTTAAAGACTTTTCTTTGCAATTGCGGGGCTTTGGAAGGCGATTTTCTGTATCACTGTAGCTAATACATGAGGTACGCATAAATAATACGTTCTCAGCACGGAAAATGCCCAACAAAATATTTCACAATGGTCTAATACTCGGTCGCCAAAGCTGAACAATTTATTTATTTCCATGTAATTGTAAATTAAATTGTATGTTGCTAATGTCCTGAAATCTGTTCGTTGGCAACATCCCCAAATTCGCGACCTAGGAGCAAGAATGCAATTTCACTTTGTCTTGTTCCAACCGTCGTGGTGTGCGTTGCATAAATGAACAGAATGTGTAAA
>LQNS02007215.1:20391745-20402982 GCA_001587735.2 Parhyale hawaiensis
ATTTATGAATGGATCTTCAGGAAAATTACAGAAAGTGTATATACTATCAAAAGGCACAAATGATTAGATTTTGGTGTTGATATAAAAAATCATGGTCTTAGCACCAATTTGAATTTTTCGTTACCGTTGCCTTGCTTAGCGGAGGATGCGCTGCCAGAGTGCTCTAGTTAGGTTTGCTTTACCTTTGCATTTTTACCCAATCAAGCAAGTTCAACTCGTTCACAACATTTGGAAAAAAATTGTTAGATAACTGAAAAAATCATTCACTTACCTGTATGTATATTTCTTTTACTGAGTTATCATCTCCAAGCTTCAATTAACTATCTTATCATTATTTTCTCAGAAATTGCATGGCCGATGGCTAATTATTACTCCAACATTTACTACACTAGGTTTCGTTGTTACTTGATTTTTTTTTTTTTTTTTCAATTGCCTTAGCTTGCGATCTCACTGTTTTCACACAGCGTTAAATTTTTAAGCATGAGGAAAGCAGGAAAACACTTGTTTTATAAGTATTATCTATAGAACACTAGAGAAGAAGTACGAAAAATTATTATATAATTTTACATTAGGAAAATATGAAAAAAGTCAAAAAATAAATAAAACAAATTAATAAAATTAACAATTATAGATTTTTTTTCTCATTTTTTTTATAAAAAAAAAATCACCAACTCTGGCAGCAATAGCCCATGTTTAGTGTGGGAATGTGTAAAAATAAATATATATTAGGTTGGATTCAGTAGATTTCGGCCGATTTCGGTCGATTTCGGGTGATTTCGGTCGGTTTCAGCCGATTCCATTCGATTTCGGTGTTTATAGGAAGACCGAGCACAGATGATCATGAAGTGTTCGAATCTTCCGGGTCTCTCAGCGCTTCCGGGGTAGAACTCTTCTCTGACCTTCCTCTCCGCTGTGTCGACATCTTCGGCTATTCCACTACTTGTCTTATTGCCTCTGTTTCCTCGGCCATGTCAATGCTGCCCCTTAACGTTCTTCGCTACTTGGTAGTATAATACCATTAAGGATGATGAGACTTTACAAAGTTACGGCACGGGCTGGGGCCAAGCTGTAGCGCACCATGGGTAATGAGGCTTGTGATGTCGCAAAATTCAAGTACGCTAATGGGCAACTATTTTACATTATTTTTCCACCATTTCATTTTGGCCTCCAGAGTGTCTTACATGTCCTACAATTTCTTTTAGTTGCACAAGAATATGTATTAAAGCATCTACAAACTTTTTTTAAGCTTTCTGAAGGATACATTTTTGAAAAAAAACGTTAATGAAAAGGCTTGTATTGCCGTTGCCACACGCTATCTAAAAGAAGAAGAAGACGTCTAAACACCTGTACGCTCTCGCTTTTGCACAAAATTCAGTGATGGAGCGTGCAGCACTTTTGCGTTCCATACACTGGGAAAAGGCACGGAATTCTATCAACAAACCGCCGTAAGACATCTATCAGCGGGTGGGGCATGCAGTTCGCTTTCAGAGTTGCAACGGGTTTATTATTATGTTCAGTATATTATATCATAGAATTAAACTTAATGTTACTTTTGAAAGCATTGGATGGCATTTATTATATTATTCTGCTTTTTAGATGTATTTTTCTTATCATGGTGTTCAGTCCGTAGTCATGACAACGTCGTTAAGACGAACGGAGCGGTAAATCTTTCGACAATAGACCATTCACAGATGTGAATAGGGAAGTGCTTTTTTGAACAAGAAATTTTGCGCGTTTGTGAGAGTTTCCTTAGCTTTTTGCTAGCGTGTGTCACAGCTTTAAAAGAGCAGATGAATTCTACAGGCAAGTGCCCGCATGTGTCAGAAGCACTTTTAGAGTGAAGTTTATCGTCTTCAAGATGCAATAAAGCATGCGAGTTTTATCGAAACAATAGGGCATTCTGAAGATGTAATCATATGAGTGAATACCTCAATGTTCTTGATTTATTTTCGTCTTCTAGCAATGACCTGTTATCCTCTATAATTTCAAATCGCGCAACAAAAATTGGCTCAGATGCAAAGATTGAGCGCCGAGATAGAAGAACTTTTTTTACAACATTTGTAAGAAAAACTTTACGGGACCAGAGAAACAAATTACTTTCCTTACGGCGAAGTGATATTAAAGCAAAAGTCTATACATAATACGCACAAGCCATACAATTGCTCGGTAAAATTAGAAAAAAACATCAGCTAGCTTACAGTAGTATATCCCTGGAGTGTGTCGCAATCAACGCTTTCTGGCCCATTCTGGGTCACCGGTGCTACACCGGTGACCCAGCCTGTCCCAACCCGCGTCGCAATCATAGCTCAAATGGCGACTGCGACACGGGTTACGGTGATGTAGGTCACCAAGAACAAGCGTCTATTCTTTAATAAAAGGAGCGCGGAGCGCCAAATTCATTCAAACACGCAACATATAAACTCCTACCGCCAGAATAAGTCAATCAGATCAATTATTTGGAACTTATATAGACAAAAGTTTAATGAAAACGGAATTTCAAAATAGCTGAGCTTGCTCCGTTTGTCGCTAGATGGCGTTTTCATGGCCACTTTTCGGGTTACGTTAACCTTTTTTCAGGTTGTGGTAGCCTGGATTTGGCGTGATTGCGACACACTCCTGCAGTAGAGTAGCGTCCGACTCGCGTTAACTGAAACTTGAAAGTAAAATACCTAACCGTATTCCCCACATCTCAACTGTCTCACGGAACGATATTGTTGAAGCTGGAGAATGTTAAATCCATACTTTTTCCAATGGTGCTGTATTTTTTTACGATTAGGAGAGCAGGATATGTTATCGACGCGTACGCGATGGCACAGCTTAGGGTCACATTTTACAGACACTGTCCGAAATAATAATAAAATTTTATTTTTCAAAGAGCTAAAAAAAAGTTTGTAGATGCTTTGATACATATTTTAGTTCAACTATGAAAATTGTAGGACATTCTGGAGGCCCAAATGAATAATAGAGAAACAATGTAAAATGGTTGCTTATAAGCGTTCTTGAATTTTGTGAAGTCACAAGCCCATTTCCCATGGTGCACAACAGCTTGCCCCCCCCCCCCCTGCGTTAACCTTTGAATGTCTCATCAACCTTGTGATACCATAAACACACAAAGACGTCTGTACCCTTGATTCTCTGGGTTGTCCTCCATCAAACCGACTTGAAAATCGGCTGCCTACATATTTCTACTGTTCTTTTATTTCGCACGAGTGCAATAACTGGAGCTGCATAGTTAACGTTAAATCGCTTATATGTAGACTGCCTGAGTCTCATTCAGCTTACCCGTTGAATTGGCATGTGTTGGTATCCAGTAACCAAAGTAAACTCCCTAGTCTTGCGTCCAGAGCGAATTAAACGATCAATTTCTTTCGCTCAGATTTCATTTATTAATTAAATGAAAACAAAATCTAGTAAAAAACTGGACATACGTCAGGTTATTTTGAGTAAATCAAAACTTACATTACTCGTATATTATTCTTCAGTCAAGTTAAAGGCATTTGAAATAACTGTCCTTACTTCCCGACCTTGCATCTGTGAGCAGACTCCAGTAGCTCACAGAAAAGAGGGACTATTCGCTTGTACTTAATCAACCAGGCCAAAAGTGGTAATGATGATCAATTTATACATCGATAGTATTATTTTAACACTCGTTCATCAGTAGCCAGCGAGGCCATTGATATAGCACCCTAATGGCGATGACACACGCTAGTCAAATGAACGAATAGCTATCGTCATTTTTTCGTCCGAACGATATGTTGAACTGTTGTAAACACAGTTTTGAGTTTGCCAAAAAAAGTGGTGTAAAAGTGTTTACCGTCAGTTCAGCTTACTCCGCAAGTGCCATGAGTCAACTTTCAGACATATCATTATATCTGGGGCATTTATAACTCTAAACTCTTTGCAAGTGCGTGTTAGTTAAATAGGCACATCCATAAATTCAAACGAAAAGATGACAATACTCGTGTTTTGACTTGCGTGTGGCATCAGCATAAGTGAATAGAATGGATGACAGATAGTGTACTCCGAGGTGTCCAAAACACAGTTCATTGAAAAAAATATAGTTGTGTCAAATTTGGGTGTATGCGCTGCCCTCCTAAATTTCCAGGTTTGTGACGGTAAAATTACGTCACGCCACTGTGGAAATATCAAAGATTCTTCGCTGCAACAGTGGCGTGACGCAATTGTGACGTCACAAACCTGAAAATTTAGGGACGTAGCGCATACACTCAAATTTGACTCAACTATCATCTGTAAATGAACTGCGGTCCAAAATAAAAGCTATGCGTGACGTCACAACCAACTCTTTACGGCTAGTCGGAAGAGGAGGAGGAGACAATGAAGAACTTAGCTATATGCACTACTAGCTATAATGCCATGTGTGGCATTCCTTCAGTCACGTGAGAGAGGGCTGTGCTACTTTCTATTCAGTTTGAATAAAATGTAGCTGAGATGGCAACTACTTGTTAACAGTTTCGGATGAATAAGCGTTATTGTTTTTATACAGTAACTCTGACACGTTATGCTGTTACTGTAATCAGAAACATGCTGAAATGCTGCGTTAATTATATGCTTCAGTATATACAGTATACGTGTGAATACCATTTTCATGCAGCTGCAAAAATGGCGACTGCTGCCACCCACTTCTCCATGTGGGTCTTTCACTCTTTTTCCATTGGGGGTATTGTATACAAAGTGAGAGAGTATACGTATACTCTACATCCATCGCAAAAGAAAAAAATACAGTTCTACATTTCATCCAGGGTTTAATGAAGGCTAAGGGTTTACCAAATTTAATAAAACGAAGGGAATACCAACAATCATGCTTGTTGCAATTCCATACTAATTCCGTAAATTAACTACAAATGAACGCTACTTTCACCATAATCATTACACAGTATGTCTTTTTCGCAACATCCACTTATTAAAGTAACTCCGCTTTTCATCCAGGGCATATTAGCAAAGAAACAGTTCCGAAAGAGATTCTTCATCACTGACTTCTCATCAAACATGGGCGCTTGCGATCACCTGCGCCCCATTTATAACAATAAAATAAATTGCCGGAGTGGTCTTTCTCTATATTTGTGGCTTATCCGCAGATGGCCGCACGTGCCCATCACTGCAAATCACTTGTAAAATATACATTCTGTTTACTGTACATGCTATTATATATGCCATCTTAAAAGACAATATGAGTATCGTCATCTTTTCGTCCGAACGATATGTTCAACTCTCGTAAACACAGCTTTAGGATTATCAAGAAAAAGTGTAAAAATGTTAACCATCACTATCTGCAGCTGCAGTTTGCTCCACAAGTACCGTCTTTCAAACATCTCATTATATTTGGAGGAATTTATAACTCAAAATTCTTCCCAAGTGTGTGCTATTTAAATGGGTACATCAACGCATTGGGACGAAAAGATACCGATACGCGTTCTTTTGACTGGCGTGTGTCATGCCATAAGATGCTTTGCAAAAAAAATCGAAATTGGTGTATTCCGTTTTAAAATAAATAATACATTTAGTCACTAAATTTGGAATATATTCTACTAATTCATAAAATTCAGGTGGTGTAAAGTTTACAAAATGACGTTTCTTTCCATCAAGTGACTTTCAAGTTATAAATGTAAACCTCAACTATTTTTTATCTTAATTTAAACAGCGGATAAAAAAGGGAGGGTCTCGTAAAGGATTCAGTCAATTAGAAAAAAGGTTACAGAAAATCGCCACGCACTTGGCTATAAAACTAAGAAGGTTGACTGTATCAAAGGTGTATTTGATTTGTTTACTTCGACCTAGATAGTCAAATCCCATCAGCTTTAACTTAACCCAAATTTCAACCTTGGGTGGCCGATTACGCTCTGTCACGAAAATAGGAGTCCACACAAGTTGTAGCTTACCGGCTGAGATTATTTCGATTGAAATAAGCTAATGGACCACGCCTTAAGCCGACTTTCTCTAAACTCATGAACAATAGAGAGCTATCGTGTCCGTAGAAAAAATAGTGTCTTGACTCTCATAGTAGTACATTGATAGTCCGTCAATTTCTCTAATAACGTTATTTGGGACTGGAATTCTTTCAACTGTATCTTCATAAGTGCCAGTTTGTGATTTCAAATGTAATTATCTGTTTTGGTTACTTTTCTAAGTAATTACATGCTGTTACTAGCATATTATAGAAAACAAGAAAATAATGAAAACCTATATATTCTCAACTCTATGAGCAGTGCTACAGCAGAGCACCTATAGGAATTTATTACCGACTCTTCATATAATGCTAGTCCTACGAAAATATCCACGAATTTCTAAGAAAAAAAAAAATGATGCACATGCCAAGTGTCAGTTGCAGATCTAATGTGAGCCTCCAATGAAGAATTGGTTGCTATTCTACGTTATTCAGCTTGGCTGCTGTTTATCTTTGGTCGTCTACATGCACAAGACCTGACACTCATCCACTAAAAATAACATCCACTAAGTATTCAGTTAAAAACAAGGTCTTTGTAGTGCGTCAGCAAGTAGACGTTGGATATGGTGCAGTTGGTGGAGGTTCGAACAACTGTGTTCCTGTCAGCTCTCTCGAAGTTAGCCTTGACCACTTCGTAATACTTGCCATCGCTGGAAACAAAAGAAGCCAGGTTTAGAATAGACTTCACTACAGGTCTTGGGAAGCTCGGCATCACCTCCTTCTTTGCTTTCCCAGGATCCTACTTAGGGCGAGTGCACACGTCATCCACCTCAACGCGTTCGCTCATACACTTGTGCGAATGTGTTACTGAGCCCCAGAAGTAGCAGAAAAGTGCTCTGTTTTCGGAGTTTTATTTTACTTCTTCGAAGTTGAAGAGATATCCGTAACTTGCCAAGTTACTCTTGACGACCAAACTGACTTGACAGTAAACATTTTAATAACTTTTTGTGGCGTACACAAAGTTGTGCTGATAACGACACAGCAAAACATTCGGACGAGCGAGTCCGTTTATTTGAATAACGTGTGAACTCGCTATTATTATTATCAATATTATAAAATTTGATATATTTCAACCATGCATATAAGCATTATTTAACCATAAACCCAACGCTTCTTTATGCTAGTCACACACACAAAAATTGCTACATCCCCGTAGAAATTTCAAAATCAATATTATCTTATTCTCCCTGTTCTTTTACATTCTCTCGCCTAATTGACATCAACATTGAATCTTTCCTTCAATAAAATAACTTCACTCGTCAAATATCCTTTTTCTCATGTAAACCTGGTCCAAGATGATGAACCTCTCCACCAAACTAGTAGTGCATGGGTACGCCTTCCATTTTCCCTTGCGACTCTGACATTGCCATTACCGTCAACTCTAATGCGAGGGACCCGACATCCATGTAAAACATTCAATCTGATATTGTTGATATTAATATAATCACGATTATGGTCCCATTTAATATTACAGTTAAAGCGAAATGAAGACGATAGCTGGAACTTTGCTACTATTTTAACACCTCACCTGAGCACCAAGCACTTCAATTTGAGGCAGCGCACCCGAAGAGTATCGATAGCCTTCTGGCTTTTATCTGAAAAGCGGACAATGTCAGGACCCCAACTCATTTCCAGACGCTCCAAGTGGGGGCCGTACCGAGCCAGCACATCCGTGAGCTGATCCACGCTGATCTTGCACTGCATTCTGTTAGCGCAGTCCAGCAACATGCCCATCTTCAGGATCCTGCCGAGATAGGCACCCACCAAAACTTAGGTCTGGTTGATGAAGGAATTAGCGCCATCTCTACCACCATTTTCACGGGTCGGTCAAATAACGTCTAACGTAAACAATGTGCGTTTCACGCGTCATTATATTCAGCATCCTGCTCGGTGAAATCTTATCGAGTTCACGAAAGAATTATTCCCAGATACTGTATGCTTTCATTCCTAGCATAGGGCTGATGTAGTAACAATAATAAACAGCTATCACATATTTGCCCTCTATAGCTGGCTTTCGCTTAATGAAAGAAGACTGTCATTTGTTTTCAGGCTGCTGGTCCAGAAACACATTTACTACAGGTCAGTTTTAGTTAACAGGATGTTCGCTGATATAACACATATTTTCCACCAGGAGTCACTTTCATAATACTAATTAAAAAAAAACTCATAGATGACCTATCTTTAAGCTTGTGCTTGAAAGTAGCTTAAATCAGCTTTTTCGACGTGCATTGTTTTTTTAGGACAACTAAGAATCACATTGAAGGACTGGAGGTGTGTACTCCCTCTAGTCCTGGCAGATACTTATATTCTGCATTCATCAAGTCTATTAAGGCCACTGCACACGAGAGCACCAAATGCGAAACGTTCCAGGGCCTTAATTCCCTGACTGTGACTACAATTCCATATTTTATTCACCGAGCAAGTATAGCTATACTTGCTATACTTTCATCGCATTGAAAATTGAAGAAGACTTTGAAGCTTTTCACAGACACTAGTCATAGTTTAAAACTGCAGCACTGGTTCGTGCTGCAAATATAGAGCACTGGCCTCATAGATGCGTACGGCTGCAGTCCACCACATATCGTTAACCGCTATGTCAACATCAACAGAAGGCTATTATGCAATGATCCGAGCCCTCCACCCTACCCCTGGGAAGAGTAACTACTCCCACGGCAGCTGTGTAGATATCAAATGCGGAGTCAGCGCGTCAACTGCTACAATAGCTCGTTTGCTGAGGTTCGAGTGCTCATGCAGTGAGCAGCGTAGATGCTCAGCACTCTAAGCTGCTGCTACCATATGGAGAAAGAGAGATATTACCAATTTTTTGAACTGTAGAAGCCGAACGCTTGCCCCCTTGGAAATGATTGAATTTGGCACATGGAACTCTACGGATATCTTTATCAGTATTTCATTTACTCTGGTCACCTAACAAAATACTTATATTATACCGCAAAATCACTGCACCACTCTAAAAACGTAATTTGCATGTATTTTTCAAATAGTTAAAGCATATTTACAGGAGAGGTATTTTTGATGCGGTATCTAAAGGGATATCATACTTAATGGAAAAATAATAACACCTGAAAATTATTATAAAATGGAGGCGACACCGTGCTGATTTCATGTTGACTTCTCAAAATCGCAGTCACGTTACTTCTGCATTGTGTCCTATAAATGTTATTGAATTCCATCGAAATTAAATTATAAAATTATATGTGTTCATTATTGGTGGTCAACATGAGGAAACTCAATATTTTGTACAATACAGCTCACTTTACACTATCTCAGGCAGAGGACACTTACGGTCGCTTGCGACTCAGCGAGAAAATTAAAAAGGGCCGCAAGGCAGAATATAATCCAGAATCTATTGCATTCCTCGAGTTGGGCCACAAAGACCCACTTCTGTTATAATGTCAGTAAATAACTTGAATATAACTTATTTCATTAAATGTAATCTAAAACACTTCCTTTTATTAAGTGAACAATACTGGAAATCCGCTCCTACAGTCCCATAACAGTGTTTGTTCTCTACAACATGACTGAATTTATATCATAACATAGGAAAAATAACGCCAAAACCGTGTTATTTTGTAGCATGACTGATATCTTCATTTCAGTAATCTTCAGGAATCGATCAAGTCAGAGTACCGCCCAAGACTTGCTTTCTTCTCTTAGCTATTACATATTTTATAGTATTCAGCAAATAATTGAAAAAATAGTAAAAAAAATTTTTCTCTAAAACTTGACTTACTTGATATTCTCCGGTAGGTAACTAATAATGTCAACATATGCTAAAGACGTATTATCTTCTCTAAAATATTGCATACTTGATATTCTTCCGTATTTCATTATATAAAGAAGCGCCAAAGGCATAGTATTTTTTTTTTTACAACAGGACTTACTTGATATTCTTGAGAGCAGGCATGATATTGGAGAGTAGTGTGTCCGTGACCTGAGGGATGCCTGCTAGTACGCAGCCACGCAGGTTGTGCCCTATTCTCGCCAGGAACTTATATAGACCTTCTTCGGACAGGTTGTCACACATCTCAAAGTCCACAGCGATGATGTTCTTCACATTGCCACGCTCCATCCAGGATTTTAGGACCTAAAAGGCCAATAACGAACAATGAACTCTTTCATACTTGAATTATTAATCATTTCCAGAGGAATAGCACTAGTTGTAGTGTCCTTAAACGGTGACTGCAGGCATTATAGGATTAAATTGTGAGTATATTTAGTATCTATACCATATAATGTATGACTATACCCAAATTGGTGCATATGCGTACTTATATTGAGTATTCACTACTCTGTAAAGGCATTAGATGGGCACAATGTGGGTAATGTACAATTTTTATTTAGCCTTTTAGTTCGTGTGTGTAGTGCTATTCATATGTACTAGAATTTATTTTTGAAATAGGGTGACAGTACTAATCTAGGAGGGAGATTAAACAAATGCATCCCTTGAAATCAGGTTAGAGGCGGTGGTTTCAAGGTTAACTAAAATGACAGTTCTCGGTAGCACATTCTTCTATGGTGTTAATTTGAAATTAATTAGTGACTAATTTAGAGAATTTTCAAAACTTTTCTTTGCAATTGCGGGGCTTTGGAAGGCGATTTTCTTTATCACTGTCGCTAATACATGAGGTACGCATAAATAATACGTTCTCAGCACGGGAAATTCCCCGTAAAATATTTCACAATGGTCTAATACTCGGTCGCCAAAGCTGAACAATTTATTTATTTCCATGTAATTGTTAATTAAATTGTATGTTGCTAATGTCCTGAAATCCGTTCGTTGGCAACATCCCCCAAATTCGCGACCTAGGAGCAAGAATGCAATTTCACTGTCTTGTTCCAACCGTCGTGGTGTGCGTTGCGTAAATGAACAGAATGTGTAAAAAAAAATTTCAAAGGCATCTAAAAATATTCTAAGAAGACTCCAGCTACGTAAGATTTGGCGAGTGTCAACCTAGTAGTTTCAGTGGATTTATTGCCACAACTCATTCATTGCACAAATTCATAGTAACACGGGAATGGGCACGGTATAATGCTTTGCTGAAGTGGTATTGGCCGATCTGTTTCAATATTATCACCCACGGGTCAAATAGGCGGTGCACTTTATGAGTATACTTCATAACAGATCATAACAACAGTTAATGCCAATTGCCAGTGTTTTGACTAGTCTTTCAAAAAATAGAAAGTACCACATTGGAATAAAATATCCATGGCAAACACCATGACAAACGTGAAATTGTACTTGGTATACTACGAA
>LQNS02007215.1:20492254-20507348 GCA_001587735.2 Parhyale hawaiensis
GCCAAGATTAGCGGGAGAGCTACCTGTAAAAAACAACACGAACGGCAGAAATATTGCAGTGCGGCCGCGGCGAGCAGGTCAGTACACACCTGCTTTTTTGTTGGAGGGTCTCGTCTGTCCTTCCTTCTGCATGTACTTGGTTGGTGTCGTTTTTTTCGTTTTCGGATCTAATGAGAATTAATTGATTTTGTACGGCAACGTACCTTTGGCAGTTTGATCGTTTCAGTGGTTCGTCTTTGCAGTCAATGACAACAATAGGCAATGCTGTAGTACTTGGTTTTGTTTTGATTGTTTTCATGTCGAATGATGATGAATAAAGTTTACTTGCTATCGTACTTGCTTCTTCTCCACCATTTGCCTTCACGTTAATGGCAAACAAGAGCATTACTTACCTACTTCTAATGGCAAATATACTCCTGATCACAAGCTTAGGGCCAGCCGAAAAGCTGACAAAATACGATTTTGCAGGCTAGACGACAAAATTTTCTATTTGATGTTTACTCATTATTAGAAATAAAGGATGAAGAAGACAAACGATTTTTGTCTAATCAGTTCAGTATAGAAAATCACATTCTTACGTAACTGAGTTGCTTACCAGCTGTTCAGAAAATTACGGCCAGGTCGCTTGGAGCGGACCTATCGGGGTATTCATGATTTCACTTCCGGTACAGATAGACACTCATGGCGTAAAGGTGTCACGATGTAGAGGTCCGCAAACTATCCTTTCAACTTTGTAAGATGAATGAGTTTCAGAAGCAAGGTTTGCGATAGCACGCAATAGCAGCAGAGGTTTTACTTAGTAACACAGGGGTGTGCAACTTCCTGGAAATTCTTGACAGTCGTGGAGCAGCGAAAAGTACTGTTCGACATAAAAAAAATAATTTCATAAACATGAGTAGAAAATTCTGTAAAGTTGTCCATCAAGACAGGGGACAATGTTTTAGACAGATTGAGACATTCACTAAAGCCGACTTACGCAAAAAATTAAAAAATGAAAATGCTTCTACAAGGATCTCA
This sequence comes from Parhyale hawaiensis, assembly GCA_001587735.2. Taxonomy (NCBI): domain Eukaryota; kingdom Metazoa; phylum Arthropoda; class Malacostraca; order Amphipoda; family Hyalidae; genus Parhyale; species Parhyale hawaiensis. The sequence continues at coordinate 20,493,272 of LQNS02007215.1, forward strand.
TTTACTTCCACGTCACAAAGTAGACCGTTTAAAGTCTGCCAGGGAGTACCAAGCATATGACATTGAAGAGTAAAACAGAGGAAGAAAAATTAACTTAGACAGTGCCGATAGCTTCCGATGTTACTGGCATGACAAAGAGCTGCCCTCAGAAATATTTTCTATGCGACACGGTAGGCCGGTGAGGGAGGTTATGTGCGGTGTAGGGTGCCTTTTCTCCCACAGGTGCAATGGAACTTTAGGTTCTGCACGGACGTTAAGCAGCGGCTGGTTACACTGACGTGTTACAGAAAGCATCTGTTACGACGAAGGGCCTTCGTCTGTGCTGTGATGGATGGTTCGCTCGGTAAGATAATGCAGCAATCCATAATGCCCGGTTGACCATGGCTTTCTTTTAGGAGACTGTTGTCTCACGATTCTATCATCCTACCTGTTCTCTAGATCTGAATCCGACAATGGAATGTCTAATGGACAACAATTTGAGACAGTACGTAATCTTTGTGTCGTTATTGAATATCGCTTGGAGTTAACTTCCCAGAACCTTTTGGAAAACTCCATTACATGTATGCCGCAAAGAATTGTTGAGCTTATCACCCTTCCTTTTATGAATTACTCTGCCCTTCTCGTAGGAGTAGCATTATTCGAAATGTTCCACATAGACCGCGCTATGAGTGGCTTCGGTGTTCTCCTCGCACTGCCTTTGATTTTTTGTTTTTTAACATCCAAGAGTAAGAAAGAGACGTAATATATGAAGATCTTCAATGTTTTCGCTGTTTTTTTTTTTTTTGTTTGGATTATAATTTTTCTCATATTAATAGGACACCACGTTTTGAATACTGGTAGCAAACATATGTGGTTGAACTTGATTTGCTTCTATAGTTTTAAGAAACATATCGCTTATTTTATGGTAAATATTTTGATACACGATTATTCGTAGTTTATGTCAATATTCACCCTGATAAAGGTACTAATGACCTGTACCGGAAGCTTGTCCAAATATAAGCTAAAGTTTGTATGTGTCATTCGTAGCCAGTTATAAGAAGCAAAATTAGCCGTTACCGGCAATAAACACGATGGCCAAGACATCGAAGTGACAACTCGTCATCAATATGCTTGGGCGCAGCATCTACCCGCCTCTTCTATTTCAAGCACTGAAATTGATGAGCGCCAATCTTTTCACTTTAGTAAAAATTGCTGCAAAACAATCTAATTTCAAACTAACCAACATCTGTCGTCAATAAATGACAGTCTATCCATGATGACGGTAGACTCAGGAGAAACTAGCATCCAAAAGTGACGTCATCGATGACGTCAATATCGACGAACGGTACAGCTGAACAGCCTATGAGTATTTCAGTTAATTTTGCCAGAAAATTCGTTGTTAATTTCAAATTTCATCCCTTAAGCTCTTGAATAAACGAAGAGAACATATACTAATTGAACAATAATCAATTATCAATAGATAATTGCAGTGGAGACTGGTGGAAACTTTCACAACACCAGAGGCAAATATGGGCCGGTTTGGCTCCCTGGTTTAACTTCTTCTTTGGAATGAAGCATTCCTTATTTAAATTTAATCTTCAGCTGACAGTGCTTCCCACAAAACATATTTTAACATATCACCGTATTTTTTCTACTTAATTCATTCAATCTCCCGCTCCTGACTGGTCAGCTACTTGAGCTGTACCCGTACACAAAACACGGTAAAAAGGTTGGCAAGTACAGAGAGTTTGAGCAATAACTGTTGCTATAGTTTCGCTGCGTCAAGAATATGACACTGCTAACATTTTTGGTTAGCATTAAAAGCCCAACCTATACGAAGACCTGAGGCCCGACCCTGAAATGCTTCTATTCATCGGTAGGACGTCATTCGGCGACATGCGGTCACTGTTAAGTTTCATTTTAGTCCCATTGAGTTCTCCCGTTACACTCTTCGCTTCCTGGGCTGGCTATAAAAACAGTTTGTGCATTTGCTTCCGGAGTGATGGAAAACGGGCTATCCAATACTGTATGTATTGTTAATTATACGAGTTACATCAACAGATATACACGCAACGATTGCATTACATTGTTTAATTACCCTATAACGTCCGAACAACAGGAACCCTGATGAATTAAATCTAGCGGTATACCTGCCATAAATAACAACCCAGTCATACCGGACGCACAACTGGATTTGAAAAACACTAACTGTAACCTGAAATATGATCGTTCTAAGTGGTTGTTGATGAAAGAAAATACAGTCGACCTAACTTCAGACGTGCCCTACGAATAGCGTTTACGCAGCATCACTTAATCACCACCATAACAGTGAGTCGATTCCCGTGGTTGTATTGTCAATGCAAGCCTAAACAGCTGCGTATGAGACACTGACCTCAACGAATGATTACTGACTCTATGAAACGTAGTTCGATAAATTGAAAGTCACTAACCCAATACCCTAGTTTTAGTACATGATTGTTGCGTCCAATGATTTTTTCAAGTTTGCTTTACGTGTTCGGTTGGTTTCTATTGCAAGTTCTTATTGTGCTGCTTCCAGATGGCGTAAATTTGTAGTAGAGCTGGTTAAACTTTGTGATATGGGTTCGAAAGAAATTATATTGTGGCCTACGCTAATGCAGGGAAGAGATTCTTGAAGCTTCATACTGCCTGCTAAAATATATACGTGTAATGTGTGTGTATATACTGCATATATATATATATTTGAATCACGTCATAGTAAAAAGGAAGGCTCCCAGCCAGAGAGACTGAATGAGGCCCATTAAACCTCCTTGCTCCAACTTCCCGCTGTACCTTCCAATTGCTTTGGGGCTCTTATTAGTTCTAGTGCTTTTCAGGTTGTGATTACGACACGAACTGTTAGCGGCGGCTGACGCTGGTGCAACACGGGTTACCTCGGGGTTGCGATTACAGCACTCCTCTGTTGTGCATTCCACGCAGTACAGAAAGTGCAAAATTTCATGACAAATTATGTTTCCACTACTTCTCTATCAAGGTACATGCACTTCCCCCACTTTATGCGACATAATTCGCTTTAACGGGGTCCGAAATTTCGATCTTGAGCATTGAAGTCACCGATTTGGATCAATTTTCAGGAGATAATCTCGAACCGTTTCGCTATAACCGGTCGGAAGCTCAGTCCTACCAATCAGGTTAGAACAAAGTAGGTTGTTAAACCAATATGCATAAATATGGAACGCATTTAATTAGTTATTGGATTATTTTATAGATGTGGAGCACTTGGGTAAAACTATTTTATTAAAGGCGCCATCGATTGAGGCAGATTCATCGCTATAAATTAAGCTTATTAGTTTTATTTTTACGGAAACTCCACTCATGGGTGTTTATTTTGCCAGGTACCTTTAGAGCATGTTGGATTCGGTTCAGAATCTAAGCCTTCGAGGTTCGCCTTGTCAAAAATTTAAGACAGAGGCTTTGACTTTGCAGCCCTGAATCGTGCTGCACGTGTCATGGTGATGACACACGCTACCTAGTCAAAAGAACGAATATCGTCATCTTTTCGTCCGAACAGGAACGTTATGGCAATGACACATGCTAGTCAAGAGAACGAGTATCGTCATCTTTTCGTCCGAACAGGGACGTTATGGCGATAACACATGCTAGTCAAAAGAACAAGTATCATCGTCTTTTCGTCCGAACATTATGCTGAACTCTCATAAACATAGCTTTGCTTTAAGATTGCCAAGAAAAAAGTAAATATGTTCAGTTCAGTTTGCTCCGTAGGGGCCGTCAGTCACCGAAACTTCCGGACATCTCATGATATCTGGGGGACTTATAACTCAAAATTCTTTGCAAGTCTGTAATATTTAAATAGGCACATCAACGCATTCGAACGAAAAGACAACGTTACTTGTTCTTTTGACTAGCGTGTGCCATCGCCATTATGCTGAACTCCTGCAAACATAGCTTTGAGATAGCCAAGAAATGGTGTAAAAATGTTTACCGTCAGTACAGTTTACTCCGCAAGTGCCGTTAGTTAACTTTCGGACATATCATTAGGCCTATATCTAGAGGGATTTATAACTCAATATTCTTTGTATGTGTAAGTTATTTGAATGGGCCCGTCAACACATTCGAATGAGTAGATGACGATAGTCGTTTGTTTTTACTAGCGTGTGTCATCGCCATTAAGGACTTTTTACATTGACGGTGTCCTAAGTTAAAGAGTGTGAGGGTCAATGCCTGAAACCCAATTCAATAGGTCGAAGCCAGGGCACCAGTCTGAAGTTAAAAAAAAAAAAAAATCAGGCCCCGGAGGATTAACTTCGGTGCCCAATTGAACACGCCCCTATTTAACCCATTAACTGCGAATGGCAGAAATATCCGTTCCCGAAACTGTAGTAATAAAAAATACGCATTGCCTACCGCAGTTGATGGGTTAAGTTCGAATTGGGATAAGTTTGCAATGTAGCTTTGAATTTGAAACTACAACAGAGATAATCAGTTTTATATTGACTCATGAAACTCCATCCTACGCTCTGATTGCCATTCTGACAAGTTACACCTAATGAGATTAATTTCTCCTAATGGAACTTCAACAGTCGATGATTTCGTAGGTCAGAGAAGCACCCAACTTACACCAGAAATTTTGAATACAAGTCCAAGGGCATCATCATTCCCTTGTACAAGGCGTTAGTGCGGCCACACTTAGAATTTGCGGTTCGATTTTGGTCGCCACAACTGTGTAAAGATATCGATAACATGGAAAGAGTCCAACGCAGAGCAATAAAATTGATGCTTCAGTTGCGAAGTAAGCCATATGAATGTCGCCTTGAAGAACTTGGTCTGATCTTTCTCGAGCAAAGACGACTCAGGGGGTAACTAATAAAAACATTCAAGTATTTGAAAGACTTCAACGACGTGCCTATAACGGGACTTTTTGAAAGTGGCGTTAATGATCGCCTGCAAAACAACGGTCAAAAACTTTATCATAAAGTTCGAAAAACAATCTTAAGTCAGCAGTTCTTTCCGCATCTCATAGTGAGCATTTGGAGTAGACTTCATTTCGACGTTGTCGGTGCGGAGACAGTCAACGCTTTTAAAAATCGTTTTGACATACATTGGGAGAGACATTCTCCACAGATAAGAACTCCTCCTCCGGGAGTCGCAAACTCTTAACGGCCAAAGCTTCCGAGGCCACCTTAATCCATCTTCTTCTCTCTTTCGCTTCAACTACACAGTTTGACGTCTCTAAGCTCCGCATATCAGCAGCTATTGATTGTGTTCGCGTGCATGCATGATTTTATCTTTGACTGAGATTTTCCCCCCGTTTTTCTTTCTTTTTTCCTCAGTCATCTATCTACTGCTGCTCAGAGCTCAAAGAGATAGAGAGCCGGGGCGTAAGTACCGGTGTATCTTTGGAAATGGGCCTATTGGTTCGTCTATTGCCGCCTATCTAATCTAAACCCCTAAACTATCAATTGTCAATCAAAATTGTGTATATATATTTCAGCATTAAATATTCTTGATTTTAAATAAGTGCCAGAGCTTGCACAAGGGCTTTCCATAAAAATTTAGCCTAGCTATGATCTGTGGTTCGAATGTATTCAAATAGTCGATGTCAAATTCAACCATAGTGTATAAAACATAGTCTCTATAGATTTTGAAACTCAACTGTGATTGCATTTCTTTAGCAAATGCACTAATATTGGTCCCCGTATCGTATGCTGTGCCTCAAAGGTGTGTTAGGCTAGGTGGGTTAGGTTACGTCAGGGTACGCACGATCGGTTCAGCTAGTATAAATGCCATGCCTAACTTAGGCCGAGTTCGCACGTCATTCATATCAACACGTTCACTAGTCCGAAAGTGTTAAGCGCTCCAGAAACAGCAGAAATGTTCGTTGTTTTCTTAGTTTTATTTGCTCCAAATTTGAAGAGATATCCGTTACTAGCCCAGTGACTTTTGCAGAGGAAACTGCTTTGACGGTCAAGGAGGTTTAATAGATGCAGTAAGCCCGGAACTTCGTCAGTGAAACTCAAGTTTCCGGTGTGGCTGCAGCCAGTCACCGTATGCACCAATCACATAGTTACCTCCGCCGAGGAGGTTATGTTTTCATTTGGTCTGTCACCAAGATAAGTCAAAAAGTTATGAACGGGTTTTGACGAAATTTACAGGGATATTTAGGTATGTTAGGAGGAACAGATGATCAACTTTTGGTGAAGATTCGTCCATCCAATTGTTTGCTTGTATGTCTGCCTCATTTTTCTCAATGTCATAACTGAAAAAGTTAGAGATAGATTTTTATGAAATTTACATGAGTTGCTAGGTATATCCCAAAGAATAAATGACCAATTTTTGTGATGATCTGTTTGTGTTTGTTCGTATGATTGTTGCTGCGTTTGATTTTCTGTTTGTTAGCGCAATAACTCAAAAAGATTTGAGTGAATCTTTATGAAACTTACAGAAATTATTAGTACTGTTAAAAGACATAAATGATTACATTTTGGTGCAGATTGGCTCAATTGTTTCTTGTTTGAGTTGTGTTTGTAATAATGTTTGCTACGCTAAAACTCAAAAAATTTTGAATGGAACTTTATGATATTTACAAGAGTTGTTTATGTTTGACATATGTTTGTCATAATGTTTGTTATCAGCATAACTCAAGCAGTTATAATTACAGAACCTGTTAATACTATTAAAAGGCACAAATGATTAGATTTTGGAGTTGATACAAAAGAAATCATGGTTTCAGAGCCAATTTAAATTTTTCCTTACCGTTGCCTACTTGGCGGAGGTATGCACTCTCGGAGTGCTCTAGTTATTAGTACATCAGTGTGTGTCTGCTGTCCCCCCGTAAAAACTCCTTGCTCCCGCGTCACTCCCACCAATGAAATTCACGAATGAGTCACAGCCACACAAGAAAAGTTGAAACGCATGCTTAGCTAATTTATTGTGCAGGGCTCCCTCCTCCTCTATTAAACCTCCTTGCTGACGGTAAATATTTTAATGACATTTGGTGGCGACACAAAGTTATGATGACAGTGACGCTATAAAACATTTGGACAAGTAGATGGATGGACATGGTGAGATGAATGACGTGTAAACTGTGCATTAGACTATCAGAAATTTTAATTTTGCTGCATAAAATGGAGTTTTCAGTTGGCTCAACGTAATGTAGTATCTTTTGGCACTTGCCACACGATTCAAAGAAGTAAAGCCACAACTTCTGTCCAAATAAACCAGAGCCTGGCACGATGGCCATGGGAAGGACTACTATGCTATGATGAAACATGGCAAAAATCCATCGGCGTTAGCGATTGTCCGATGGAAATCGTATCAAACAATCGGCGATGGCAATTTTTTCCAACCGGTATGGTCTTATGAGGAAGATTGGCGAGGGCATACGATGGGCATCGTCATCGGTTGTGGTTGTAGTTCCGATGCCGATGAAATAATGAAATAAGGCTAAAACTACAGTGAGCAGCCTTACGAGTTTGAAACATTCATTTTTTTAGTAACATAAAATCAAAGAGGGGGTTACAAAGTTTATCTTAATACATTTTCCAGATTTAACAATGCCAATCAATAACCTGGGCCAATATGCACTAAACCATCGCGACGCTAAGGAGAAATTTCTTCCCTAAACTGCTTAAATAGCCATTTCCTGAGGACAACTTAAATCCACCAAATTTTCAATACATAACGCAATTTCAAAGCCACTTATTCTGTATTTAGGTTCTTCTGAGTCGAAATGCTTAAACTCTTCATTTGTCCGACATCGAACAATCACAGCGCTTGTTACATATGAAATTTGAGCTCGAAATTAAAACACTGAGGAATCAGCTGGTCGCTTCTGTTGTGCGCATGAAGCAAAGAACGCAACGTTTTGCTCTTTGCTTCCTGGTTGTGGTTGTGTCTGCTCCGCAAACATATTTCTTTGCTTTTGAATCCATACTACGCTTTATACTTCAGCGAACAAAGAGATAATAAATGAAAATTGTTTTGAATACAGAGACCGTTTCTTTGCATCGATTCGTTAGCAAAGCAAAGGCTGCAAATGTTGGGCGGCTCACAGGTGTCAGAAATAAAGCGCCGTATGCAGTACTTTTAAAACTGTGTTTACGCAAAAATTCAAACATGTGCATGAGAAAGTTCATCGATATCTGTCAATTCTAAGCACTCGTAAAAAAGGGCCATACGTCACGTTTTACACACTTCTACAAAACAAAGTTCGTTAAGAAACAGGCGGTATTCTAAATACTTTTATAGTCGGATTGCTGACCGAAGCGAGGAGGGCATCACTCAGTTGCACCTATAGAAGCTGTACACTAAAGTTTTCTAATATTCCCAAGCAGTAAAAGTTACGACGCGTTATACTGCTCACTGAAATAAAATGATTATTGTGTGAAATCAGTTTCATTTGCAGCCTTAAATATTAAGTAAATTTTGAAAAACCCCATCGGAGTGCCAAGGAAGCTGCCGGAGGTAGCAGCAATAAATTGTTGCCAGAGGTGCGACGTAAATTTCACTATAGATCCGAAGATATGATGTCGCGGGTGTGCCCATGCCCTGTTGCGCATCGCCCTGCTAATGGAATTGGAATTGGACTGCAAATAGAGCGTTTACATAAACAAAACTAACAGATGATTTTTTTCGGGAAATTCTTGTGAAAATGCTTGGAAAACATTAATACTCGTTTGAAAATAGCATACAGGCCGAGGTTAAATAAGATTTTACTTTTATTCGATGTTTGTGGTGTGAGATGTTTGCATTTTTAAAATGTGTTAATGCGACGGTCCATCTTTGATTGTGACACCCTACGATGGCTATCGCCAGCGAATATTTCATCGTGGGTCATTGCCGATAAAAATTAGCGATTTTTGGTTCCGATGCCGATGGAGCGATGGAAGCGCCATCGATTTTACCATCGTAACATAATCGGCGATGCCGACCTCTGCAAATTACGGACAAGTTCTGTTCCCAGTCTAACGTTTCCTGCCATGCCTGTGTACAAATAATATATGAATGGTCATACGTGACGTCACGAGGTGTTTTAGTTTATAATGGTGTCAAACTTTTAGCTTTGCACTGTAGGAGTTGCCGTACGGTAACGATGGATTAAATGATTCATTACTTTGTTTCAGGAATACCTCTACACCGCTTCATGTACCACTATTTACAATTTAAATAGTGTAGGTAATTACATATTTTATAACAGGTCATGTATACGGATAACATATATGTATCCTATGCCATTGCATTCTGTTGAAGCTTCTGTTGTAGCAATACAGTGTTATATTCTAAGATTGTGTGAATTGTAACGTTACCTACGATACCTACTATTAGCATCATTTTAACGACATCCTTTAAATCAATTGTTCTGGAACGATTGTTCCCCAAACTTATCCGTGCTTGGTACCTCTAAAAGACTTTCGCTGTATGCTTGGACCCCTACAAAATTAATAGCTCATACGATGACAAAGAATTTAAATTATCTCAAATTACGCCACAAATTCATTCAAGTTTATTTCTGAATGACGTTGAAAAAATCTAAAGTTTCACTACCCTCCTTGACTTGAATGCACCCAGCTGCAAATTCAGGTCTGTGCAGTTGTATATATAATTTGCACTTCGTTTGCATTTGCATGGCTAGGGCATCACAGATATAGACAATGAGAGAACAACCATAGAAGTCACTTAAAGCTGATCAAAATATATTCTTACTGTCATTAACTTTACAGTATAACCTTACAGTTGGGGCCTTCGGCCTCGCACCAGAGTTTGAGCAGTTGTAAATTTTTCTTAGAATAAACCCTGTCTAAAAGCATACAACTAATTGCAATAAAGAATATTATTATATGGACATGAATCATTTTTGCGGTTAGATAATCACATAAAATAACTTGAAAAGTTTCTATATAAGCATATTTTAATAAAATATATTTCGAAATCATAGAGACTTTTAAAAATACTATGGTCTCCTATAAAGAATAGCAGGATTAGGTTTTCTTCTTTGGATAGAAAAGAAAACTCACAAGTTATCTTGATGGATAACTGCTTAAATATTTTCAGCTCTCTTTTCTCCTCATACTGCTTCCGAATTTTTGACTTCACTGATGTTGCGCATCTACTTATTTACATCCGCCTAAGTAAATACGAATTCTGAATTTCGACAGCTCTATAAGGAATCGAAAAAAGTGACATTTATGAATTAGTCCCTTATAAAGTGATAAATATAATATACAGACACAAGGAACTGATTGCTTTGTTATTTCAGCGCAGGTTTCAAAAGTTTGCTCTGAGCAACTTAGCTGCAACTACTGCAGAGTTTGTTAGGAGTGGAAGGAAGTAAAATTGACTGGATGTGAAACGTTTATCCCAGTTTCATGAAACAATAAAATATCGAAAATTGTGCTTAAGTTATTTAGCGCAAGTACCTTTATTTAATTTTTAAATTTCTCCTATTTCTACCTTTAAAGTATATATGCTTAGTGCTTTGAAAACATTTTGGAAAAATTGAACTAACGGCTGGTGCACACAATAGTCAAAAGAACGATTTTTTTCAGCTAATCGTCCAAATGTTTGTTGAACCCTCGTAAACACAGTTTTGAGCTTAGAAAAAAGAAGTGTGTCAAAATGTTAGCCGTCAGTTCAGCTTTCTCATCAAATACTGTTCGTTAAGTTTAAGATATACATATCTTCAGACTTGGAGGAATTATAGCTCAAAGTTTTTCGCAAGTGCAGAGTGCTTAAATGGACACAGCAACGTATTCAGACGCAGAAATGACAAAACTCGTTCTTTTGACGAGCGTTTGTACCAGCCATTATGCAAAATAAATTGTCAGTGCTTACTGATTCTTCGACGACTCAGATGATCCTCAACAGCGCTTTCTCTCAGCCAATCAGAGGCCACGTACACTCGTACAGCTTCATCCAGTCCCGATCAGAGGCCGCAGTTGCCACGCTATGCTGTATTTTGTTTAATTTGAATGGGATTTTATGGACTTATATTTTATTACAGTCCACTGAAGCAAAGCTAAACCGAGGATGTGTGCGCGACAGTGTCGGTTCGTATACGTGTATCTTGTTGGTGTAGCTGATCGATCGTTCGAGCGTGTTACTCTGACGCTTGAACAGCAGAAAACTGTGCTGCTTTTCTCGTGCTAAATTTAAATTATTACAAGTTTAAAAAAAGACCAGAAACATTACTATCGAAACTTTCAAAGCCTACTGACTTGATGAGTGACAATTTAGTAAATTTTGTGGCAAATACACAATTGCGTTTGCGAGCACACAAGAAAACATTCGGATGATATCGCTGAGAAAAGACTGTCGTGGAAACCAGCCTATTTGGCATGCTCTCACGATAGTCAAATGAACGTGATCTTTTGGCTAATCATTTAATGTATTATTATTATTTTTTTGTTGACACAACTGTGTGTCTGTTATTAGATTTAGTAAACAAAATATTAACCGCCAAGGCAGCTGGCACGAGCAACTGCCACTTTTCATATATCGGATATCTTTTCAAATTTGGAGTAAATTAAAACTAAATAACCACGCATATTTATTTCCGCTACTAAAAAACACAGCTATGCATTCCGAAGATGAGCACAACGCACGTAAAAGGAAAGACTTTAGGGTGAATCCACCTATCAAATAAGTCCAATCTATCCCCAGGAGCGTCAGAATGAGTCGCAGGGGCTCCGCTTTTGTCAAAACACACTCTGCGTGGGGGGGGGGGGCAGTTACGAGCCCCCCGGAACTCCAGACAGGAACGTTGGTTTTGCCCCTTTCAATCACGTAGCAACTGACAGAGGTCCCCTCATTATGTTGAGCTGGTCTGCAAACTCCATTTTAAGGAGGGAGTCTCGCTTGCAAACGATTAAGGGTCAGTTCGAAACGCGATCCAGCTAGTCAAAGCTAGAGTACCAGTCTGAAGTGCCTCGTTATTTCGGTATATCTTCCTTCCAGTTTCTTTATTTTTACAAAATTGTTTATTTAATTCTCTTTGGATTTCCGCCCGTCTTTTGTGTTTCTTCCAATTTTTTAGAGTATATTTTTCCTTGCTGTTTGCACTACTTCCTTTCCTGATTCCATTCTTTTGTTTTGTTGGTGCATAAAATTACTGATCTCATTCTCTTTGCCTTTTAAATTTTCCTGTTTTAGCGCTCAGTCCGTTTTTTCTTCATTGTATAATAATAATTATTACGAAGCGTTGATTTTATAATAATAATATATACAACAATAAAAATTTCAATGTAGACACAACTACTAATCCGAAAGCAAATCATCCAGTACATATTATACAAAATTATATTTTAGAGGTATGGGACCCAGCGAGATACAAGATCTTGTCTATCCTATCCCGTTTGGCTCCGCGTGTTGTTCACGCTGTAGAGAAAACGCACGCAGCGTGCGCAGCAGCTGTTATGGCTGTGGCGGCGCTCCGTCGGACAGCACCGACGAAAATAAAATGAACTGCAGTGACCGCCTCTCTTGTTATATTTAGAGGGCGTGGAGGCAGAGCCAGCTAACGACCACTCAGAGTCGAGGTAGTTACCTGACTCGTGTTTTGTCTTTATTTCACGGTCGGTCTCGTTCTCTTTGTTGTCGGTCACTCACGGGCCCTCATTTTCCGCCCGTTTACTCACTTACTTTTATTAGAAAACTTGTGCCCTGTAACTCAGATGGAAATTGTTACGAGGGGAAAGAGAAGACGACAGAGCGAGAGAGGAGGGTGATGAAAATTAGTTGGTTAGGGTATGAGAAATTACAGTAATGTTACGTCGATATCGGTCTACATGAGCATAAACAAAATGGAAGACAATGAAGGCGGAAACCTGAACGTTCTTACACCCAAAACATTATTACTACTGTACTGTATTTTGTCATCGTTGTAGTGTAGCCATCCATTAGAAATGATCGGGAAAAACTGGTAAAGGCAGCGCACTGACTGCGTTTCTACATTGCACCCTATGAGACCCGGCTTTGAGTCTCGGACGCTACGCAACAAATTTACATGGCATGGAGCACTATGGCACCGAAAGGCGAAGGGATGTACCCACCTCATTACTCGAAAAAGTTTGTGATGATGGCGCAACTCCTTCTGTCTCTTTTTGGACGGACAGACAAACTCAACGTCGTCATTTTTTATGGCCAGTTAACTCTAGTTTCTTGGCATTTTTCACATTTCGGTCAAACACTTGACTGTCCGAAAGAGAGTTTGATGATGGTTATCTCCTTCTGCCTCTTTTTGCGTGGACAGACAACAATTTCAACGCCGTCATTTTTATGGTCAGCTAACTCTCGTTTTTCGGCATTTTTAATATCTCAGTCAATCCACCTGACTGCCTGAAAAAGATTGTGATGATGACTCAACTCCTGCCTCATTTTGGGTGGACAGACAACAATTTCAACCTCCGCCGTCATTTTTTATGGCCAGCTAACACTGGTTCTTTGACATTTTTCACATCTAGGTCAACCCACTAGACTACATGAAGAAAATGATAAACATTGCTCAATTCCTTCTCACTCTTTTTGGGTGGACAGAAAAAATATATAAATAATATAATATATACATGCTTAAGTCTTCAACGAAAACATCACTACCGCTCTTCGCTCCGCTCGCGAAGCTAGCGATAACACTTGTCAACAAGCATTTTCTAGGTGAAATTCTTCCAACTGTATGTTGATAAGCTCTACGTTGTGATTCCAGACCTGAAGTCCATTTTGAATGATCACGTTCCTCCAGTTTCATGGAATTTATTGAGCTACCTCTGTTGCCTTCACCTGGTTTTATCTTCAGTTCTCTTCTACTTCTGTGTGGGGATGTGGAAAGTAGCCCGAGACAGGGTCGGGCTCGAGGGTGTCGTCTGCTTCATTGTAATGTTAAATGACTGAATGCGAACCTCACTAAGCTCGACTTCGTGTCCCGTGGTGCCGCTGTTGTGCGCGTTAGGTGGATTTGCGCGATCGATCGATCGATCGCGCTGCCCGTTTGGTGGATCGTTCAAATTTTAAAATGGAAAACAAAAAAAAAAAAAAACAGTCTTTGCCTCCCCTAACCTACCCGACATTAAACCCGAATATAGTCCAACTTACCCGAAATTACGGCCTA
>LQNS02007215.1:20523600-20539687 GCA_001587735.2 Parhyale hawaiensis
AAAAGGGGCTTTAAAAAGATCTCAGAATCACACTGTAAATACAAATTTGATTTACGCGGCTGTACGAACAAATGGTTGCCCATAGAAAACCTCAAGCGACCTTTCGCCACGTAGGCGCAACTAGTCTGTTGCTAGCAGCAATTTTGCTGCTCGAAGACGTACGAGCTGCGCGTCCTGACAGCTAGTTGCAAGGATGAATGCCTTGTGTGGCCCCTGCATTAGATAAATTGAAAGAGAGCATTCATCTCTTATGACAATTTGAGTCGGCTGTTGTAGCGTGTCCTGCAGAAGCATAGTAGTGACGAGAGGACATTAAAAAATGAAGGCGGGTCCCGTAAAATTCTTCGCTGTCATTTTCGACTGCGAGGGTCCCTTATGCAGGGGCCACACTAGGCATTCATCCTCGCAACTTGCTGTCAGGACGCGCAGCTCGTACGTCTTCGAGCAGCAAAATTGCTGCTAGCAACAGACAAGTTGCGCCTACGCGACGAAAGGTCGCNGAGGTTTTCTATGGGCAACCAGTTGGTCGTACAGCCGCGTAAATCGAATTTGTATTTACAGTGTGATTCTGAGTGTTTTTTTAAACCGCCTTCTTTGTTATTTGTAAAGTGTTTTCTTAGTTAGTTATCCTACAAACCGAGATGAAATAAAAAATCTGTTCACATTGTGGCGTTTGCGCTGATCTCTGGGAATTTCTGCCGTCAAATCTTAGCTCTGTGCATTTTCGCGGGCGTCCATTTTGTCAGATATTTCCGCGCGATTTAGGCTGCAAACACAGCAGGTTCATCCGCAAAACGAATAAATTAGGCGTTCCATGAGGCTTTTTTGTTTCTTTATGGATATTTTAAAAGCTTTCAAGCCTCTTTAATTTCTATTTCACTGCATATTTAACGAGAAATATGAACTTCACTACAGTAGCGACACTTGTGGAGAATACTGAGTTGACGGTAAACATTTTATCGCCGTTTTGTCATGTGGACTCAGTTGCGTTTATGTTCGTAGATAAAATAAATGTTCAAATCCTTTGCAGTACCGCTGGGAAACAAAAAAATATCGAGTTACCTTTACTTGTCAATCATTTTGGAGTTGCTCTCCAAGCCAGTCGTTTTATTTGATTGAACGTATTGCCGCGCCCTCAAAAGCACGACCGCGTGATCAAGAAAAGTATGAAAATGTTAACCTAAGCTCACTTGGCAGTACGTGCGTGGCTGTAGCACGCTATGAGTAGTATGTGCATTTACAGTAATTGCTTATTCCTAGTTGTATCGATACTAAAAGTAAAATAGGTTATTACTAGTGACAAAAAGTGCAGCTTCTTTTGATCAAGGAGCGTGAGCAACGAAGTTCTGAGGAACATGTGCGCGATAGTCTGGACGGGACTTTGTATGGCGCAAGAGCAGCTTCCCGTCGCTAGTGTGTCACCTACAGTCGTTCCGATACACAACAAAGATTTCCGAGTGAGTTGTGCGTTGCTCGTACGAACGCCTAGTGTGTCCCCTGCATTAGTAACTTTATATTCTTCGTATAGGTCGGTATTCTGCTTAATAAAATAGTTTACTTTTCAGAAATCAGTTACGAAAATTCATTCAGTATGAGCCAACGATGTGAAGACATTACTGAACACTTCGAAACAGGAGCAAGCTTTAGTAATATTTTTAAACGTTTCAAATCTTGTGTGAGTAGATCGGGACTTTGATTTTCGGAGTATCCTTGAGAGAATGGGCTAGCCAAAGTGTTCCTGCTGTAAAGGCTAAATTGAAGTAATGTTAGGAGGATATCTCACCTGCAACAATCGTCACCAATAAGTTAGGGTTCGTGATGAAAACTCGCGGTCCAGGTATATAACGAGAAGTAAAATGCAAAATACAGTAAATATTTTTTTTCATGTTGCAAAAAAACTCATTACCTTTACTGTAGTGCGAAGTTCTTTAAGTAAGCTTTAGTTTACACCTTGCCTTATTAGGAAGTTTGACTACCGAACCCAAAGTAAATTTTAAAATTATTTATGATAAGTAACGACAGCAGTACTGTAATGTACATTGCAGAGAGTAAAACTAACGGGAGAACTAAACGAGTATAAGACAGAAAACGATACACTGCACGTTAAATGACGGCACAGTGGTCTAATGAGCTGGCGTCCTTACTGGTTCTATAGTACCTTACACACACAACTACTGTATTTGCGTTTTCCTTGTAGTCCTTAGATGACGCAGTCAGGGAGTAACATCACGCCCCATTATATGCTTATTATTATTACTGTTATTATTAAAGTTTACTGAGACACAAAAAGCCTGCCGACGCATGCACTATCGCCCGGACATACCACAAATTAAAGCTCGAAGAATGACCCTAAGTCAGCAGTTCTTTCCGTATTTCATAGTCAGCATTTGGAATAGACTCCCATCCGATGTTGTTAGTGCGGAGACAGTCAACGCGTTTAAAAATCGTCTTGACATACATTGGGAGAGACATCCTCCACAGCTAAGAACTCCTCCTCCAGGAGTCGCAAACACTTAACGGCCAAAGCTTCCGAGGCCATCTCAATCCGTCTTCATCTCTCTCCCGCTAAAACTACACAGTTTGACGTCTCTAAGCTCCGCATATCAGCGGCTCATGATCGTGCTTGCGTGCATTCATGATCGTCTTTTTGGCAGGGACTCTCCCCCCCCCCTCTTTTCTCCTGTACTCTATATCTTACTGACATAATGGCAATAGCTTATAGAGTGCCGGGGCGTAAGTTCCGGTGTCTCTTTGGGAATGGGCCTATTGGTTGGTCCACTGCCGCCTATCTAATCTAACCTTCCTACTTCTCTTCCCGCCCTCACCTAGCAACCTCCCCGCATGCTACTCGCCGGCAAAAAAAATAGAAATAAAATGAGGAAACACAGACACACGCGTTATTGCCACTTCAGCCAAATTTCTGTTAACACTTGCGTGAGCAGCAATTATACGCACAAGCGAGCAGCCAGCGGGTTCAGGTGCTGGTCCTACGGTGGTGTCATTTGAAACACTGCGCATGCTGTGCCTGGTTCTCGTTTTGGTTTTACCCCCTGGTTTCGTGCTCTATACTTGTGTCCATGCAGTGCACTCTTGCCACCACGGTTATACTCATAGGGCTTCGTTCTATGTATACTATTTCTTTCCTTGCTTGGTTTTAGGGTGGCTCCCCTGTTCCTTGCACTCCTTTGTACAGTATTTTGTACCTTTGTCCATGCATATTGCACCCTTATTACCACCACATTGTCACCCATAGCAGCTCAATCCATTTCATTTCATGTTTGTTTGCTTCTCTCGTCAGTTTTATCCCACTGTACAGTAGGCATTCTGTACGTATGTTCACGCACTGCACCCTCTCCACCGCGCTACCACCCATAGCGCCGGAAAGAAGTTCATTGACGCACCAATGAGGTGCGACGGCCCCTGATTTACGACGTCGTGAGTGTCAAGCGTCGATGCCAAATACCAGAGAGGAGCTTTGTACGTTTCGTCTCATTGGTGACATAAATGAAGAGGTAATTGTTGGCACTGCTGAGCGCTTGTGGCTCTTAAAAATAGACAAGATATCGACGATATTATGTGGTAATTGGAGGCCAAAGCCGTGTCTCGACACGCCACTGCTACGCGTAGTGCGGCAGTCTGTGCAGCGGTAAAGTAAACGTCACTGGGAAAATGCACTCATTCTCGTGCCCTGATGGTCAATGCACGACTTAACGTGGCCGTGCATCGAGGAATGTACAGTTTTCACACCTCTCGAGCACACTAAAGCGGGCGTATCCTCGTCGATCGGTGCAAGGAATTTAGTGCTCGTTGGAGGACCATACTTTTTTTTCAGTGAAACGGTACAGTTTCTGACGCTATGGCCTCTCAGTCAGCTTAAAGTCCAAGATGCCCACAAAATATCAATTGTAACACCGGCATGAAAAGTTGGATTAAGTTTTTTCCTGACTTCACTTCATTCAATCGTATAAACGTGATGGTTTTATCTAATTATTGTTTCGAGTGAGATTCTTATTTTACGAATTTCTGGTGTATCGTAACTACGTGCGTAGTGGACGTTCACTTTGGTTTTCTGTTGTATTAATATCATCATGACGAGCGTTTGTTGGTTAGCTGTAGTATATAGCCGTATCTCGTTTTTCTCTAGGTATTTTAATTTCTTATTATGCTAGACTTTTTCTTTTATATTGATGAAATGAGTCCGTTGTATGTCACTGCGACTGTTTGGTCTCATTCCGAAACCACCATCATATTCGTGCTCAAAACTTGACTGCGACGAATATGCCAATCCCTCTGTAAGCGATACAGAAACGGCGATTACTTCTAGGAACTAGAGCACTCCGAGAGTGCATACCTCCGAAAGCGGGGCACTGTAACGAGAACTTCAAATTGGCTTAGACACCATGATTTTCTTTGTATCAACTCCAGTATCTAATCATGTGTGCCATGTGACCATTTGATAGTGATAACTGTTCATGCAATTTTCTTGAAGATCTCTTCATTACTTTTTCATTTATACTGCTAGTAAACATTATGACAAATATGAGTCAAACATACAAACGAACCGGCTGATCTGTATCAAAATGTAATCATTAATGTCATTTAACGTTACTAACAACTCCTTTCAATTTCATAAAGATCCATTCCTAATTTTTTGAGTTATTGTGCTAACAAGAATAAAATTAAAAACCGTGATAAACAAACGGATCACTACAAAAATGTGGTCATTTACTCTTCGTGATATACATAAAAACTCATGTAAATTTTTATAAAAATCCGTTCATAACTTCTTGAGTTATGGCATTGGGAAAAATGTTACAGACAAACAAACTAACGGATGGACGGCTCTTCACCAAAAGTTAGTCATCTGTTCCGTACCTCCTAACATACCTAACAATCCTTGTAAATTTCGTCAAATCCGTTCATAACTTTTTGAGTTAGCTTGGTGAAAGACCGACAGAATAACAGACAGACAAACCCAGGAAGCAAAGAATGCAACGGGAGGACTCAAAAGGACTAAAATAAAACATAGCTGTGACCGCACGTAGTAAATTTACATCACATCGACGAGTCGAAGTGCTTAGGTGAGTGACCTCAGGCCTTCATATGTTGTTTTCTTGCACGTATCGCCGTATTTTTTCGATTTATTTCATTCAATCTCCCACTCGTGATTGGCCAGCTACTTGAGCTGCAAAATACCGTAAAATGTTGTCGCCAAGTACAGAAAGTTCGAGCAATAGGCTAACTGTTACTGTGGTTTCTCTCGCGTACAGAACTGGCTATAACGGTGGTTATATAAGTTGGTAAGGAGTAAATACGTTCTGTGAAGAGCACTGTGAACTGAATATGAAGTGTAAATAAGGATTCAATCATGAAAAAGAAGTTAAATCATGTCGCCGAAAAGAACAAATTCAGCGCTAGTGCTGTATAAGTTTCCACCAGCATGCTCTGCAAATTTCAATAGATAATTGCTAAATTAGTATATATTATCTTGATTTATTTATACGCTAGAGATAAATTTCACAATTTAAGACGATTTTTCTGGTTAAATTAGTTAAAACACTCCTAGGCTGCTCAGCCATAGATTCATCGATGATGACGTCACTTTTTGGTGCTAATTTCTCGTGAGTCCTCCCGTTACGCGCTTTGCTTCCTGGACATACCCGACGCAAACATAACCTCCTTGGTGGAGGTAATTATACACTGACTGTATCTTCCGATATTATTGTCGACTCTAATAACCAAAGGTTGTTTCTTATCTAGGATATTCTGAAGGCAGTCAGTTCCAAAATTTGGATAATTTTTCATTGCTGATATAGCGAAGCAAACACATAAACTGCCATAGTTTTACAGTTACGATGAGCAGAAATAATGAAATCAGTGTAACACTATTAACACGCACTGCAGTTTTTGTTGCTGAGTTGGTTAATCTGTCCATTTTTTTTTTTTTTGTTCTCCTACCGAGAAGAAGGGAGACAGTTTGCTCAAAGGCACAGGTTCAAATAATATACATAGATAGCTCAACATATTAAGGGAAACTTTAGCGGTGGCTGAGAGCAAGCAGGCACAATAATAGAAACTTTTACCGTGCAATCAGAAGGTATGTCATGGGGTATGTTCCTTAAAAGTTGAACCTCCCACGAGATATCTCGTGTTATCACACATCTGGGAGCCGATCATTTCCGTTATTTTAAGCTTGTTAAGACGTATTAAGACGCATGATGTCTCAGCACTCGAGCTTTTTAATTGAGTAATGAAAGAAACAGATTCACTTTGATAATCATTGTTTAAAAATACCTCGCTACTCACTTAAACAAATAATTACAGAACCTTGGCACCGCAGGAGAAAAAGTTAATACGACGACTTGCTTGACACTCAAGCGACTTGCCAAGTCTCAGCGAATTATTTATCTTCGTCTAATTTATTGACCATGACATCGCTTTTTGTACCTCGGAGCTATTATGTTAAAGACGTGACCGTACATCCTTGCTGTTTTATTTTTAATTGAGACAATGGGTGACTGAATAAATGTACCTGTTATGACTACGCTGCTCGAAAAACCCAATCGAAACTTTATCTTCGGTTGCCGAAAATTTATAGGCGCTTGTTGGAAATTTGTAGGCGATTGTCGGAAATTTATAAGTGATTGTCGGAAATATATAGGCTACTGTCGGCTATTTGCTGGTGATTATCAGTTATTTATGGGTGATTATCAGAAATTATAGGTGAGTTTCTTTAATTTTTATGCGATTATCGAAAGTTTTCCGAAACTGCCCAGCAGATACCTCTCAATTTCCGATAGGCGAGTGCTGAAAGGCGTCTTCAGTTCACTACTCTGAAACTTAGTCCGGTTCAGTATTATCTTGAAGTGCGTGCAATACGCCTGGGCCTACGTGGCTATGGTTTTACAGCTAAGGTGTCAACAATTCGTTTGTTACCGTCCAGGTAGGCTAAGCTAAACCAACAGGGCTTGACTTTTGCGGGACTTCAGGCACTAGCGCTGACTTTACCACTTAGAATCGCATTACTGGAGCTAGAAGCAGCCGCCCGAACACTTTTGAGATCAAGATATGCTGCATTTTAAGGAGCAAGGGCGATTTTTCAGAAATTTCTGGGTATACAACTAAGGATTAAGGCCGGAAACTTAGGGAACGGGTCGAAGGCAGCCGCCTTTTTGAAGTTTCGTACAGGTTAAACCTATAGGGCT
Organism: Parhyale hawaiensis; assembly: GCA_001587735.2. Taxonomy (NCBI): domain Eukaryota; kingdom Metazoa; phylum Arthropoda; class Malacostraca; order Amphipoda; family Hyalidae; genus Parhyale; species Parhyale hawaiensis. Next base: position 20,530,806 of record LQNS02007215.1, read on the forward strand.
TATTTTCGCCAGTCAGTCAATGCCGCATTAAGTTTGGTGTGTCGTACTTGAAGACGCGTTACACACTAGAAAAAAAATAGCTTACGAACATTATCTGCTTCCGGCTGCAATAAATCATTCTAAACTCAAATCCAGCTTCCCGTAATCGAATGCACTTGATCGAAAATTATTTCAAGCAGTACTAGAATTTAAAGAAGCCTTTCCGAAGTTATGGCTGTTTGATCACGAAGTCTAGGCATGACATGGGTGTACTGGAACGCTTATCGACCGGCCAGCTTATTGCTGTCACTCTGTCTTGAAGTGATACGAGATCCAGCTTTTGGCATATGACTTTTTTTTATTCCTAAGAAAACGGTGAAGTGACAAATTTGTAGGTTATTTGCTCTGTCTTAACAAAGCTTACTTGACTATCGCACTTTTATTCTGCTTTGGAAATAAAATTCTGTAGCAAGAAAGAAGCCTCCCGCACCGTCCTATACTGCCTCATTTCCAGAAAGGGAACAAAATAGCTGAAATTCAGCAGGCTAAAATTGAGCTGATACTGATCCATTTTGAAGGATCATCCTGTTACATGATTACAAAATATTTAACCTTCAATATTCTTGCACATGTCACAGGAAGTTTTACGTTTGGGGAAATTACGCCATGCGATAAAATTCAGTCAACTAAACCTCCGCTCCAGCAGTGCATATATACTACACGCCAGCGATGCAATGCAAAAAAAAAAAGATAGTAAGAAAATGGGTTTGCTGGATCAACACCAAACTTCAAGTATCCGTTCCTGGTTACGCTCCTATAGCAGCTTGTGTAAATTTCATAAAGATCCGTCTGCCATTTTTTGATCTGTGTAGCTAACGGACTGCCAGACACACCTCGGCAAAAATTTTACCCCTTGGGGAAGGTCACAGCAAGAAAAATTGATGTCCATATTTACTAGCTGGTTGTTCAGGAATCATTATTTATGAATATCGAATAAAAGATTCAAATTTGAGCGTATGGAGCGCAGAAACGGTATTTTCTTGTCACCCATGAAATAGTGCCGATAATATTGCGATGACTTATACTGATACGATGAAAAAAATTGTTTTCTTCAGGTGTATGACGCAGTTTCTGATAGTTTTTTTATGAGCAGAAAATATATGATTCTGTAACGTGCACCTGATAAAACCGGTACTTCGTGTTTATTTCTCTCCGCACCCGCAAGACACAGGTATGTCATGTTTTTACCAAAGAAAATCGTATCAGCGATTGGTTTTAGGGGAAACTGCAAAATACTTACATGTCGTTAAAATCAAGGGAGATTTGTTACGAAATACTTCGTTGTTAGTAGGCTGCCATATTCAAATATTTTCGAAACAGTTGGAGTAAAGGCTGTTTTGGACGTATCATACATACCAGAGTTAAAATGTAATGCTGAAAATAAATCTCAGTTATTAACGTATTTCCCTATGAGGCGGTATTAATTAAGACCGTTAACAAACACTACAATAAACAACACGTTTGTTTATCCCAAATTTGCGGCATATGGCATTGGAAAATTTTCAAACTTAATATCTTGTTTAAAGTATATCACGTATGGATGCTTGCTGCAAATTCATGCTATATTAGTTACATTACTTATTGTTTATATGACTTTTGCCATTTAACGTTAAGAATTCTTGTTCCCTAATACGGTATGTCAAGTATTTAATTCCAAAATTTCTGTAAAAATAGGATTACGCTCGTTATTGTAGTTTCCGATAAAATTACGTTAGAATTACAAGAACTTCGTTCAAGCGAGCAATACAAAAAGTCTCTGTGGGTCTTGATGTTAATTAAGATACTGTTCATTTATTGGTTTACCAAATAAAAGAAAAAAAAAGTACATTCAATACATAGATTCTTCATAATACGAAGCAATTTACTGTCACTGCGATTTATGTATACGGAATAACAGCAGAAGATAAGATGAAGCGATCATTCCACCGCTTCTTTATGAAACAAAGCGTTTTTCTTTCAATGCAACAGGCCAGCACTTCAAGGAGTATGCGTAAAATAGTGCCTCAGCTCAAACGATCTGTTCAGACAAACAATATATGGGGCCAGACTCAGTCCCATTGTACCCACTGTCAGGTAGGTCCATTAAGTTATTTTCTTCAGACAGAAACATTGTCATTCACTGTAAATTGACCTCGAATAACGAGCTCTACACCGCACTCCAATGATGCTAAAGAAACACCGTTCGTAGCACTTGCTGCACAACGAAGACGTGTTACTTAGCGCGCACTCCCGTCGTACATTTTCACCTCTTGTGTTTACTGTTATTATTTAAAGTCTCTCCTCTAATTACAGGACGCCCGAAATTAGCCACCAATTAACAACACAATGTGCGACACGGCGTGGGTCAACGAGCGAAGGAAAAAACGTAGTTTATGGCTTTCAGGGAAACGAAACAGTCGCCTGAATACTTTAGATGGCACTGCAGGCACTGCATCGGCTTTGTCAGTTTACGTGACTGTATCGCACGGCATTTGTTGGCACCACTCGGGCAGGAGAGACACTAGGGGTGCCAGATGGTGCTTAGCCCTCTCTCTTGCACACACCTATACCTTGCTACATACATACACACGTACCTAGCTGCAGCGACACAGTGACACACACTCACACGTATACGGCGGGATACGTAACCGTGAAAAGCGAAATACGAGCATGTATACCCCGATGAATGAGCGCTTTGGAATTTGAGGGGAAACGAGCGACTGAGAATTTGAGGGAAAACAAACGCTTGGGAGGTTGAGGGGAAACGAACCCTTAAGAGTTTGAGGGAAAACGGACGACTAAGAATCTGAGGGAAAACGAACGCTTGGGAGTTGGAGGGGAAACGAACCCTTAAGAGTTTGAGGGAAAACGGACGACTAAGTATTTGAGGGAAAACGAACGCTTGGGAGTTTGAAGGGAAACGAACCCTTAAGAGTATGAGGGAAAACGGCCGACAAAGAATATGAAGGAAAACGAATGCTTGGGAGTTTGAGGGGAAACAAACGACTAAGAATTTAAGGGAAGCCTTAAGTCAAGCTTCGAACGCCTAATTTCGGTGATCAATCGAACGTGCCATTAGTATTCGTTTGATTAATTGGAAAAAATTAAAACTTCGACGCTGGACTTGTCCGGCTCTTTGATAGTCGCTCTGGCTTCCCGTTGTTGAAATAAGTATTAGGAGTCTACCCTTGATCGGTAACCTATGAGACTTCCGAACTCTTGATGTTGCTCCGCAAATCTGATTTTCCAACTGGCTGAACCTATTCGGTACTATAATAATTGCAACTCGATTCAAAGGAGCAAAAACAAAGCTCCTGTCTCAAGTGTCGAGCAAGTCAAGCCTGGTAGCTTTTTTCGACCTGCCCATCGAATGCGCCCTGACACTTCATGTGGAACTTTGCATATGTGCGACACGATGATGCAAAGGGTTTATTTAATCTAAATATGTAAATTACCTTGCATGCTGATACGATACAAGGAAGTAAAGAGTGAAATAGGAAGAACTAGTGCATCTCTCCCTCACACATATATCATAGGTACATAAAAAATAAATAAATAATATTTCACGGATAGGAAATATATACGGTAGAGGATATATAACTTCAACATAAGATGGTACGGTTTAATATAGATTGATCAAAATCATCCTCTATTGTTTTACATGCTAAGACCTCTCATTCTATAGATATCTGCATAGAGAATATGTAACTGTAAACAGTTTTCAGCATTGGGAAACGAAGACCAAGCTTTGAATTCAAACTTTTTTAAAAGTTGCAGAGAAGAACAATGTTAAGAGTTCACCTCACCATTGAACACTATTATGAATTATGGTAATATCCGAGAGTACAATGACAAGTCCACAAGTAAAGAAATTGCAGTTTGCAGCAGTTAATAGTTACGTTTTCCCTGGTAGACGAATTGAATGGCATGGAAGTAGATAAATGCAATGCAGTAATACAAAAGACGGATCCCTGTATAGTCTTCAAGATAGGTAATGAATTCTGGGATAAAAGCTTTGTTGGAAAAGATCCTCGAGAAATGCTGCGCCAAATATTTTGGATAAAACAATGTCGGATTGTCATCCTCGCATTATCAGTATTGAGTTTCACATGCAGGTCTAAAAAGGGTCAGTTCGAGTTGCCAGGGAAATTAAGAGTAGAAGGTTTAAATTTTCCCGACCAAACAACCGCCGTGGCTTCGACCAGTAGAATCGAGTAACGTGCACTGATCCTTAATGATTTGTTATGGAGTGTAGTAAACCTCAACTCGCAAGAGCAATCTGAGAGAGCATACGTCCGCCAACAAGGTAGCGATTACGAACAATTCAAATTGGTTTTGGGCCTATTATTTCCTTTGTATCAGCACCAAAATCTAATCATTTGTGACTTTTTACAGTAATAATAGCTTGTGCAATTTTCTTGAAGATCCGCTCATAACTTTTCTAGTTATGCTGCTAATAGACATTTTGACACACATTAGTAAAACACACAAACAGAGCAACCAATGTCTTTAAACACTTTTAAAAATTCCTGTAAATTTCATAAAGATGCGCTTATAACTTTTTGAGTTACTTTTCTAACAAGCATATAATCAAATACAGAAACAAACATACAAACGAACAAACAGTTCGTCACAAACATCTAGTCATTTACTCTTACAACTCATGTAAATTTCATAAAAATCTCCCCACAAATTTTTGAGTTATGATACGAAGAAAAAAAAAGGGGCAAACAAACAGACGGTTGAACGGAACTTCACCAAAAGAAAATCATCTGTTGCAGCTAACATACGACTAACAAAAAACAATCCCGGTGAATTTCGTAAGATCCGTTCAGAATTTTTGAGTTATCTTGAAGGCAGATAAATAGGCACGCAAACAAACACGACAAAATCATAACCTGCTTGGCGAAGGTGATTACGCCCCGCCAAACGGAGTGTTCAGCAGGCTCAATATAATTCGGCGGTTGCTATCACTTACCGTACAATACAATTGAAAATAACAATACCAACGTTCATCTTCAAAGTTCCGAGCAAGTCGAGCTTAGCAGGCTTAATTTTGCATGCCAATTGAATGCGTGAAACAGAAAACCTCTGACGAGCGCGTTGGCTTCGTCACCTTGAATCGTATTGCAGAGATTAAAAGCAACCAATAGGGTATGTACATACGTTGGGACGGCCGGAAATTACAGTTTAAGGAGCACGATACAGTTTCAGGCCTAACATTCGATTCAAGGGAGCGAGTCCAAGTCTCCTATCTGAGATTTCGGACGAGTAGGATTTCTTAGATCAACTTACATGAGCTGCGAGCACCGACTCTGCACCGCATGCACTTCGTCTCAATTGCGTCTATAAGACGGCTCTGTGTGCACCACTGTGGTGTGCAGCTTCTATTCCACGTTTTGAATGGTGTGTACATCGCCTTGTTGTTAATTAACTTCATGTGCTATATGACGTGTGAACAAATCTCTGTAGCTCAGCAAACCATTACCGCAATATTCGTAGTAATGTCCGATTTCCAATATAAATTTTTCAGACCGAATTTATAATATTTTTTTATCTCTTCTTGTAGATACAAAGTAAGTCGGTGTTTAATTTGTCTCAGTTTCTTTCTTCAGATTTATCTAACGTTTGTCCATTATTTTCAAACACTTTACCGCATATTTGTACTACCTAATGTTCAAGTAAGAGCAGGTTTACTCGACGAATTTAATGAAAGCGTTGATACAAGTGCGGTAGCAAAATCTATTCAGAAAACTTACGAGGTTGATGTACTGAATGGAAGAAGTTATAGATGGTGGTTTTTTCGCTTCCGAAGTGGTGAGTGATTTAACTTTGAAAGAAAGTGAAAAATATAAAAAAGCACGATTCCGCATTATTGAAAGATTTTGTTTTAGAGAGCCCCACCATTACCACTAAGGAACTTACAGAACACCTAAATGCAGCCCATGCCACCGTGGTAAGTCACCTAAAACATTTTTTCCTTATAAATTTTTTAATCGGACATTTCTTTCGCACCAACCTGATGATTAGTGTAATTAAATGTATAACTTGACTTATACACGCTCAACACACCGTTCCTTTAGAGTTTAGAGGTACACAATAACACAGTTTAGAAATGGAACTAATGCAGCTAGAAAAGAAGTTCATGCTGATATCAAAACTACTATGCATATTATCGACAATCTATGTGCTTATTTACAATAATAAGCAACAAAACCGGCGAAAACTTCATTATTACTGATTTTATTTATTAAGGTGACTTACAATTACAAGCAATTACAGCAATTACAAGAATTGCTGTGGATGCCCTTCTAAATGGATACAATTTCGAGTATGTAAAGATGAGCGAGAGAGCATGCAATATAATTATATGGACGTTTGCTGTAGTAACTATCGATACATGTATCATAAAATTAAACAGATTCAAGAAATAAGCAACGGGGCTAAAATAACTTGGCTGCTGTCGTCGCACGGTGTATACAAACCAAAGGGAGTTAACTCTTTAAACTAACTGGCTGATACTATATGCCGTTGTCACTGACTAAAATAATTAAAGAAATATGGAAAGTAAGAAAGACTAACGTATTTGTATGACAGAGATTTGTATCATACATACATAGATATTCGCTGTTAAATGTGGAATTAACATAGAAGTAAAAAAAAAAATACTCAAGATGCTTCACAACGTCGTAGATTTGATTGACCTCGCTCATGCTTGCATGGTGTCTGCATCATAGCATGAATCATATTGCAGTAAAAAGGAGTAAGCTTCAATACTGATCTTCGTACAGTGAAAGCAGATCCGCTGGTAGCAGAGAAAATTCACGGCCAAATAATGAATGCAGAAAATTTAATGATATGCATTTGCATTGAAAAGTTGCTGCTGTGAAAATGTACAGATAATTTCATAACAAGAAAAAATAGAGGAAAAGACGCTCCTTGTTACAAACATACACTTATTGTTTTTTTATTCTGTATAGCTGTTCTGCGAAACCTGCAGATAACAATTCTTGAACCCATGACGCGGTCATCTAACTACAATCTATATTTTTGCTGGAGAAGAAACCATTAACTCTAAAGTATATGTTTATGCTACGTAACTTGCTGCAAATATATTAAGCTAAGAATGCTGATAATTAAAGAAATTGTAAAAAAAGAGGTTGATGGAATATTAATACACCAGTGGACTCGTAGGTGAAAAAATTCACGCAATAATCGATATGTTTGCTTAATATAAGCCGGTGCCGAATCTTCTGTTCTCTGACTTGCTTCTGCATTATCTTCATTGTTCCTTTTCGTGCTTTCATCCTTAGGTCCTCTCTTCTCTGGCTTGCCATTTCCTCATTTTCCCGCCCACGCTTATCAATAGCTCTCATTCCCTTCTGTAACCTTTCTGCTTCACGTCTTTCTTGACACTGTGTCGCATAGACGCTACACCTCTCTCCATCGGCGGCAAGTCTTTGTTCTTGAGACTGTAGCAGTCTCGTTCTTGTTCTACGTTCCCTATCCTCCAGTCTCCTTCTTCCTAAGCGTGCGTCAAGACTTCCATAGTGAGAGACAAAAGTAAATTTTGAGTAAAACACTGCCATAAACTTGAATGCAATTCCACTTCCACTTAGCTTATATGCTGTGTGAGTGTACCGTAGCCATGATACTGTCTTTCAAACTCAAATCTCTACTTCATTGAAATGCTGAAATTTTGGCCTATGGAGCAGAAACTGCTCCGTCAAAGAAAGACAACAAGCTAGAAGAAATAATTGTCTACTGCCCGTCAAAACTATCACTTCGTGAGTGCTTCATTGATTATACACCGAATTTATCCGTCGTGTCCTGAGAGAAAACAGTTATAAAATCAGACTCCAGAAGTGTTTCAAACAAGAAGTGCATTTAGATAATAAAGGGATAAGAATCCACTTTCATCATGTTCTGCAACCTGGCCATCGATGTATATCAAAACGGAACTTAATTACAAAATCTGCAAAGTGGCCTATTTTTCGCCTATCTATTTCATCAAGATACGAACCCGAAATATATAAATAAATATGTACATGAAGCCGTTTATTATATTAGGATTGCGAATAACATACAGTAATTTAAATTCTTGATAATTCCGCTCCTTTTATGTATGTTTCGGAAATGGCATTAATTTAGTGTGCGATACTATTGCATAGAAGCAGTTGAAGGTATTTTGTTAGAGTCCAACAAGGTTAGGACACAGTATGCTGAGGTTTTCTTGCTTAGTACTAACATAAGAATAATACTAAAAAGTAACATAAGAGACAATTGTCACTAACATAAGAATAATACTAAAAAGTAAAATAAGAGACAATTGTCATGAAATTTGGAGAGATCTACTAGTGCAATGCCCGCATCTAAATAATTAGATGATATTGACATTATATTTCGTTGAGAGGAACGTTGGCTACATAGAAGTGGTGTGAAATTTTTTTTTTTTTTGAGAGAGAGTATGAAATACAGTATGCAGCCTAAAGTGAGCTAGGGCAAGTAGTTGCTGATTAAAAAAAATGGTACGTTTACAGAGATTAAAAAAAAAGGAGAAAAATGCGATGGAAAATTTAGAAAATATAGACCAGCTAACCATATTCAGGAGTGAAATGGGAAACAGACATGTATTACAAGAAATAGCTAGTAATGATAATAATTGAAAAAAACTTGAGTTAAAATAGAATAGATTATATTACAGTGACAGAGACGCTATACATTTCAAATTTAGTTCATTATATAACCGTGATTTCCCTGTTTGTGATAGAAAAGGATTTATTTATGTAAAACAGCCTGTGGGGCATTAGAAAAGAATAGTAAGCAGAGATCACGTTAGAAGATATGAATTAACTAAGATGTTT
>LQNS02007215.1:20565040-20586748 GCA_001587735.2 Parhyale hawaiensis
ATTGACAACATTTTTCAAGATTGTCAAAGAGAAATTTAATCATTGTCAAACTCAGTTTCCGTTTGTCATTTTATTTTTATCATTGTCAAAGTGATATGCATTTTGTCAAAATGTCTTCAATTGTTAATATGTTTTGCTAGTTTGTCATTCAAAGAGTGGATACTGTCAAACCGTTTTGAATAGTGGCAAGGCGTAATGAACATTGGTTATACTGTACTGCACATTGTCAAAATCAGTTGTTAAATTGGTGAAAAGCAATTGCAAAAAGGTGTACGCATTATGTATTGCATCTCGCCGGTTCGTCGTCTTCTCACTTCTGGCTCCCAGTCCTCCACCATCTCTTACATAATCCGTCTTCTTATATATAGATTTAAATATTTTCAAAACGATTTCCAAAATTATCATATTCATTTGACCATTGTCAAAGTGAAATGCAGATTGTCAAAAGGTTTTTATCGATAGAACCCTGACAAACTGTTGTGTCAAATTGTCAAACAGTTTTGTTCTCTTGTCATAAATTATGAGATGTCAAAATGTAATAAACTCTCAAAAAATTATGAAGACTGTCAAACATATATGGTAAATTGGTCAAAAGTAATTGCAAAAAGGTGTAGATGGAATTTCTCTTTTGACAAATTGAGCTTTACACAAATGACAGATTAAATTCCACTTGTAGGTAGCAAATTGACCTAGGAAATGTTTTATTGTACCGTTTATTCCACGCCTCCTTGCAAAGTTAACCACTGAAGCCTATTTAACCCTTTAATGCCTAAATTAATCTAAATACTCCCGTAGGAACAACTTTATATGCTATACATGGAGAAACCGCGCGATACATTGGAGGGTTACATTAGAACTCAGAAGCTGTTAACTCTTTTGCCAAGCATCAAAATATGCTGTCGGTTTGTACTGCGCGCGGGGAACAAAAGACTAACGTGTGAACACGCCTTAGTGGTTGCTTGAATGCCTTTCACTACTGGGGCGCAAGGTCGTGATTCGTTTATGCAAGAAGACACATTGCTCTTGCCTGTATGACTGTCGATTTTAGGTATGTAAAGCGGCGAGCACGACAGCTTTGAGCTTCAGGCTGCCTCAAGCGTGATCGGTTTGGAATAAACGCCTGATGCTCATCCAATCCAAAGTGGCGAATTCAGCGCGCAAGCCTGGAGGTAATCACGAGTTGAAGGCTACTCGGATTATGAGCCAATCGAATAGTCTATAAAAAAGTAACGGTAAAGTCAACGTTAACCGCATCTTCCACTGTTAACCCCCACGCACTTGTTCGTGCTGCAGATATAGGCCAACTGGCCCCAGAGGTGTAATTACACTGCAGCCGACCACGTATCGCTACGAACTAGCTATAGCGCAATGGAGAAAGGTTCAACGACCCGCACCTCCCTACTCTAAGGTAAGTGCCCCCACAGCGGCTTTGCACATCAAGTAATTTTGCTGGCTCAGCGCGCCACGTGCCACAAAGATCGCTCACCAGCTCGGGTTTCGCTCACGGGACCTTCAGCATGACTGTGCAGCACGCAAGGTCTGCTGCTACGAAACTCGCTCCGCTGGCCATGCCATTCATTTTTTCTTGCTCTATAAAAATTTTCACAATAAAAGTTTAAGCTCGTACACCAAAAGTAACGGTCGAGCAAAAGAAGAGAAGTAATCCAGCAGAATTTTCGGCAATATTCTGCCTGCCCCAGACACTGATTTGTCGTTTTCACTTTTCAACTTCTGAAACGCAAAAAAAAAAGATGAATACAAAAGAATGTGAACGGTGGGATGAGCATTTTTGGCCCCTTTCATGCGTTTCGGTGGCCTCGAGAATATGCACGCGCACGCTTGCCATGCGCGGTGCTCTCTGCACGCACGCAGTAGGAGAAAAGCTGTAGCCTGACTACGCAGGAAGGAAGACGGACGACCTTGGTCGTGCATCTGCCAATAAAGAGTCTGCTTGTGTACTGCGGAAGACCACTTAACTCTTCCGCAGTTCCTTCCTAATTTGCAGTAGGTAGTGTAGCAACATTGGCTCTGCTGTCCGAGTTTTGTTCTCTTGACCGCGAGGATCGTTTGGCTACGCTTTAAATAGCATTAGGGTTCCCCAGGATTCAGTTTTGGCTAGTTCAGGAGTCTGTCGACAGTTAACGTCGGAAATTCGATCCAAAAGCGGCGAATCTAACGCCAAGAACTGAAGTACGGACAAGTTGAGGCCAATTTGATTGGATTATTTCGATCGCCAATGACCAATTGAACACTCCTTCATTCCTACCAAAATATATACATAGTTAAATCAGACTTGGAAGAGCTGCTGTAGCAAAATAAATGGGATAGTTAATTGAAACTTTCGAAATGAGTTGCTGCAGTTTTTGTTTTACTAGAATAAAATAGTAAATGAGACGTCAAAGAGTTGTTACAGCTCACGAAAAATATAATAAACTAGAATCCCGAGCCGTCATTGTAAATGACGGCATATTGGGTTATTAATGACTGGTGCACGTGTGCGATAAATGACGGCAGTAAGTTAGCCCTTCAGGAAAACCCCCGCTGGCTTCCTCATTTTTCCCCTATCTAATACTGAAGAAAAAGATTGCAAGGTACCCCACTTTTTTTTTCGCCGAAAAAAATTGCAAGAAACCCCACTTTTTTTTACATTTGAAATCTGAATTTTCTCCTAACTTATTCCCATAGAGCGTGACAGGAAAGATATAAATATATAAATAAATAAATAAAAACACGACGTGAATTATTATATAGTAGATTCTGCACCGCACTGGCCACAGTCAGATATCCCTAGCTTCTGAGTAGCCACTTTGTTATTCTCTTGTGTATTTTCATGCTAATTTTAGAGTAGCTATCGAGACCTTGATCTGCTCTGTTTGTGGTGCGTCTGTCCGTACGTCTGTCCGTACGTCTGTCTGTACGTTGCGCTTTCAGCATTACATAGGGACAAAAATTGCGGATCCGTGACACGGGCTCGGGAAAACGGGTCGGTAACGCTACTATCTGATTTAAAAAAAATATATGTTTTTCCCGTTTCGTACCTACCCATGATACATATACAGTCATAATTGAAAAGTGAAGCATCTGTTCTGTGGCATTTCCACAAATCCCGGGTAGTTGTGTGCTAACTAATATTGTTTGAACGACATTTAAAAAAAAAAAAATGTTCCACTTAAGGATTGTCCTCCAATAACGTGTGTCTATGCAGTTTTTTTTCTGCAGGTCGTGAAAACTTTTAGCAAGTGCGGGTGTGCTCGCTTCTGTACCTTAGCTGATTTTTAGAGCGATATTTGGTCGGCCTGTTTTTGTCGCATATATATATATATATATACTAATTCTGCTTGCAACGCTGTTAGTAGTTAGGTACGTCCATGTGTATGTAACGCTTTCAGTATTGGTTAGGAGAAAAGTAGCGAATCTATATTCTGCGGTTTCTGCAGGCGCTCTTTGAAGGTCGTAGGCGAGCAGTCAGAATTGGAAAGAGTTTCACGCGCTTTCAAGGTTGAAAAAACCCAGGCTTAAAAAAAAAACACCAGTGGTTTTCTGATGGGCTTTATTTATTTTATTTTATTTATTTTTTTTGGGGGGGGAGGAGTTATTGGGTGGGTTTTTAATTGCAACCCTGCCCTTCATTTTTCACTGTTTCAGCCATCCCGTTCGTACATGAAGAGCCGCAGCTTGAATTGGTGGAATTTCCATTGGTTCCAGTTAGTGTTGAATTAATTATGACATAATATATTAACTTACCACATTTCTTAATTTTTACCAAATCCCATGCGCATTAATCCACGTGTGGAAACATATCTTGCAGTAGTTCTTTCGACCTATTACTTAATCTTTTTCGCGTGGAAAGTGTTTGTACTGACTAGGGAGGGTTAAACCCTCCCTAGTCAATGCAAACACGTTCCATATCTTGCTTAATAGCATGATCTCAGTAAATTGAAAACTGTAACTTTCAGGCGGGCGTACGATAGAGCGAGATACGTCATGGAGAGTCCGAAATTTGGTGAAAGTTGACCGGAAGATAGCCTAACATCAAACGTCGTATAACTGACACGGCGAAGGCAAGATAGGCTAAACTCATTAGGCTTAGCATGTCCGCCACTTTAAACAGAGGCTCTAGTTTTACCACTTTCAATCAAGTTTGAGGTGTTGAACCAAGACTGATTACGCATGAGAAGACAGAAGATTAAAGCTGCCTCCAGAAGTGGAATTTTTTCCTGTCTGCGCAATCAGTTTGTTATGAGCCTTTGAAGTACGATCTAAAAGAGCGAATCCAACACTCTTGTCTGGATTTTTGTTATTAGTTCAACTTAACGAGTTAAGCTTTATATACTCGTTTTCGTCGTGCAGATCGATAGTATATACCTTCGATAAAATAGTAGCAAAAATTTGACCAGCGTCAAAGTACATAGTATACGACGTGCGTCTGCATCAGGTACATGTAGGTTTAATTGTGGCTACTGATATGGCGTTAGTTGCACGCCGACTTCCTGAAGCACCTACACCCCAATTATTCAACAAACTTGGATAATTCTGCGACACTAACAGTTTTTCTTGTTCAATTGGGATACGATGCATATCCAGCTAAGTCGAAACCTACCTACGCTTTAACCTTATTTTACCCTTGAGACGTGACATTCTGCTAACTCGTTGCTAAAGTGGTGCAATACTTTTCGTGGAAGGCTTACGAACTACAAAGGTTCGTTCGCAATTAGGGTGTAACATGTGGACATCAATTTAGCCTTCTCGACAGCTCTGTATAATGAGTGCGCGTGCACTGCGTAACATGATGAAATCCACGTGACCGGACGTCTTGCACTGCGCAGTTGCTTGGAACGTTCGGTGCTGGACCGATTAAATTAAATTTATGGCGAATTCTATCTTGCTGCAATCGCCCTCCAGCTCAGGGAAATGTCACCGTAACATTTGCAATACAGGTTAGGCCTGCACCTCTTTTTTCCGTCTTCACGCACTGTGCCTTTGGTTACCTTAGCAGCCAAGAGCTCAGATCACGGATCTTATACGCTCTATTTGCAATTTAAAAGTTTCATAGTTTTGTAAAATGCATGAACTTGCTCGTTATTTGTGATCTTGCAAAAATGACAGACCTGAATAAATAAGTGCGTCCTAGTATCTCTTTTTTTTTCGTATGGCAGCCGGCAGAGTATCTTTTGGTACACAAAACTAAGGACTTCTTTCGTGCACTAAATTAGGGACATGTTACTTACTTCCTTATTAAATTACTTTCTTACTTAGCTTACTTTCTTACTAAACTTACTTGTGTGATTATTATTTATTTCCTGCTTAACTTCTTATCTTACGTACGGTACTTTTTTATTTAAATTACGTTCATGATTACCTTTTTCCCTACTTTGTGAAGTCAACTTACTCAACTATCTTCTTGACTCGAATTATTTATTGACTCAAATGATTTTATTATTATTTCTTTCCTACTGAAAGCGACTCCATCACAAAATCACAGTTGACTTAAAAATTGGTCCGGCGTCAAACTCCAGTGGTGCTTTGCTCCTGAAATCTTAGATGTGGCGAACGTTGGGCGGTATTGCAGAGTCGGACTCGGGTTCGAGCCTTCTGACTCCGCAACCCTGGCTTTAGTTGGCGAGTTAACTAGAGTACGTCCAGGTATGTGCAACCCGCTTATGCAGACACCAACACCTGAATAGAACACAACTTTTCTACGTCGCTGCTGCTCACAATTAATTTAGATCCGCAGATGCAGACACACAGACTCGTGCATGAGCCAGCACGCTGTTCCCGCTACATCCAGCTAGTCTTGAGAACGGATCTTTGCATTTTTCTCTTTCTGTATTTCTCAAGAGCGGTAAAAAAATGGACTGCTAAATAAATAATTAGACAATCGTGATTGTAGTTGTCACTAGTTGAGTTTATTTCTAGCTAATCAGATAAAGTTGTTCATGAAAACTTGTGTATATATATGATACAATGTAAAAATTCAAACCAAAGCTTATGTCAATATTACTTTTATTTCAATGGGAGAAATAAATGTGTTGAGCTCATGCGGCCATTGCAGATCTTCATTTCGGCCGAGAAGGCGAGGTCTGCGATGAAACTTGTATTCAGCTGATATTCCTTGAGCTTCCAATTCAGGCCTGAATCATGGCTAGAAAATTTTATAGCAGCCTTCAAATGATTTCAAATTAGTGGAGTGAAGCTTGTTTGCTATAATGAGGAAGCGAAAATTGCTATAGTATATCAAACTTTAAAATGAAAAAGTGCAGTGAAACTTATGGGGTCATTTTGTGCGTAAGAGATCCGTGTTTTCGAAAAATAAAAATATCTCACTATTGATGCTGATGACCTCAGGTCGGAGAGAGTATTATAAAAAAAACATGAAAACTATCCAAAAATACCAGATGGACCGTGTATGACTACTGATGATCGAAAATTATGCTTGTTCTTTGAAACCATTTTTGAGCAAACTAGTAATTTTCGGAGGTTTTGATTGGAATCGTTACCTACTTTCATTAGAAATCAGAGCTTTGTATGCGTTAATATTTACCAACAACGGACGGAATAAGCGAAGGTGTTTAAAAAAAGAATTTTAAGAAACGGTTGATTTCAATTGTACTCTTAGATTGATTTATTGAACATAAAAGTTTTAAATTTACGATATTGATTTCTTTTGTTTATTTTCTAAAAACCTATATAATGCGAACAGAAACATACAGTACACTGCAGTTCTGCTTATCGTTGGAGACATTGTTTACCATTAACAATTTTATTATAGTATATCAAGAAATTTCAATTAATTTAGGTGTGAAGTAAGTCTCAATTAAAATGTGTGTAAATACTGCTGTTCCACTAAAAAAACGTTGGGCAGGCTATAATCAATAGGTGCAGAGAACACTGAGAAAAAAATATTCCAATCTAACCCTGAACAAATTCTGCATAAATTATTGCAATACAGATCATCCTTCAGTATCTCCAAAGACAAGACAAAACAGAGATGCACTACTTCTAAGCACTCCTCAAATCGACCGTTGTGACGTCATCGTTGTCACGACGTCACTAGAGATACCTAAGTAACTCTGGTAACATGGCTACGAACGTACGATTTAATGCAAGCGTTCAAGTGTAACGCCATCGTTGCCGCTAAAATACTAAAGAACTGCCCGTCCCCGTTCGTATGTCTAGGGTACCTCGCCTCCGACCTGTGGTGTCACCCGGCGATATTCCGCGAAACTGAGCGCACCGGTCGTATCTGAGCTACGCAGTTGGTGTGGGGTGGAGGCTATACGCTCCGCTTCTGCTGTTGCTTGTATTGCTTTACTTCTGATCACCAGCTGCTGGTCGCGGTTGTACGGCTTTGTGATCGTTCGTAGTTTCAAATTAATTGTTGTGACGCCGAAACGAAGCGTCCAATTCAAAATTTCATGAATTAATATTACGGCACTCGAACTTCACTGTCTTATAATGATAACTTATATATTATTTGCAGTTTATGCTTATTATTGATAAAAAGCTTTAAATCGAAAGTGTAACTTTGTTTTCGTCATAATGATGCTCCTCTCAAGCTGCTACCGCCGCCTTTGCATGGCCTATGCACTAAACAAATAATAAGAATAAAAAAACAGCTGAGAACGGTGCTCATGAACGTTCGTAAGAATGACATCACGCTATCTTCTGGCCAGAGTCGCTGAGCACAGTGGGAGGAGCTTGAGTCAAGGTTATAAAGGCCACTGCATGTTAGTGACTGACCTCACTCTTCTGTCCGCTAGCGTGTTGACCAGTTGTGTACTCGTGTCTACTCTCTTTAGCTAATTGTTTGTGATAGGTATGTTATAAACAGTGAAAAGTGATTTAGAGTTATGTATTGTAGTTCCTATTTTTATTCACAAAACTCATCCTTCTCATAAAAGTAACAGTTGTTCTCAGCTCTTGATGTAAGTAGGTACCAGTAGTTCCAGTATCTGTGACCTAGCATAATTTTAAATACATATGATAATTATAAAGCGAATATTTCTTTAGTTTTGTAGAGCTAATGACTGAGCTAATCGCCGCTCGAGACGCTTTCATGACATGAAATCAATTTCAACTCTTGTCTGTTTACCCAGTAACACCAACTATTTTCTGGACGGTATGAGTATTACAATGCTTAAAGAATTGGTGCATTACTTTATGCTTCGATGGCTAAGATATTAAATTTGCGACTAATTTGCCCAAGAAAGTTCCCCGAATTTTTTTTTTTTTTTTGACTAGCATGCTACAGATCCGTGTGCAGTAGAGATGGGCACCTTCTGTCACTGCCCGACGCAAAAGCAAAAAAGCGAAGGCCGTAAACGTGCGGCCTTTTCCTCTCAGGGTGGCGGGGTCGCAAGTTCCCTCGTTTGGTATTCATACTGTGCTGCCTCCGCTTTGACAATTATATATATACGTGCGCGCCAGAGCACGTTGCGAGTTGATCCATCAGGCGGTCAGGCAAGTGTTATACTGTAAATTTGTGATGAAAATAATATTGTTTTATCTATTTATTAGCCATTTATGTATTTTACAGTAGGCCTAATATAATTCAAGCTATCTATCCTCAGTGCAATTATAGCACGAAATGGGCGCATTCCCTGTACAGTGCAGCTGCCCTATACGTAATTTCTACTTAACGTATGAAAGACAATGCAGATTTATTTTACAGTATAATATAGGGACTGTGCGGGGAGAATGTAGAGTACCGTACGCGAATAGCCAATTTAATTTTTTATTATGAACGGTTGGTTCCGAAATAATATTTAAAGTACGGGGATTGACCATTCAATTGTACTTTTAACGCACGGACAAAACGGCTATAATTTGCAGTTTGCGCGGTCAACCATGCAATTTTCTTATGTGATATACAGTAGCACGTACTGCGCTGTTATTGCATTGTTACGTCACTTACGTCCGCCAAGGATGTTATGATGTTTTTGTGGGATTCGCTATTCTGTCTGTCGGTATGTTAGCAACATAACTAAAAATCAATGACTGGTCTTCATGAAATTTACAGGAACTTCTCGGAATATCACGTGGACCTGGCATTAGTTATATTTCGGTGTGGATCCGGAGTCCATTTATCTGTCTAGTAGCAACCAGGGTGTGGAGTTGGAGAATGAGAGGGGGAGTCAGAGTTGCAAGCTCACTTGCCTCAGGGTCCGGAGTCGAAACTCTTAGCCCGACTCCGAATACGGAGAACGTCTTTACAGAATGTGTTATATTTTTAAAGTTTATCCAAAAGTTATTGTTTAGAGCTGTGAAAGTAATGAAAGGTTTATATTACAAATGTGAACAAATATTATTTTGGCTTAATACATGCGTTTCCCAAGCAGTGCCTTAAGTGATGCAGATTATTTATATATATTACAAACTAATTTGATTTATTCAGTCGCAAATGGTGCAGATAATAAAGGATTCCAATGCAAATTCAGATCAATTATTGTTAAGCTTATAATGCTGGTGTGTATTTTTGCCATTCAGTATTTAGCCAAAGTAAGTAGTATAATATATATAGTTTTTTCTGGATGAAAATTGTGAAAGAATTGCAAATATGTAAAATTTTAAGGTCCCAAATCGTACTGATGGTGCTAAATATTATAGCCTAAATGAGCAAAATGCTATCTTTAGCTTAATAACTATGTGTGTATATTTTAATAAAAGCTCCTGACAAAATTAATGGTCATTCTAATTGCTTAGTGTTCAAGGAGTCGGTTTCGGAAAAATGAAGGTCGGGAGTCGAAGTCGGGTTTCAAATATCGGACCCTGCAACCCTGTTAGCAACCACAACCCAAGAAGGTACCGTATATATATATATATAGATCGTTATGAATTTCCAGGAACTCATACGTATGGCACAAGGAAAAAACTATTAAATTTTGTTATCATTCGGAAGAATTCCAGGATTCTGGAACATTTTGAAATTTTCGTTAGCATTGCAGTGCTTGGCGGAGGTGTACGATCTTGGAGTGCTACTCTAGTTATGGTATGCGATGTTCACAACACTGACTTTATTGCGGACAGTCCTTGCCAGCTAAAAATGAGTAGTCCCAGGTGACCCATATGTTAGTCCCAGGTGACCCGTACGTTAGTCCCGGGTGACCCGTACGTTAGTCCCAGTTAACCCGTACGTTAGTCCCAGGTGACTCGTACGTTAGTTCCAGGTGACCCGTACGTTTGCTTCGTAAAAATCTTAAGCCTACTTAAAAGAGCGCTTTTCTATGCATATTTGAGTTTTTTTTTTTGTATTATAAATTTATAATCTAGTGCGTATGTTATTGTCTGTTGTCGATACCTACTATTATTTCCGCCTAGGAGGTTGTGGTTTTATCGAGTTTGTCAGCTAGCGGCGTCACTTTGAACGTTTTGGATGCTTTTGGATGGATCTTCACGAAAATTGCAGAAACTTTTAGGATTGTCGATAGAAACGGATGATTAAATTTAAGTGATGATCTGGCGGTCTTTTGCCTGTGCGTCTGTCTCTCGGTTGTTCTGTCTGCTAGCAACATCATTCGATTAAGTTACTGACAGGTCGTCATGGAATCTACGTAAACTGTTGGAAACGAATGCCACGAGGAACAATTGATTTAGGCTAAATTTTCTTTATTATTTGTAAGAAACCTTGATTTCTAGACTAGTTTTCGTTAGTAGGGTATTGAGTTACTTGGCGGAGATCTGCGCTCGCGGGTTGCTTCTCTAGTTCAGTTATTTACATTATTATCTTTACTGTTGCTGATTGTGTATATTATTATTTAATCCTAAAAAAAATAAATCGCCCTCTTCTGCATGAAAATCATCGCCGCTTAGGACAGCACCGTGGAAATAAACTAATCTCATTAGTAAGGTTGTCGCGTTGAGAGTCGGACATAATCTTAGGATCAGGAGTCGGAGTCGGCCAATAGTTTGAATCGGATGAAAAAGGGCCTGTTTTATTGAAGAGTCTGAGGTTTTTGTGGTCAAGAAAGTCGGAGTCGGACTCCGCTTATAAGGCTTGACTTATCCGAACATCACTCATTATCCTCGGATTCGCTAGCTAAAAATCAGATTGAGTTTTATTCGTCGATTCCAAATTAATTAGCGTTGAGATGATCTCCCACTGAATCCAGACTAGCGAGACTAACGTTCATAGGACTGGCTTATTTCCATTAGGCTATGCTTTCAGTTTGGCTATTGTCAACTGAAAGGGACACAAATAGCAGAAGTTCGCGAGTAAAGCGTAGTTCACACTATTGTTTTTTGTTCCCCACTGGCTTCCAGGACGTCCGAATTTGACATCAGAAAAGTGCAGAGCTTTTCAATTCCTAACGCAATCCAAATTTAAAAACAGATCCAAAATATGGCGGCTGACGTAACGCCTAACATTATCGCTAATTCTTTTTACCGCACAGTTATTCAAAAGGACGCAATTTCCCGTTTGATCATTTTATACTAGGTACGGGGGCTAAAAGTCTAGTGGAAACCCAGCCCAACGCACAACCAAAAGTCTGTAGTGTGAATCCGGCCTAACGACCCTTACATTCCCTTGCAGTACACCGCGTTTGACGTCACATCGCCACTTGCGCGTCATGGCTGACGAAGTGGGAGAGATCGTGCTGCACCTGCCCTACGAACTGAAGGTGCACTGTTCCCAGCCCCTCGTGTGCTCCGTTACTGCATCCATACTCATCGGTGTAGCCGGCATATTCCCAGTCTTCATTGTTCCTGATGGCAAAAAATCATCGTCCATTCTAGAGGGAAGAGGTATGTATTGCTAGTATGTATTTGTTTTGGGTGCTTGTTCATACTCATTGGTGAAGCAAATTTTGTCCCAGATGGGAATTATCATCGTCAGTGCTGGAGAAGAGAGGTAAGTAGCTACTTGCTAATGTGTATTAGTCAATGTTCCTCTTGTTACGAAGTGATTTGTCGTTGCATTTGCTATACAGCGGCGAAAAAACAATGATAAAACTATAAGCCAGTCCTCACTCATCTTAAGTCATGAAGCCACTTTTACAGATATGTTGAATTACATAGTGTACATAAAATTTTTAAGAATGTTACAATGTATATATATATATATATATGTTTCAATAACGTCGTATATAGCGTATACACCAATATTATCAGCATCACTGTCGATTACTTATTGCCTCGAGATTGACTCTTGGCTACAAATTTTCATTTGATTAATCTTTTCTTTTTTTTGCGAAGAAAATTTTGACTAACAAGTTAGAAAGGCCATTTACTTTTACCTAAAAACTGGGTTGCCATGAAGACTACGTGACTAGCAGTATCCTTACCCTGACGACCACATAATATTCATTATTGAAAGAAAAAAAGCTTCTCTCAGAAAATGTCCTGCCATCGGTATAGAAGCTCCGGTTCCGTGTACAGGCGCGTTCACATGACGTCAGTTACATGAATGTGTTCCGTCATCTCAGTGTCCGAGTGCGTTGTTGTGTTCATTTAAGCAAAATAGTGCACGACTTTCTTAGCTCTAATATACCACAAATTTTGAAGGGAAATCCGAAACTTTATTCTAGTGACCCTTTCTAAGAAACTAACGTGCGGGACGGTTAACGTTTCAACTAGTTAGGCAGTGGGGCCCACAGTTGTGGTTACAAGAACACAACAAACATTGGGACATCGAGTTGAGGACCCGAAGAGCCCCACGCCGTCCCCCGTCGGCTTGCCGCGCCGCCAGACGTCGTCGTGCGGTGGCCCAAACAGAGAACTCCGACAGGGAGGTGCTAACCTCCTCCATTGCGAGGCTGGAGATCAACGTGGCATCCCGCTCCCCCCCCCCCCCCCCCCCCCCCCCCCCCCCNCCCCCCCCCCCCCAGCCATCTCCCCCTCCGAGTTCATGAAATGCCTTCGTTTGACTGCCGTATGAAGTCATCTTAACTCTGAGTCTCCTTTAAAAACTTAAAAAACGCAATACCTGACCAGAAAAGCTTGCATTAACGTGCGGCCGTACCCCATCTTTTCTGTGCACAAGAGCCACCGCAAGCAAGGGCCTGAAAAAAAAACGTGAACTTTCTCTTACAGAATATCGTGCCTGGGGACCGTCTTAGGAACCTCACGCAACTCGTTGCCTGTGAGATATTTCTAAGTCGTAGAGTTTGAGACTTTACTATTTCTTTATTATTTAGGAGGCTATTCAAATGCTGAACCGCGTTCGATGATAACTTTGAGTTTGTCGTTATCGATAAATCGAAGCACTGCATCATGAAGACCAAACTGTACTCATTGAATTATTCATTTAAATGCATACGTTGCATGATCTCCACATCTGACGAGCTGTTGCCACTAGTTACATATTTTCACACCACTGCGCCTCTCCATTGGAACTGACGACCTAAGAAACTGTGAGGATTTCTCTTCGCTGCTCATTTATTGGTTTGACTGATTTTTGTCAAGAACGTATACTATTTACGTCTGCCACTTTGTACGTCTGTTAAAACTTTTATAATTGATGAGCGCTGCTCATTCTACTGTAGTAAACCAGCAGTGAAATTTTCCCTCATTTCTGCGTGTTTATAGTCCGCAAATAAACTGGTACATACCATGAAATGAATTAATACTGCCACCATAATTCGGTCCCACAAAAACACTCGACTGCGCCCGAGTATGCGCTTCTTCAACCGTTGTAAGGAGGGTGCGTACGTCTCAGTGTCAATTCCTTTTTGCCTCAGCGTAATACCTGTGTGACACAAACACTGGCTGTTTCTCGGCCCAAGCTCGAAGCTGCAGCCAGTCTTGTGCGGAAAGCCCTCAACCCCCTTCCTCCCCCTCCACGTCGCCTACAATCACCATCCCGCGATCGAAAACTTGGCGTTCAGGCACCGCGGGAAAAATTTTTTCCGTCTCATCATATTGAATCACGGAATTAACGGCAAAAATAATGCCGCGATTGCGACCGCCTGCGCACAATTAAAATTTAATAAAAATTTGGTGGTCCGTGTTTTTGTTTGGCCGCGGTCGCGCAGTAGGAGAACACCCAGCGCTGATCTGAGTGTTTGATTGTGCCTTGCTCCACACAACTGCGTGTACACTAAAACACGTTCTGGAATGTTAGCAGTTACGGCAATTTACTAGCAAGTGTCACTAGTAAGCTAATATGTCGGATATCTCTCCAACTGAAGAGAGAATTATCAGTCAGTAAGTTGCGAATTTCTTTGTTGTTGCTGCAGCCACAATAACGCTATTCGAATGCGGTGAAACATGAACCGCGCGCACTACGCTCGCATGCTTAACTGCCTCTAGGTAGTACAAACATTTCATTTACTTACCCAAGCCACCCCCCTCCCCATCCATCTGTGCTTGGCTGGAGGCACCAGCCCATTTCTTTTCAAGTTCAAGTTGGGTACGCAAAAAATTTCAACCCGCTCAACGTGTCGCGACCTCGAGCATCATTTGTTGGCCCATTTGTTAGCTACTGTACATGCCGCGCAGAAGAGCGCGTTTACTCCGCGCTAATCGGCATGACCTGAGGGTGCGTCTCACCCAAGGTTTTTTTATACACAAGAATCTTAGTTCTTGCAGTTTTGACCTTCAGTTCTTCATTGCCGTTTTCTTATTAAGAAACTGCATGCTCGTGCCCGCTGTGGACTTGGATGTCAGCCTGAGCGCACAATGCATCCATTGGGCGCCAAGACCGAGTTAAGAAGTAGAAAACGAAGATTCAAGGCTGAGCCCTTATACACACCAACAGAGATTTCATACTATGGGATCTAGCTCATAGCCATGCCCAGCCGCACAAGTTTTTCTGACATCAACTCCCTCGTAATTTCCAATGGAAACATAGTCAGGCACTCTGTCAAATGTTTTCTCGTGCCGACAAATCTGTGCTGCCAGTTCTTTTCTATGTATCGTTACTGGATTTGTCTGGAAATGAATTTGGCGTCTAGCATGGATTTCTTAGCCAAACAGCTTCTCCATGTATCGTTGCTAGAACTGTGTGAGAATAGATATGGCGTCAATTGTGGATTTCATAGCAGAAAAGCAAATTTGGTTGCTCATCTCATGTTGACTGTCGCTGTGAGTGCTGTCCACGATCTCCTCCACCTACGGCCACCGTATAGAAGTTCCGCTCTTCAGTAGAAGAAACTACATAGCATGCCGGTGTCTGGAATTTGCTTACTGCGTTGGGCATGAAGTGACCCAAACGCCCGTATTTTGGTACGGAGAACCTGGAATTCCCGCGTTTTTATGGAAGAGTATTTTGATCCGTCTTGTGATGGTAATTTTTTCTTTGTATCGGTAATAACGCTGCAATTGTCTTTTATTCGGTATATTTCCGAAGTCCTCTGTTGAGAAAACAAGCATGGAAGTTAGTGTGTCCGTTTTTTTATGTTTTTGAGCGTTGAGCTGCTGTAAGCATATTCACTAATTATCTTCTAATATATCAGTATTAGTATAATCAGTGATATATTACTGAGCACTCCCTAAACTATATTTTTGCCTAAATCAGTAATACCATATTAATTGGAAGATTCTCATTGTTAGGGCTGTAAACAATAAAGCACCCATGTTATATTTCAGCATATCATCAGTACTAAATAATAATTCACGTCGTGTTTTTATTTATTTTTTTATTTATTTATAACTATATTTATATATTTCCTGTCACGCTCTTTGGGAATAAGATAGGAGAAAATTCAGGTGTCGAAGACGGTATCTTGGATACGGGGGTTGGACTTGAGCGCTCCGGCTGAGTGACCTGCGCTCGCCTGCATGTTCGTGTCTGGACATGTTCAGGTGCCGAAGACGGTATCTTGGATACGGGGGTCGCACTTGGGCGCTCCAGGCAGAATGCTGAATTTTCATTAAAGAAGCCTCTGAACAGTACTAAGCAGCCCAGGAGACAGAGGGGGTTTTCCTGAGGTGCTAATTTTCTACCGTCATTTATAATGACCGCCCGGGCCACTAGTTACCAAATAAACTATGTCGCTTGACTTTATTGCCGAGTTTTCTTTTTCGGCTACGATGATTTCCCGGGTTTCGAAAGCGCTGTATATGTTTTTTTTAGTGCTTCTTAGCAGCTGTTGAGGCCTCGTTGGATTGCTTAGTTCTCCATCTGAGATCATAGCCTCCTGCCGCTCGAACTTGGGCAAATTTCTAGCTGTAAACCAGCTCTTAGTGTCTTTTTATCTGTATCATGGAGTGGCTATTTTCTCCATATAATCATAAGAGCGTAACGCGCTGACAAACGCAGGCATGGACGGCGTTACACGTGTCTTACACCCTTATCAAATGACGGCGGAAAATGACGCTTTCAACAAAAACTCCGTTTTCTTCATCTTCTTCGTGTTACTGCTCTGAAAAATTCATCTTCCCGGTTGCGCTATCGTCGTTAACGACGAATTTGTGTGCGTGTTTGTGCACGCAGATCGTGTGCGTGTGAGCGGCGTTCAAGTTGGTGCGCCTCGCTGCTCGCTGTATCGCTGATTAAGTTAGGTTAGGTAAGGTTAGGTTAGGTAACGTTAGGTAAGGTTAGAAAGGTTAGGTTAGGTAAGGAAGTTGGGTTAGGTAAGGGTAGGTTAGCCTAGGTAGTGTTCATTTTAGCGGTGGCGCGCGCAGCAAAGCTTACTTGAACGCGCAATCATCGTGAACGACGATAGTGCTGCCCGGTTGCGTGCTGGCATGCTGTTCGTCGTGCAGAAAAGCATTGTGAGTTCTGCAACTCTTGCGTTTGGGTGGGGGACAGCTATGTAGACGTGCTTCACTGTATCCTATGTACAGCCGAGCCAGGGAACGCAGAAATCAACTAAGCAAACAAACGGCCTACAAACCGTATCTTTATTACCTTTTATACAATGTGATGGCGATACTATGGAAAATAAGGTTCTGGTATAACACGGGCTCTTCCTCCAAGTACATAGATTTTAGGCTAGGTTAGTTGAGAATAGGTTAGGGTGGATTCTGTTCAGCTGAACTGCGTGTCAAACCTAACTTACGTATGTAAGGCACACATGTTATACCATATGTCTCAGATAGACCACATTTACTATACTGACACCTGAAGTAATTTTGAAACTCAAATAAGGGTGTACCATTGCATGCGAATTAGACAGAATCAACGTGTCACTATGAAATGTGGTGACAGTGGTAGACCGGAGAGCTGCCGAGAGCATAACAGTGAAAGTAACTGTGTACGTTCACTGCCGGTGAGCGGACAGACTGGCTGAGTCTTCTACTTTTTGCCACTGGCGGTGACGGTTACCGCAACGCGATTGATGCGCGTTCTGCGTGCAGGGCGTCAAATTTGTAATTGACATTATTTTTTAATTAATCAACTTATATTTATGGCTTGCATGGGACCGGTTCCTAACTCGGAAATGCCTTGTGAAATGGGGAGAGACAACGTCATCAGCGAATGGTATGACTAACGGCCTACACGACAAGGAGGCTTACCCTCGACAATTCTCTTTAATATATTCGTTGACATTATCCACATCCAACTGAACGCAGCTGATGTGAGGGTGAGGAACCATATAAATGGTAAGGCAGTAAACACACTCAGCGATGCTGAAGACCTTGTTCTTGCTTTTTCCCCATCCAGTGGGCTGCAAAAACTGCTTTCAGTTAGCGGGAACTAAGATAGAAAACTGCAGATCAGCGACCATAAATCGTGCTTGCTTGCATGGATAACCGTCTTTTTGGCTGAGATTCTTCCCTTTTTTCTTCTTTTTTCCTCAGTCATCTCTATCATGCTGACATAACGGCAATAGCTCATAGAGGTCCGGGGCGAAGGTCCCGGTGTCTCTCTGGGAATGGGCCTGGTGGTCCGTCTACTGCCGCCTATCTAATCTAAAACTGTAATATTCTAGATGAAGTAACTTCCTCATCGACAAAGTCACACGGCTCAATGACATTGAGTGCACTTAAGTAAACAGCTATTCTTACCAGAGTCATAAAATCTCCGACGATTGTCGTGATAACCAGGATATTGAGAAAACAACACAGAAATTCCAGCTGTAGGCAACATGCTAATCAAGAAGTTGGTCACTGCTCCTAAGAAGTAAAATGCCGGTTGTTAGGGAGCTATTTCCATCCCCTGTAGTGTAACTCGCTTTCGTCGAACTTTAATCAGAAATCTATGGGATGCCTACGTGTAGCCTAGAACGAAATATTTTGTCGGTTGATGAATGTGCCGAAGACAACTAGTGCAAAAAGTATGATTTTCTCAAAAGTATATATATAGATTGCTTCTAAAGTCAGGGCAAGGTCTTCAGATCAAGCTTTAACCCTTAACTTAACGTATCTTGTCAAATACTTTGATGTGAGTCACATATTATACAGGGACCTGTTGAATGATACAGGCGCGCTGCGCTAGTAGATTTGTGTTTGTTGTGACTCCACTAAGACTAGGAGTCGAGAAATTCTAATAATCTACCGATAAATTTAGTGCTCAATGAAGGACAACTTAGCTTAGCTTTGGCAAGTGCGACAACTGCCTAAAAATGATTACTGAGACGTAATCTATCGGCTGACACTGCACTGCCAATTCATTTTAATATATATATATATATACACTATTTTATCTTCAGGGGGTTAAGGACCACGAAGAAAATTGAACTTGATTCATTAAATGATTAATCACAAGAAAAAAAACACAGAATAATCCACTGAAAGGAAAATTATACCTGTAAATTCGGTAAATCGTTCCGTAGGACCGCAATGATAACACAAATCTTTTTATTAATCCCGTTATGTGAACGAATAGTCGAGTAGGACGCGAATAACACAGATGTCTATACATATGTACGTTTATGAATATACCGACACTGATTCGTCACAGATTGTATTCGAATAGTTACACACAGTCGCAAATTGGGAACATCGAGAACCGAGGGGCACTATCGTCGTTCATGACGATTTTACGTTCACGTAAGCTTTCCTGCGCGCGCCACCACTAAAATTAACACTACCTAGGCTAACCTAGCCTAACCTAACCTACCCTTACCTAACCTCTTTACCTAACTTTCTAACCTAACCTTACCTAACCCAACCTAACCTTACCTATGTAACCTTACCTAACGTTACCTAACCTAGACTAACCTTACCTAACGTAACCTAACCTTACCTAACCTAACTTGATCAGCGATACAGCGAGGAGCGCGGCGCACCAACTTCAACGCCGCTCACGATCTGCGTACACAAACACGCACACAAATTGTCGCGAACGACGATTGCGCAGCCGGGGGGGGGGCAGAATAACCAGAGGATCCGGATTTTTTTTTACTGTTTCAAGATATTTTTACTCTCACGGCCTGGCCGAAGAGGCCCACCTGTGATAACAGCAGCTACATCAGCTTGTCTGCTTGCGGTGTTATTACTATTGTCTACGTTATATTTAATCGCGGCCGTAACGTGCACCACCGAAATTTCGCTTATATAATTTATCCTATGCCGCCCCCCCCCTGGCTACGCAATCGTCGTTCGCGACCATTTGTGTGCGTGTTTGTGTACGCAGATCGTGAGCGGCGTTGAAGTTTGTGCGCCACGCTCCTCGCTGTATATACCCGTAGACGTCGAATAAATGCTTATGGTTCTCCATAAGGGATTAAACAACTGTTAGAAACCAAGCACATTTAAGTCTCAAGAAGCTCCTTTAAAATTGATCTTCGTACGTACATGCAATCGTTAAACATATAAAAAATTTGTGCGCACGCACCGCGGACAATTTGTGCCCATTGCCTGACAGTGAGACGCTCCAGGTCGCCAAAAGATATTCCACCCGAGGCTAAACAAATAATTATTTTTTTTTTTAATTAAAATTTTGAACAATTAACTGATCATACAGACCGTGTAGAACTTGCGCTCCTGTCCCAAGAGACGCTCCCGGTCGCAGAAAGATCCTCGTTTCTGCAGCTTCTGCTCCAGGGTATCAGGAACAGGCAGACTGTCTAGCGGCTGTTTTGATGACGATCTGCACATCATTGTGCCTGGGAGTCACGTCGGTGTAATTTTGTTCAGCACTTAAGGAGTTTACTTAGTCAGAACTGCAACAGTTCAGCCAGCACAGATCTGCTCTATAGGATCATGTGAAATAGATACTATAGTGCAAAATTCCTCAAACGTTGTCCAGAGCTATTACGATATTCCATGTAATATTTGCTCGCACTTACTTTTACATTTCATTGTTTACGCTTCAGTTATCAACTTTTTGTATTCAGTAATTTCTGTTTTTCACTCTTTATTCTCAACGTTTTCCTCCAGACTCGATGCTAAATATCGTTCATCAAATGAAATTTCAGTTGCAACATGCAGAGTACTGACCATCTATCACGTACTGTAGGTACGCGCGATCGTTTGCTGTGGGAAGGAAGGGTGTAAGGTCGCGCTTCTTTTTGTATATCTTTGGCATGAACAAACGTGCAACAATTTTGGTGATGTTTCCACCCAAGTTCTTTCTACGCCATTGGAACGGAGATGTCCCCGCGGTACGGCATATATTGAACTGCTTTACACAGTAATTGGAGCGGTGGTTGTGCTTCGGTAGTTAGGTCGCCTCCCTTTGTGCAATATGATACTTTTCCACAGTTATTCCTTACGAAATGGTTCTTTCGCATTTAGGCTGTAAAATAGTCCGTGTACTTTTGTCAATCACACACAGTATAGCACTGCGAATACAAAATATTTATAAGCACATGCTTCTGCTAACATTAAGTGTACAACTATACTATAACTTTACGTTACCTAGCTAATCACTCACGCACGGAGGTACAGTTAGCAACACTATATACCCAAAGATTTCAAATAGACTGGTTCACATGTAAGTCTTTTGCCCTACATTCACATAATTCACAGAGTTCGATTGCGTTACTTGCTTGTGTGTGTGTGTGTGAACATCAGTACGTAGAGCGATCAGCTTTCATAGTTCCAATTTACTCCAAATTTAGAAAATCAAGAAACTTTACTCTGTAGTGACACTTGGCCAGCAATCTGACGTGACAGCTAACATTGTAACAAATCTTTCTTTTAGTGCACGGTTGTGGTTGCAATGACATATTCGGATGTTTAAAAGTACTAACTGAAGACAGAAATGATTATAGCCTAACCGGCGGCAAGTCAATTCTTTCTATTGCAAATATTCAAATGAATTGCTTTGTGAGTTGCCATTCTATTGCAAATATTCAAATGAATTGCTTTGTGAGTTGAAATTCTATTGCAAATATTCCAATGAATTGCTTTGTGAGTTGCCATTCTATTGCAAATATTCAAATGAATTGCTTTGTGAGTTGCCATTCTATTGCAAATATTCAAATGAATTGCTTTGTCAGTAGCCATTCTATTGCAAATATTCAAATGAATTGCTTTGTGAGTTGCCATTCTATTGCAAATATTGAAATGAATTGCTTTGTGAGTTGCCATTTTATTTCAAATATTAAAATAATTTCTTTGTGAGTTGCCATTCTATTGCAAATATTCAAATGAATTGCTTTGTGAGTTGCCATTTTATAGCAAATATTCAAATGAATTGCTTTGTGAGTTGCCATTCTATTACAAATATCCAAATGAATTGCTTTGTGAGTTGCCATTCAATTGCAAATATTCAAATGAATTGCTTTGTGAGTTGAAATTCTATTGCAAATATTCAAATGAATTGCTTTGTGAGTAGCCATTCTATTGCAAATATTCAAATGAATTGCTTTGTCAGTAGCCATTCTACTGCAAATATTCAAATGAATTGCTTTGTGAGTTGCCATTCTATTGCAAATA
>LQNS02007215.1:20599643-20631266 GCA_001587735.2 Parhyale hawaiensis
TGCCTCGGAAGCTTTGGCCGTTAAGTGTTTGCAACTCCCAGAGGAGGAGTTCTTAGTTGCGGAGGATGTCTCTCCCAATATACGTCAAGACGATTTTTAAACGCGTTGACTGACTCTGCACTAACAACATCGGAGGGTAGTCTAAACAAATGTTCCAGATAATTTTGTGCACTCCACACACACTCTCATAGCAGCGCCCAATTACAGCACTCTTTGACGCTTCTGAAGTGCGTGTAAAATATGATGCGAGGGAAAGTGAAAATAACTTGAAAAAAACACTCTGGCGCTTATAGTTCACATTGCACCGCAAGCCGGGGATCAAGCCGCATGTGCTAAGCCCACAATGGCCATGCAAACAGGTCACGGCAAACTACTCCAGAAGCCATGAGAAATGAACTCACTACTGTGTTGGTACGAATTTTTAGAGACCGTCCTAACCCATCATGTCTCAGCTAACTTCACGTCCCATTGTTACCGCCGGCCTTCTGTAACAAATTGTGCTTGTACAATCGCCTTCTTGGCTGGATTTTTTCGTTCTTTCTTCCTTGGATAATGGATATCTATATACTTTTGGCATGATGGCTATAGCTTATAGAGGGTCGGAGTGTGAGACCCGGCGGCGCTCTGGGAGTGAGCCTGTTGGTCTGTCTACTGCCGGCTATCTATTCTACACATGCTCGGTTCGTGCCATGTACGGCCCCTGCAGCAGTCAGCGCCTACTGCGTTGTGAGGAGATTTAATAGATGAAGGTAGGGTCAGGGAGCAACGGCTACGGAGATTGGAAGCTGAACTTTCCGGCAAGGCTGACTCGCTGATTGGCTGTGCTAATAGCTGAGAGCCTGCGGTTAGTGTGAAGAGAGCAGCTGTAGAACAAATCAATTCCTGACCAGTACTGCAAAATGTGGCTGTGCCCTCCCCCCTCCCATTAAACCTTCTTGCTGCGTTGTCTGCCTTCAAGCGCCTCCGAGCCCTGGTCCGGGGTACTGCCCCTCCTGACATCCGAACACGGTGCACACCCTGTCAACGCAGATGTTTTCACTCAGTCTCGCACATTTGTATTGTCCCCCCCCCCTCCCCCACGCACACAGCAGCTTACGGCACAAACACTTGCATGAGGACCTTACATTGTTACTAGAAAGAACTAGAACCCTTCGTAACGTAAGACCATCACCCGAGGTGGGGGACAAATTTCAACGCCATTATTTTTGATGGCCAGCTTACTTTAGAATTTTGACATTTTTCATATCCAGGTCAACCCACCAGATTCCCCGCAAAAAAGTATGAATATTTTTCAACTCCTTCCTCTTTTTGGGTGGCCAGACAAACAAATACACTTCAATCTTCAACTAAAATATTGACGCCGCTCTACGCTTTCACTCGCGGGTGATAATCACAGACTTAATTAATTCCCATATATAGTGGAGGGCCTGTGACCATACAGGCTCCTGTCGCAATTGTATGTGTTTTCCGTGTGCTTTTGCATGCACACGGAGGAGAGTGAGACGGACACTGTCTCCAGCTCACAGTAAAATATTTACCGGAAACATCTTGTTGGCCGGGCGTTGGAACTAAACGATTACGCAAACACGCAGTGCATATGTTGTGCGGGATCGATCGCGCTGCGCAAACGATCGATCGAGCGTTCAAACGCCTAACCTAACCTTACCTAACCTAACCCAATCTAACCTAATCTAACCTAACCCCATCTCACCATTGACTAAAATTGACGGTGCCCGAAATTCAAAAAAAAAAAAAAAAAAAACAGGCCTTGCCTCCCCTAACCTACCCGATATACTCAGAAATAGGGGGAAAGTTGAAGAAAAACATTGATAAGGTTAGGTTAGGCGTTTGAACGATCGATCGTTTGCGCAGCGCGATCGATCGCGCACAACATATATAACCTACAGATATCCACCGCTCTACTTTAGATAAGGATAAAAATCACGCTGTTTCGCGCCCCACAACAATAAAAAAACAGAGTTTGGATAAATTTTGTCTCCTGTGCTAGGGAAATTGGAAAAAGTTTCTAATGTTAATCCAAAGTAAATTCACTGCTCAAACCTCCCAGGATTCGGCGGCAAATCGAACTCACTTGCAGGCTTAAGATTTAATGTTGTAAATAGGAGATATCGGAGGCATGTTGTAATTGCCATTTCTCTGGGTTACCGGTGCTACACCGGTGACCACGTCCGTCCGCAGCGCAATAATTGCATCGCAACCATAACCCGAAAAGCGGTAGCGATGATTACTGCACGAGTTACTGAGAAGCGGTTAACCGTTCTTAACTATCTATTTCAAATAAAGGGAACTGTAAAATTAGACAAATGTGCAACGTGTGAACTCCATAACCCATAATAAGTAAATAAGTATTCTTCGAGCTTACGTTTACCAAATTGCATGCCGTTAAGAAAAAATTTATTGTTGTTACGATTAAACCGCTCGCCGATAGATGGCGCTCACATAACCACTTTGCGAGATACGGTTACTATTTTTTGGGTTACAGTAGTTGGTTGTGATTACAACACGCCTCTGTACTTAACCCTTAAATGTATTGCATGCCGTATGCGGGACATGGCAAATGGAAATGTTGAGATAAAATAGTGCATTACAGAGTTAACCCTTTTTTATTAACTTTTCTTTTAGAACTGCCGTCTTAGCCGTAAACTTTACTTTTAATGTTTACGAAGTAATACGACAGAATCTAATTAAATTCATTTTTTTTAATTATCAAAGATGTTTTAAATTCGTTGATCTATGTTAAATGTTTTGCTGGATTTTTTTGCGTGTTTCACTGCATACTGCTTTAATGAGGATTTCCCAAAGACTATGTATCATGATTTTGGAAAAAAAAGACAAAGCGAGAAATATGATTCACAGGTGTGTGAAGATAATGTTATGATGTGTGTTTTAGAAAAGAAATTTGAACTACGTATGCAAAATAATATCCAAATTTACGTACAGCAACACGCGGATTCGAACAAGTTTCATGTCGGTGAGGGACGTGTGAACTGGCCCTAACGCAGTGTTGCTTCTGATGACTGTACCTGCGAGATCGGCAGCAGTTAATAATTTTTGAGTGCATTATTGCTGCTCATTATACAGTATATGTTAATTATATAATTTTGAAAGGCACAAGTAAAACGAGCTCCCTTTTTATTTTATTGTAACGGTCACGGAGAATGACGTCGCTATAGCACTCCGTGAAAATCAAACTAGTAATTTTAAATTCATGTTTTTTTTCGTGAAAGAAGAAAAAGAAGTAAGTGCACTTACAATGAACGTTCTATTGTCTCCATCATTCATTAAATTCCACAATTAAAACATCTGATGTTACCATGCTCTTATGTCGCAGTTTCATTCAGTTAGGATATTTTTGTCGATGTTGTAGTTATTCAATAATTTACACGCAACACCTGCTTGCTGAAGTATTCTTGATTGCGTCCCGACGCCAGCGATGTTATTTTTTGCTCATTCCGTTTTCTTCAACTAACGCAGAAGAGAACGGTACTTTAGAAGGGTGACCCAAATATTTGTGTAGCAGATTAGCTTCTTTTAGAAATTAGTTATTTTCGTTTTTTATGTTCATAACTTACTGATAGTACTGTTAGGGTACTTGAATCAGAAATTGCTGAATTTATATCGAGAGTGTTAATTCAGAACTTGCTGAATTTATCTTAAGAACATTAATAAAAGAATATTTTTGACAGAGCCTTGGTACCTTAGAAGAATGTTACCATTCTAATGATGTTGACTCCATCATTGGAAACGTTAGAGCACTACAAGGTGGAAACATTTTTTATTGTCAACCATTTCTGCCCTCGGTGTCTGAAAATGGCATAGACAAAGAATACACTTGTTAGTTTTCTATGTTTGATTCTAGGCCCGGGTCTCCCAGGGGGATTACATCTGCAACCTCTTACCCATGAGTTTGAAACCCGCAACCGCCCACCCCCCTACGCGTTTGCAATTAGAGCCAGTCACATTTCATCTTCATCATTATGTCATCAAAATTACCGTACCTCTTAAAACTGCAAGCAGTTTAATCTTACCGTCCGCTACAAAAGCCAACCAATAGGTACCAGCCATAAATATGAACATCCGTTTCAATCATTCACAACTGACAAGAACCATCATCATCCATTACTGTAACCAACCACATTCACATCCATACCCAGCCATCAATAACCGCAGTCCCATCTAGACTAAAACACAGCATAGCTGCTGAATAGCAACACCCAAGGATATTTATGAGAAGAGGGACCCCCATCACTGTTCGCCTGGCAGGCCAGCGAATTGTTTCTTTTCGGCATGGCTGATTGCTAGTGGCGCCCTGCAATCGATCTATACAGTGCATTGAGTACAGTCTTTCCATAGTTAGGGCCAGAAAAAACTAGTACAGTATGTTTGCTGCGCCTACTGTTTTGTTTCGGTACAATTTTGTTAACAGGAGAAGCTTGAAATTTATGTAGAAACCGCCTCTGTTCAGCCACGGGTGTTGCTGCCGCAACAGCTTTCCCAGGCCGCCGTCCAACCGTTCGACGCACACACGACTCGCGTGTTCGTCGATTTCCGCCTGCACACACTACGTACGATACACAATGTAGCGAATCAGCCAGGCTGCACTATCGTCTCTCACGACGATTTTGCGTTCTCGTAAGCTTTCCTGCGCGCGGCACCACTAAAATAAACACAACCTAGGCAAACCTAACCTAACCTACCCTTACCTAATCTAACCTCCTTACCTAACCTTCTAACCTAACCTAACCTTACCTAACCCAACCTAACATAACCTAATCCAACCTAACCCAATCTAACCTCTCTAACCTTACCTAACCTTACCTAACCTTACCTAACCTTACCTAACGTTATCTAACGTTACCTAATGTTACCTAACGTTACCTAACATTACCTAACCTAACCCAACTTAATCAGCGATACAGCGGGCAGCGCGGCGCACCAACGTGAACGCCGCTAACGCGCACACGATCTGCGCACACAAATCGTCGTGAGAGACGATAGTGCAGCCAGGCTTCAGCCATACCTGAACCTTGAGAACCATCGTCGAGGTTCCTCGCTCCCTCCTGGTGTGAATTAAACTTCCTTGACAATGACCAGTACTCACCGAGCAACTCAGGCGCAGCAGCTGCGTACCAACGTTCCCGTGCTTCTTCGATAAGCTAAAGTTTCTCGACTTCGTTGATATAATTTTACTTTCTTGTCGGAAATTTTTGATCTGCTTTTCTGAAAGATACTTCCACTCAAAACGTGTGTATTTTAGCCACAGTTCATTTCAACTTAAGTGTCTAAGGCTCTAGAAAAGAATTCAATGGAAACCATGTTAATTTTATGCATACAGTATATATGTGTGGTATATATGCTCCTTTGTTTTTAGCTCCCACGTACACACTGCTTAACGTCTGAGTGTTTTCTTGTGTCGATTTAAGCACATTATTTTCTACCGAAAGATTTACTAGACTATTAACCGAGAAAATCCACGGACTTAGCAAATGTGGCAGGCAGTTCCGGATATCCCTTCAAGTTTAGAGCGTAAAGCGTATTTGGAATCAGCGAGCTGGGCAGCGTCCTTCTGTCCAATACAGTCACAGCAGCGGATTCGGACGGTCAGCGGTACGCACGGTGACAAGGCACTGTCGAGTACACCCCCCCCCCCCATTGCGGTGTGCTCCTAAGCGCATGTCATTCCAGATGTAATTTACAGTCGGCCAACCCTTTATTTAATAGTATTAGTACATTCTCTGTTTAAATATAGTTCACATTTTGTAGTGCTGCTCGTCCATAAATTCCATTTCTCCCCGCCCGGCTCAGTTAATCGCACCGTATATTGAAAATAATGCACTATTGTTTCCTCAAAGTGCGCAAAGGCATCGATTTGTTTGCGGTCTTTTTCATCGCTTCCCATAATGATAAAAAACGCCTATTGTGCTGAGTTTATTCACGAAGCGCACGCGTTCAACGAAGCGTCTCACCACCAAACGCAGCGTCTCCCTCGCCGGGCCCTTGCCAAGTTCCTGTGTGAACCCCGTAACTGGGCGATACACGCTTAGTACATCGCAGAGAACTTTCTAAGTACCATGCCGTCTAGTTTTATTTTTGATTTTACCGGTCGAACTGGAACAAATTTTTATTAAGTCAGAGATGGGAGTGTTAAGCCCGTGGGTTATTATTTAAAAAGAATTCACGTTCGGCCTACCATGGACAGGTAGTGTAATCCAAATGAAGCATTATACACCACCAGGAAGCTCGACTCGCTGCCATAGACCACCCTTAGGAAAGCCATTAGGAGCGGACTATAACGCACCCAGACCAACACGACCGAAAGCTGCTGAACTAAGCAACGGATTCCAAACCGAAACAGACCAGGGTAGTGAACACCGACTGAACTGACGAATTCGTCACCTAACAGTCTCCAGTGTGAGAGTGCGCATAGGCCGCACTACGTCTATATCTCCCAAAGACCTTGAGGGTAGGGACAGAAGAATACATCCAGGGTCTTTCCTTGTGGCGTTCTTGCCACAAGGGCAAGAAAAGGGCCCATGTGCTGTTGTACTCTTCTCTAGCAGACTTCTGAGCCACCCCAAAAGCGAAAATAGGCATGAGCTGGGGGGTACATTTTTTTTAGGAATGTGGCGGGGGGTTTGTTGGTTACTTGCTTGGTCTCCCCACGTATATGACGATGCATATTTTACTAGCGCGAACCGTGGAAATTCGACGGTTATTTAATGTTTTCACTTACATATATACCTGAGTTTAATCTAGGGTAGCGCTTCTAACTTGACACCCTCCGTCTGAACCATAATGTCTGCCGTTTAACCTGTCTATCGTTACGCAGTCCGTCTACCTTACACCTCGACTAACCTTTCTTTATATTTGATTTCACCTGTAAATCATTCATTTTTTGCAGCAAAGAATTTTCACTTGTATCTTGAAGAAGATATAGAAATACAACGGTACTTCTTGCACTGTTCTCGTGTGTATTTGCACACCTAGTTTAAGTCGTCATTTCTCGAAAACTAAGGAGTTCTGAAATTTTTTTCTCTCATGAAAATCGCATTATTTTCCGTTCTTTCTACTTATACCAAAATTTTGTACCTCTAATTTTGAAATAGCTGACGCTTGACAGTGCGTCCCCCCTCCCTCCAAAAAAATAATAAATAATAATAATAGGAGAAAACTTTACGTGTAACACCGAGAAACAACATAGGTTTTGACAGGAATGTATCCGTTTAGGATATATTCAGCGAGGGTATGATAGCCTGTGATTAAAGTATGTTGGAGTTGGCTATTCTATTATTATTATTAAAACTTTACGCTCGGGCCATCATGGACAGGTAGTGAAACCCAAATGAAACATTATGTATTATGTCTGTACATATGTACAGTTTATTGCGACTAGAAAGAACAAAGAAGAATGAAAAATGTGAACAAATTGTAAAACAAATTTTATATAAAGCAATTATATGTCTAATACTACACTTGATAAGCACTCGACTGCCAGCGTTTCATAATTGTGGGTGCGCTCTTTGTAATGGAAACATGAAATTATTCCCTTGTCCTCTTCACTATTACAGAAAACTGCTGTTCTCTTAATAAACAAAACCTCTTAGTAGACAAGCCATATCCGGAACGCAACCCTCGTCTATTAGCACTATTTGTTGTACTTAATTGAGCTGAAAATAGTCAGTGTCCCATCTAGTATGCACTTTTTCCGTTGCGCAAGGGAAAAAATGCAATAGTTTCGAAAATTTGTTTCATTACTTGCCATAGTTATTTTCGTGATTCAGATCACATTCCTCCACGAATTCTACGATTCTATCAATGATGCAGAACAGTTTCTGTCACAGATTGGAACATTATTCAATAAAATCCGTTACCTGAATACCAAATTACCGCTAACGAAGACGAGAGGCCTTGTTTTTTTGTGACCCCTTTTATGTACTTCCATGCGGGAGAAGATACGACTAAGGGCATCCACATACAGTGCATGACATGCTACAACCATACAAAAAATACAAGAAATATGAACTCTGCTGGAGTTTTGCGTCATGGCAAGAATGATAACTCTCATGCATAGTTTAAATATATTTACTTATTTATATGTCCATTCCTAGAACCATTGAAACCCTACGTTGTACTCACGTACATAACAAAGGTACTTGTTTGCTCTTTCGGTAATAAACTGTACATATGTTTCTTTTAAACACAGAGGGCATTGTTTACTGTATACCTTCGTTTGTATTGAGATTCCAGCCATGTAACAACATATAAAGGAAGTTTCAGACCGTTGCTTGCTGCATGAGACCATAGGCTTTGGTATTATTATATGTACGTATATGGTAGCTGCTCTAACGGTACATCATTCGTCATGCTCGACTTCCCATGTGCATGATACGAATAGTGATATGAATTAACTACCGGGTAAGTGAACCAATGTTTGCAACTCCCTAAATGTCTATCTTCAGCCCTGAAGGACTTTAGGAGCATTATTTATCTGTGTTATTTATCCTTATCTTACACACTGACTGTGCTGCTCTGTGACATATATGTATGCTTCATTTTCCTATTGTATTACTATGGAAGAAAGAACACCTGCTTACTAACTATACACAGCATGGCTAAGATAGGGTAACATCGTGAATATCATTTGAAACAACGCATGCATGGAAACCGTTGCAGAAGCTCCATACAGTATTCCTTATTAGCAGTAAAGATGTTTTTCTTATAATTTCACGGCTTATTACTGCGCGGAGCTCTATAGACACCTTGGTTGGTTCCACGCTCGTCGAAGGGGCAGAAAAAACCCCAGCATGATGTATCTGATGGGCGAGCCGTTCGCGCTCCGTTACTGTTGACAACTTTCGCTTTCTTTGTCGTATTTTTTTGCTGCCCGAGGAAATGTTTTTTGCGATCGTCTTGTTGCTGGGCTGTGAAACTACAATATGAACCCTTTANCGGCATGATGTATCTGATGGGCGAGCCGTTCGCGCTCCGTTACTGTTGACAACTTTCGCTTTCTTTGTCGTATTTTTTTGCTGCCCGAGGAAATGTTTTTTGCGATCGTCTTGTTGCTGGGCTATGAAACAATATGAACCCTTTACTGTACCATTTAATGCAATTGTTCGTGGCACTAATTATAACATGCTGAAGCGAAGCGAAAGTTATTCTAAATTGACGACTGTGTTTTGGATCTATTTGTGTGTCCGCATCTAGTGAGCAGTGTCTGTTCGCGGTTCAGGGCCGTTGTGTGATAAATGGTCAATTTAGATTTATAAGCTTTGAAAACGTCTGAAGTAAGTGTCTCTTAGCTGTAGCAT
This sequence comes from Parhyale hawaiensis, assembly GCA_001587735.2. Taxonomy (NCBI): domain Eukaryota; kingdom Metazoa; phylum Arthropoda; class Malacostraca; order Amphipoda; family Hyalidae; genus Parhyale; species Parhyale hawaiensis. The sequence continues at coordinate 20,608,976 of LQNS02007215.1, forward strand.
GAGCATTGTCCAGACCCTTGCATGATTGAGTACCATAACCCAGAGGTTGGGGTGCGAAAACATTGTTGGTTCAATTCGAATGTAAAAAAAAAAAAGCAATGGAAATATTTATCACGCGTTCAACATATTATTTACCAAACATGATGCAAACAGGGTAAAGAAACATGTTTTATCACATAACCAAGGGCTGCTCATCTGCAACATTCTATTAGCGGCAATCGATTTGACATGGCCACCTCTTTTATCCAAACAAAGTCCACACCGCCGGCGCATGTCACCAACTCCTTTTCTGATGCCATCGGGATTAATCCTGAGGATATCAACTTCTCTGCGAATACTATCCCGCAATTCTCCCAGGTTTTGTGGGGGCGTGGTGTACACTCGGTTTTTAAGATAACCCCGTAAGAAGTAATCGCGGGGGGTGAGGTCAGGTGACCTAGGGGGCCATTCAACGGGATGATCCACAGCTACAACACGCTCATCGAAATGTTCTGGGGCGATGTCGCCCCATGGAACTGTATGTTTCTTTTAAACACAGAGTGCATTGTTCGAAAAGTTCTTTCAGAAGATTTGGGACATCGATTAGACGGTGAGCTGGTGTTCCGTCTTGTGTCCACCAAACATAACGGAACCGTCCGTTTCGCTGGCGCTGGAAGTGCGTCTCCATCTGGGGAACAACCTCCTGCTGGATCATCAGCTGATATGCCTGGCCAGTCACGTTCGCCTCGAAGAGTAAAGGTCCAATGAATACTCAGTTGCCACAGATTCCTATCCAAAGTACCAATTTTTCCCTTCTCATTTTCTGATCCAAGCGGAATTCCTGCGGTTGCCCTCTTGCAGCTTACTCCACGACGGTGCGGGTGTTCACTTTCCCATTTATGGCACCTCTACGATTGCTTCTTGTGGGTTTAGCTTTAAAACTGAGTGTGCACCACGCCCCCACAAAACCTGTAAGAGTTGCGGGATCCAATTCGCAGAGAAGTGGAGATGCTCCAGATTAATCCCGACGGCATCAGAAAAGAAGTTGGTGACATGCGCCGGCGGTGTGGACTTTGTTTGGATAGAAGAGGCGGCCATGTCGAATCGGTTACCGCTTGGAGGATATTGTAGATTAGCAGCCCTTGGTTATGTGATAAAACAAGCTTTTTTTACCCTGTTTGTATCATGTTTTGTAAATAATGATGTTGAAGGTGTGATAAATGTTTTCCATCCATTGCTTTTTTTGACTTTCGAATTGAACCAACCACGTTTCCGCGCCCCAACCTCTGAGTTTTGGTACTGAAGCATGCAAAGGTCTGGACAATTAATCATGATGCCATTGTAAAGCTTGTAATCTCTGTTCCAAACTGATATCTTGATAATGGATGAGGATTGCATAGTTTGGTCATGTTAGCCCTTTTAATTTGGGTTACCTTTTATTGAGACACACGGTATAATACATGTGTATATATAATGTATAGATACCCATTGTTGCACAGTCACTGTACCAGTTGCTACACAGTGTGCGTACCTAACGCTGTGCAGTTTGTACTCTAGTTGCCGCAGTATTCATTAACAGCTCTGCACTCGTGTCACTACAAACTCCTCTACAACTGTTCCGCTGTCTTCAATCACAGCTCTGCACCCATATTGCTACACAGTCTTCGCTAGCAACTCTTGACTCTTCACCAACAGCTATACAGTCTACACATTCTCTACCTGTTACTGCACTGTCTGCACAGTTCTTGCCGTGCAGTTTGCAAAAGCCGCAGACACTGCACTGTCTTCACATGCAACTCTATAATTTACACTCCTCACCAACATCTCTGCACAGTCTCTACACCTGATTCTGCATCTGCCTCAGCGACAGCTCTGCACAACTGTTTCTGCACAGTCTGCACAAAACAACCCTACACGCTCTGCACATCCTCTCATCCCTACACTCCACCAGTGGCTCTGCACGCTGCACGTGTCACTGCACTGAGGTGCTCTGCAATACTGCCTCGACTCTGCACAGCAGCAGCAGCTGCACGCTTGCTCTGCACACTCTAACTCCCCACCATGTCACTCTGGCATTTATTTCGCGTTGAATCGATCTCCTTACGACCGCGTGCCCGCGCTCTGAGGGCCGCTCAGAGGGTTTGCCTCTTAGTTTTAGAAGCTCTTCCGATGTCGGTCTTCGTCTGCTATGGTCTACTTCCTTGCCACCTGGTCTGCTATGGTCTACTTCCTTACCACCTGGTCTGTTATAGTTGACATCCTTGCCCCCTGCTCTGCAGGCTATGGTTTTTTTTTTCTTGCCGCCTGGTCTGCTGTGGACTACTTCCTTACCACCTGGTCTGTTATAGTGTACTTCCTTGCCCCCTGCTCTGCAGGCTATGGTCTTTTTCCCTGCCGCCTGGTCTGCTGTTGTCTACTTCCTTGCCACCTAGTCTGCTACCGTGCCGTCTGGTGTGCTTGGGTTTACTTTCTTGCCACCTGGTCTGCTATGATCTATATTCCTCGTCACTTTGTCTGTTTTGGTCTATTTTCACCCCTGCCGCGTGGTCTGCTTTTGCCTACTTAATTTTTTGCCGCCTGGTTTGCTGTGGTCAACTTCCTTACCACTTGGTCTTGTTTAGTGATCCTGTGCTTGCTTTACTTTACCTCTCGCCATCTTGTCTGCCATGGTCTACTTCCTTGTCACCGGGTCTGTTTTGATCTTTCTTGGTCTACTTTCTTACACTTTGGTTCAATTTATTCCTCCTTGTATTCTACATTCTCGCGTCCAGGCCTGCTTTGTTTATCATTCGTGTTTTCTTGGTTTGTCCTAGTTAACTTTGGCTTGTTTGGCATGTGTTGGTCTGTCGTACACTAGAGACCACATACTAGTGGTCTGTCAGTCAGGGTCTGCCTAGCCCAACATGTCACAGTCCTCCGATCGTATCTTCCCTTGCGCTCCGCCGAATGCCGACCACAAGTTTGGAATTGTCGACTGTTTGTCGAGACTCCGCTGCTTCTTATTTTTATTATCAGCCATCGCTGTCGTGCCGTCACATAAATCACCAATACGGTATATATGAACCCTGCCGCATGTTCATCTGTACATTGATGCATGTTCACCGATGTCAACCCTGCCGCCACTTTCCTACATGTATTGGTAAATGCGTAGTTGCGTACCATCAACGCAACTTGATGCTGCGCAGCAAAAGCGATGGTGTATAGGCGACAGTACCTTGTGTGTCCGCAATGTCTGTACTAAGCTCTGTGTCTGCCGTATTCTTGTCGCGGGATGAGGTTGTGATGTGCTGCCGACTGTGCGAAGCGATAATTTCACTGCCTTCCTACAGCAATGTTCCATTTCTTCTGAACTTGTGACGCATAAAACCTGTAAAAGAAAAAAGAAAGCAGAGGAAGATATCCTCTAAGCTGACCCACTAAGACGAGCAAAGATAGCAAAAGTTTCGTCGCAGTAATTATTTACGCCGTCATTTCGGGACGGCAAGGGTTCCCGAGTAATAAAGAGCGAAAGGAAACAATGCTTGCATCGTGTATAAATTCTTAGGACCCGTAAAAATTTCTTGGAACGGAACGTTCGCACTAAAATATCACAATCTCGCCAGACATTGCTATAGACCGTTTAATTCTCTCTAATGTGTTTTATTATCGTATACGAAATAAACCCAGAAGTATAAAACCACTTTTAGAAACTTGACCCGCCCACTGAACCTATCAAAAAAAAAAATCGATGTAGGTGAGCTCTAGAAGGATTTGTAAATTGATCACATTTGTTAATTCACGAGTGCATTCAGCCGTCGCAAATGACGGAAGTTTCCGTGAAAGAGTGACCCAATCAGAAATTTATATGCATTTATCCGATGTTATCGGATACCTTTCGGAATTTTCTCATAGACAGCCGATAAATGCCTATAAATTTCCGATTGGGATAAGTCACTGCTAGCCGTTCAGGTGAATATTATTTTTCCCCTTGCGGCACGCATTTATCCAACACCATCCGCGTCTCATAGCTGACTTCCTATTCACTATATACCGTAGAATAGAAGTAACCCAAGCAGAAATTTCGGTATCCCCCAAAAATGATTTACGGTTTTATAACTCCTGTTCTGAAACGGCCCAGAATTTTGTTAGGAGAGACAAGGCTTTCACGATACAAATAAGAAAGGTGAACATACACTTTTTTTTGTAAGGTGTTGAGGTAAATAAGTATACCAAATATACATTTCTATCTATACAAGCCTACCGTGATTTTAATTATTATCTTTTATATTTGCTCAAGCCATTCAGTATGTTTACAGAGGTATAGTTTTGTCTCTACATTACCTGATTTGGCCATAATTTTCTCGTGTGCTTCCTGTTTTGTGATATACCGTAGCTACCTTGCTATTCATGTAGCTATAAGCTATTCAGCTTCCAGAATTTGATATAGTCATTTTCCAATATCCATGGCAGACCTATTTATTGATATGTTCATGAGCCACGATCCATGGCGGACCTAATTGATGATATTTTCAGCTTCTAGGATCCATAGCGGACCTAATTGTTCATATATTAATCTTCCAGGAACCACGACGGATATAACTGTCGATATTTTAATCTTCCATGACCACGGCAGACTTAATTGTTGACCTGTTCATCTTCCAGGGTCCAATCTACTGGAACTGCTGCTGAGTTTCGCTGTCGGTGGCCTGCTTGCCGATGTCTTCCTCCATTTACTGCCCGATGCCTGGTACTTAGCACAAAAAGGTAATATCTATGTCTAGCGAAGATAATTACAATATCTAGGAACATCAGCATCGGTTTATAGCCCTGATAATGTCTATTTCTAGCTATGGTAACATGTGTTTCTAACAATGATAACGAGATATATTTCTAGCAATGGTAATGTCTCTTTCGGACGTTGGTAACATGTAAATATTTCTAGTTATGGTAAGATCTCAATTCCAGGAATGATAACAAGATCTGTTTCTAGCGCTAGTATAAGTTCCTTTCTCACATTCGTCATATCTATTTATACAATGGTAACATTTATTTCTAAGAATGGTAACAATTTAAGGGTATCTGTAAGCGGCACATTTAAGGTACATTTAGTTATTTAGGGAAATAAAATGTTAGTATCACAAAATTTTACTTTTTCTTCATCTTGCTAATGTACCTCTGAATCTGGGTTACAAACAGATGACAGGTCCAATAGAAACATAAAAAAATATGAGAACTGGATAACCCTTTGCTTGCTTCACTACTGGCTTTAATAGCGTCAGTAAGAGTTTATAAATGTTCCGAGGCCAGCTTTTTGCACCATGTCAGCCCGTGGTGTCCCACTTTCTGCCTGAGAACGCGGAATAGGTACCTACGGACCCTCTAGACTCTTTCTAGCTTGTCCCATCAGCTTTCTTTGGGATTCAGATCTGGAGCCTGAGGTGGACCAAACGAATCTCGGCAGCTTCTTTATCTGTGAATCCTGCGCGCTTCGTTTCTGAAATTCTAACACTTGCAAGTTTTACACGCGGGAAGTCACCTTTGGATGACACTTCGGACACACGTTCAGTAGGACACTCGTGCTTGATTGAGACAAGGCTTGAGTTGAGCGCAGTTTGAAACTGAATTTTAAATTGAAAGTGGCATCGTTTGATGGCCGTTCAACTTATCACATTCCTCTTAATCCAGTTTTGGAGTTATCGCCTTCGAAGAGCATCCTTTTCGCCTTATTTCGGTACTTTCTGATCATCGTCTGGGCGTGCCCAACGACTACGCCTTTAAAAGGGCGGTATCATGGCTGATTTTTATTTTGTATTTGAAAAACAAAAGCTACTCAAGAACATTCATCATTCCTACTTCATTTAATTTTTCTTAATTTAGCCAAAACTACTACCATAAATCTCCCAATATTCTCTGCTTTAGTCAACCGACTGGTGATCGTAACGGCTTCGTTTCGTTCTTGGTACGAGACTTGCCGTAGTAGATAATTATATTGCAGTAAATCTCTTACTGCCCCGATAACGCAATTGTATCGATAGAACAATCCCACTCAGTGATTTGCTGCTCTCCTTGGCCATTAGCAGTTTGCTGTCGATGCACTTTATGTTTTGAATTTATATGTGATGAAGAAATGGTAACACAAAGCTCAGATGAACGCAGCAGAGACTACTTTGAGCTGATGATGCGGTCATCAGAGCTACGTAATTGCTTCGAAACCATTTCATCTTTAAATGTAACTTCAAACGTATATATGTCTGTAATACTGAATATTTAATTTAAACTATTGACCACAAAATTAAGTTCATACATCCGTGCTCAATATAATACTTTAGTTTGGTGGATTTTCGAAAAAAAAATTGCGATACCACCTCTTGAAGCTGTCTCTGTGAATTGGGCATCAAACTCCCACACAGACACACACACACAGACACACATAACTCATTACAACAAAGCAAGAACAGAGCGTGGCTGTGTTGCAGCGCCCCCTAGCGGAGCTGCCCGACTCGATCACCTTGCCAGTTTGATGTGGTGCCAAATTCTCTCTCTTTGATCTTTGCAATTTAAACTTTTCCGAGGAACTTAATAAGTATAAATGTATTTCGCTGCGAGTGACTATCAATGCTTTATGAAAGTAGTGGTAGTTGTACAACGAATTTATTTCTCTACGAGTGGTGGCAAGCTGTTCTTAGGCGCAATGCTGGTTATTTATACTTTTTTTATTTATACTCTTTTCTGCCTTGTGTTAGAAAATGCGAATGTTTTTCTCTCAAAATATTTTGCCAGTCCTTGAAGAAACTTTTTTGCCAAACCGTTGAACCTATTACTAGTTATAATACTTTGAAAACGTTTGAGTTTGTAAGTTTGAACTGTTTTGGGGAACTTATTCAATTTTATATAATAATTGTGACATTCCCTAATTTTCTCCTTGCTACGCGTAGCTTTCCCAAATGGTATTTCCCCAGGGCTTGGAGAAAATTGTTATAAACGTTATGATGAAGCTTGCATTTAGAACGTTCCTGGTAAATTCAGTCACGAAAAATGTTTTGAGAGCTCGTGACCGTTACTATAGTGCAATACATACTGGTAGCTAGTAATAGTAACTAGAACTATTATTATTATTAAATCACACCAGACTAACGACGGGGGAACGGAAAAATTCCATGAGGTTGACAAACCCCCGCGCAACCAGCCCAGTTTTTGTATACCACGAGCAAAATGCCGCCATCTCATTTGCCGTTACTATCGTTGGAAGACGGTCCCATCTGACTCGTCCCGTGTATTCTGCCATGCCCGTTACTATCACTGTATGACGGTCCCATCTGACCCGTCTCGTAGTCTGCCATGCCCGTTATTGTAATCACCACATAGTTCCGTTCATTCCCGTTTGTCGTATCCGTCTCACTGTCTGGCGCAGCTGCAGCAGCGGTGTGCCCCCCAGTGACTTACGACCGCTTGTGCTCCTCGCCGTACCCCCTAAATTCTGACTCACCTAACAAATATATATATATATATTACACAAAGAACAAAGCGGGTAGTTCCGGTGTGAATGAAGCTTTATTTGTAGTTTGCGACGTGCGGAGAGAGAGGAATGAAATATTATAGTCTAAATTGAAGCAAGACTTTGCAGTTTGAAAAGAGTGGATGATATATGTAGTATGGCGTAATACGAAGAAAGCTGTAAAGTTGAGAAAGGAATGAAGGATCGGTAACCTAACATGGAGCGAAAGTTTATAGTTTGAAAAGAATGGAGCTTTATTATACGGTAGAAATAAAAAAGCTTTACAGTTCATGTACGAAAAAAATGAAGCGTTATGATTGAAAATAAAACAAAGCTCTTTGCATTAGAAAGGAATGATGCGTGAAAAGAAGAAAGGTGAGGAGCTTGATAACTCAATAGCGTTCAGACTCGAAGAAAGCATTGTAGTAAGAACGGAATGCAGTGTTATCAATTAACGTGAAGAAAGTAGTTTAGGTTAGACGGGTTTGTAGCATTAGGGCTAGATGATGTGAAATAAGTGAATTTGATGCATTGTTGCTTAATTATTAAAAATGAAAGAGAGATAGCTGTTCAAATTTTATAAAAAAATGGCTGTATACAGTCTGCAGACGGAACAAGGTGTGTACCTTATAATGCCTTATATGATGAAAGAAAGACGGGTCCCCCACAACGTAAGAAGGCTGTGTACCGTAGAAAAAACCTGTGTACCGTTTAGAGAAAGAAAGCTGTGTACCATACAAAGAAAGAATGTTGTGGGCCCAATGAAGAATGAAGTCTGCTTACCGAAGAAAGTAAACTATATGACATAGAGAAGCTTCGTTATCTGAACACATAGAAGATAATAGCAGTGTAGGACGCTTGTATCCTTTAATATTATTAAATACTCTAGCTGTTCTAAGGGAAATTAGTCACTGTTTTTCATCCTTTCCAGCTATGATGGACCCGCACGATTTAGAATTATTTTCACAAATAAATCGTTTTTAAATAGTTATTGTTTACCATCTGCATATGGTGGACCCTCGCGATGCATCTTTTTTTCCCGAGTAACTTCTATGTAAAACAAACTCCTATTGTATCTCATTTTTACCGATTGGGATGATCCACTCACCTTACCTTTTTACATTCCCAAACAGCTTCTTGAGAAAATAGCTATTTTTTCCCATCATTTCCAGTCGGGATGGACCCTCACGAAGCGTTCTCACGAGTAAGCCTCGGTGTGTTGCTGGGCATCTCCGTCTTCATTGTGGCAGAGATCCTCGCCTCCGCCACAGCTCAAGAACACGAACACCCGCCCTCCGCAACAGATGAAAACAAATCGGACTTGGGAACATCGAAGACGTCTGCCGTGCATGCCATCGAAAGTAACGGCTGTACCGGTGGTCAGGAAATGCGGGTTTCTCACTGCAACGGTTTCCTTAAAGACGGGGAAAGTCATGGAAAGAAACACTCTGACTCAATGGTCATTCCTGAAAAATCCAAGCGTAAAGGAGGAGAAAATTCTAACGTGAGTAACACGTGTCATAAGGGGTGTATTTTGTTAAAGCATGTTCCAAAGTGATCCCTGTCGTAAAGGTTGTCTTTTGCTGATGCATACTTTACAATAACTTGTGCCTTTTGTTGAAGTACGGTATATTCCAAAGTAACTCCACTCTTAAGGATTGTACCCTGGCGAAACCCACTCTAAAGTAATTCTTGTCCAAAGCGTTGTATATTCTCAAAGCGTATTCTACGGTAACCCTTGTCCTACAAGCAAAGTCTTTGTCGAAGTTTGATCTATTCGAACTCTTCTCTTAAGGGCTGTAGTTTGCCAGAGTATATTTTAAAGAAAATGTTACCTTGTAAGAGCTGTATCTTGTCTAAGCACATTCTGAAAATCTAACGTGACTCCTGTCCTCAAGGCTGTGAGCTCTGCTATTCTGTCATAGCATATAGGTAACTACCTACTGAAGTAACCCTTATGCTGGCAGTTGTATATTGTCAAAGTGTATTCTAAAGTAACTCCTTTCATAGCGCTTGCTTTTGTCACAGCACAGTCTACTTTGGGCCGACGATAGCTCCATTTTGCGAAACAGCACCGAGTTTTCGGCCGTTTCACCAGAAATCAAGTTGGTTTTACGCCCGATGCCATCCAAAATGGGAAAACCTCTGCTCTAGGTTGAAGTTCGGACATGAACTTAACTTGTTCTCCGATATTACGCCACTGATCTAAACAAAATTACAATCTTACGACTTTTACTTGTGAAGAGGTAGATTTAACAAGGAGTCTGACTAGTTTTACGTTTTGAAAAGTAAGTATAAACTTCCTGCTGCACATGTTATGTTTCTCTGTGTATCTAGAGAAAGTAGTGCTGGCACTGCCCGCCTGCGAAGACGCAGTTAACTCATCATTGATCGCGACAGTTCCATTGTGATAAGCTGCGCGTAATTTCATTAGCTTTTTCCTCTTCAAAACTTCAGCCATCAGCGTTGTTTTCGCTGCTTTGGATCGAGTGTCACTCGTTGCTCCCGTCCGAACCGGTTACCTCTTGCGCTGGCCTCCAACTTGAAGCTGTGGGGCAGTTTTGATCTGGTTGAAGTTGCCGTGACGAATTTCAGACCATGGGGTAGTAAATGCGGGACGTGAAAGTTACTCGTTTGTTTGCACCTCGGGACGTGGGGTGTCTGTAGTAACTCGTTTGTTTACACTTCGGGACGTAGCGTGTCTGTAGTAACTCGTTTGTTTCCACTTCGGGACGTAGCGTGTCTGTAGTAACTCGTTTGTTTACACTTCGGAGCGTGGGATGTCTGCAGTAACTCGCTTGTTTGCACTGCAGATCGTGGGGTATCTGAACCTCGCAGCGAACTGCATGGATAACTTCGCTCATGGTCTGGCCGTGGCAGGATCCTTCATGGTATCGTACAAGTCGGGCGTGCTGACAACGTCCGCTATACTCATGCACGAGGTGCCCCATGAGATCGGCGATTTTGCTATTCTCCTCAGCAATGGTAAGATACTTTAAAATTATGTAGACTGCCTGTATTGTTTTCTCATCAGTGAGTAAGTAAGATATTGTTTTATGTAGACTAGTAAACAACATGCTAACTGGCTTTATTGTTTTAAGCAATCGTGTGCAAGTTTTTTATGTAGACTTACTGCATTTTCTTTTACCAGTGGTGGGCCATGCATATTTTACTAGAGACTGTCTTAATTCTTTTTTTCACCAGTGGTGAACAATATCAAGATTTATTCAGGTAAACTGGCTGTTTCTTTTAGCTGAATCCTCTACCGCTCACGGCGTCCCATTTGTTCCCGTTGCAACCAATGCTGTTCCTACGAAAACTTGAGTTTTCTTGGGACGTCGAAGGCTTCACCCTCAACTGCCCTCGTCCAATGCCGGTGTCCCGTAGAACTAACACTGTTGCCGTACCTGTTGCCGTCAATGTTAGTTGAATTGAAAACAAAACATGGACATAGCTGTTAGCTAATAGTAAAGTCACGTGACTCATTTAGTCCCAATCGTTTGCTTACTTAACGTGCTAGAGATTTATCTCATTCTTTGGTTTACGCAATATGCTAGATATGTATATGCCTGCACCGTTAAGGCATCACTATATACACAGTAATTCTTTTGTGAAATGAGTTTTTACTTTTTACTGCATGCTTACTCTTTAAATTTTTGAACTTATCAAATCTGGTGTCGCAGGCTGGACGAGGTGGGAGGCCGTGAAGGCCCAGGTGTACACCGCTGGTGGAGGGCTCCTAGGGGCTCTCTTCACCATCGCCTTGGGAGCGTCTTCTCTTCTAGGTACGTAATTCGTACCCTTATTCCCTAGCCCCCTCCTGTCCCTTGTCGTCTTAACCCGAGATATCTCGCCGTCTACCCAAAGTCCTGCTGCACTTCGTTTTGCATGTGTGTGATCAACGGTAGAAATTCAAACTTATTCTCCGTGACGCTCACTGAAAATTTATTCTCTTCTTTGAAGTAATATTTGCAGTAGATGGTAGTAGACTATCACAATGGCGGCAAAAAGAAGTGAGATATCTGCTCTCCTCCGCGTGGGCCGCGCGGCAACTCGGACATCGACATCCAAGCATTACGAAGGCGGATTGCTCGGTTGTAGACACGCTGCAAACCTAAACGAAGTCGATCCTTGAGGTCGTCACCTTCCACTACTTATCTACGACTCTGTGGACGGTCATCCGTCTGACCTCTAGCCGCATGGTGATGTCGGGCTGTTTGTGGACCCGCGTGGAAGAGAGCGGACGTCTCAGTTTTATCTGCTTCCATTAAGGCACTTATAGGTACACCTCACCCCTATTTAGTGCTGGCAATAGTTGCCTAAGGATAAGTTTTAAATTTGTGTCTCGGAGAAGTACGATTTTTTTTTTATTACTGTTTTAAGGCGATCGCAAGCATATAAAATGAAGTTATCTTAGCACTTAGTCCGGTAGCTTCATATTTATTAGAAGGTAATGCAGGACGATGTTCATATATATCTATATCTAATGTATATATCTAAACATGACCAAATCAAGAAAAAAAAATTTTTATTGGGTAGTTTCAATACAGATACATTTGGTACCAAGAGATGGATAGTTAGGAAAGCAGTAATGGTACCACTTATATGAACTATTCTGTATGCTAGTGATATTCACAGTTATTTTTTCATGCAACATCACACCGTCCATGAGTTTCAGGACTTCGAGGCGTGATATGTCCGGAGCTTCAGGCAGGTGCGCTGGCTTCGACCCTTTGAATCTAGTTGCAGGTGTTGGCCCTAAAGCGATTACCCTCGAGACATCGAAGAAACTCAATCTTGCTCCATAAAATTAAATTTTCAGACGGCTCAACGTAATCAGCTTGCTTCTAACACTAACAGCACGCTTCAGTGCGGTAAAATCGCAAACCTCTCTGAAATAAGTTCCGGACAAGGTCAAGCCTCAAAGTCTTCAATTCACTGGCCAATTAAATGCCCCTAACTTTACGGAAAATGGCTTATCCCGGGGAATAATAACAGTATTTGGTGTTCTTATCCCCTGGCTTATCCATACTACGGAAAATAGTAGCTACTTGGAAAAAAGGGTGTCCACAAAGTTTCTTTACCATTTCAAATATTTATTACAAATGCAAAATTGATAAGAAATTTTATTCGGATTTGTTCTGTTTTATTCAGTGTTCATTGAAGTTTTTTACCTCGTTTAATATTTGATTCTGTAGTTTCGCTAAGTCAGCCTTTCAGATTTTGTTTCAGTAAACCATGAGACACACTGCGCCTTCTCTTGAGGGGGGGCCTTTTTTAGGGGTACATTGAACAACACCTCTTTCACAAGCAGGATCCCTGAAACACACAACTACAAAATACGATTGAAAAATTTCATAAACGCTGACTACAATAGAACAAATCCGAACAAAATATCTTCTCAATTGCATTTGTAACTAAAGCACTCTGAGAAGGCTGAGAACCATGGTTCTAAAGCACCATGGTTCTGAAACCATGATTTTCTTTGTATCAGCACTAAAATCTAATCATTTATGCCTTTTGACAAGTACAACAGTTTCTTTAATTTTCTTGAAGATCCGTCCATAACTTTTTGAGTTATGCTGCTACCATACTGACAAACATCAATCAAACACACAAACAGACCAACCGATCATCACCAAGATTTATTTATGTCTATCAACAATACTAACAATCCCTGTAAATTTCATGAAAATCCATCTATAACTTTTTAGAGTTATGGTAGTAAAAAAATAAATAGACAAACAAACAGTTGAACGGATATTCACCAAAAGATAATCATCAGTTATTGTTAACATGCCTAACAATCCCTGTACATTTCGTAAAGATTCGTTTATAACTTTTTGAGTTATCTTGGTAACAGACAAACAGAATAGCAGACAGACCCGACAAAAACGTAACCTCTTTGGCGGAGATAATAAATTTTTGAAAGGGTAAATAGATTTGTGGACACCCGGTATAGCTATAAGAAGAACTATAAAGACGAGGGTTGTATGGAAAGTTTTTGGTCTCATAAAAACCAAATGAGAAAATGGATTTTTGATGATTTATTTTTGACAAGCATATCCTCACTGTATGCCCTCACTTTGATGCTCAAAGGCAGGCACACTTCGGAGTGCCTGCCACGTTGGAAAATATCCCTACTGGTAATAAAACATCATCCCAAGGCCAATTACACTTCTTTGTTACTCACATAAATTTAATAAATCATATATGACAAGGTACTTAAAATGTAAAAAATCCAAGTGAAAACACATATAGAATAGAACCACCAAAACGATACCTAACCACTTTATGAACGACATTATACTGACCCCTATTATGAATCCTAAAAGAGAGCGACACATCATCAACTAAATTAACTTTATCTTAGTAAGAAGTTATTGTTTGTGAAGATGGATCGCTGTTGTTTCGTGCACCCATCGACTACGGCGGGAAAACCCTTAATATAATAATAATAATAGTGATTTATTTTTTAAAACAGTCCCTCTCAGGGGCTGAACAGTTGCTCTAACGGCGCTAACGCGCTTTTATCCCGGTGTAGAAAAACTCTTTTCTTTGGGACTTTAGAAATTCTTGGACTGCAGCTATAATGTCGGCATCACTGGCAGAATGGCGACCAGCCAAAGCTCTTTTCATTTGGGGGGAAAAATAAAAGTTGAAGGAGGCCAGGTCTGGCGAATACGGTGGATGTGGAACAAAAAGAATCCACAATCGTCAATTGTTGCCATGGCAACCACTGAGGTGTGAGTTGACGGAATGTCTTGCAGGAAGGAAATTCTTCTTGTAAGCATTCCTGGCACTCTCTGCTAATGTTCATAACATGTTATCATGAATCTCTGAGGCAGTTATTCCTTGAAATGCAGGTTTTTAGTGACTTCAAAAATTACTGTTTTCTCCATTTGCCACTGAATCCCTGACCCTTGCTCATTCAAAAACCTTCAAAAATAAAAACCATATTAGAATCTCAAAATTTGGCTGGAATAGGCCTACTTGCTAAAGGTTGTACTTTCAAGAAAAATCATAGGTTTGACCATGGATCAGCGCTTCTAAACAGCGATGCTTAAAACTTTTTATACACCCCTCGTAATTAGCCTGCTTGCGAAACAACGTATCCTTATTCTGGAAGCGATATTTAGCTGTGAAATAGAGCACTATAAAGCTAACATGGGTGCCTTGCATTTGGCAGGTTGCATGGAGCTGTACATCATGGCGTTCTCCTCAGGAGCCTTCATCAGCCTCAGCCTCGTGTCGCTGCTGCCGGAGATACTCAAGGAAAACAGACCCAAGCAATCCGCTGCTCAATTCTTTACGCTTGTCTTAGGAGTCGTCACTATGGCCGCTGTCTCGCACTAGAGACGCTTTCGGTTCGACCTCTTCGATAGCGATTCAGGTAGTCTTCGATACAGCCGCACCCCTTGTTTTCTGCACCTTTCTTACTGCAGGCACGCGATATATGTATTGAGTCAAGAGTACGTATACCGAATACCTGAAAGTAAAAATGTTCTTCCTACTTAACAAGATTGTGGAAAATAAATAGAGTCTATGTCGAAGACTACCTTAAATAATTCTGTTAGCTTTGTCGTGTCCGAACTTCAATTATGGTCGTTGGATTTGCTACATTGGATCCAGTGCCAGGCAGAAGCGTATAACTATATGAACGCCTGAAGCTTGATCGAAAGTGGTGAATCGAACGTTTAAGATTCAAGTTCCGGACAACTGGAAAGTAATCATATTTGATTATCTCAATCTTAGTGGTCGAATCGAAAATACCTTAAATCCTTCATACCTGGTGGCCATTAAGTTCTTGTACTGCAAAATACGTGCAATATTATAGCTTGATTTGGTAAATATAGGAAAACTGTGAACAGGTAGTAACTTGGACGAATCATCTTTTTTTTTATATAAGATAAACCATATATCTCGACCTGCAAAAAAAAACTAAAGATGAGCTTGATATTTCTATAATAGTCACCCGCGCCAACGCAAAATGACGACAGAAAATAATTTTCAAAGAAATCTCCAAATCCTGTGCTCGTCTCCTTGGTTCTGCTCTAAAAAAAAAAACATTTTCCCTCGTTGATCTCTTACTCCTTTTGTGAATTATGAGCTCAGAGCAACTAAAGTTCTACTGTGGGAAGGAAGAGAAGTTCAGCTCCCGCCCACCGCTAAGGGCACTTGCGACGTCTTCTGTGCGTAGATTTAATTTGGCTGAGCAACGGCCACTTAACCGTCAATCGAGCGAATAAATTCCTTCTATCATATAAATAGGAAGAAGGAGGGACCATCCAACAAGCTGTGGGGTTGTATATATGATGGGATGCTTCAATAAAACTTGGAAAAATATCATGTAGGGCTGACACGGAGACTTCCTTTGGGCTTCCTAAACCATTAATCATTTAGCTGCGTCCTGGTTTGCGAGGTATAAGCGTATTCTTACCAGCCTTAACCCACGCGAGGGCCTGAAATAAACCCTAACGTCCCGTGCTGATAGCGCTGTTGATAACGTACAAACAAGAGGACAATTCATGTCATGCATATCCGCGGTAGTCATCCCCTATCATCCAATTATCCTTAACACAGGGTGATAGCGTATATTTTTTCTTTAGGAAAGGTCGTTTTTTTGATGCATTTTGAAGTATTTTATCCTTTTGTGAGTTTTCCCCATCAAGTATTATTTCAAAACTACAACTCTGTGCGGTGGTAACACAAGAAAAATAATAATACCAATAAAAAATAGAACCATCATCTGTGTTGCGTCGCATAGGGACGATATGGACACCAGGTATATGTGTAATAGCTTGTATAGTTTCTATTACGTAGAGTTACGTTATATTCTTCCATATGGCCACAGTTTCCTGTTATCGGAGAAGGTGATGGCCAACGAGAGTCAACCTTTTTTTATTTTCTGAGAAGTATATACCTATATTTACTTTTAAGCGATCGTCGTGCCTCACAAATATTTATATTGCGTTTCCTCATATGTTGAGATACGATCTCCAATCGTTTTTTATCATTTACTATTATTATAGTTTAATAGTGCAACATCGTGCGATGGCACTTGGCATCTTGAAGCTGGAATCATTGCAGGAGCAGGCTGTAATTTCTTAGCTTTAGTTATCAAATTTTATTAGAAACCTTTCGTGTGTTCGGTATGCAAGTACGCAGAAACTAAGTTGCATTATGATTTCTCTTCGCGTATTATGTGATAAAATCACTGGCTGCCAAAATTTTTTTCACGCCGATTCCCGATTGGGTTCCAGGTGAAGGCTTACAGCCCCCTTTTTACCCACATACGCGCACCTTTTTATAATAGTAACTGTTGTGTATCATCGCCTATCCTCAAGGGGTCAGTACGGCTCATGTTCTATAAACTCAGTAGCAGCTCAATTTTTTTTTTTAATTTTCGAGACGCCCTTGACGCAAGTGCACTTTCGAGTTCAGAAGAAACATTTAAGCCTCTGTTATATCCCTTGCTTCCCCTATGCGTTTTGGAGCCCCAAAAGCACGAAGCCTGTCTGAGAATGTTAAGGACTCGGTAACTACATACAGTCCGTCCGGCAACACGGACCCCGCTAGGGCCATACATCATCCGAAAAACCGATGCAGAAACACAGACACACTCACGCTTTTCCCAATATAGCCATACTTACGCTACTGCTAGCTGTAGTGAAAAAGGTGTATAATGCTATGTACCTCTGTTGCAGTGATCACGAATGTTTTTGAAGCATTAGTAGAAAATGCAATTACCATCGTAATTTAATTAAAGAAATATGCATCAGTAGCACCTTAATGTAAAAGGTGTTTGCTAATTACCTTGGCAGTAGCATTTTAAGTCAGGTTTCGGCGTGTTCGCAGCATCTCCTTGTATATCCATTAATGAACGACTTTTTTGGAAAACTTACGTATTTGTTATTAAGCTTGGTAGGAGCTGAAATTAAGGATTTTTCATGTATTAAAATATAATCCTTTCGTTTTAACCCTATTCGTACTAGGCTTTTTTAGTTACCATGTTACATGTGTCCGGGCTCGTTTTCCTATTGTTTTCCTACGGGAAAAACAGAAACGTTAGTAGCGCGGCGTGGTGCAGCACGATCTGGCACAGCTAGGGTTAGGCTTCCGACCGTTCGCTTGTACTCTTTAGGGGAAAATATCTGTACTATCCTTCTTGGGTTTCAAAATTGTTTATTGTTGATGCAGTGCCGCTCATTTTACTATTTTTGTTTTGTGTAATCGACCAATTTGTAACATACACGAGCTGTCGCGTAAGTTTCAGTATAACGCGTGCTCGATTCGCCTTCATCGATTGAGATCATATAGTTGCTTAGCTTTAACTTACAGTACATGAAATTACAATCTTGAGTGTTCGGTTCACCACGTTGTATCAGGTTACAGGCGTTAATTGCTACCCGATTCCGCTTGAGACGAAACAGAATTACATTTTCGGCAGTCTGAAGCGTAATTGGTTCTTGATTAACGCCTGAGGCTTGACTTAGGGACCTGCATGGAAGGTCCAGCTTGGAGTTCGGGATAAATTGAATCTGAACAGACTAGATTTTCTCGCTCAAAGTGGTCGAAGTGGAGCCACGCTTAGTTCTTTTTATACTCAGTCGTACATAGGCATTAGCCTTATGGTCTTCCTTGATATATATATATGTATATATTTATTACATTATAGCTACTTAAACTACGCATTAATTGTGCCGCTCATATAAACCAATTGGATATTATTGATATGCTGATGTGAACTTGCCTTCTACCTATAATACAATAGGAGTGTCTAGAATTGTAGGTCGTTGCCGCGAATAGCATTACTACCTGCCGTATGCATTGTGTCGCTATGATAAATAGAATGTGCGTAAGAACTTTGTGAACTTGAAATTTAAAGTTGTATCTTAGTCAATATTATATGTGTGGAATCGGAACGATATAAGATGTGTGGCATCTTGAACAATATATATACAAAATCTACTTAATCTTGAACAATACAAATCTCTAAAATCTTGCACATTACAAGATCTGTAGAATGTTCAATAATACAAAATCTCTAGAATCTTGAACAATACAAAATCAATGGAGTCTTGGAAAATACAAGATATAGTAGGCCGGATGCGACTACCTTGATTAATTATGGCAATTGCTTGCAAGTGAAATTTTACTGAAGAGCATTTCCAGACCTTCTGTGGAGGGCTTCAGTAACACTAAGCAAAGTGTTGCGGCTCTCCTTTCCCTGCAGCGACAAAAATGCGCGTTATAGCCGTGCTCTATGAGCGCGATGGCAAAGATATGATTAGTAATTTAATGCCAAATTTATGAAACGGTTTAAATTTTTGTTTTTGTTGAACTCGAAAAGTCCGACATTTTTCCTTTTACAGAAAAAAAAATTCGATGAGTGTCGTAATTGACAGTTTTGAAGGAATTGTGACTTGTGAACATAGGCGTTTTCCAATCCAATCACAACCCCAGGACAGCGCGTGTTATATCAGAGGCAAGTTGTAATCACAAAATAAGGGTTCCCGACGCTCACAAATCGTGTCACAATCACAACCCGACAAGTGCTGGCGACTGTCGGGTGTGGCCCACAGCGACCTTATGTCGGGTTACAGTTAGCTTGTTTCAAGATACGGTAACGGGGTTATGATTGGAGTAACTGAGTATTAATGCAATAATTGGGTCTTTATTGCAAGAACTGAGTTTTGAGTTTGATAATTTGATTTTTATTATGATAATAGATTTTGATCGCAGCGAGTGGATTTAGAGTATGATAACTGGATATTAATTGCGATAACTGGTTATAATTATAGCGCGCCTGTAGAGATGTGGAGTTATGTTGCCCACGCTGACCAGATACGGTTTTGAGTGTCAGGAGCAGCTACAGCGTTGAAGGTCCAACTTAATGTATGTTTTTTTTACAATAAATCAATGCTTATATATTAAATGTACAACACCCTATCCAAACAATCATAAGCATTTATCCTATGGCTGCGTATAGTAGCAGATAAATTGTTTAGAATTTCTGATTATTCATTCAGGACGTCTCTTTCCCAACGGCTCCATTGCAATGCAATTCTTTCTGTACTATTTACTTAGCGTTATTCTACACGTTTAAATAGACGTCATTTCTATGAAAAATACTCTATTTGGTTTGCGGAATAAGTTCGTGCACGGAGGAATCGCTGCATTTGTTTAGCGAACTGTAACTTATTTGCGTTAACTCTATTCATGATAGCCTGTGTTATAGTGCTACAGGGGTTCTTAATCCTGTTGTATCCCTACGGAAAAACGAACTTTATATAGAATAAGAACAGCCTGACTTTAATAGAATTAACCTGTGAAGAGATGTCATTAAGCCAAGTTTTTCTGGAAAATATTCAATTTTTTGAATCTTTTATTGTTAAACGGCGCCACCCCGTTTTGAAAGCCTCTCAAAAATTGCGTTCATTTTAATCGTTTACAATGAAAAATATAGTATACCTGAACCAGCAGCACACTTGCCTGTTCACGAAGGGAGGTACCTAAGTACAGTTTTCGTACATGCCTTCAGTGCACAGAAAAGCGTGCTGGTTTTGAGACAACACTCCTTTGAGTGATACACTGAGAGAAGTACGAACGGTATGCTCCTTAGCTAAACATCCCAACGCGTTCCCGTGCTCTGACGGTAGTGCCTGCCTTAGCTTGTTCATGCAGCACACGTACTGTAGGTTTTCCGTGCTGATATTTAGGCGGTGCTTGTCTTATTTCGTGTATATCTTTTAAAATAAAAAATATATTTCTAAGTCACTGATAACAAAGTTTATTCGAACGTAAAGAAAAACAGAGTCACCAAAAATCGGGAGTCGTTCGCTAATCAATTAATTATAATTAATTTTACGTCTTGAAATTCGAAGTTCTTTGTCAACCAGAAAATCCTTCCAGACTTTTTTATGCGAATCAACAAAGTGACAAAATAGGACCTGCCATTGCTAGATCAAGTACTTCAGTAGCGTAGTTGATGCTTTACACTGATATCCACTGATATTACTAATTTGTTACAATTGTTGTTTCTTATTTTATTTTTTTATGTGCGTATGAACTAATTTGTTGACCTGAGTGAGAATCCATTTTATGAATCGGTTGGTACGATTTTATTGCAAATTTTTGTGTCCCTTACATAATTCTTTGGTCGCGGAAGCTTCAGATCCAGAGCTGAGCTGGATAATGACTATACCAGTAATGAGTAACGTGTTGTTCCAAAAACCACTTCACGTTTCAGTGTACCGAAGGACAGTGCCTCTAATGGCATGCTGGTGCAACACGAAAACTGCGGTATTTCTGCGGCAACAGTCTATGCTTTTTATTCTAATCGCTATCAGGTGTTTCGATTATTACCGCAACAGCAGCAGGCCATGCGTGTCTGACTTCTGTGCTCAAGGTCCCGAGTTCTAGTGACCAGCCTGTCAAGAGATCTTTGCGGCGTCCGGAGTGCTCAGTCGGCAATTGTTTGGTATGCGCAGCTGGGTGGGGGCACCTGCCTCACCAGGAATGGGAGGGTGGGGGGGGGGTCCGGGTCGTTAAACCTTCCGTTTCGGCGCCATAGTTCTTAGCGACCAGTGATCGGCTGCGGCTTTACTTACACCCCTGGGACCAGTTGGTCAATATCTGCGACACGAACCAGTGTGTGTGCTTTTCCCGGGGAGGGTACAGTCAAAGTTGACTTTACCTTTACTTCGAACCGCTTTTGAGAATCTGTGGAATGGTATCCGGAATTTCTAGAGGCAATCTTTACTTTTTTGAGAGTGTATGGAATATCCGTACTGTATGCAAGTAATTCGAGTTACGATCTTGCTTCCGTCACAAATGCATACAAATGTGTTCACGTGTTTCTGCTACAAGTTTTGCTTCCTATTGACAGTGCATGGAATGGTATTCAGGTTTTCCTCATAACGATTTTTATCTCGTTGGACAATGTATATATGGTGGTCTGTTATTTTTTTGCTACATTCTTTATCGCCATTTAAATTGTTTGGATATGCGGGGATTTTAGTCCTACTGATGATTATACTTTTGATATTTAATGACTGTGTTCGCCACCCACCAATATCATCGTATATTCTAACGTAGCAGTTTATTTTCCTTCTAATTAGTTCAGAATTATCGCGAATGCTGCACATATGTACACTGAAAACTCTGTTCTCCCCCTCAATCAGCTCGCATCGCTGTGCACCGATGGTAAGTGCCTTTCTTGGCGTGCTCCTCCAGCACGAACACTAAGGTTCTTATTTCCAGTGGTGCACTGTAAGGCCCGCTGGTTTCATGACAGCACGAATCTCAGTGTATGCACCACGCATATATATTCTCCTCTATGGTTCTGCTGACTTGAGGTTGACGCTTCGATCAACCCGATCGGCTTTGTGCGCTGGGCTAAGTTAGCGGTTCCGTGCAACCCAACCGGTCAAGCCGTCACTATATACGGCAGTGCCCCCCCCCCCAGCGGGGGCAGCGTATCGGGGACAAGCCTTTACCGGGCGAGAGTGACCATATATGCTCGCATCCATCATGCTGTTTCTACGAAGCCGTTTTTCGGCCGCCCAATGAAGGGTTAACCTCACACCCTTTGAGAAAAGTAAAACTTGAAGTTGTCGGAAGATCTGCACACCTTGACGTGCACCGACCCTTAATGCATGTTTTGATGCACACATCGCACTCGGAAAGCGTGCAGGTTCAGGGAGAACAACACACTTGACTTTTCTCAGTGTATACGATTTTCACGACCCGCTTTAGCAAAGCGAAAGCGAGGTTGTATGGGTGACGGCGCGGTATTTGTCCGAACTTCTGAAGCAGCGCTTGTTCGGGGCTTAG
>LQNS02007215.1:20646153-20660023 GCA_001587735.2 Parhyale hawaiensis
TATGCCGTATAATATAAGGTCATAAAAAAGTCATAAATATTTATCCTGAAAAGTCATAAAAAGTCATAAAATTTTCCTAGCAATCTTCAGTAGACACCATGTATCATAAACTGTGATGAATCCATTGCGATAAATGCTATCGTCAAATTACGGCTCTGCCCGTTTCATTGTGAATTATGTATACTATATGTAAAATTAATTAAGATTTTCATTTTAGTAGCTACTTTATAATAAATAAAAGGTGATGAATTCCGTATAATAAATAAAATTTGATGAATTCCGCGCACGAGCCTGTGGCTAAACACAGGAATAGTTTGGTGCGATATAGGCAGTGTGCCACTGAAGCGCTAGTAAAGGTTTATACTACTACTGTGGGGCCCTTAGCAAGCCTGTAATGACACCGGCTATTTTCTCCTCACGTAGGAAAACAATAGGAACTTCAAACTCATTTATCTCAAAAACTATGCATTTCTGACCGATAAATATCTTGGTATCACTACATATTCTCTAATAGACTACAATAAATTTCTAGTATTGAATTAGCTGGGCGCCACATTGGATTTCTGTAAAAATTTACCCATATTTCCGTACTCATTCAGATTGCTTATATTAGATTATTTGGTGAAAAGTTTTGAGGAAATTTGAGATGATAATATTCTCATTGAATGCACTCAGCTAGTCTATAGCTACCTACTTAATTTATTTTTCAGTGTAGTGAGTAAATTTAAGATATAGCTAGCTAGCTATAGCTAGTTAAAACAATGGTTTTTACTCTCACTGGCACCAACAATAAATTTACTAGAAAAAATTGTGAGCAGCCAGTAGATTTCAGATTTTTGCTTTGAAAAGTTTGTTTATAAGATTTGTAGTGACTGTATTCTTACTTTAATTATGCTCTTTTTCAGATGATTATTCCAATCCGGTGCTTCACTTGTGGCAAAGTCATTGGCAACAAGTGGGAGAGCTACTTGGGTCTCTTGCAGGCTGAGTACACCGAAGGGTAAGTACGGTACAGTAGCTGTACCTATCATCTCTCTGTGCTAGTCAAGTGAACAAGCTGTCTCTACTAATTGTTTGAGTGGGCCTATTTTGTCAAGCTTTCATAAACTGTACTGCTTGTTTGTCACCAAAATAACTCCAAGAGTTGTGGACAGATCCTTATGAAATTCACAGGCATTTTTACATATATTGGGAGGAAAACATTTTATAGTTAATGCTTTGCATAGGTACTTGAATGTGCAGTAGCCCATTTTGTTACTGAGCTAATTCTATATAGTCTACTACTGTAGGTATTTTTAGCTGTTTTTCAACAAACTACAGGGTTTATTTCTATATCAATCTATGCTCATTTTGCATACCTAAGTGCATGCTGTGGTCGTTATCATTGTGTGGATAGTAAATGGTCTGTTTGATATTGTATAGGTACAGTAATGCTCTTATTTTTAATCTGTAGCTTCTTTGCTCTTCCTTTGTTCTTTGTAGGTATGGTAGCTAAGTACTGTAGATTCTATTATCTTTTTTTTTACTTTAATGTATGCTCTATGTTTCGTAATACTAGCGTGCATAGGTTTTTAGTCCACTACTGTGGCACAACATCTGCGGTTTACATCCAGTAGTTACTGAGCAATTTAGTATTTACGGCATTCATTTGGAGAGGTTGCAACTTGCAAGTAATTCCATTTCTACGGAATGTGCTGCTTAATACAGGCACTAAAGGGTTGAGTGATCAGAGCATTGCCAATTTTTTTGCCCTAAAAAAAGCTTTTCGTAGTAAATGCCACAGGGGTGTAAAAGAAATGAAACTCAGATCTGTCAGATACAGCCATGCACTTGTAGCTATGGGGCAAGTTCACATACATAGGCTACAAGTATACTGCTAGCACGAACCAGTGTGTGTTGGTTTCCATGTAGGGGTGTGCTGGCTAAGTTGGCTGCACCCCTTACTCGCAAAAAATTGGCCACGGTGCAGCAGGGCAGAACAGATGGGGGGGGGNNNGGGGGGGGGGGGGGGGGCTGGTCAGATAACCTTTATTAGGGTACAAAGCCTTGGAATTATTTCCTTGTTCTTCAAAAATTAACTCGTCCATAAATCTGCTGCACAAATTTAGTATAGATTTCATTCTTTATCGTGGAAGGTTGGGAAAACGTTGCGAGAGACTGCTGTATTGTAGGTGGCCTACCTCAAAGCTTCTGTTAGGTAAGGTAAGAATTGGTTAGGAAAGGGTCGATTCTGCTGGAATAGGTCCCAACCTAATTTACAGCCACACAGATTGTTATAGCTGAATTTCATATAGGCCACTTACTGTACCAACACACAGCACTTGAGCTCTCCTACGAACTCACCTGCATACCATCTGTGTTCAGCAGTTGTCTAGTGTTACGAGGTTATTTCTTCCAAAATGAAACGATCTAAAAAAAACATATACTATGGTATTAAGAGTTGAAAATACTCCTGTGTGTTTCTTACAGTGACGCTCTTGACGCACTTGGCCTGCGGCGGTACTGCTGCAGGCGTATGCTGCTCACGCACGTGGATCTTATTGAGAAGCTCCTGAACTATGCTCCTCTGGAGAAATAAAACATTCAGGTAATGAATTTCATCCAACGTTGTGCTATATTTAGGGCAATATTAGCAGCGCCTGAGTGATCTTGCAATCAAAAGGTATTTACAGAAAATGATTTTCTTACCTTCAGGAAGACCAGTGAGCCGGAGAGGTCTGGTTCAAAAGTTTGTTTCATTACAATATATCGATTGTTAATTGTTTCCATGGAAAAACAGTGACACCTCTAATTATAGAACTACCTCCGCTAAGATGGCTATGTTGTTGTTGTCGTTTGTGTACCTGTCATCAAGATTATATTAAAAAATTTATGATCGGATCTTCATATAAGTTACGGGGATTGTAAGGTACCGTATGCTAGGAGAAACGGCTGATTGGCTGTTGGTGAAGATCCATTCAACCGTTTGTATGTCTATCTATTGTTCTTGGTAACATAATTCAAAAAGTTATAAACATTCCATGAACTTAAGCCTAAGGCATGTTAAAAGGTAGAAATGAGCAAATTTTTGTCATGATCTGTTCGCCCGATTGTGCGCTTGACTATGTTTGTCTGAATATAACTGAAAAAGTTATCGACAGATCTTCAAGAAAATTACGAGAACTGTTAGGAATAATATGCGGCACGAATTACCAAATTGTGATTATCTGTAGGAAATTTTCGATTGAGGACCATTTTCAATTTTTCATTAACATGGCGTTGCTCGGCGGAGGTATGTGCCCTCAGAGTGCTTCTCTAGCTTTATATGTATCGCTTATCAACAATTAAGAAAATAGATACCTCAACTTATATTTGTTGCGCAATTTCTTGGGTTGTAGGAGGTGGAATGTTTCGAAGCTAAGTTTATTTGACAATAGTAGCAGTTTCAGTTAATGGAATTCGCACTATTTATATTATTACCTCCTCAAAAGTGGTTGTTTTTGTCGAGTTTGTCTGTCACTAAGATAACTCAAAAAGTTGTGGATGGATCTTTTAGGAAATTTACGGGGATTATTAGGTACGTTTGGAGGAACAGATAATTAACTTTTGGTGCACGTCGTACAACCGTTTGTCCGCCTCTATTCTTGGAACATAAAAAAGGTATGGGCGGACATACATGGAATTTTAAGGAATTATTGGGTTGTTTCTAGGAGCTAATGATAAAATTTTGGCCTTTATCTGCTTGTTTGTCTCTAACATAACTGAAAAAGTTACGAGCGAATCTTTATGAAGTTTTTAGGAATTGTAAGAAATCTTTATAGACAAATGACAAAATTTTGGTTACGATTGGTTCGTCCGTATCTGTGTTTGACTAATGTTTGTTGGAACATGGGTAAGTGGCCCTAAGGAGACGTGCTGGCGCAATAGCGACACACTTGCGGTAGGAAGGCTGTAGCGCGGCGACCGGTCGCAGCAAGAAATGTACAAAAAAAGCTTGATATGTCTCCCAAACACCCACCAAAAATGATTTATGATTGAACATGATTCCTCACAACGTCCAGCCGCCGCACAGCCCTCTCACTACAGGTGCATTTCCATTGGGCCAATTACCCTAGCTCAAAAAGTTACAGACAGATTTTCAACAACCTTACATAAGCTGTTATTGTCTAGAGGCACAAATGACCAAATTTTGGTGGTAAGAGCCTAAGAGGAAATCCTAGTTTCAGGACCAATTTGAATTTTTCGTTAACATTGATTGCCTTGCTTAGCGGAGGTGTGCGTTCTTAAGGTGCTCTAGTTCGCAGATTATTCTATTTCAAATGATAGCACGAGCCGGTTTTACATCCAGTTGTACCGTGGAAGGGATTTGTGAAAGAGAACCCCTGATATTATTACTAATGTCAAAGAATTGTAGTGGCCGGGTCATGGAAATACAGTGCCGGCAAAAAAGTCTACACTTCAATGGCATGATACAAGAAATGCGAGTTAGTATTTCGTTTGCCCTACTCGCCATAATAAAGCGAGAAGATGTTAGTGATGATGCATTCCCTCCGCCCACTCATAGCAAACATCCGTCACCCAGCCAACCCTCAGCGAGGGTTGTGTGCTGCTGCAGTGAGGATGATAGTGAGTCGCTCGTGCCGACGTGTTATTTTTTCTTTCTTCTAAGTTCGAAGTCATATAACTTTACACCTACTGCCCACAATGAGTCAAAAATGCTTCAAATGAAGGAGTAAACTCTTGCGTTAACTATGATAGAAAAGGAGACTTGAACGGGAAGAGCGTTGGTTTCTTTCCGGCACGACGACTTTGAAGACCCAGGTCCATCTGCAGACGATCATGAATTGTCCTTGCTGCGACGTTCTGGAGAAGCTCAGGGTGTTTGTTTTTGAGTTCAATGGCAGTTAAAGCAAGATTTGGGATAACCTTGCACTTCAGAAGCTTATTTGTTCTCAGTGTAGTTTTCTTAGGTGTGCCAGAGCCTGATTTCTTCTGTGGTACCGTCTCTGTTGGTAATTTTGTCCCCGACTGCTTCAGCTGATAGTGTCTCTCTTGACATCCCCAGATCTTTGATTATGGCAATCACAGAGTCTCCCTTTTCTAGCATTTTGAAGCATTTTTTGACCCATTGTATGCAGTAGGTGTAAAGATATATAACTTCAAACTTATATGAAAGTAAAAATAACACGTCGGCACGAGCGACCCACTATCATCCTCACTGCAGCAGCACACAACCCTCGCTGAGGGTTGGCTGGGTGATGGACGTTTGCTATCAGTGGGCGGAGGGAATGCATCATTAACATCTCGCTCGATTATGTAGGCTAGGGCAAACGAAATACTAACCCACATTTCTCGTCTAAAGTTTTTTCTTGCCTCAGAAGTGTAAAGATTTTTTTTGCCGGCACTGTAAGTACGGTATTGATTTGCTGTAATAGGATGTGATTTACTGAATTTTGTATTCATCTCGTGATAATAAGTACAGTATACCGTACCGATTTCTTTTGTTTTCTTCCAGGCTTGTTGCGACATCCATGCGCTACATCGTCTTACCTGCTAGCCATTAGCATTCCTGCTCCTGCAAGTTTATAGATCTCATGGTAGTAAAACTTAGTAAGCAATTACCGTCTAATAACTTCCTCTTTTATTGGATAAAATTCGCCTACTACGTGGCCCTACGACACGTGTTGCACATCATACATATTTGTAACATGTTGAAAGTAAAGTTTGGGACAAAAGTACCTGCTCTCGGCTATTTCGTTATATGAAATGGTTCACTTTTTGGTCAGAAAAGGGAGCGTGCCAGCTTAACTATATAGGTGTCTTTGGTCTTGCAAAACTAGTCTTTGTATTACTGGGTGTCCCTAAGTCGAGACTCCTAGTTAAAAAGATAGGTAATTAGTCTAAATTTCTTTATAGATTTATTTTAGTTTAGTATGCTGGATACTGTAAAGGATGAAAGAACTCAACTTTTTAACGTAATAAATATGGCACTGTCAGGCTCTTCTGCCTGACTTCGGCTAAATCAGGATGTCGGCAGTGCTGCAGAGCTTATTGCCTTACAGCTTCGTATATGAACTGGCTGTGCAGAGAGAGGTGTCACCTATGTTTCTCATCTCTGACCACTTGAAGCATCTACTTGTATACCTACTGTTATCAGCAGCTGTGGATCCGAATAAAATCTTTTTGGGTGCAAGTAGTACCAGGCAGATCTAGATACCAGTTTGCCCTATGAGTTGGGGTTGGAGGTGGCAGAAAATTAGTAACTCGCTGTTTAGTTTGGTGAAAGGTCCAAGGTCTTTTGGGATTCAAGGAATATGAACTGCTCGTCTCAAAACTCTCAAGTTAGACTTTCAATCGCCCGACTTCAAAAGCCAAGAAGTCACGAGAGAGACTGTGACAGACGTGCATCGATTACTCATTGGAAATTTCTTTAATATTCTTTTACGTTCCATCAGCCAAAAATTTTTCTTGGCGGAGTTGGACCGGGTATGTGGATAGAGAAGACCAACCGGGGCCGAGGTACCGAAAAAAAAAAAGGCCGGGCTTTGCTGGGGTCGAGACAAGGGCTTCTATCTGTTGACAGACTGAAAGTTTGCCCGGGCCCGAGTGATCAGAAGTAATATGCCAAAGACCCAGTTGGTTTAAGACTGACAATCGCATTCCACATTAGTGATGTTTTTGTGCTGATAGTTAGATACCGCGGAGTAGGTTCTTCAAGTTTCGCTGTTGAATCGAATTGCTGGCCGTGCAATGATTTAGACATTTTGCTGTTTTCTGTTAGATTGTTGAACGTCAACTGTGTGTAATGCAATAACCTTACGTGCGTTAGCTGTCGTTATTAACGGGCCGAAACCGCAGCCTTCTTGATTTCAGCAAACTTAGAAAGTGTTACTTTATATTAGTGGTTCCCAAACTATAATACCTGGCACCCCTGAAGAATTTCTTACATGTTCTCGCACCTCCTACATTAGGTACCCATATGACAACAATTGTAATTTATTACTAACTTCTTTGCCACAAATTTAAGTTAATTTGTGAATGACTGAGAAACAAAACAGTATTTCGCACCCATGAAAAGTCCTCGCGCACCCCTAGGTGTATCATGCACCCCAGTTTGGGAATCCCTGCTTTTTATAAAGCTTTTAATAATAGAGGTTTTAGGAAACTCGCCACTACTCATTAGAAGCAAGAGCGTTTCAAAAGCCAATTTATATAACTATATTTTCCTGAAATGTATAACAAGGGAATCGAAGTCATTTGTTGAACATTTCAATAATGCGATGAGTTGTACTCCGTGCTAGCGTAGCTGGAAAAAGAAAGAACAGGAAATACTGTTTATTCTTAACCTCTATAGATTACAACTGTGACTAAAATAGGTTTTGAACTCATGCTTGTCCACGTGGAATGCCTGAAGGAATGAATATGCTTATCACAAGCCTTAACTTCCCAAACCTGCAGTCTATCTTCGCGGTCTATGCGTAGGTACCTGGTTATATTAAGCACAATATGCCTTGTAACCTTAAATTAAATTATTAGTATCACGTTCTGGGAGCGTACATGTCCTTTTAAAAATGAGCGACTGATGTATGAAAGTGGCTTTTGCCATTAACACTTTCCTATTCAATGTACACATTTGCGCACGTTACAAACGGTGCTCTTCTTTCGAAAAGTGGGGAGTTAATTCAGGCACGAAAAGGTTACCGCCTCAGCATTTGCAAGTGAAAATTTTGGTCTGTACAGAATGTACCGGGTATTACGAGTGATTCAAACGGACTGCAGTGGTTTTTTCGCAAGTGTAGTTTTCTTGATGGTGCCCAGTGCTCTACCCCGAGGGGTCTTTGGGTATCTGTAACCCTTCTTGGGTGTTAGTTACTGGTTGAAAATTATTTGTGGGACTTATGGTGCAAGACCAGATAAAATGATACTAGCATATTACAAAAAGTCTGACAATAACATTTAGGGGTTTGGCAGAGCTGGATAACTATAAACTTACAATGCCGAGCAGCTTTCCGGGCTGGCGGGAGGTTCAGAAGAATTATTGCAAATCCCCCCCACACACACTAACTCAATCTGGCTACAGCCCTGACGCCAATGTCAACCTTAACGGTACAAGACAGAAACATAGCAGCGGCATCTGGAACGCCAAGTGTGCTTTACATATACCGACTGTATTATCAGTATATTCTTCAGGTAACTAAGTGCTTTAACCCTTTGCCTCCTGACGGCATCATCAGATGCCAGTCTCTATTTTTCCCTATACAAAAGCTATGCATCATGTATATTACCCAAGACGCTGACGGCATCTGTAGTAGCCGATGCAAGAAAATACTTTTTTTTTTTTTTTTGCAAGTAAAACTAAATTTTTCCCAAATATGTATTTAACTAACCTATTTTTCATAAATTTAACAAAAAAAAAGTGAAAAAAAAACGTGATCTGAATTTCAGGAGGCAAAGGGTTAATATTATAGTTTGCGTGTTAAATCTGACAGTTTCGAAGTTTGACATTGGTGAACTAACAGTAGCTGTTCTGTGGAGCTAGTCCTATCCTTGCAATTTTGTTTGTCGTACGATTTCTTCAACATTAGCTGTTGCTGTCATTCAGGACTTCGTACTGCCAATGAGAGGTTCACATGGCCGTCTTTAGCTTTCTTACCTCCCATCCAGCGTCCGATTATTATTATTAAATGATTAGTTTAACCACCGTTTCCGGCTTTCCGTCAAGGGGCGGGCGATCCGCACAGTGATGCTAGTCGGCCAGGAGGCTTGACTAGGAATATCCTAGTTCGACATCGGCTTTCCACTGCAATATAGTATAAGTTGACTCAATGCGCTATTACTGGCAGGAAAATAGGCGCAAAGAATAGAAAAAGACACTCAAGTGGACGGCCCTTTCGTGGCCTTCCACACGAGAGCGACTAGATCTGTCCCACGTACTACGTCGGCTATCTCAATTGGCAGCCTACCTAAGGGAAAAATGAAGAACCTACCTAACTTGAAAAAAAAAAAAACCTCAGCAGGAACAGCGGCCAGCTGCAACATCCCCTGCGGAGAATGCATTCAGGACAGTCCTTGGGTTCGTGGGGCCCATATATATTGTGACAGGGAAAGAACGAGTCATACCCCTGAGGACCCCAGTGTTCTACTGCGTTGCTGTGTACCTCAAAAAAGCAGAAAAAAGCGCCCATTTCTGAGCTGTCATTCACTGTCAGCTTGATAAGTCAGCTGACGTGTAAATTTTAGTTAGTATTTTGGCAGACACATAGTTACATTTAAAAGGACATAACGCTACATTCGGACTTGGAGTATCACGTAGGTGAACAGAGACTATCATGGAGTCAGTTTTGACAAGAGAACATATTCGAGTGTAATTCAGCGGTACTGGAAGAGGGGATTTATTCTACAGTGAGTAACCTATGGAGTACAACGATTTGGTTATGGTTGCACAATGCACAGGCGGCGGCATCCTTGCATTGTACTCTCCAATGTAAAAAGTTTGAGGTAGAGGACAAGGTAAGTCGTGAGATAATACCGTACCGAAAAATTGCACATAGGCTAGGGGAGACATCTGTTACTTCTTTTTAGACTTGATAAATGGTGTATCCATGTTACTTAGATCCGGTAAAGGTAAGTCTGGATGGGCTTTGTATATATGAAGCCTAAGTTTATCTTTGAAGTTTACCCTATAACCGCAGAACGGGCATTCGAATGGCCGTACAGCGAGGTGGGTAGCCATGTGTCGTTTGAGGTGCCAGTGACGGACAAAAGTTTTAGGACAAGATGGACAAGCAAACTGGTTGGGGAAGTTGTGGCGATTTTGCACGTGTGGTTGGGATTGTTGCATGGCTTCAAAGTCCGAGAAATCGTGCTCGGATAATACGCTTGGTAAGCCGTCCGTGGAATTGGTGCTCTCTCGAAGTTCGTTTCGTGCTTCTCCGGACGACGGCTGCAGCAGCATGTACGGAGGGAAAATCGCTGGTGTAGTCTGTAGAAGAAGAAGAAGATATCAGTTCAGTAAGAAGTATTTTACATGGAGCATACTGAATAGCCAGATACATCCTGGGGGAGAATATGGGAGGGCGAGTGGAGGGAATTGGGGAAACAGATTTTTTTTTCTCTAAGTACAACGTTAAAGCCACCAAGTTCAGCTTGGAATAGGATTAGGCGTCTGAAATTAGAACT
This sequence comes from Parhyale hawaiensis, assembly GCA_001587735.2. NCBI lineage: Eukaryota > Metazoa > Arthropoda > Malacostraca > Amphipoda > Hyalidae > Parhyale > Parhyale hawaiensis. The sequence goes on from LQNS02007215.1 coordinate 20,656,312, forward strand.
TAAATGTCTTAGAAATTAAATGTTTGAAAGCAACTACTTGGGGCGTGTTCGACTGGCCGGCAAATTAAGACTTTTAGGCTAGACTTGTCCGGACTTCAGACATCGGTTTTACCACTTGGAATCGTGCTGCACGAGTTAGAAGTGACTCAATTACGTTAAATCTCCTGAAAAATTGATTTTACACTGCAAGCTTTAATTTCTGAAACTCTCGAGAGCAGGGGTTCCCCAACTGGGGTGCATGTACCCCCCTAGGGGTGCGAGAAGATCTTTTTAGGGGTGCGAAATACTGCTTAGTTTCTCAGTCATTCACAAATTAACTTCAATTTGTGGCATGAAAGTTAGTATAAATTTCATTTGTCATTATATCGGTAATTAATTTTGTAGGGGATGCGAGAACTTGTAAGTTCTCCAGAGGTGCCAGGCATAACCAACTTTGCAAACTACTGCTCTAGAGTAACCGTTAAGCCCGCTGCAGACGATAGTCTTTTGTCTTGAGTTTTCACTTCAACGCGTTCGAATGCGTTGCTGTGTCTGTGTAAACAACAACGACAAGAAAAAAAAAAGCACTTCTAAGCCAGACAACACGACGGTAAACATTTTATCTAAACTTTTGGTCAACAAACGGTCGTATTTGCAAGGACAGTGCGAAATATTCGAACGCGGTGACGATAAAACACAGGACAAAAGACTATCGTCTGCTGCGAGCTTAAGGGGTCGAAGCCTGAAACTCAAATCAACCGGTCAAATCCAACGCACCTGCCCGAAGTGCAGGCTAAGTCGAAGGCTCGGTGACTTAGCGCATTAACGACTGAAGCAAACCTGTACTTGAAGTAGCACAATTAATAATTTTTGTTAAAAATTAAACACTGTTCGTTAAAGGCTTACGGCAATAGCGTCGTCCAACCGAAAGCGTTCGTGGCGCCCAATGTGTTACATGTGGAAGAACTAAAACCGAATCTCCTCTCCTGTTATCTACGCCCTTATCAATAGTGTTCTTCCTAGAGAAAGGATTAACGCATAAAGTACGCCGTTTCCCATAGAAATAACACAGGTACGTAGCATATATGATAGGCTATGCAGTGAAGGGTTACACCAAAATTGAAAAGTGGATAATTCAATACGTGTGTAAAATCTGATTATTCTACGTGCATTGAAAGACTAAAGCTAAAAAATGCCCGCTACTATGTGCCAGTTCCGACAAACAGAAAATTGCCACTGGGTGAAACTGTGATCTTTAATGAAACATTTACTGATACCGAACATTCCATCTCTAGAGGCAATCGTTTAGTTCCTTATAGAACTGAGGTCGTCGGATACGAGCTCTGCATTAATTCTCCGAAATGAACCGAAACTGAACGCTGCACGAGGCATCTAGCCATAGTACTATAATTACCTATTCAAGATGCGTGAAATTATATGCAAAAATTAAGCATACTAATGATGGCACAATCCTTGACAACTAAGTGGTGAAAAACTTTTACGTACTCTATTCTTAACTAAAGCAAGGCCTTCGTATGACGGATGCACACTATCGTAAAAATTGCTTAACTTTTTATTTTGGTAGTCACGTTGCCATGAGTACAGCTTGCGGCATTTGAATGTCACGTTAAAATTAAGCGTTATTGCAACTTTAAACTAACTCAGAGATAGGAGGTAGTTATACCCAAAGCTAGATCATTTTCGCTAGCCATTGGGTACAAACTGGAAGAAACGACTCATATTTTAGATATTTAGTTGTAGTAGATAGTACAAAATTTTACTAGGTCATCAGGGACACAATGTCTATATCGCGCCGAACTATTCCTGCGGTTTAACACAGGCTCGTGCTTCACTTGGGCGCGAAGTACGTCTTGTTTCAAATTATCAATGACTTTTGTCTCGACTTTTCTGCCGGTAGGTCTCAGACTCTAAGTGGTCAGTGCGCTACTGACAGGAAAAAGGCGCAAGTTGTGCATCTCCAACCCCCGGGCACGGCTGAGCGCTTTCGTTCAGCTACGCCGCACAGGGGAAGGAAGTGAAATACAAGAAAGTACAAGTCCAGCGGGAATAGATCAGCGGCCCACATCCCGAAACAGAAGGGGAAGTATTGAGAGCCTACCTAACTTTACAAAACTAACCTCGTCAGCAGGAACAGCAACATCTGCGGAAAATGCACTATAGTCAAACGAGCGTAAGGAGTCCGATGGGCGTGGCTAAGAACGCAAAGCAACTTGGCCAAATCTCACTCGAGCGCGGGTATAACTTGTCTCAATCGATAAAATTATATCTATATTCGAATACTCAAAGTGCAGAAGTCCATAGATTAGATTTGGCACTGCTGTGTTCAATTCAACACCGCCCTTAAAGGACTGCTTACGCAGGTTTGACTATAGGGACTTTTAGATATGCAACTCTGTGACTGAGCCCCGTGCCAGCCGAAGCCTTCATCGAATGTGGAATTGAGTGGAGGTGAAACTTTTGCGTTTGTGTGCATCCGCCATGAAGTATATACTCTAGGAGGCCTACACTGTGCTCACCTCTGTGTTGAATATGAAGCGCTCTATCTGCAGCGGAATTGGAACACTTTCACCTAGAAATTGCCGCCAGTTGTTCCTGGAAACGGTTCGAATGTTCCGAGTGCGATTCGTGATGACGAAACTATAACTTTTGCTCGAGCTGGTGTTACAATTTGAATTCAACCCTTTCTTGCACGCCGATACTTAGACCTACATGTTATACTTTATATCGAGGGCTTAGAGCCACAAGTGGCTATGTCCATTCTTGGCGAAATCGGCTTCAGTTCACAAAGTGGGTGCCCGTGAGGCATATTTTCAGTGTCACGGNCACGGGCACCGTTTTGGTGAGGAGAACCTGATTTCACCAAAAATGGACATAACCACTTCTGGCTCTAAGCCCTCGATATAGTGTCATTCATACCCGAGAACCAAATAATAAATCATGTAAGGGTTAACCCAATCATCTGACAACACCATACATTGATCCAACGAACTCGTGCTATACTACCTCGCTACAGGGTCCGTGCTCCTGCGACAGGAGCGAGAACATCTGCACCAAAACTTGACAGTCTGAGAGAGTTAGGGTTTCTGCCAGTGAAACACCAAACGCAGCATGGCTGACGTTTAACTCTACCAAAATCGGAGAAAACATCAGTTTCTTTTTGGAATAGCATTTTTTTCAAATGATGTTTATGAAGTAAGCCGGTCATTATGAAGTTGCTGCAGACATTGGACTTAGAGGCTGAAGTTTTGACGAAAATCAATGGATCACATACCCGGAGCTGCTAAAAACATAAAAATTTGCGTAAGAGATCAGACGATGTTTTCCGTCAATAATGTATGCCTAGTTTTTTCTTCGTTGCATCACTATCAGTTCAGGGCTAGTGAAAATTAAAAAATATGAGGGTGTTCAGTAATTGCATGCACCACGCACAATCCGAATAATTTATACAACGTCACTGCGAAGGAGTTCTTTTTCCCGGAAAAGTTGCGCAGAAATGCTTTATTGACTTATGATGCTATGAGAAGTCTAGTGGTTAATAAGATACAAATGGATGAAACGTATAACTCTAACTTACAATTATGTAGTAGTAGTAGTAGTAGTAGAAGTTTTTACTAGCGCTTCAGTGGCACACTGCCTACATCGCGCCGAACTATTCCTGTGTTTAACCACAGGCTCGTGCGCCGACTAGGGCGCGTTTTAAATTGTCAATGAT
>LQNS02007215.1:20660042-20715040 GCA_001587735.2 Parhyale hawaiensis
TTCTCAGCAGGAACTGCGGCCAGATGCTACATCCCCTGCGGAGAAGGCACTCGGGACCCTTGGGTGCGTGATGCCCAAACATATTGTGGCAGGGAAAGGGCCCGCCACAATATGCCCCTGAGGGCTAACTTACAATTATATTTACACCTTGACAATAAAAGGAAAGAAAGTTTTTTGTTTAAATAAAACTTGTCTTATGTTTGCGCAAATTTATAGATATGCGAGGTGTATTCGAAAAGCAGACGGAATGAGGTTTTAGGGCACAAACTAACGAAGCTGTGGAAGCCTGGTTTGGTGCATATATTCAAGTGGGCTTATCGCGCATGATTGTTGTTTTAGACAAGATGATGGAAGAACTTAGGAGCAATGTCACTGAACGGTATTTTGAGCAAAGGTAGGTGGTTCTCTACAAGAAACGATCCTAAAGATTCAATAGTTTTTTTTGGACGAAAGAAAAGGAACAGTAGCTACTACGCAGCTAGAAGAGTGATGCAGCAGTTTCAAAGATGGCGGCACATCAGTCAAGACTGAAGTTTATCATTGTTGACTCTCAACATTCCGATATGAATCGTTATCGACTACTTAGAGATCCGGTTATGCGCGATCGTGCAACATGAACTTTCCAGATGAGGCGGGTGTTGGCACAAGATTCTTTCATTCCCTTGTTAAAAAAGAATTGGGCTTCAATAGAATCTCAGGCAAGTTCATTGGTAGATCCCACCGCTTTGTAGCCGATATCCTCCTGCATCCCGCGGATCGTTTTTACTTGTGCATCACTTCGATTCGTACAAAATTCAGCATTTGGTAAAGTAGTTGTAGAAGTTTTATTAGCGCATCAGGGACACAATGTCTATATCGTGCCGAACTATTCCTGTGGTTTAACACAGGTTCGTGCGCCGGCTAGGGCGCGTTTTAAATTGTCAATGATTTTTGTCTCTGCTTTCCTGCCGGTAGGCCTCAGAGTGGTCAGTGCGCTACTGACAGGAAAAAAGGCGCAAGTTGAGCTTCTCGAACCCCCGGGCACGTCTGAACGCTTTCGCTCAGCTACGCCGCACAGGGGAAGGAAACGAAATACAAGAAGGTAGAAGTCTAGCGGGAATAGGTCGGCCACCTCGATCGGCGGCCCACCTCCCGAAACAGAAGGGGAGTATTGAGAGCCTACCTAACTTGACAAAACTAACCTCGTCAGCAGGAACTACGGCAAGCTGCAACTGAGGAAAAGGCACTCGGGACCCTTCGGTGTGTGAGGCTCAAATATATTGTGGCAGGGAATGGGCCCGCCAGAATATACCCTGAGGGCCATCATTTGGTCATAAATGAATGTTACCAGAGCTCACATAAGACGGGTACACACGTTAGTGATAAAAAGAGGAAACTAACGCAAATGAGCGAAATATTCTACTCAAAATCTTGCAGCTCTATTCACGCGAGAAAACGATCCAATGGTCAAAAAATCTCGAGCTCCGTTCAAAATACCGCAGTTGTTATTGTAGTAGGCTTGATAGCACGGCAAAAATAAATATAGTGATGCCCATCCCCTTCAGAATTAACATTAACACGAAGTCTGTAATACAACAGCTCCAACGTTATCTACTGTCCCAACTCCGAAAGCGAACGCAACAACGACTTCGATACTACTGGCAGTTTAATTAAAAAATTCCAAGCTGTTGACCTTTGAATCATGGTAAACTATTGTGGTACACTTCATCTCTGACATTCTGTGCAAGCGCGCGACATTGCATGTATTTTGACATCGATTCGGTGGTCGAAAATTTCAAGCTGTTGACCACCGAAAGACAGTAAAAAAAATACAGCACACTTCATCTCTGACAGTCTGCGGAACCGCGTAACTATGCAGGTACTTTGACGTCGATTCTGTGGTTAAAATTCGCAAGTACGTGCTGTTGGCTCTTACTCAACTCGACGATCTGCCATCAACTCGGCACCAACTGCAGACTTGAATAAAAAAAGCCGCACACGCGCATTCCGTTCAGCTGCATGTATGTATCATACCAGGCTATCCTAGCTTCATTAGTTGAATGATGAAGACTTAACTCGGATAGCTTTTTGAATATACCTCGAATACAAAACTTAACCTACTGTAACCACCGGTCAGCAAGTTGTAAAAATATCCCCTAGTGCAACACAGCAAGCAGTAGGGATTTTCCACAACACGAAACCGTAAATTATGAAACCCCTCTCACAGACACAGCAAACTGTGGAATCTATTAGCAGGTAAATTAAGCGTCCTTGGCCGTGCAGCAGACGATTTAAGGGGGCGAAGACAACCACTACCTTGACACTAACGTGGAATCTATGCACGAGCGCGTTCTTACACCAGACAAACGCGTATGGGAATAACCATTCAGGAATGAAGAGGAACGCAGATCATAAGCAGAATAACAAAAAAGGGAAGCAAGTTCAGTTCTCACGGCAGCAAGACATGCCGCAGGCCTAGCAGTGTTAGGGAAACATACAAGGTGACCTGAGGGTGAGCAGCTCCCCATAACATGGACATGGATGGGCGATGCAGGGCAAATTTTAGAGACTTCCCACATTGCAACACCGTAAATTGTAGCTATTACCTACTGGGGGCATAGGAAATTGTAGAAATTGCCTGTTTTTGGTCACAGAAAAAAAAAAACAACATGGAGAGAGAGAGAGCACATTGCAGATTATGCACTGGGTGACGCACCATAGTAAGTTGTGACACAGAGAACTGCAGACAATTCTCACAGAACGACAGAGCAAATCATAGCGATTAGCTCGTGGGCAAGACAGTACATTGTAGAAATCATACGCGGGGCAATAAAGTAAACTGTAGAGCTTGCCCACTGCGTGTTTCAGCAAGTTGCGTGACAAAAATTTTCGAGATTACCACCTTGGTGACAGTAAATTGTAGAGATTGGCTCTCTGGGTGACAGCAAATTGTACGCAATACTTTCTGGATGAGGGTAAATTTTACAGAATACCCCTGGGTGACAGAGCAAATTGTTGACATCACTTCCTGGGTGACAGCGTATGTAGTGATTACCAAATGGGTGACAGTAAATTGTATAGATTTTACTGGGTGACAAAGTAAATTGTAGAGACTACCCCCTGGGTGAGAGCATATTGTGGAGATTATCCCCTGGGTGACAGCATATTGTGGAGATTGTCCCCTTTGTCAAGATCACCTCCAGGTGACGACAACTTGTAAACACTACCTACCCTCAACACAACACAGTGAATAGTACGAGGCTGTTCTACGCAATTGCTCGCTGAGACCTAGGTACTAGACGCAAGAAATAGTACTGCTAGCACGAAACTAGAGAGTGTTTTATGGGTTCGTACAGCACTGGCACGACGGCGGCACTCCCGCTGCAAATTTAGGCATTGACGAGCGAGTGGCCAGGCTGCAAATTGTACTTTCCGAGTTCTCAGTACATTAAATTTAAAGGAAAACTTAACTCGATGAACACAAAACGCTGTTAGCGCGGTAGCTATTCTCTAATCTTGAGGCTGGTTAATATTTGCTATGAAGGGAACTCGAGAATATAAACAAAATACTGAAAGGAAATTCAACAAGTTCGTTGCAATTTTCTCTCAGAATATCATTATCAAACCAATGATACCAAATACCACATAAAGCGATAGCTGAAATAACTTACGCCTTTAACCGCCACGCATAACACAATTTAACCAGAAAATTATTGCACCAATTAAGTACTGGCCACAGTTCTTGGATAATTCCTCCTTTGACCAGGTACGTGCTGTGAAGCAATACTCAAAGAAGACATTACAGTATCAAGATACTGCTATTTCTTTTTTCTCAGCACATAAACAATTTAAAATACTAATTAACGGTTTAATACATTCTAATCATACTAAACATCGTGATTATGCAACCTATGTTGGATTATATTCATATGATGTCGTCGAGCAAAAATGTACCTGGCAGCGGGCACCACCTGAGGCTCGGCGGCACGGGTAGGCCTTTGCTTTTCGACAAGATATGTGATTTTGCGGTCTTCAAGTTCAAATATTAACAAAGATCTGGTGTTCCTTTCTTTACTTTACCGGTCCGTAACGCAAGTAGCAATTCTTCCACTGACGGGACAACGGAAGTAGCGATACTTCCACTGACAGGACAACGCAAGTAACAATGCTTCCACTGACAGGACAACGGAAGTAGCGATACTTCCACCGATAGGACAACGGAAGTAGCGATACTTCCACTGACAGGACAACGCAAGTAACAATGCTTCCACTGACAGGACAACGGAAGTAGCGATACTTCCACCGACAGGACAACGGAAGTAGCGATACTTCCACTGACAGGACAACGGAAGTAGCGATACTTCCACTGACAGGACAACGGAAGTAGCGATACTTCCACTGACAGGACAACGCAAGTAACAATGCTTCCACTGACAGGACAACGGAAGTAGCGATACTTCCACTGACAGGACAACGCAAGTAGCAAAGCTTCCACTGACAGGACAACGCAAGTAGCGATACTTCCACTGACAGGACAACGCAAGTAGCAATGCTTCCACTGACAGGACAACGCAAGTAGCAATACTTCCACTAACAGGACAACGCAAGTAGCAATGCTTCCACTGACAGGACAACGCAAGTAGCAATGCTTCCACTGACAGGACAACGCAAGTAGCAATGCTTCCACTGACAGGACAACGCAAGTAGCTATGCTTCCACTGACAGGACAACGCAAGTAGCAATACTTCCACTAACAGGACAACGGAAGTAGCTATGCTTCCACTGACAGGACAACGCAAGTAGCAATACTTCCACTGACAGGACAACGCAAGTAGCAATACTTCCACTGACAGGACAACGCAAGTAGCTATGCTTCCACTGACAGGACAACGCAAGTAGCAATGCTTCCACTGACAGGACAACGCACGTAGCAATGCTTCCACTGACAGGACAACGCAAGTAGCAATGCTTCCACTGACAGGACAACGCAAGTACCAATGCTTCCACTGACAGGACAACGCAAGTAGCTATGCTTCCACTGACAGGACAACGCAAGTAGCAATACTTCCACTAACAGGAGTCTTACAAACGATTCCAATGCAGTGAGCTTCCGCGACGTTGGTGTCAAACACTTTGCGCCTCACCTACATTAGCAAATATCTCCTTTAATATTCACTGATGCAAAAAGTCACTGATGTTGGTAGAACGATCTCGTGGAGAAAACCACGGTTGAAGGATCACGGAAACTGACTAACTTAATGGTTTTCCTTTAATTTTTAAGAACTCTCCGAACTTGATTTGTAATTATAAGAATCAAAACAGCTTGCAAACCTACGTAAAACAAGGTGATGGCGCGCCTATTAATAGCGTAACGCGTGAAAAAACTTCGTCCCGCGACATCGGAAAGGAACAAGATATGAATTTTAACAAGCGTAAAACAAAAGAACTTCCTGAGAGGAATCCCTACATGGCAAATTACATTATGTACAAAGAGAGGCCTTCCTGCGAGGAAACCCTATATGGCGAATTGCATGGGTACAAAGAAAGAACTTCCTGGGTAGAATCTCAAGATGGAGCATTTCAGCATTTGTAAAGTGAAAGAACTTCCTGAGAGGAATCTCAAGATGGCGGTGATGACAGCAACATATCGGAGTGTATGTTCTTGATGTGGACTTGTAAATTGGATTTGACGTTGGCAGCGTGAGGGCAGAATGGGCAATTGAAGGGTTTGATGGCGAGGTGAATATTCATGTGGCGTTTCAAATGCCACTGTCGAGCAAAATATCTGCCACATACTGGGCAAGGGAAGCTATTGGCGCCAGCAACTGCCGACCCAGAGACTCCCGCGGAGGTGAACGACAACGTGCTCAAGGATTGTCCCAACAAGGTGGACGGAAGCTCGCCCAACAGGGATGCATCTGCGTCAGCGCCGCCTTCGGGTTCAGGTAAGAGTTGCGGAATAGGTCGCCTGTGCTCGGGAGACACATCGCTGTTCCCAGGCTGGTCTGCGTCATGGGGGAGCAAATCGCTTTCTGAGAGGCGGGGTCGGTCCGAGGGTCGCGTTTTGACATCGCCGATGGCTTCGTCCGTTACAGATCCAGTCGAGAGTCTCTGTAAGACAAATACGACATTGTGTCACTATACGTAACATCAATCGGAAACCTTTCTTAAGGCAATAAAATGCATTTGGTATAAGGGTTATAGCTTTGGAAAACAATGGCTGCATATGAATCACTTGCTTGTTTCCGTGAGAGATAAATCTGCTCTGCGCTTTCAAGACCAGAACGTAATGTCGGCGTGAAATAGAATGAACTGTAGGTGGATAAACACTTACCTCTTCAATACACATGGTTATGCGATTACAAAATATACCTAACAAATGCAATATAGTATTATGGGTACGTAGTTAATGAAACGAGCGTTTCTATAACTGAAAACGGGACAGGTTGATTACAAGAAGTGTAACCGTAACTTTCCTTAAAAAACTTTCAAACTTAAGCTGTACGCGGCCATCCCGTAGGCTCGTAGCAAAGTTCCATTAACATTAACGAGATTCGAGAGATTTTAAACATCAGAAGGTAGTAAGGTAGCAAAGATGGGAAGACATGACCAAAGAAAATTTCAGTGCATTTTTGCGCTATGAAGACACCGTTTGCATTCTTCAAATTGATAGCACATGCGGAGCGTGTCAGACTATTGGTGCAATCGAATAAGCAAAAGATATTCTCCGTACAGGAGGAGGCAAATATCTAATGTTTTGCCATGTAGAAAAACTTTTATGAAATAAATCTAAGTATGAGGCATTCGTCGTTGGAAATTGTACGGTACGGCGAAACGCGTCGTGTGTAACAAAATTCCTAATTGCGCTTCTATTTGTTTCCTTCAATATTTGAAATAATGCCACCTCAAGACTATAATCACTATAATTCAAACTACACGCCTCGGCGTGAAGAGACTGATAAACTCCAATAAACAATTAAGCATCCCCGGGATATCTAAAACGCTAATGGCGATGACACACGCTAGTGACCCGCGAAGCCACTCGGTCCGCCACACGCCCGACCCACTCCGGGGCCGCCCCCTACGTAACAACAACAACAACAACACACGCTAGTAAAAAAAAACGAGTTAGTTAGTTAGATTTCAGTTTTACCACCGTAGCCGCAACTCAGGCGATTCAACAGTGAATTTCATTTTTTAATACGTCATCCGTAGGAATTTTTATCTCAGCATTCCTGCCGGAAGAATTCAATTTGGCTCAGTGTGCTACTACTGGCGGGAAAAAGGCGCAAAGAGTAGCAGCAGACACTCGAGTGGACGGCTCGCTTTGTGGCCTTCCACATGAGAGAGACTAAAGATGTCCCGCGTACCAGGTCGGCAATCTCGATCGACAGCCCACCTCACGGAACGGAAAGAGGAAAGTAGAGAACCTACCTAATTTTACAAAAATAACGTCGTCAGCAGGAACTGCGGCAAGCTGCAACATCTCCTGCGGATAAGGCACTCGGGAACCTTGGGAAAAAAGCGAGTATCGTCATCTTTTCGTCCGAACGTTATGTTGAACGCTTGTAAACACAGCTTTGAGAGTGTCATTGAAATGATGTAACAATGTTTACCGTCAGTTTAGTTTACTCCGCAGGTGCCGTTAGTTAACTTTCGGACATATCATTTCGGGAGGAATTTATAACTCAAAATTCTTTGGAAGTGTGTGCTATTTAAATGGGCAGATCAACACAGTCGGACAAAAAGATGACGATACTCGTTCTTTTGACTGGCGTGTGGCATCGGAATTAGAGCAACTGCTCAAAATAATAGGAAGAGAGCTCACGTGACTCACTAGGGGCATATTTAACCCTTTGGTGTCTATTGTGAACATTTGGGGAGAAGTAGCGAGTAGTGCGACTTCTATGAAAAGGGATGCTTAATGCCGGTACCAGTGCAAGGTTTTCCAGCCGGCAGGTCGCGAAGCCTGGACAGGAGGGGAGCATGAGCAATAACTTGGGAAGGGCAGTAACGCTTGAACTTCACGGTTGTTCCGGCACTTGGAAACACGCACATTGCCTACCTTTAGAATGTGAAGACGGTGCAAATTTTACGCTTAAACTTGAACCGCAAAAAGGGAAATGATACCACAAGCTCAACGAAACTGACTTCTTGACAAAAATCTACATCAAATGTTTAGTGACTAAAGCNACATTGCCTACCTTTAGAATGTGAAGACGGTGCAAATTTTACGCTTAAACTTGAACCGCAAAAAGGGAAATGATACCACAAGCTCAACGAAACTGACTTCTTGACAAAAATCTACATCAAATGTTTAGTGACTAAAGCTAGACTCTGTTTATCTAAACACGTTACAAAGAGCTAGTTACTCTACTCCTATATCCATATAATTTATGGATGAGTAAACAGCTGTCCGTTTCATTCCTCATGACAGGAACACCGTATTACTTAGCTGAAGATTAGATATTAGGTCATGTAAAGCCGCGTAAAAAAAAATCATGAGGTCACAAAGGTATAATATCGCTAACAATCGAGCACTGAGAAAGTACCTGCAGTGGGATTCTACCAAAATACACTCAAAAGTAAGTCAGCTTGAGTGCACATCCCAACTGGGCAATCCACAGCCACTGGTTCGTGCTGCAGGTAGATGTTCAAGTTAGGAGAGCGGAAAATGTGACTTATTACCTTACTTGTAGTTTGAGCTTTTGAACGCGCAACGCTCACCGTCTTTCAAAGAGAGAAAAGAGACATTTTAAGTACATTAGGGTTCCGCGCAGGTGCAACTGACGTTGCGAAAAGGAACAGTCATAGAGCAGATAGAGAGCAACGTGGAACCCACACACGTGAGTGTTCCCACAGGTCTCAACGCGCTTGTGCACAGCAAGTAGGGAAAGAAGAGTAAGAATGGAAAAAAAGATAGTCAGTAGCAAGAAATCAGGAAGAAAGCACAGTGATTACGAAATAAATATGTACCGAAGGCATAACTGAGGCTAAGGCAACCAATTCGAAGAGACAAGAAGAAGAAGAAAAAGAGAAAAGTAGAGTGTTGTGTAAAATAAAGAATAAGTGTGGGACAGAAAACTGGCAAGAGGCAAAGAAAAGAAAGGGTGAGGTTAGGGACTGAAGATACCCAGGACTTGACTATTTTCAGCAACAGTACCTACATGAATCGAAGAAAATGTTGCAAAGCGATATTGAAAATGTGACTTGACTCATTGCGTAGATAACTATTTTAGTCCGTCTATAACCTTATTCAGAACAAACCACACATACTACGCGCACCGTCTAGAGACAAAATAACTGGTAACTTGCCATCAGCCATAAATATAAGTTGTAAAGTATTAACATTCCAATTTAACTCCTTCAGACACTTAACTCAAACGCTATAATTTCTTCACAAAACCTTTGTTGACTTAGGTGACACTTAAGCGAAGGCGTCCTCAGTGATATCAGAGGTGTATCGAAATTACGCCAAAACCGGGCTACCGTACCCTAAAAAAAGTTGCCGTAACCCGAAAAGTAGTTGTGAGAGCTCCATCTAGCGATAAGCGGAGCAAGCCCATCGATATTGAAATTTCGTTTCACTTAAAATTTAGTCATCATTATTATTATATTGACTAGTTTTAAGTCTCCATCTCCACAGCAACGGCGATCTAACAGAGGAAGAAGCAAGGGACACATAGTGTGACGATAGACACGTGGAACCCATGCACGAGGGTGTTCCCATAAAATTTAGTCAATATAAGTTCCAAGTAACAGTTCTGATTTACTNTTAAGTCTCCATCTCCACAGCAACGGCGATCTAACAGAGGAAGAAGCAAGGGACACATAGTGTGACGATAGACACGTGGAACCCATGCACGAGGGTGTTCCCATAAAATTTAGTCAATATAAGTTCCAAGTAACAGTTCTGATTTACTTATTCGGGTGTACGGAGTTTATTTGTTGCGCGTTTGAATGAATTTAGTGTTCCTTTTATTCAAAAAATAGACGTTTGTGCTCGGTGACCAGCATCACCGTAACCCGTGTCGCAGTCGTCATCTGAGCTATGATTGCGACACGAGTTGCGACTAGCTGGGTCACCGGTGTAGCACCGGTAACCCTGAAATGCTGATTGCGACACACCTCTGATAAGGTAACTGGTGGTCAAGCTCTCTCTGCTGCTAAGACACGTATCACGCCAGAGCAACGTGACTCAGTCTATCTACTTAAATCATGAGGAATGATCGTGACTATAGCACGATCATTTTCAAGTATTTAAATTTTTGCATACTGGACAAATAAATGACAAGAGGAATCAAAATAAAATGCCGTAAAAATACCACTATTTGAAATGCAATCAACAAGTGCTCGTGGACAACTAAGTACAGAAGCGTCGCAAAGTACGATAAAAGAGGCACCAAAATGCAGTGCACCATGCAATTAGTGAGCACTTATTTATTTTCTCCTATTGCTTCCTATGAAAAAAAAAAAAAGGATTTGTAGCGCGGTGGCAGCACAGCCTGGGTAATATAGAATGGACGAGGATAGCGTCACAAAGGTTTGGGAGAATATAATAATTATCTTTATTGTCTATAGATTTGAAACTGGCAGTTGGGGATTTTGCGGTCTGGTGAGTGGCAACACTGTTCACGTGTGCAGAGGTCTGATACATGTAGAGCCTAAAGCGATCTTAGAACTCAAAAGCTCAAGGAGTTAATGATAACCACCGCCATAAGGTAATGCATCACCTCAGGGCGATGAAGAGTCTAGGGTGGTCCTAGTAGGTACTAAAATGGTTCAGAATCATCGCAATAAGATACAGCGTCACCTCAGGGGTTATCGACGTCTCACGTACGAGTAATACACGTAAGTCTTGCGTGGTCATAGGACAGAGAACGTCAGTACCACCTCCATAAGGTACGTATCGTACTACCTTTGGGTGCTACGGGCTTCAACTAGAGCGCTGTACCTACACGAGACACTAAATGCACTTTCCCTGCTCGGCTCTGAGTACGCAGTGATGCAGGTGCTCCGGTAACCAGTTTATTATAATAGTTTTCGACAGAATAAAGCAATGCAAAAGTAATGAACTTACGAAGCACATGACGCATACGCACATTTTATACGTAAAATCCACTGGTATCTTAGCTGGGGTGAACTCGTCGACTGTTGAGAAAAAGCCGAACTTCAAAACACAAGAAGCCATAATCGTGGACTTGAATTCCAGTAGCCTACTAAGAAAATTAAGAACCTCGTTTCGCAGACAATAACACTGAATGATATCCAGAGGGGCCCACCGAAATTAAAGAAGCCCTCGTTTCATGAAGACTGCGAACGCTCACCTTCTGTTGGTAGACTTTTTAGTACCAAATCAAACATCTGTGATCAGTAAATCAGTTCCAATGCTAAGTCAACACTTAAAACTAAATACAGGGTAACCACAACACAACAGTTCCGATTCACACTCAATGCAGCTCATGAAAACACAACCAGAATAGACGAGTCTATGTTACTAAACACTACTTGCACCACACACAACTACAGCAACTAGCTACGAGTACCGTACATTACATGGACTCAGCCAGAGATGCGTCAATTTAAAAAATCAAGTACAAGAGGACTCGACAAGAGCGGACTCCACTTCAACCGCCACGTCAGCAAAGACCATTCCGATTAACGAAGAACGACGTAGTCATTCAATACGTATGGCACTAAATCAGGGCCATACCAATAGCCATGGCTGTCGTACTAAAGGAAGGCTGCAACACTCACTGAACAGCACTGTTATCGATAGAGAAGCCGAAAGGTTTATCTCTATGAACGTATCTGACATGGGCTTTAAGATTGTGCTTGAAGTTGGAGCGGTGGCTGCAGTAGATGCATTTGAATGGTCTCATGTCCATGTGAGTGTTCAGGTGTCTTCGGAGCTCCCATCCGCTGGCAAAGGCTTTGCCGCAGAGCGTGCAGCATTTCTGGGTCGGCATGGCCACTGGGATAGTTTCATCGGCACCACCACCGTCTAAACCCGCCTGCATGGGATTCATGTGTAGAGAAAGATTTCCCGCCAATCTCTGCACTGTCGGAGGCAGGCCAGGGACTTCATCGCCAAAGAGGACATCATTGAGAGGGACAACTGCATCGGCGATGTTCTTCGGAACGTTACTTTTCTCTGCTCTGTTGCAGCGTGAAGCTCTAGCAGCAACCGCCATGTTGGCAGCGCTATCCTGCAAGAAGATAAACATATGGAGCTTCATTCAAATGTAAAGGCTGCTGCAAACACACTCCGCTAATCGCTACTTCAACTTTTGGAACAGGAAGAAGTTTGGTGGGTGGGTGGGTAGGCGCTACAAGTAACGCCGCATGTAGCAACAAGAAGTTATCCTCGAAAATTCGACAGCATGGGTGCATTAAGGAAACAACAGTCAAAACGCGAACTGTAAGTCAGAGAAGGATGGTACAAGCGTGGACTATTACGTAAACCTGAGGACATCCATACGAGTTGGTAACTTCGAAACCTTGACGACATCCAAAAAAGCGAGCACTTTTGAAACCTACAGAACATCCACCACAATAGAAACATAGAAAGCCAAAGGAAGAGATCAACTGGTCATGCGCACAGGTAACCTTCGAGGTACGAAGGGTCAGCCATCAAGTTCTGCAAGTTTAAACTTAGAGAGCACGTTGCCGCCATGCGGAGATGAAAGGGCCCCTTGCAACGGCAGTGGCGCTTGCGAGGACACTAGCTCCAGTGATATCGAGAAACAAGTCTTGCCAATACGATTCTTTCCGATACGGGAACTGTAAGAGCAACTTAACGAGTATCAGCGTTTGAGCCTTCCATTAACAGACTTTGCAGCAAGGGCGATATGAGAATTATTTAGAGGTGTATTTGTACATTTGTTGAAATGTACACCGTGCGCTCCATCAAAAATGAGAGCTAGCTAATCGGAGATCCCAGAGACTAGGGTATCAAATGTGAAGAAAAAATATCATAGAGGGAAGCCGAAAGCAAAGTCGCAGTGAATAACTTTGATTTCCGCGCGGCACACAATCAATGCCACAGCAGCGGATTGCTAGAACGGCGCACGGAAAATATTCTTTACAAATAATTAGCTACTGAGACTCTAAGACTTAGCATGGCTATAAGCAATACAGTAACATATAACATAAGGCAGAGACAGCACTTCAGATCAAAAACACTAATGCGATTACATAGCCGCAGCAGTACAAAATCGTAGCTCGGAGGACATGTTCGAACAGTTTTCTCGTGGATTGTGAGACACCGAATTCCATGTACAATTATCTATTCACTAATGTTTCGTAAAATGGATAGACTTTAGTGAACAAGGTCGCAGATTAAATACCGTGATCACAGTAAGGGTACATGGGATGCTGTGACATTGTAATCGTCCCTCCCTAAAAAAAGTAAATCAAATGTGTTTGTAAAGTCCGTAGACTTCTATCGTAGCTCACAAATAAAAGCTGAGCTGTTCAACTGTACTGCATTATTGAAGCAGATGCAAATAACTTCCGTTTGGCACCAGGAACACAGAGAAAGGGTTATTGCAATAGCGATAGTGGCGTATTCGAAGTTGAACATGTAGAGGAAAGCTGCCAGTCTTCTAATAAAATGATTTATACCAGGCCGGGTGGAACAGACTAGGTACCTTGGCGAAGCTACGTACCGATTTAGTTTACTACTGCAGCATTAGTATCACTTCGTTTGGTAGTTCCTCTCTATTCACTACGATAGTGTTTCAAGAAAAAAGGAAAAGACATGTAGTACTCCAACAAACGAAGAACGCATGCACGGAGGAGTCCCGCGAGTGAGAACTGTCAATAAAGCTAATGAAAGCCAACCCAAAATAGGGCCTTCGTCTGCTTCACTGACTGATTCGATGACTGACGCTCTTCAACAGAGAAGAAGCCGACTTAGCTAGGAGCTTGTCAGCTGAGTGCATCGTAAATATGTGGTGACGCATGTTGTGCTGCATACTGGCGCGGTGGGGACACACAGGGCACTGGTACGGCTTTTCCTTCGTGTGCGTCCGTAGATGTCGTTCCAGACCCTGACGTCTGTTCCTTCCATAGATGAGCTTACCGCAGAAGGGACAAGGGATGGACTGCGTGCTGCGTACCGCTGAAGACGCGCGAATATCTTCCATAGGTGCTTGGGAGTGAGGAGGAAGATCTGAAGAAGTCAGACGAGGGTTCAGGAAACCGAGGGATAGATCCACTTCGCGGGCCGCAACCGCGGCGATCTTCATGTCCATCTGCAATACGAAGTAAGAATCACTCAGTCACTGGCACACTGAGCGAAGAACAAAATAAAATGTTAAGGGAACTCAATGAAACCTGAGCACATTCCATATCGCTCCGATGACCAGCACGGAGCTTACGAGCGTCTTTACCTCGAGGGTCACATAAAATAAAATATTTAAATGAAGTGAACGAAATTTAAGCACATTTCACATCTCTCCGTCGACTAACATTGATCACATGAGCACATCTGCTTTGAGAGTTACATAAAAAAGGGAAAACGGCGCAGCGACAAGAAAACGGTGAAATCTCTGTTGATTGATACATACCTGGCGCAAATATTGTGGTTGCCCGTCCAGGTTTTTTAAGCATATGACGGAATACAGGTAAAAAAAAAAGAACTCCAGCCAGGTTTATACTACGTCTTCTTATCGCTAAGCGGCGTTAATATTTAAGCAGCTGCATGAATGATATGTTGGCAGTGAGTAGTACATATACCGTCACTAGCGAAGCTATTCTATGCCGCATCGCGCCTTCAGCATTGGCAGGTTTGAATTCGATGACGGACTTGCCCCGGTGAATTCTTTTTGTCTTACAATTTGGCTAATAATGACAAGAAAATAAGATGTAAAACACATCAAAGGGCAAAAAAAGAACGGGGAACACAGGAGAAGAGACACTGGTGCGGAGGGCCTCTTTCCAGCGTAGAATGATCGCGAAGCGCAATCTTATGATTGTAGGAAATCTTCGTTAATGGTCATCTCGCTTTACGCAGTTTTTGTACATACGCACAGTATCTTAAGAGCCTACAACTAAAAATACTGAACCTATATAAACAGCGCACAAAACGAGGATTTCCTGACAAATAACCAACATTGGCAGATTGACCTACGGTACTAAACTGTAGGATTGCGGCGTCGGACGGATAAATTCCGACTTCGACACCCGGGTTTAGCCAGTGTCCGACTCCTACTGATACTTTTTTAACGTCAAATTTGACTCCTGGAATAAATGAATTTTCGACTCCGATTCCTGGTTCCCAAGAGCTGAGTCCGTAACGCTGAAACTTACAGCGCAGAGTAAGTGCAAGTCTAGGCAACGGTGACGGAATTGCGTAAGAGATAAGGTCGGGGTGTCGGACACAAGATCCTAGACGCCAGATGAGCATTAGTGATGGCAGTGAGCACACGAGTTTATGAAAATGCTCAAATTAGCGTCCCATGTTTAGCAATTATTTCGCTGTCAACACTTAAATTAGGCCAATTTTTTGTAAAAGAATTTTTCCAAAATTTTTTCATCGCTGCATTGCTTGTGATTAAGTACTGTGAATTTCTTCGTGTTTCCGCCTCTCATTTTCAGCACCTAAGTTCAGTGTAACCAGAGAGCCAGTTCTATTGAACCACTTGAGTTTTCGTGTTCTGTTCCGCTACAAAGAGGGCCGAAGAGAGGAAGAAACAAGCGACGTGGAGTTCTAGTTCCAGTGCGGAATATATAAATGACGGTGTTGCCACACAGGAGCAACGAGCAGGTGAGAGTCCGGAAAGAAGATTTCAAGAGAATAAAACTGATATCGCCAGTGGCAAATATGCCATTCCTTTCTTCCCTACTGTCTGGGAAAGTATTAGAACAAGTAATAATCTAACGAAGAAGAAAGGTCGATATAAACCATAGGAAAACAAAACACTCAAGAGTGACCACTGACGCCGAAATTTTGGAACCCGACCTTACAAAATAAACAATTTAGATTTCAGAATTACGAGATTTTTACGAAATGCAACTAGAAAGTCCCATCAAATGCCACATATTTAGCCTTGCCTACGGACGGGAGAGATATAAAGTTGAGTGTAAGGTCGGGTGAGTAAATACTCCAGGATGAACACAAAATGCACTGGCCTTGTGCTATCAAATCAAGCTAAAAAAAAAAAAAACACGGAGATTCAGGATTGCGGCTCGATCAAATCCGACTCAGATTCCTGGGCCTAGCGAGTCTCCGACGCCTGGCCCCTCCAAAAATATGAGACTCCTACCAATTCCAACTCGGTAACCCTGATGGAATCTATTACTTATATAGGTATCATAATCATGAATAAAAATTTCAGGTGACATCGATGGGGATGGTTCCATTGCGAAAAGCTCATGTTAAGCCTGTTCTGGTGGATTGCGTTTGAGACTGTCCTAAACGTAATCGGTTTGTGATTCAACGCCTGAAATGCGAATAACAGCAGTAAAGCCGCTAGAAAGCTAACGACATTATAGCTTACATAGCCCGATGGATGACACCCACTACAAAGTGTTGATGGTTTTAATAAAGAACATATCACAATTAGTCCATTTCTGTGGTAGGATCAAAGTCAGTAAAGAACTGGCGATAGTGAGTCAATTATTTTCATATTTCTAGTTTAGGCCTCCCTGCCTACAGCGTACACTCTGATCCCAAGAGAGGAAGGAACAAGGGACACGAAGAATGTCGAGAGATACGCGGAACCCATTCACGGATCAACGCGCATGGGAACAGCTAGTCGGGAAAGAACAGAATAGAGCCGCATTGGTAGGAGGATGGAAATGGAAGGAAACGAAGCGGGCACGAAAGACAGACGTCCCGAAGGCCTAGCAGGGGCTAAGGCAACCTTTGGTAAAAATGCTAGCCTGGAACATCGATGTTTATCAAGAGCAAGTGGCTGCTTTCGGTAGTACACACAGAGGGTAGCATGAAACAAGAGAGTCGCTAGTAACAGTTTATTTTATTTCTGCAGGATAAGCTTCAGATATTCACTTTTTTACGATAACTCAAAAGAGGAGGAGCAGCTTGTCGAATACGGTACATTTCTAACAAGGAATATGTAACAAGACTGGAACTATAGTAGAGTAAAACGAAAAGCAATACACACATATATATACAAATATGCAAGTCCATAACAACTGTATCACATCATCCAAATGAGTCCACTGAAATGAAGTATACTCGCATATGATTTTCAGAGCTACAAACGAAATAAAAGAAGAGAACAAATCTCAAGAGCTGTGCGTCAATACCAGACCAATCAACCGGGTAAGTCGAGCCAATTAGTTATTAGTAAATTAGTTTTTAGTACACAGCAATCCAAGCAGCAACTCGCTGAAGGTTAAATATTTAATCCTAGCATATTTGGCGGAGGGTCCCAAGATTTGACGGCGAACTCTCCAAAGCGAAGTCTGCGTTTCAAAATTTGTCCAGCGCTACTACTGGCCGGAAAATAAGGCGCAATGCATCTCAAAGAGACTGAGAAGGAACAGAGAAGAAGACGGGAGAGACTTTCGTGCGAAAGGCTCCCAAGAACAGGTACGAGACCCGCGGGCTAATTCGCTTACAGCAACTTATGAAGCGGAAGGGGATGCATGGGATAATTACCTAACTATACAACCCAACCTTATCCGGAAGAATCGCGACCGGATGCAACAACCCCTGCAGTAAAACACCAGTGAGGCCTCTGGGTCAGAGAGGCCAACCGATATTCAGACAGGGGCATGATACGCTACATCTCTCGGAGGGGTTGGGTTAGTAGAACAAATAATGTTGCGTTCTATCTTATGCAGTGATAAAGTGTAAGTAACTAAAAGCTAATGCCGAAATGGACGGCAAGACCATTGGAAACAGCGCGCCAATGAGTAACACTATTACACATAAACACAGCTACAGAGCCTGTCGAAAACGATCACTGGGTTCAATGTACAAGCATGTTTATTTTCTCAGAAGCTTCAGCGCATTTTTATTTGTTCACGTTTGCGATGTTGGTGGGAAATGTTTGGACATGATGTGGAGTTGCAGGTTTTCCTTCCTATTCGTACGATGGGTACAATACGGGCACTGGAATGGCTTTTCGCCCGTGTGTATCACCATGTGTCTGTTGAGCAAATAGTTGCGTTTGCTGCCGTAGAAGCTGGTGTGACACACTGCGCACTCCACCACTTTGGATGGATCAGCCCCAGCAGGAGGT
Source organism: Parhyale hawaiensis (assembly GCA_001587735.2). Taxonomy (NCBI): domain Eukaryota; kingdom Metazoa; phylum Arthropoda; class Malacostraca; order Amphipoda; family Hyalidae; genus Parhyale; species Parhyale hawaiensis. The sequence goes on from LQNS02007215.1 coordinate 20,678,240, forward strand.
GGCTTGCTCTTCTTGCCGCCGCCGCCCCTCGTATCGAAGCCCATGATGATCTGGTTGGGATAATCCGTGCTGACGTGTCCGTCACCGCTAGTGTCAGGGGCGTAGCTGTCAAGAGAGAGAACGAAAGCCTCTGGATCGGAACCGCCGACCAGCCTTTGTGTACCCGCGGAGGACGTGGAGGTGGATTTCTTTCTGCGCAGAACAGCGGTGGTGCCGTCGTGGTGTTGCTCAGGAGTGAACAAAAGCGATGGAGAGGAGGGGCTGTGGAGCTCCTGTGGTGACGAAAATAATAACTAGGTCAAAAATAATCTATAAGAAAGAAGCGCAATGTTTACCAATTACACCTTCCAAAATGAAAGAAACAATCACTGCCACAATGAATGAATAGCTCCATAAAAATTGAATTACTAACAGTAGCTTCTTCTGCGGTATGTACCTACTCACATCGATCGACATTATTTCCCAGAGAAAGGTGTCAGTTCTTTGACATAGGCTAGTACCAACTTGTAAATTTAGGGAAAATACCGCAGAACCTTACGGATGTCCTACTTTTTGTAAGAGGTCCTTTCTTTATGACAAGAGAGTAACGCGTTACTTGTTCAAATGGCAAAGCGATAAGCTTGATAGCAGAAATCAACAAATTTGAGAACAACGAACATTACAGTAAGCTGTACCGTGAAATCACCGTAAGCCAAACAGCTAATACATATATATATTACTAAATAATAGGTATACAACAAGGTATGGACAGCTAAGTTGCTTGAAAATGTTATAAAATATTACAGCTTATGACAACTCGTGAGCAATTAATTCCACCAAGACAAAAGAGAAAACGAACGTTTCATCGTCGCCCGTCGGCACATAAAAAAAAAAAAAAAAGATCTATTAAGAGTTAGCTACCACCGCAATTGTGACCCAGCGTTCTAATATAGAAAAATCACAATTCACATATAACGTAGAAAGAGCTACGTATATTGACTGCAGCATGAGTAAAGAAGAGCGGCGTTTGGATACATCGACATATCTGATGTAACGAGAAGCTCTTGATGTAGCTATAGCGGGTGCGAGCAGAAACGGGGGAAATCAGAGAGAAGTGATGGACTGTTCATCTCAATCTCCAACATAAAATATAGCATCACCATATCAGGGAGTAATATTACTTCAAGGCTCGAATGTTTTTATATTTTCCCCGTATCGCGTGATTTGTGAAATATATGTAGCTATAATAAGTACAGGTTAGATCTTAAAGTTTACTTCATTACTTACGTACTCCACTAGACGTGGTTTGTGCAGTGTACCAAATGTACCAAGTAACGAAAGTGTACAGTACCGCATGTGACATATGTCAGGTTTAAGCCGCTCCTCCGCACACGGCAAGATCGAGACCATTAGCGAGGAACGGGACAATCAGCCCATACATAGTACGTGCATTGAACCATTTTCAAACCTAAGTGAGGAGAAGGATCTTGTGTGGTCTAGTGCTAGCTTCACAACGGCAGTTACGACAAACATTCCTAACTTATGTGCCTGTAATAGCACATCCAGCAAGGCGTAAAATAACAGAAATTGAGCCCCACTTTAACCAGGTTACGCAAGGTTTGAGCACAGCCGCCACATACAAATAATCACTTAATGTGGAAGCCACACAATACTGGAGCAACGACTAAAATATCTGAAGTAGGCTTAGGGTAATACCTTGGATACGAAGTCCATCAAATAATACATATCAAAGCTCTGCATTATCCTTTAATTCTTAGCCTATTACTATTATACATGTACCGCAAACCACAACCAGAGATTGGATAGAGGGGCTTTTCGTACAGCAAATGGACCCAATATCTCTAAAAACGATTTGGACAGCTCAGTACATATAGACAATAACGATTTAGACAGTCCAATATAAACATACAATCTAGCAGCTCAATGTGTAATAAATAAACGATCTAGACAGGTAACAGGAGCAAATCAAGTAGACGAAGAGGAATCAAGGGCAGCGCCAGGGTCGAGAGACAATGTCCGAGGGAGTATCTGGTGCTTGGCACTCATGTGCCGATCCAAGGAATCTTTCCGCGAGAACTTGGTAGAACAAAGAGCACAGGTGAAGTGGTTAGCAGCGCTGCCGTGTACAGCCTGCATGTGGCGCTTCAGGCTGTATTTGCTAAGGCGGCCAGTGAAGATGGTGCCACAGAGAGAGCAGAACATGGAGGACGCGGGCTTCGTAGGTTCCGAGAAGGTGGACTGGCTGCCAGGGAACGAGAGGCGGGTGTTAGGCCAGGACTGAGGAGACAGGAAGGACACGCTTAGGGCCGATGGCGGCTGGCCGATGTCAGAACTCTGCACAAGTGACAATACAACAGCTGAACTTGAGCTTTTAGGTGTGCATTGAGGCAACTAACGAACCCTGAGCGGTGAGAGTCAAGAGACCAGTGGGTACGTACCTATTCAGTGCTGGGCAATAACCCCTAATCTGGAGCTTTTACAAAGACTAAGGCAACAAATACACCACGAGTGATGACTCCTGGCTACGCATCTCGAGCAAGAACTGATCACCAAGCGATAAATGGACCTGCTGAAACATAAGGAGAGAATAAATACAGACACAACGGAAGCATCTGAAACAAAATCCCATCTAAAAAACGGCACACAGCAATCAAGCAATCACCGTAAGATTCAGATTATGGAAGCATCTGGAGTAGGTAACATCCGCTGTTAAATTGAGCGGAAGCTGGAACACTTCAATGACGGTGAAAGCCAGAGATTACGGAAGCGCTTAATACATACGGTATCCGACATTCAAATTAAGCAGGAGCTAGAACGCACTAATGGTGGAGAAACTCACTAGTCCATATGTGACGCACCTGGAGTAATAACAGCAACGACGTTTAAAGTGAAGAAGAATTGCTTATGCAAAGTGAAAAGGTAGGTCAAAGCGACGCAATTCTAAAAACTGAGGAAATACGTATAGGCTAGAGTACCTACATTTTGAGTACGAACGAGTCATGCGTAGCGACAAATGTGATACACACAATATAGTGTCATCATCCATGATAATATAAAAACTTATCAGGATGTGTTTGTTGAACACAACGCAAGGTGATTTAACCGTTTACTTAGCAGTTTCCCAACCAGATTCGCTATAGCTCTAGGTAACCAGTGCCATTGACAAAAAAAAAAAAATATCGCCAAGAGCAAGTGGAAGAAGAGAGCACTAGAGGAGCTGTACGTAGTCCTATAAGAATAGAGCAAGTAGGGAGGCATAGCTGATAAGTTGGGTGAGTCCATCAAAGCCTATGGAGAAGTCCAATGGTACTGAGGTATAGCTATAGTTAAGCATCCAAGTCAATAGGTGCGTTTAACAAGTTAAGGTAGGGATTTTGGAACGGCAAAAGAGGTAGCGCATTAACAAAAAAAAAACAAAAAAAAAAAAAGACGCAGTATACAATAGCTTGATTTTTTCCGGCGAGAAGCATAAGATCATCGAGTTGGTACAGTGGCACTCGACCATAGTAAGAAAAACACTTGTCTAGGTAAAATTACAATAATTCACAACCATCATTTCACTCATTTACATCCCAGTTAGACATGCGGAACAAGGTAATTCAAAGTCACTACCATGATTTCACCCAATGAAGTTCAGACTTGAAACTATGTTGTACATAGCCTACTTGACCTAGGTAACACTAATTCACAACAAATCCAGCCACCGAACATCATATGAAACTTGTAGAAAAAGATATCACCTAGTCACAAGAGTGTCAACCACTGAGTTTTAAATCAAACACGTGAAGCCATGAGTTGAAGTTCTAAATACCTACAATTAAACATAAGAAAAACAATGATAGCCTTGCAGAACAGAGGCTGAAAGGTAAACAACCTTGACCGTCATGGTACATCAACGCTAGTTTGGATGTTTATCCACACATCCAACAAGAGCGGACTGTAAAGCCGTGTCTACACGATCCATCTTTTCGTCGAAGTTTGTGTTCGCCGAACGATTTTGATTGACAAACACAAGCGGCGAGGCTTCGAAGTTTGTGATTGACCCTGATCCAACCTACTGGGAAACTTTCAGCACGAACTCGCGGAGTTTGCAAACACAAAGTTCGATAATCATATTGCGCTGTGTGACTATATGTATGTGGCTTCCTTATATTATTTAGTAATTAAAGCATCAATTTTTATTTAAATGATCGCGCTTAGTGACTTTTGTTTGATTCCAACTTCTGGACAGCGGGAAGCATTTGGCAACTATACGTTGCCAATTACAAATAACTGTAGCATATTCGTCCAGTTACATCTGTTTCTTCTGCTTTTCATTATGAAGAGCTACAATGGAGCACGATTTGCGTTTTAAAGGAAGAAACGGATGTACACAGTGTGAATTGCAATAGAAATTAAAGAAATCAATAAATAAAAATGAGACATTGTTCTATCGTTTGCATATCCGGATGTGAAGGGATTCCAATGAATGAACTTTTAGCTATACTTTTCACTAGTATAATTAAAGTTTCACCTGCCAGTCAGCTTCTAAAGGGAAATAAATATCTGGACGATGAAGTGAGGGTAGAATTTCGATTTATAGTTATAGAATGCTGAATTCGGGTATGGTGACCTTGAAGCGTTCGAGGCTCCCGTTTGGGGTGAAGAGAAGTGTTTGTGTTTTTGCTTGTCGTTTCTTGTGTTTGTGATAGATGAAGTGATGGATCGTGTAGACGCGGCTTAAAGGAGCAGTGCCTAGCTGGAAAGCCCACATGCAGTGGTTCGTACTGTAGATATAGACCACCTAGCCCCAGAGGTGTACGGCTGCAGTCAATCAAAGATTATCAAAAGCTATGGCACTATGGAGGGAAGGCTCTTAAGCGACAACCCGCCACTTTCTGCGAGCTTTTAAATTTGTAGCCGTATTTTTACTCATTTTTGAACAATTACGCTAGACAAGGGAACTGGGCTCGGATGCATAGCGCTGGCCGGCCATGAAGCAAACTCGAGTGAACAGTTAGCAACTGGTAATGCTAGTAGTAAATGGGTTAATGAGTGTAGTGACTTTAATAAAATGATTAATGCTGGAAGAAAGCCTACAGATTCGTGAAATATGAAACACTTTAGCGATCAACAGAGAGCAAGCATTTCAATAACACGCATTTGTCGCGAACCGGCATAACAAAGAAAACATAATACACTATTCACAACAAATGAGTATCTTAGAACTACAAAACAACTCGATGACATGTGGGCCATCGTAACGGCAACGGTAAGGAACACAGCCGAAGAATCTCATACAAAATGTAAATATTATTAGCTGACGCAGCTGATTTCTGCTAGCCTATTTAGTGATATTCAATGATTCTATTACGTAGGTACATCAGATTTTACTAGATTTCAGACGACGTTTCTGCCAATCATTTTCCGATTTTTTAGTTATCAGTAACGGTCTCCTAGTCTGTCTTCCTTTCAATCCACAGTGATTGGTGCGATCTGAAGAAAGGAGATATGACGGGACAAGCAGCAGATCTAGTAAAGTTAGCAACACTAAAATGATAGGTAATAGCAAGAGGGACAAAAGAGGAAGAGCATCAAACAGGTCTCAGTAGAAGTATAGAGAGCGAGAAAAGAAAGTAGTATGAAAGGAAAAGTGTTCGAATACTTTAACATGACAAGCGAATATACAGGACTATAAACAGTTACTGGAGTACAACTCCGTTGACAATAGGCTGAGCAAATTAGACTAAGCTCATTCCTGAGCTGGTAAATAAATCATATGGCCTCTGAAAGTATATTTGCCGTTTGTTATTATTTCAGGCTTCTTCAAAGACCAGCAGTAACTTTTAGTCTAATCGAGTTTGTTGGAAATAGTTCCATACAGATAGTTTTACTAAATCATTGACGTTTTGCAGCAGCTTTTCTTGGGCATCCTGTTACGGACCACAATGTGCTATGATTGTTCACTAAATGAAATTCGTGATAAAAATAACAAGAAGTAGCTACATTCTGAAATTTTCCCGCCATTTAGATTGATCTTCCACCTCAAATGCGAAGAAAAAGACTGTACAGAATAGTTTTCATCTTCAACTACGTTAACTACAATTTCAAATATAGTTACAACATACAAAACGAACAATTCCGGACACTCTCAACTGCCCATTTACTACAAAACATGAACAAAAAAGCTAGGAGAAAAACCGCTTTAAAAATTTCCAGATGGTCTAGACTGATCGTCAGCTTCAAAGCTGTGTTCCAGCGATCCAGCAGAGCCAAGTCGCGGTCTGCCGTCGGGATTCGAAGTCCCGATTAGAGGTCTGTCCTCCGGGCGACTCGGCTCCTCCTGTCCAGAAGGTACGGAATCAGGAGCCACTCTATGCACGATGGCTAAATGACGCCTCATCGATGATTTCTGGTTGAATGTGCGTTGGCAAAGCGGACAAGAAAACGGCCTGACCCCGGAGTGGATCATCATGTGTTTTTTAAGGTTATATTTGCAATACTCTCCACGGAACACCTTGGAACATATGTGACAAGGGACCGAAGAATCTGCTGACATGTGGGTCATCTGTGAAGAGTGCGAGCTGGACGTACGGTCGGCAGATGGTTGACCGGCCCCAGCCCCTGTTACGCGGGATAACAGAAGTACGAGGGATTGATCCAGGGACTTCGTTGGAGAGCGATACCCTGGCTCCCGCCGCATGGCTGGCAAAAGGGACCGAGGGTCGTCTGGGAAGATGTTTTGAGAAAGGCCCCGAGAAGTGTCGGCAGTTGGTGATTTCTGGTAGTTTTTCGATGGACTAGGCGTCATCTGAAAATGAAACGAAGAACCTCAGACAGAGTCTGAACAATTCGACGCAAAAAAAAGTAACCTTGGCTCATATTCTGAAGAAAGTGAATGCAAGGTTTCATTAAACGGCTGCTGACATAAAATATTAGAAGCTGAATGCAGCGCTTACACTGAGCGAATTTCCAACACAGTCTTTCACTGTTAACGGGGTGACACCGGGTATAACACTGGTAGGGTAACACCGGCGTTTTATTGCAACACGCCTCAGTTGGAGAATGAAACTGGAAAGAAGCAAAGTGGACTTAGAAGAAAGATGTGGCGAAGGTCCAACTAATGGCTATGGTAAGCTACAAGTTTTCCCTGGAGTCGCTGGTCCCTATAACACAGGAAGGACGAAGTTAACTAACCCGATCCTAAGGCCCGTCCTACGAGGGGCGTATGAAGTTTTGAGCTTCGCTGTATAAGAAGCGTTGATGCTGGTCAAACCAATGATTTTTCAATAGTAAGTATTCCTGACAAATTTTGAAATTCTAAAAAAGTAAAAAATGAAGTTGGAAAATAAATCATCAAAAATCCCTTATCCCTTTTAGTTTTTCTGATGCTGAAAACTTTTCACACACCCCTCGTATGGCCCCCGAGGGAGACGCAACAGCTAGTATGCCATGTGGTAAATGTATATAAAAAATCCTTTCACTGGGAATGCTCTCTATAGTAACGCTTGTTACAGAGATGCATGAATAGGATTAACGCAAAAAACTGAAAAGGATATTTCTGAATTGACCGTACGTTTCATCCAAAAATGCCGCGTAACAAAAACTATCAAACGCAACTTCTGTCCATTTTGTGCTATAATGGAAAGAATAACGGTTACTCTCATCTACACTTCAAGAGATAAACCATCTCTCCATCCAAAATACTGTAAAATCCAAAGGATATGGATACAACACATGCTATTCCAATGTATTTATAGGTAACAAAGCAAGGAAATCAATGAAAAGAACAAGTTCACAAATGTACAACTGGTTAAACTACCGTACAATACGTTCGAATACGACAAAATTCACAGCGATATAAACTTCATGTGCCGTCAAGAAGACAGGTCGAATCTTCATTTCAGAATGTAACGCATGTACAGTCGTTCACGTACAGTTAACAATGCAGGTCTGGTCTTCATGGTCAGTCTATACCATTGGTAGAGTCTTCATGGTCAGTCTACGCCAATGGTAGTCTTCATGTTCAGTCTTTCAAGATTAGTCAACTTGCAGATCATGTTCAGTCAAGAAGATTCAGCCTTCATGTTCAGTTAAGAAAACAGGTGCGCCGGTACAGCATTCACGTATTTTCAGCAACATGTCAAGTCTACATAGAAAAGACAGACACAGCCACACCTCACGTAGGTACGCAATTTGCAGCTGTCATTTGCTCCCTTACATGTACAACGAGAAGAAACAACGCACCGATCACTGTAGCGAAACTAAAACATTATATTATAGCTACAGTACAATGCCAGTCAAAACGCGTGCTACAGCGTTCTTTCACTTACGTCAATGACAAGCAAAAGCATTGGATGCTTTTTTGTGTCAATTCTGCAACAAGACGTTTTACTAACGCTTATTTATGTAGCTACAACATTTAATAGCAACTTCCTGCTTAAACATTTGTAGAAGGAAGTTTTAAAAAGTCTCCAGTAATAACATATTTGACATGAAATATATGAAGATGCGACAAAAAAAGGCTAGGATACATTTTGAATTATTTCGCTGTACAACCTCTATTGCATTGCTACCCAACTGCGTAGTGGATTATGATGGCTTTTTGGGTAGTCCCCGGGAATTCCGTAGTAATTGTCAACAAAGTGAAAATGAGTATATACTCTCGACTTGACAAGGTCTTTAATCAGAAAAAAAAATGGTCGTTTGTTTTATAATATTATTCCTATTTGAAAAATTGTAAGATAGAACAGTTGCTATGTGTACTTCTTCATTTTGGTCAAACATGAAATGGTCAGCGACATTTTCCTTTTTTTTTTTTGTTCAATGGATGGTCCCTGGTACAGGACGAGTTGGGAACTACTGCCCTACTGCATCACGTTTACTAGCACCTAACCGCTGTCTATAGTTGCTTAAGAGTCTACTCAAAAGTATATACTGCATTACTATCCCATTCCTTTACGCGCAGAATTCTCCCAGCTACTTAATATTTTGTAGGGAAATGTTGCAGTAAATTCTCAATTGGACTGCGGTCAAAAGACAAATTTGGCCATGAATGACGTCGATTTCGAGGTACTATACTGCGGATTATTATCCAGTTGGATCATAAAACCTCATCGAAGACTAAGTGATCTGGCATACTTCATATGTTTTCTCTGAAGTATATTGCGATAAATGCAGTCATAGATCTTCCCCCTGAAGAGTACCATTTGATATAAAACATCCCATACATTGCTGCCACCATCGAATGTTACAGTGGGAGTTGCATGTCAAGAGCTGAGCTATAAGCCGTTCATTTTTTCCTTCAGACCTGTATTGCCGAGTTGAGACTGAAAAGTTCAAATTTTTGTCTATTCTAACCATCTCATTCAGTCCCACGACACTCTAAGTTTCATGGGGCCCTAAGCATGCAAAAGCGTAGCCCCGGTTCTCAGCGCCCGGGACGCAGACACTTTGAGCCCCCCCCCCCACCGAGAGCATACAGGTAGATAAAACAATCGGTTCAATATGCCTCGCTGGCTCGTCGACGGACCGCCACCTTTGGATAAATACATTACAAGTGGTACAAATATACCGTGCAGTCAGTCGAGTTACTACGTTGCAGAAAGCGGTCACGCTAAGGCAGGACAGTATCANAATACAATCGGTTCAATATGCCTCGCTGGCTCGTCGACGGACCGCCACCTTTGGATAAATACATTACAAGTGGTACAAATATACCGTGCAGTCAGTCGAGTTACTACGTTGCAGAAAGCGGTCACGCTAAGGCAGGACAGTACCATTGCACGACCCCATGAAGATGAGAATAACATGAATTTCGTGCATTCAGCCTACTATAACGCACGGTTAGTAAAGAACAGTAAAATAACCAAGTAATAGTTTCCTACGAGTTCTAACCGACAGCAGCGTAGACTTGAAAATCTGTTATTACAATGCAGACAGAGTATGTATGATAGCTTGCGGTTTTAAAACAGAGACAGATGCCACAAGTTGGCGATCTCTCTGGCAACGCTGACACTAGGAACCCAACATAATGATACCCCATCTCCCGGGGGTGGGCGCGCGTGTTTCTTTTAGTAGCACGTCAGCGAGGATGTGCCCCATTTTCGTGAACCTCATTGCGCCCCCGCCGTGACACTACGGCCGCCGGCGGCGATATACCTATTCTTAATGTTCTGAGTGAATCCCTTGTAAAATTAAATGAACCTATACGGAAAAATAAATTCAAATGGCTAAATGCACTTTTACAATGGGGTAAAAAAAACCTGTTTACTACTGCTGCTGCAATTTTAAACAGAAGACAGCTACCAAAAATATCCAACATATTCGGAAATAGCCCAATGAGTGGAAGCCGTGTGCGAATTTTGTCTTTGAACCTAGCGCGAAAAAAAAAAAAAATAAAATAAAATAAAAAATAAATGGTAGTGCACCTTTTCTGGGGGCACCCCTCACAAAGCTTAGTCTCGTTTGAGCTTTTTCCCTCAAAAAAAATATATATACTGTATATATAGCCAGGGCGCAAGGGGCGTATTATGGGGCGCAAAGTCCAGCCTGGCTAATTCCATTAGCTGATTGCGAACGTATTATACGTGTTGTGTTGCTGGTATTATGTTATCAGGTTGTAAAAAAAAGTTTTGACCGTCCAATTATGCCGAGTGTTAGTGCGTTGCCGATCAAATTATAGCATTATTCCACTATAGGGCAGACTGTATGCCAATAGAAGTCTGTGGTAGCACCATGGATTTGACGCTAACTGTACCTATGAATACAAATAAAATTTTAGCATTCTCTGACCCCATCAAATAGCCTCGCGCGAGATGAAATCTTCACACATTTAATTTTTTTCACCAACTTTTGAAAGATCCATATTGTGCCACTAGACTCATATTGTGCCACTATGTTATTTAATCTTTACGTCTCTTACGACTTCTTTTGACGGCTGATATTTTTCTTTACAAGTTCAAGCGCTCACAAGAAAATGAAATCTGAATAGAAAATAAACTGCGGTATGAGGCCATAGCAATACAAGTTTAGATATGGAGCCCCAAGGTTCTTTGAAACACATGAATAAGGCAGACCGAGACTGATGAATACGTGTCGGCTCTAAAATATCCATTATAGCCGGCATAACGGCAAAGGAAGCGGTCACTTAATAAACGGTCAGGCCTAGCGTTACAACCTGATCCATTCCTGCCTTAGTGTGGCGCCCCCTAGGTGCTGCGCCCCTGCCCTTTTCTCTCCCTCTCCCTATCTACGCCGCTGCAAACATGCTTGGGCTTCAACAACGGAACTTTCCTAAGTGATCTAGAAAGCATGCCGGTGCGATTCAGGGTTCTATTAACTACACCCAGGCTTACTTCACTTCCAGCTTGTTTAGATCCCAGTGAATTTCCCGATGTGTTATCAAAGGATGCTTCTTCAGTTTCCGATAAATCCACGACAATGATTTTGCACTACTTCGACTTTATTTCTGCGCCGGATTACAATTGCATTAAATTCCTATCACTTTCTAATATGGTTTCCAACAGCAGTTATTAGTTGACAGAGACATTTCCTTAATTTACTCGATCCATTCCTTCAATGTTTCCTATCGATGTGTTAAAGCAAGTTCTGGGATACCTGTTTTAATTTACCCATAGGACCTAACCAACGAATGTTGCAGAGTGTTGGTGAGGCTAGTAGCTGACGTTATCATTTCGTAAAGTGTTATGTCATTTCAGTTTGGGTCAAGTTCAACAGTGAATACTATTTAAACATGCAGCATTTGTGAAATTTTCAAAGAAAATACCGTATCGATATTTGTGATACACAGAAAGTAGAATTATGGTGTTATATTGAGTAGTTTAAGCTTCGGTTTCCACAACATAGGCGAATTGATAGAGGAAGAATGAAGGGACATACAGTATATAGACAGAAACGTGGAATGAATGTACGAGGTTGTACCCATTCAGCATGAACGCGCATGGTAAAGCAAGTCGGGGACAAAGGAAAAACAGAGGAAAGTAACAGAAGTAGAAGTACGAAAGCGCAAGGAAGCAAAGTGGGCACGATGGAAAGCCGTCCAGAATGCCTAGCTAAGGCTAAGGTAACTTACTATTTCCTCCTAGGGTGTTTGCTCCCCATAATATAAGTAGGTTGAGTGAAAGAAGCCTACCCTAACCCTATGGCCCCTCCTCTGCCCCTTGAAAAGCACAGAAAATAACATAAACTCTTGGATATCTAACAGCTTTTATATCTTTGTCTTGTATTGAATATAAAATATAGTTTTTTTTGCTTGATTTACCTTATAGAAATAATAATGAATGTAAAATAAAATATGTTATCAGTATTTGATACGAAGTAATTAGTCTTATTACCGGACAGGTAAAAAATGATGCGTATGCACTACTTTAGCGAGCCACTGAATTAAATTAAATCTTCGAAAATACCCACTTTTAAAAATTAGCTCATGAGCGCCCCATTTAGGGAAAATGGGAGTGAATTTTTCAAAGTGCGAGCAGAAGTTGCTGCTCTGGTAGATAACTATATGAATTTAGCTAACAATAGCTGCTGTCGTAGATAGCTAGATGAAGTTGGATGATAATAATAATAATAATAATAATAATAAAGAGTCCGGTCGAGCGCACACAGGCCGCTAGGCATGTACCATTGCCTAGACAGATCAAATCGGAAATATACAGAAATACAAACTGCTCCCAATACAGTCACGCTTCCCCTTACACTACATGAAGCTGCATATAATGTATTACGTACGGTTTTGTTGAAACATATGGGGCAAGAAGGTAAATGCACGCACATATGGACGTATATAACTATCTATCTGCACCCGATAGTGTTCACGTAGGAATTAAACTTACAGATTATCAGGACATGGGAAAGAAAATTAGTATTTTGGCAAAAAAATACATAAAATCTACGTGCAAAGAAAAATGAATCAACATAACTCCTTTAAAGCAATGAAAATTTACTGTAGTATCATTCAATGTTTGAACTTCATTAACTTCTAGCAATTGGGCCTAAATAAGCGCGGTTTTACTAGAATATTATAGAACAGAAAGTAGATTGTAGCTCTTTGAATAGCTTTCATTTAACTTTGTTCGAAGACAATAATATTCTTTTTACTAAGTAGCGCGAATAAAATACTCTGAAAGTCAATTTCTTCTCAGCCAATAATTTTTTTACTGAGTAGCGTAAGTAAAATATTCTCAAAGTCTATTTCCCACCAAGACTGTCACATTGATACCAGCTTAGCGCGCGCTCACGATTACTCTATGCATAGCCGGGTGCGACACTGTCTTATTACAGCAAGTGGCAAGTCCGAAAATGTTAAGAGAATCTAGAGAGTATCAATCCAAGAGATCTCGTAAAAGCGCGTATTACTGCATAACATTCAAAAAGTCTTAGAACAAAACAAGTATATACAGGTAATAAGACATGATAGGCAGTGAACTAAGCATGAGGTTGAGAAGTAGCATTCACTGGAAAAGGCGATACAGCGTCCTCCGTCCCTGTAACGATCATGTTTTCGATATTTTCTATCAGAGGTACCGAGACATCGTGAGGCAGGGATAAAGAGTTCTCTTCTGTTCCTAAGATCGAACCAGTTCGAACCAGACGGGCATCGTGAGCTGCAGATATGGAACTGTTACGAGTGACAGAAGGATCGCGAATGAAATCCACAGAGGTCCGAGAAGAATCGTGACTGACAGACTCGGAGGTGACACAGGGATCGGGGGCAAGAGATGTAGATGCTTCAGCAGGATCCTGAGCCAGAGGCATAGGGGTGTCAAAGGTTGGGGGATGAGAAACTGAAGAGTCGATGGGAGCCAACTGGGAGAGCAAGTCTTTCGGGAAAGTGTCAGATGTCGGCTGAGGAGGTCCAACAGCAGTATCTCCATCCCTTAGTGGGATCACTCCATGAACGGACAGCATGTGGCGCTTCAAGTTGCCCTTCTGGTTGAAGTCTGCAGAGCAGTATGGACACACAAATGGTCGAGATCCGGAATGCAGAATGAGATGTTTTCGCAAGTTGTACTTTCCGTACTCACCAATGAATTCTTTCCCGCAAACCGAGCATGAGCACACTGGGGTACTATTGGGATTCTGCATGTTCTTCGGGCGTCCGAGGACGGTAGATTTTGCGGGTCCTGGATTCATAGAGCGTCCCGATCCAAGGTGAAGAAGCGGAGACTTGCCACGATATTTGAAGTTGGACCACGACGAAGTAGGAGTAGCCGCAATGCCTTTGGAAGATACGTGGTCTTGCAAGCGTTTTCTATTGACGGGCGAGTAGTTGTGAAATGCCTGCAAGAAAGTGGCAGTCGCTCAGTACACATGCATAGAGACAGGACGAAAAGTTACCCAAGCACATTAATTGCATCACGTTAGGCTACCCCCACAACGTCTTTTCGCCACTGAACATCGTTAAACAAAATGAAAATTTGGTTTAACATAATTTAACTACAAGATACAGGGAGGAATTCAAGTGAAGGGGCTGCATAACAAAAACACTTGTTGCCGCATTCTACAATAGTTACAACACGTGTAGCAGATCGCTAACATGAGAAGACCGAATATATCTATTCGGGAGACATAAACAGAAACTCTTTCCATAATAGCAATGGAAATAAATTGGGCACCAACGAAGCAACGGTTAATCATTAGCCATACAATGCGACGTAATTGCTAAATCAATAAACTTGTTCAGGGGTACGGAAATGATCTGTGATGTCACAACTGAAATCATAAAAAAAGAACAACTAAAACCCCTCGTGGCGTAAGACCATCACCCGCAGTGGGAGCAAATTTCATTGCTGTCCTTTTTGATGGCCAGGTAATTCTAGTTTTTTTTTTTTTGAATGGGTCACATCGAGAACAACCCACCAGGCTCCCAGAAAAAAAAAAAATTATGGACATAGCTCAAGTCCTTCCAGCTGTTTTTGGGTGGAAAGAAATTTTCATCGCAGTAATTTTTTATGGCCAGCTAATCCTAGTTTTTGGCATGGGTTAGATTGAGGGTAACCCCCCAGACTCCCTGCAAAAAATTATGAACACTGCTCAACTCCTTTTACCACTTGTTGGGTGGATAGACACACAAATATATACAGTATACTTAAATCTTCAACGAAAACAGTATCACCTCTCTCGCTACCTTCGCGGGTGATAATGAACGCATTTAACAGAAGAATTTTACACAATGTGGACCTATACAGAAATCAAATATGAAGACTGATCAAAAAGACGATACTGTACATAAAACTTACAGTTTTCTAGCAACAGACACTTTGTTTAACCTTTCTAGTAACATACGAAGGCTATGGATCCCTACAACATATAGTCAGCAGACAAATTACACCCTTGTTTTGAATAAACTCCTTATTGCCTACAAGTATACACTGCATACATAGGGATAAGTAACTTTTTCCTATACATTTTCAATATAATAGTTCCTAGATATAATGAATTACACAGTTGTCACTTTAAATTACGCGCTTTGTATGAGATTCCGAGGAAGCGTGGACTTTCCTACTAGCTTAAATAATGAGATCAGCCTCTATTATACAGTCCATCAGAGGAATATCATTATTCAACTTGACACGTCAATTTCTATAGAAAGAGGTAAGACGATACGATTATTCAGTTACAACAGCAGCTACAGCACTGAATCCGTTATGCGAGCAAGTTTTTACGAGCACAAGATATAAGAGCAGCCACAGCACTGCGGTTATTAACACCTTAAAGAATAATAAAAACTAAACCGAATGGGACCAATTTAGGCGTAGAGAATCGCAAATAATTGGTTAGTCAAGCAATCCAAATATTATCCATAACAGGTTAGTAGTCACAGAGAGTGTGGGAGGTTACCTCATTAGTGGTCACTGGTTTCTGATGGATTATGCCAGACTTTGCTTAGCAGAGGCAGAGGTAGACGTCGCTGATTATCGGTATCCTGCAGTACGTTTGAAGAACTAACGTAAGCAACTTCCTGAGATCCGCAGTCAGATGTGGCACTTGATTCTTCGGTAGCGGAATTTTTCTGAGGATGGGAGTGCGAGGAAGAAACAACGGGAAACTTTCTACTGGAAGAAGGCTCTATATTTTGTGGGTTTTTTCCAGGGAGAGCCAGAGGTGTCGCTGCACGAAGAGTAGAGGACTCGTGACTTCCAATTGCAGAAACAGTGGCAAAATCATTACTAGCTGAAGATGCAACAGATACTGCAACATGAGACTTTTTCCCTGGGATATCCAAAGGTGTCGAGACGCGCAATGGTGAAGGATTGGTCGCACGGAGACCTGCGACCGAAGAAAAGTTGGCGCTGGAAGAGGATTCTACTAACACCTCCTGCGACTTCTTTCGAACGGAAGGCAATGAGATTCGCGAGGTGCATGGGATATTCGCACGAAGACCCGAAGTCAAGGCATCAAGAGACACGGACGGAGAGAAACCCGTACTTTGGGTGCCATCGGTTGCCTGTGAGATGATAGACATGGGGATCGTATCAAACGGAAGGTTGTGGACGGACAGGACGTGCGTTTTGAGATTACCTTTCTTGTTTGTGGTGTGGGGGCAATAGGGACACTGAAAGCTCTTGATACCAGAATGGATTGTCATGTGTTTCTTAATATTGTACTTGCGATAAACTCCACGGAAACCTTTACCGCATTCGGGGCAATAAGAGATTAGAACGCACCGAAGCGCTCACCGTCGGCTCTCCTTCCTAAAGAGGAAACTGGTACCCAACAAGACTTTTCGTCTATGTTGTGACTCCAGTCAAGACCGTTCCCATTGAATATCTGGATGGATACGTCATTTACAATATACTAAACCTCCAAAAGGGAGGGGGTTCGTCATAAAATAATCAACACCTTCACTTGCTGTTACAGGAAAATTCTAACTTGGATCTGGTGTTGCTCATTGAATGAATTACTTGTGAATTCAAATTGTAACTGGAAGCCGAGATGTGCCAAGTATTGGACGGACACAATCGCAGCTTGCGTAGCAGAAATTGTAACGACCAGCGTAGCGTTGAACCATCTTGCAATTAATTAGCTCAAACGAAAATAGTCAACATGATGATCAAAAAGAAGATGCAGTAGAACTACCTACAACTTCTGATGTAAGTGAATTTGCCTATTGGTGGATGCGCGAGAAAACGAGCTATTCGCACGTTTGAAAAAAAAAAAAGTAAATGCAAATGGAGGTGCAGAAGCGACGGACTTCAATAGCTATCCATTTAGCACTAAAAAACAGCAAAACTAGGCATGCTTACGACAGACGGGTCAATACTATACAGTTCAGTGTTCACGGACTCGCGGCACAGGACAATTTGCTGAGCAGGCTGCGAACACAAATACTATAGGCATGCAAGAGCCAATCTCACTCTGATTATATATCCCTACTACAGTATCCGAACCCCAGTAGTAGTATAAAATTTTACTAGCGCATCAGGGACACTATGTCAACATCGCGCCGAACTATATTCCTGTGGTTCAACACAGGCGCGTGGGCCTTTAGGGCGCGAAGAGTACGTCTCGTTTCAAATTATCAAAGATTTTTTTCTCGGCTTTTCTGCCGGCAGGTCTCAGAGTGGTCAGTGCGCTACTGACAGCAAGAAGGCGCAAGTTGAGCATCTCGAACCCCCGGGCACGGCTGAAAGCTTTCGCTCAGCTATGCCGCACAGGGGAAGGAAACGAAATACAAGAAGGTAGAAGTCTAGCGGGAATAGGTCGGCCACCTCGATCGGCAGCCCACCTCCCGG
This sequence comes from Parhyale hawaiensis, assembly GCA_001587735.2. Taxonomy (NCBI): domain Eukaryota; kingdom Metazoa; phylum Arthropoda; class Malacostraca; order Amphipoda; family Hyalidae; genus Parhyale; species Parhyale hawaiensis. The sequence continues at coordinate 20,695,978 of LQNS02007215.1, forward strand.
AACAGAAGGGGAAGTAGGCCTATTGAGAGCCTACCTAACTTTACAAAACTAACCTCGTCAGCAGGAACTGCGGAAAGCTCCAACATCTTCTGCAGAAAAGGCACTTGGGACCCTAGGGTGCGTGAGGCCCAAATATACTATGGCAGGGAAAGGGCTCGCCAGAATATACATTGAGGGCTGTACGAACCCCAGTCGACTATTATTATTGAGTAGTTGAAGCCTATGTTTCCACAACTAGGGCGATCTCACCGCGACAGAAGGAAGGGACATACAGTAAGTCTATAGAAACGTGGAAACCATACACGAAGGTGTTCCCATACATAATCAACGCGCATGGGAACAGCAAGTCAGAAGAGAAAAGAAAGAACTGATACAAGTAAGATCAGAAGGAGCATGAAATTGGAAGGAAAGTGGGCACGGAAGACAGGCGTTCAAAAGGCCTAGCTAATGGCTAAGGTAACCTACAAAGTACCCCTACGGGAGCAGCTCGCCATAACAGAGAATGGGCGAGTCTCAAGTTACCTAAACCTACGATCCATAGTATGGCCCATCCCATGACCCCTTATAGGTCCCCAGTAGTAATAGGATTCTCCTATGTTTACCACACTACAATGAAGGGTGATCCAAGTAGTGAACTCCGGGTACGGCCGCCGTGGATCCAACGCCGGGACGGCCAAATAAGTAACGCGCGCAACTACGGGCAGGGGAACAAGGCGCTAAGTAACTCAAAGAGACGGAAAAGAAAAGGAGGAAAAAAAACAGAAGAGACTAGTGAGGACGGCCCCTTCCGTGGCCCTCCGCAAGGAGGGCAGGTAGAATTACTATTACAGTATTATTTGATTCAATGTTTTACCACCCTAGACGCAGCGAGGCGACTCAAGAGTGAAGTCCACTGAAAATAATATAAAGCTCTTCATCAGTCCTGCCGGAAAAACTCTGTTGGCTCAGTGCGTTACTAGAGGCGGGAAAAGCGCGCAAAGAACGGTCCCATTTGAGGTCTTCCACTCGAGAGAGAGTAGAGGAGTCAAACGGACTAGGTCGACTATCCCGATCGACAGCCCACTTCGAGGAGCAGAAAGGGAAAATAGAGAACCTACCTAACATTACGAAACTAACCTAGTCAGCAGGAACTGCGGCAAGCTGCAACATCTGCGGAAAAGGCACTCGGGACCCTTAGGTGCGTGATGCCCAAATATATTGTGGTAGGGAAAGGGTCCGCCAGAATATACGTACCCCAGAGGGCAGGGCAGGTAGAAGCCCGGCGGAATAGGTCGGCCACCTTGATCGGCGGCCCACCTCACGAAGCGAACAAGGAAGTGTAGATAAACTACCAAACTTCACAAATTAACTTTCTCAACAAGAGCTGTGGCCAGATCCAACATTCCCTGCGAAAAAAGCATCGGGATTGGGGCTCCACTATATTCTGGCTGGATAGGGTGGGGGGGGAGAGGAACAGAAATGCTGACGCTGCATTGCCCAGCAGAAAGACTTTCAGTCCTGGCTCGAGAACAGAATGTTCGACTACGTGACAACGAGCGAGGCAGCACGCCTAACCACTGTGTTGCCGTATCCATTTCCCCATTTACTTTCCAACAAAATTTGTCAACAACACAAAAATAACGGAATAATAAAAATAAAAGCGAACTCTATATTCCACATATATATGGGTACTTCTCATTCTTTCATAAATTGTATAACGAATAAACAAATCAGCACAACGAAGCGTATCTTGCAAAAGGTGTGATACGCTATTGAACCATAGCCATGAATAGCGACTGTAAACCGAGTTATCATCACAAGATTATTCAGAGAGGTAGCGGGTTGTAAGCTAATGCACACCGGTAGATAATAAATTCGTAGCTTAACATAAAGATAATATTATATTAATCATTCAGCGCTATCTGTACTGAAAGATATATTTACAGTTCAGCTCTCTACTCGTATGCAGTATTACTTTATTTAGACTTCAAGTCTCCCTACTCATAGTGTTCGCCCTGATCAACAAAGGAAAGAAGAATTAAATCACATAGGTGGCACTAGGCCGACTAACAGGCGCATTCCCAAAAAGAAACAGGGACCCGGGCTCCGGCCCTCTATGAGCTATTACCGTTACGGTATGGCAAAATCGTTTAGATACCTGAGGAAGAAAGGAAAAACTCTTAGCCAAGGAGGTGAATGTGCAAGCACGATTAATTGCAGCAGACCCAGGATTGCCAGACCTAAACTGAGTCGCGCATGAAGCAAAATAAATTGGGGTGGCCCAACAGGCTTTGGATGTTACGAGTTGGTGAGTCCTTGAGGACAGAGTTCGTGACTGCGGAGGGTGTTGCTCCCACATCTTGACTGTCTCCGTACCGACAACTTTAGGGGCAAGTGACTGCAAATGTTAGCCATTAGCACTTGAAGCATATGGGGAGCCTATTCATAGCAATATGAACAGGAAAAAAGGGAACCACTATTAGTTCTCAATTGTTACAATGAGCAAACAAATATTCGGGGTTGGAAAGGAAAAAAAAAACACAAAATATTCAGAGATTTTATTTGTATTAAGTACATACGTACAAGCATATGGTACATCTTAGCTTTGCCTTTTACATTCTGTACACGCCGTAACTAGATTCGAAGGAAGTGGTTATAGTTAGGAAGTTTAAGCCTCCGTTTCCGAGCAGAACGATATCACAGAGGAAAGAGCAAGGGACATATAGTATGTCAAGAGAAAAAGGGAACCCATGCACGAAGGTGTTCTCTCACAGGATCAATGCGCATGGGAACAGCAAGTCAGGAAAGAAGAGGAAGAACAGAATAAAGCATGAGCAAGTAGCAGTATGAAATCGGGAAGGAAACAAAGTGGGCACGAAAGAGAGACGTCCCGATGGCCAAGCTAATGGCTGAGGTAACCTACAGGAGCCCCTTGGGGTTGCTTGGCCCCATAGCATACGATGGACGAAGGAAGTGGCTCTGAGGTAATATTTCGATATTCGTGCGCTTACTTTCTCACGACATAGAAGTATTTCGTTTGTTATGGCCATAAGTATGTGCAAGGCACTCTCTAAATGCTTGAAATACTATGATGCAGTAAGGCAGAGCAATGATGAGCAGCACAAAAGAAAAATATACGAGAGTAAACAATATTAAGGCTATATCCATACTAGTTTGAGTCTTCCTAGGCACTAAACGTGGCGTGTCAAGCGAGCAAAAGGGAAAAATATCACGTCTGTCGATACAAATGTGGAGCCCGACCCACGCCCACATGGGCACAGCAAGTCGGGAAAGAAAGGGAAGAACGGAGGAAAAACATCAGTAGGAAGAAGCGTGAAAAAAAGTGAAGCAATGCGGGCAAAAAACAGAGATGTCCCGGCAAGGCTAAGGTATTCTACGGGTTCCTCTGGAAGGAGCGACTCCGTATAAAGCACGATGTGAAAGAGGAATGGACATATAGTATATCGAAAGAAACTTGGCACTCATGCACGAGGGAGCTCCCAAAGGGGTCCAACGCACAAGTTTATCGCAAGTCGGGAAAAAAAGAGGGAGACTTACCAGAAGTCCAACATCATTACTGTATGTGATGCATCCAAAACATGTGAAAGAACTAGGTGATTCAATGCAAAGTAATATCAAAACATTCAGGTTTGAAATTTTTTAAAAGAAACTAAGAAAAACCGGTATAATAACGAAAAATGTGACTGCTATTCTCGCATTAACTCACAATGAGTCCTCTGTCGCCGTTTGCGAAGTGTATGGTGACTAGCAATGTCGTAAACATATGGTAGCACATCAGACTCATTGCTACAGTAAAATAAAGTTTGCAATTTACATGTTACGCAAAAGTGTTGACCTACTAAAGAACAGCATTTTTGTGACACACAACCGAAATATCAGATATTTATTATTTTACATTCTCAGATATTCAAACAAATAATTAAGAAACACAGTTCCAAAAACAAAATTATAATAAAACTTCCCGAAAAGAAAACAAAACGGTATAAATTTAAAAATATAACAAGGAAAAAAGCCAAAACAACTGGCTTTGGCGAAAGGACAATCAAAAAGCTGGTAGTAGCAATGGTAACTAGGTAACAATAGTAGCAGCTGAATTGGCAGCTTAAAATAAGCAGTCAGGTTTTACAATAACAAATGGGAGGTGGCATTTTTACATATTACTGCGTTGAATAATGTAAAACTCCCCTTCCACTACTACGGCTATCAAACGGAGAAAGAAATAATTGACATACAGTAAAGTCGACAGAACATTTGCACGAGTCGTCATATGCTGTATGTAGGTATTACCAAGATTTTAACTTCAACCCACTATCAGTTCCAAAATATAATTTTACTTCTAAAAAGCATTCTCACCATAGAAAACGCAAGTGAATAACTGAATCTACCATTACCATTAAGCTATTCATGCGGGCTGATAACTGCATCATCAGCGACGTGACTACTATGGCCTTAGCAAGCTTCTGTTGGACCAAATTAGCCAAAACCAGCTAACGTTGCAATACTGCACGAGGAGCGAGCGGTCTAGTGACTTACCACATCTCTCCATTCTGAGAGAAACACTGAACACGTTCTCTGAACCCCGCGCTTGTAATGAGAACACGTTCTATGGGCCCCACGCTTTTAACTATAACGGTAAGACTCAATGCAGATGCACCTGTGCGCCCAGAAACTGAGAGAAGTTGTTACATGCATCTTGAGGTTTCCCACACCATGTGCTGCTTCAGCTTCGTAAATGAACTTTCAGGTGGTACAGGAACTGTTGAGAGACTCGTACTATCCGGGCTGGCCGGCTTTACAAGTTTAAGCTTGTATCTAATGGATCTAACTGGCATACGTAGTAAATGCTCCCAAATCAATATCTAAAACCGTTCGTGAGAACTTAGAGTTTCAGTTACCAATACACCATCAAACCTGTCGACTATTACGCAGTTTGACAGTTTGAACCCTCCAGTGTTTCGATTACGCTTTGCTTTTCTCATGAACAGAACTAATAAAAAACTTCCACAACAGGGTTGCACAGCCGGAATACGATGGCCGACTCAGACTCCTGTACGAAGTTTTATTCAAAAATCGTAAGAAGTCTTTGCAAATGTCAGACAATGCTCTGTTCTGCAGCCATGCTGATATTTTCGATAGTAGGCCACCTGAATATAAAGCCTAGTTAAAAGGTAATGATTTCAAGGAGAGGGAACCTCTGGGAATACTAGGAGTCAGAACTGACATCTTCCGACTCTGCAACGGGTCCACACACGTGTATTGAAAGCACTGCAGGGTTAACAGTAGTCGGCATACGGCCAGGGAACGCAATACACGTTAGGAGTGCAAATATACCATGATCAAAATGTAAAAATATAGAAATATCCAATAAGAAGTTTTAGCTAAGGCTTTCAAGTTAGAAAGCTGATCTAGCACAAATGAAATTACGAAATACTGTAAACAACAGAACTCAAACGTCACTCCCATCATAATTATACGTTTATCATACGTGCAAGTAGAGACATAGCCTATACAACATGAACAACCAAAACGACTGCATTTAGCACTCCAAGCCGACATACATGAGCCACACTTGGGAGGATTACGAAGAGCAATAACCTTAGTGAACTGCAGATCGTTTTCCTAATACAATTTATTTTGGCAATATTGAAACGGAAGAGCCAAGTTTTGTTTAAAAATTAATAGCCGCCATCAAGAACGAAAGCTGAGGAATTGCTAAACATTTTGGGAATCTGAAGCACCAGCACTGACATCGCCTTCGGAGACTTGAGCACCCAATGAAGCACCAGCACTGACATCGCCTTCGGAGACTTGACCACCCAATGAAGCACCAGCACTGACATCGCCTTCGGAGACTTGACCACCCAACACCAAAGAAGAAGCGTCTACCCAGGTTCCGTCGTCGCAATTGAACCCGTGTACCGACCTGACGTGGCGCTTGACGTGAGCCTTGCGGATGGTGCTGTAGGGACACAGCCAGCACTTGAAGGGTTTCGCTCCTTCGTGAATGTGCATGTGCTTTTTAAGGTTGTATTTAGCGAAAGCTCCCTTGAAACAGCTGCCACATACGTGGCAGACGGCGTTTTCATCGGTCGCATGTGAGCCGGAGGTAGACAGGGCGAACGGGCTGTCCACGCCGCCCAGCAATCCGCTGATGTCCAAGGAATCGTTTCTCGAAGCAGTCTTTTCCCCAGTACAAAGTGGTAGCTTGCGTGATTTGGGCTCAAAGGTTTGGCCCTGGGAGCAGAGGTACATGGCGTAGTCAAGGCGATGCTGTTGATCTTGCAGATGACTTTTGATCGTCTGTAAAATTCCACAAAACTGGAATTAGCAGAAAACAACAGCCGTCCGGAGTAACAACCACTTTTCAGCTAATTACCGCTGACCACATAGCAACAAACTCGCTCTGGTTGAACTGGGCCAATGGTATGCAAGTCATATAAATAGTTCCGTTAAGAGTGCGGGTTTCTACACGGTTAGATTTTTCGCCACGGAAGCCACTGCCGCTGCAGTCTTCTCTACATTGCTACATGCGCAATAACAAGTATAATTATTTACGTAGAACGATGTCTCGAGCATTTCCAAGTCAGCACACTGATATATTAACTCGGGGAAATTCTCAGCTACATCAAAAACGTATGTTACATGAAAATTTGTTTCAATGAACACACACACATCAGTTTAAAGAGCTAGTGGGCTGACACTCTTGAACAGCATTACTATCGGCTTGAGCAGATATCTGCTGGATCACCATCGCAGCGCTTGGAAGATCCGTAGTTGGGGACGTCCCAGGGTCTAACAGAAATGTCTCTCTGTCCACCGAAGAATAAAAAGGCGAGTTAGTAGTGGCAGAAAATTCTCCCGTGGAATTCGGCAGCTGACCCGGTCTGAAATACGAAGATCGAGCAGATTCCCCACCAAGATTAGTTTCGGTCCCAGAAACAGCAATGTTCGAGGTTATCTTATCCGAGTGCTTTCGAAGAACGTGGAGCCGAAGATGGGACTTTCTCTTGGCTTGGTATGGACACATTTGGCAGTGAAATGGTGTCTCGCCAGTGTGGATGCGTAAATGTATTTCAAGATTTTGACATCGGTTGCGGCCATAGAAGACGTGACCACACACCGGGCAACCCAAGCCGGGCCCTGAAGCTTTAGCGTTATCTTTCTTGCTCCACGAGGCAGTAGACGGACCAAGGAAAGGTGTCAGCTTAGCTGAGAAGATACCTGCATCGTTCCCAAGTGCCGCTAAGTCACTCGATGGCGGCGCATGGTGCTGGAACCTGCCGAGAGGAGCCGAGTACAAGCCACGGAGGGTCCCATCTGCGCGTTTTTCTCCACCCTGAGCGCCCTGTAACATTACCAAGGCTTGTAACTCGAAACACCATAGCAGGGAGTACTTAGATTTGGAAAATAAAAATATATGCACGACTATTAGAATTCATTCGCAAGAAGCTTCATTTCAACTTGAAAAAAATCCCAAATCGGTGAATGTTTACCGAAAGCAATGAGTGTTGCCAGTTTGCTACAGGGGTCAAATTTCACAACGTAATGGAACTCATGAAGTTTACAGTAGTAAGATTTGCGGTAGCCTACTGTGTGACAAAGTGGGTACAAATCCAATACTGGAGAAAGGCCCACGCCGAAGATGATCGAAGGACTGCTATCCAACTTCACCTCACATAAACCAAACAGAACCATAGGCGTAAGAAAGAATGCATTACCATTTTCTAGTAACTGTGCAATGCAAATTTCAGAAACAAAATGATAACCGTATAAATACAATTTCAGGCAACTAGTGTAGGGATACCTTGGTGAAGTACAAAATTATACGTAGATAAAGGAGAGCTGATAAACAGTGCAATAGACCGACAAACATAATGTCAATTATAGGGCAATCATTTGCTCATGGTAAATGACCTACAAATTCAGCATGTGCGCTTCACAAATTCAACACAGTCACTTATATGTTATTTCCGAACAAATAATATTAAAATACACACAGAGTCTCACAACGTAAGTTAAAGCGTCGCGGGATTAACTACGTACTATTTGGTATCGGCGTACAGTTACAAATAGTTCGTAAAAACACAGGCCTAAACGACAAGCGGAGTACGAGAACGTAATACAAAGAATTATTTGAAAAGGTCAAATTTCAACTATGTTGGAGTAGCTGCTAGGTACTTACTGTAATATGACTCGTTGGGCTCTTACGCTAGCTTACAATGGGAGATTTCGCCGGATTATGAGTGTGCCGAGGTTTAACTATTGCGAGTAGGATATTTGCTCAAAGGCATATTACCGCATAGTCAGGAACAGGAAATGTGCTTTCAGCCTGCAAATCAGGAGAGAAAATTCTTACAGCTCTACCACAAGTCGTCCATAAAAGCACTGTCAGAAAAGAATCACATATGTATTTGCGTTGGCGGCGAATACGGTTTCCAGACGGGTTCAAACAAAGGACCACAATGCAGTCTAGTTTGTAGTTCCTTCGCTCATTTGTGACTTCAAAGTAAAATTACTTCATTTTTTGTACCAGGTAATATTTTCAATGAATACCCAATACAAATGATCATTATTAATATTCAAAACTTCAGCTTCATCGCAAAACGAACAAAATATTTCCTAGTTCCTATTACAATAAATGACATGAAACTTGCCAAAAAATTCCATGAATTTCATACTCGACATTTACAACAAACCTGAGTAGGACAAATTATTCATAAAAATAATCGAACTTCGGTATAATTCGAGAACGCAATAGAAATAGACACTCTAGCATGAGGCGACACAACTAGGGTGTTCTCTATTGGTAATATGTTGATCAGCTAAAGGAGCAGCTCTTTTTCCATGGAGTTACAGGCGCAAACACCAGAATCAATCTTCGGTATCGATTTACGGGTGAACTAGGAATACGGAATTTCTGCGCGTACGAGGAACAAGTCACGCTTGGCGATGCTCATTATGTTGGTCGGTCAGACCGGGTGGATTTTCCACGGGATTGGTGGTGGCGTCACATTCTAAACTGCTGCCGGGTATATCCCAATCCTCACTGGCGGGTGGGCCGCTCTGGGTTACCGAGGGAGTAGAAGAGACGGGGTCTATCTCTCGAAGCAAGTCAGGATGTTGGTGCATCATATGCCGCTTGATGTGGTTGTGTTGCCTACCCGTGTAGGAGCATACGGGGCACTTGTAAGGCCTCGTCCCTGTATGTATGTGCATGTGATGCAACAAGTTCTGGTGGCGATTGCGACCCTTGAAGAGCTTGTAACAGTAGGGACACAGGCCGTCGAACTGCCGAACCGACTGCTGGGACATCGAAGAAGCGATAGATGAAGCTAGGCTGACGGGAACGTTTCCAGGAGAAGCGCTACTTCCAGGGGATTGGAGCGTCTCCTCTCGATACGTACCCGCCGCAAATGATGAGAGAGCTACCGAAGCCGAGGGAGATGCAAATGTTGAAGAAATTTGGTTGCCGCAAGGGAGATACGATGTTGACTGAAGAATCTTCTGAGGTCGCTGCGCAAGCCTCATCTGCAAATCCAACAGATACCACTGTAAGACAACTTTGGGCGGGTCTCGGCATTCGTTATTTACTTTACAGTAACAGCAAGATATGATTTCAGTAGTTGTCAAATTACACTGGAAAGTTCTTTAATTCATATTTGAATCCGGCAACTATACGAAAAGCATGAAGATCGTGGTGGCTGGAGCAGGCGCAGAAGCCGGGATGAGAGGTTCATAGAAGCCATTTCGCATATGATAAGATTAGATAGCAGACAGTAGACGGGCCAAAAGGCCCATTCCCAGAGACCAACCAGGACTAACAGCTAATACCCCGGCCCTGTATGAACAATTGCCGATATCTCAAACAATGTAGATATCGATAAAAAAAAACTTTAGCTAAGCCTAGGAAGCGATCGTGCAAGCACAATTATTATCATGATGCTTTGTGTAACCTCCGTAGCTGCTACTCAGGCGTTCCAACAGAGATGGTCGTGCAGTATTCAAATACAACTTAATTGTCGCGCGGCAACGTGGGCTACTACGGGCACGGAATCAAGGCGCAAAGCACGAAACTAAAAAGTGGAGAAGACGGAAGAAGGTATAGGAGTTCCGCGGAATACCTAGGTTGGCCACCTCGATCAGCAGCCCACCTCGCAGAACAGAAAGGGAAATATGGAAGACCTACCTAACTTGAGAAAACTAATCTTGTCATCAGGAACTGCTGCCAACTGCAGTATCTCCTGCGGAGAAGGCACTCGGGACATGCAAGCAAGATTACTTGCAGCACACAATCGGGAACGATAATACAAAAACGAAAACAGAGCCGTACGAATACTAGTTTCGTTTACCGAGTTACAGCACCAGATATATATATCGAAGCGTAATTCTGTATTCTTTACGCGTTAATTTCGATTAACCGCCCATCAATGACTAACTTAACTTTTTACTGGGCGACTGAACACGCTTTCGTAGGAATAGCAATTTGTGGATGTAATAATATAAGCCACTTGCCCGACACAGGGTTAATTCACTGTTGCTCGTCAAGCTGCAATCCTAAGGGTTTTCATATTTCCATGATCCAGCACTGTTCCGGGTCATTATAACTCAACTCTGTATTACGTTCACGATAGCTGCAAAGCTACCTAATTTTAGCAATAACTTTTCGAAACGCAAACAGAATTTTCAAAGAGAGATGAAAAGCTGTTTTGGTTAATTGAATATTCATCCCGGTACCTCCATGGAGATTCTGCAAGTATGCGACAGGGTTGAAAAGAGGCAAGATTATCATTAGAGAGTTAGCTTAAATTTCGCTTCCCAGCACATATTAGCTGTTCTAAGGGAGAAGGGAAGAGTAATAGTATGCCAGGAGTGACGAAGCCAGGCACTAAGTACGGGAAAAAAAGAGGCAGATAGAACAGAGGAAAGCATCAATCAGCATAGGGGTATGAAATTGGAAAGCAGCAAAGTGGGCTCAGATAGATAATATTCTGGAGCTTATTGGGTATCATGGGAGAACTGCTCCGCATAAAATAGGATGGACGAACCTAGCCCTACCATCCGTCCTCTGCCCCCCCCCCCTCTCGAGGGAAAAGGCGAAATTATTGTGCGTAACTTTGAAGATAACCGCAGACCATAAGAGTTGAGCTGGTGGACCTATGATCATCAAATAATGAATTGAAACTAGTGATGAAAACGGAAAAGAACAAGAAAGTAGCCTCCTGGTGCCAAGGAGTGTCAAATACCTAGTTGGATAGTACTTAAGTTTCAATGAAAATCCCCTTAACAATTTAGTTCAATTAGTAACTAGTTTAAGCCTCCTTAGCCGTGTAGCTGACTATTGGCTGGAGCAGACTATTTATCTATTCGGAAAACAAAAACGTGGCACCCACGAACGAGAGTGTTCCCACATTGGACCAACGTGCATGGGAAAATGCCCGAGGAGCTAGAATGGCTCATTACACATCGTAATTTTCACATCATTACAAAATTTTAAAGTAAGACACATAGGGCATTTGCGGACTGTGACGATCAGTAGGTATAGAGGAAGCACTGGCAGTCGTTTTTCATACTGAAAAGCTAGGGAAAATAAAATTCGACGTTCACTTTATCAAGTTTAATATATTTACCTAATTACGACAAATATAGAATAAACTACATTATAGTAACAAAAAAATCACGGACACACGCAGCCGTAGTAATGAGCTTCACGCAACGCTTGAAACGCAAGGCAGCTTTCGAAATTGAGCTAGATGACATTCGACTCATATCTATTGAGAGTTGTTCGCGTTAACATTTAAAAAACAGTAAATTAACCCCCACGGCATCATCAGGGTCATGAGAGCCTCCCAACATTGGGATATTTTGTCAGCTATAGCGTAAACTGTGGCGATAACCCTTTGTTGACTCTCCCATGGTCTGGTAGAATTTTATTAGTGTATGTAAATAGATAGTAAGATTCAGTATAACGAATTACTTACACTGCATCAACTTCTTTTCGCTCGCTTCAGACAAAAAATTAATTTAACTTTTAAATGGGTTTCTGAAGCCCACCACCGGGCTAATGCAAAAGAAAGGCGAGCTGATTAACTAGCACCTAGCATAACTACATTAGTGATATAACAATGCTTCAATGAACGGTAACACGTTCAAAAAATGTCTTTTGATCTCTCACAGGCGCACTTAACAGAGGATAAATTGTCTTAGCAACACTCAACATGCTAGAATTTGTATTTTTTCAAATTTAAATATATATCATGACAGCAGCTTCCCACATCTGTTGCACATATTTTCGTTTTTTTTTTTCACAATTTCTTCGAAAATCACGACGCCAGCTCTTAATGGTGCGTGACCGGAGCAAACACCAAGTGGTATCAACATCGATATACAGACCTCATTCGTAGAGAATAAATGAAAGGGCAAGTATAGCCAACATGAGCTCACACATTCCCCTATTAAATAGGCTGGCAAATTATATACCCAGCATGTTAGACTCACAACATTTGGATAATTTGGTACCTACAGCGATGGATGAAATGGCGCAGGCCGCAACTGTGAGCCCGGTAAAATTAAACCGAGTACATGCAGCTCATGACAATCCCAATAAATTCTAATTATTTGATGTTCAAGACTTGGGGGGCCTGTACAGCCCCAGTTAGGAGGGAGGCATCACGTCAGGGATGTGGACAGGAGGAACCGCCTGCGGGTGCCGCGAACTGATATGCAGCTTTAGATTGCTGCTCCTGTTGGACCGGTGGGGGCAGTATGGGCACGCAAACGGCTTCTCGCCCGTGTGGATCATGATATGGTACTCTAAGTTCTGTTTCTTGTTGCGTCCAGTGAAGGTGCGGGGGCACACGGGGCACGTGACCCCCCCTCCGACGTCTATGGAGGATTTCATGGACTGAAGGGCGGCAGTATAAGGCGTACAGCTCTCGGTTAGACCTTTAGACGCCTGCAACAAAATAAAGACCGATCTCAATTCCTGATAGTTGTTCGCTGCCTGTCCTACTGTGATGTGGCATCCTAACTTAACACTCGACAGTTTGGCTATGATGGCATCGACCGATGCTTCCCATGAAGTGCAGGGTTATAGATTATGTGTATCAGTTAAAGCTGGGGTTCCCAAACTGGGGTGCATGTACCCCTGTAGGGGTGCGAGAGGACCTTTCAAGGGAGCGAAATACTCTTTTGTCTTTCAGTCATTCACAAATTAAGCTAAATTTGGGGCACAAAAGTTAGTATAAATCTCATTTGTCATCATATGGATACCTAATTTTGTAGGGGGTGCGAGAACATGGAAGAAGTTCTCCAGGGGTGCCCGGCCTCGCTAAGTTTAGGAACAACTGAGTTAAAGCCCCCCAAAAGACAAAGCAGCGCTTCCAAGAAAGAAAGAGGTAGTGACATGTACGCCGATAGAAACTGGAACCCACGCACCGGTGTACTCTCCAAGCTCAATAAACACGCTAGGGTAAATTGTGGTGGTCACGAATTTACTCCTAGGCACGACACTAAATTCTACGAAAACGATTTTCCGTGGTGCTGCAGCCGGCATTAAAGGCCGATTCCCACTTGATGAGCTGAAAGCCAAAAATGTGGCAGGCAGCCAATAAACTCGCTTGCAGCTAAAAATTGTGCTGGCAGCTCGTTTTTTAGGCTGGTAGCCGATCATCGACGCGCTCCAAGTCAAAAATTCCATTCCTTGCTTTGTGCTTGTACCCTTCAGGTAGCAGCAAGCAAAAAATAAATCATTTTATTTTTTTGCTGGCAGCCACATCAGTCTTGTTGAATTTGAGGTGACGAAATAATATTGTTACCGTGTTATTTCTAATGTAAAAGGGCGCCAAAAGTGGTAGTTGACTGAAAAAAGTGTGAACACACGTGTGAAGAGGTGGCAAAATTCACCGCGATATGGGACAAACTGCATCCTGACCACAAGATGCCCAAAGTAACAGCAGATATGTGGGCCCACTAGTGCACTATGGTGACCGGTATTCTCCTCTCTCTGCCTTTCGCGCAAACAGCGGCTTCACCCACACTTTTCGTTTCTGGAGCCTTCGCCTGAGCAATAGCCTGGTAGCAGCAAGTGTCCGGCGGTTCACCATCATCCATCCATACAGTCAACTGGGATGTGAGATGCAAGCATAACCACAACTGGCTTGCGAGTCAAGCTTGCAAGCCGATCAGGTATACTTGCAAGGCGTGGAAACTGGCTGCCAGCCACATTTTTGGCTTCCAGCTCATCAAGTGGGAACCGGCCTTTAGCCCCGTAACGAATTAGCAAGAGATTATCCGTCCCGCAGTAGTCTAGTGTTAAGAAATTATGCCTCCAAACAGATAGTTGGACTAGTCAATAATTAAATCGGTAAAGGGTGAACAATAACTCAAGGAACAAGGCAAGTTATTTCCTTTGTCAGGGATGTAATAAATTCATTAATACACAGCAATCACAGCTGTTCGCGTAACTATGTACTACGATGCAATGTCAAAGCGCGGATTGCTTCCAAGACAGAGCGGGAATTCAAAGTTTAGATACGGTACATGAGCTTTATTTACAAGATTTGGACTGAATGTGCCGGCCACTCGATTATTAACTCATCTTAGATTACCAACACCCTCGTTCTTACCGCCAGTACTAGTATACGTAGACGGTATTAATTAATGAATGCCGGCCAAGATTTTCATAGGTTTTCAAAATGCATGGTAGTGTTCTAAACATTCAGCTCCTGTAGGCCGACTGCACGTACGTCAACTTCCACACTATCTTTAAAAAAAAAAAAACACAATCCGAGGAGCACTAATAAAATAATTTCAGTTTTGGTGGGGAAAGAGTAAAACAACGTAAAACGTTGCATACAAAAGAGCCCATTTGTGAGCTGCAAAAAAGGAAATGTTGACTCATTCGCTGAAATGTACAGTTAGCTATGCTACAGCATTTTGTGTTGTGTATAGGGCAAAATGGGAGCGTTGTAAGCCATGAACTTCGAAGTGCATGTCAATCGAAGGCGTAGGAACGTCAGAACAGGCTGAGAAATATGTACATACTATTATGCAATTCATAATGCAGAGAGGATTTCCACGTGTCGTCTCGTACGTTGGCAATAACTCTAAAATAATACCTAGCATGATGCGTACTGCGGCATGGATTTTCATCCAAGTCAATCGTTGCAGAGGAGTCAAAATTGTATCTAAGGACACTACCATGTCGGCAGAAGTATTACACCAGTAGAACAGCGGATAAGAAGCAGCACTTTCCAGGGTTGAAACTGACAAGTGTTGCTTAGCACAGGTCGGGCTACGAGCTCTTCCAGCTGTCTTTTAAAGTCGTTTTGAACATCTCTTCCATCACAGAGTCGAGGAATATATTTGAACAGTGAGATAAGCAAAAATTAACGGCTAGTCTACTGCATGCGTAAGTTTCAGATACAATTTTTTGTATTCATTTACGCATTTCCATACTATATATATATATCTCCTGCTTAAGTTTAGTGGAAAATTTATGGCCAATCAATAAGTGAAAAGGTGCCAGTGTAGAATTAAAATTTTCCACACCAACAGTAGTTATAAGACTACATGAAATTTTCGGCTAAATTACAGCTCTTGCAGTCTTACGGGAACTTAAAGGTTGGGTCCGTTAGCTATACGGTGCTATTAAATTTACCTAAAAACAATCAAAAAACCGATAAATTGGCGTAATTGTGAGCAGAATCTAATGCAGATATACGAATGGGAATGGGCAACACAAACAAGGTTGTTGTTTTCCGACAGCTCCAAAAGAAGATTTTTTTCTTAATGATCCACCAGGGAAAATGAGCTTGTCCGAAAATAACGGATAGATTATAAGTATATGTCGATATGACAATAACTGAATGAGGGGCACGCTAGGCAATTCCACAATAAAAGCAAAGAGCAAGTGTTCGGCAGTATATGATGAACAAGGCAGCGAAGCGAAGGGTAACAGGAACAAGCCTGTTTCTCTCCGGCTGCTCCAATCGAGCCTCTTGTATATATAGTCGTCCGGCCAAGGATTCGATCAATGTCAACATCGATAGAATGACTACAAGAGGGGTAGACCAGCAGCTCGAGAATGTAGACAAAGGATGTGCTCCTTCAAATGATCCTTGCGACTGGTTCGATGGGGACAATAAGGACACTGGAAGGGCTTCTCGCCAGTATGGGTGCGGAGATGTAACTGCAGTCGCTGTTTTCTGTTTCGACCAGCGAAAACTTTGCCGCATATCGAGCACACGACCTGCTGTAGCTGCTGGTCAATGTGGCGCTGCGAGGCCATCGAAGCGGGAGGCATGCCGCACATGGGGTCAACGATGTCCTGCAAACAGAAACCGGAACTTCATTGACGCCCATTCGCAAGCCAGCTTCCTCCTTCATGGAGCCAGCAATTCAAATTTCTACTACTCTCGGAAGGCAAGTAACTCGAACAGATGGAAGTCAACTCAACAAGACAACACTGGCTTCGGCAGCATTGCACAAAGTGCAAAGCTCATGAACTGTGTAATAAATCGATTTAGAAAATCAATAACCACCAGGGTTACTGATTTCTATAATTACTAGGAAAATATTTTACGGGTCGGCGATAATATGCGGAATAAACCACCGCTTCTGAAACAGTAGGGACATAGCAGAGTCAAAGCAACACATTAGGAGAAGAACACAAATGGATAGTGTTTATGCAATATATTTTCACAATCGAGAGTAGACAGAGAGCTGAGCTCTCCTCTCCTATACTACAGACTAGTACATACATGCTGCGTCCAATGTATATACCGCTGTCATGAAGTGTGACAATATTATAATTTACGCTCGTTATTATATGTTGTTTACGCCTACCGAGAAAACAACGGAGCTTCAAGAGGAAGAAAAAAAAAGGAACATGTAGCACGTGGAGAGTAACGTAGAATCCATTCACGAGGTTGCTCCCCCACACGATCAATGCGCAAGGGGACAGCAAGTCGGGAAAGGAGAGAGAGAACAGGACACAAAGAGATAAGTAAGAGTATGAAAAAGGAAGGAAGCCAAGTAGGAAGGACCAAAAGAAGTTTCGATGGCTTTACGAAGGCTAAGGTTACCTATAGAGTTCCAACTGTGTGGCGCTGCTCCCCATAAAACAGACTGGGCAGACCTAACCACAATACCCCTCCGGCTCATCCCATGCCCCCAATTTTAGCTTCATTTGGAGACTAGAAGACAACCACCGAGTGCTCAAGAGATGCGAGCAACAGGCACACAGAACACATCGAAGAAAGAAGCCATGCATGGAACAGCACGTGGGAAAAAATGGGCGAAACTAATTTCAGTGACTGTTGATGCCCCAATATCGAATGCTACGTAGTACTAAGTTGTCGCAAAAATTCGTTAGCACATGCAAGAAATTGAAATTTTACTTGTCAAAAAATAATAATAATAAAAAAAATATTTCTCAAAATAAAGACCATCATTTTTCAAGACTTTTTGGAATCTGATGGAGCACAGTCATGACTGTGAGCTGGATGTGGCAAAACACAAACGCCGTCCAGCTCTTCAAACTTGTCTTTGGTCTTCTTCTTGGCTGTGCGCGGCTTAGCGTTGTCCTGCAGCATCAAAGCGCGTTTTCGGTTGATCAAAGCCGGGTACTTTTGTTTCAGCTTTTCCTATATTGAAAAAATTCAAAAAACTTCAATTTTCCCTAAGTGTTTACGAACTTTTTGGACAACCTAATAACTCTACATAGCCTGAAGTTAGATATAGTTTTTATAGATGTAGTATATAAGTCGTCCGTCCAGGACATGTAGGGCCAAGAAAAAGCGCAATTTGCAACGCACTACTCAGAAAATCGAAACAGACAAGAACATAGTGCCTACTTGAAATATGCAGAATTTGATGATTAACAAAATTCAACAATTTCCGAGCAGAAAAATTCTTTCACGTATACGAGTCCAGTCAATTCCGCTTAATCTGTCCACAACGGAGCTTAAGCTTTGGTCGTTCCAACCGGCTGGTCATAAACAGCCGAGTTACCTTTAGGCAAGTCGGTGCTGAAGTGTTTGTCAGTACAACCATTTTATCGGCTAATTCTTTTAGCTTTCGTTTGCAATTGCGGAGCCCAATCAGGAAATGAAAGGAACTTACCTTCACTAAATAATTATAGCAAACACTCCTTTCGCAGTTTGAATGACTCTGTCAAAGAGGCGATGTTAGCGTCATCTGTCGACAGTCATGGTAACATTCTCCAAAATAAATAAAGTTATATGTAAACTGAACCATTGTAACTTATAAATGACTCCAAAAATAAATTGCTCAACACAATTTAAAAATTACTACTTTCAATATTTTATACTTTTATTATTAAATTCAGTGTATTACCACTCCTTCAGACGCAGCGCGGCGATTCATTAGTGAGACATTAATACCTTGATCTTACGCAAATTAATGATTATAATAAACTGGCCCGTACCAACGGAACACTAGCCACAATAAACGAAGCTACTTTGTGTGTAATAAATAAATAAATTTAATTCCAACAGAATTGGTCGTATAATACGGCTGGTTGTTTTAATCGGCGATCATATTAGGCAGGTTGAACTGGAATAGCTAAATCTTACATAACGCAATATTATTAGCAAAAAATTTCAGTATTTAATAGATGCAAAAAACATAGGTACGGTACAAGTATGTATGAGACTGCGCATAGTAGCGTGCGCCGTCAATCGGTGAAGACAGAGCAAGCGATTATCACTTCAAAGCGGGAAAAAGAATTTAAAAAAAAATGTTAGGACTTCTTTCGTTAATAAACCACATCTTTCGTGACTTGGCATAATAGCAAAATTTTACAGCGAGTTAGAATGGGCTCCGTTCTGGGAATGGGCCTCGACTTCTTTCTGAGAATGGGCCTAGTGGCATGTCTATAAAGCAAACTATCTAGATACGCTAATTTCAATTTTAAAAAATTGCTAGTACTCCCAGGTTTCGCACAACTGACAATACCGTATTGATAGCACATTTTATGGTTATTATACTCCTAGTTCTACAAGCGCTGGCATGACAGTGATCCGCGCAGCAAAGCTCAGTA
>LQNS02007215.1:20715610-20756205 GCA_001587735.2 Parhyale hawaiensis
TGCTAGTACTCCCAGGTTTCGCACAACTGACAATACCGTATTGATAGCACATTTTATGGTTATTATACTCCTAGTTCTACAAGCGCTGGCATGACAGTGATCCGCGCAGCAAAGCTCAGTAAAAATATTTTATCCTTACGTATCCATCGCGATGACTCGGTTGGCACTTTTAATTTATATTACTAGCGTTCATTATTGTTATATATTTTGCTCCGTAGCCGCAACTCAGGCGTTTCAACAGAGAAACTGCTAGTGCAGTATTCAGATATCGCACATTGGGTAGACGTGGTTGCCACGTGCGCTACTACGGGCAGCGAAACAAGGCGCGCAAAGTATAGTAGGAGACACCCAAGCGGTCGGCCCCTTTTGTGCCCTTCCACGCGAGAGAAACGAGAGATGTCCCGCGTACCAGGTCGGCTATCTCGATCGACAGCCCACCTCACGGTAGAGAAAGAGGAAAGTAGAGAACCTACCTAACTTTACAAAACTAACCTCGTCAGCAGGAACTGCGACAAGCTGCAACATCTGCAGATAGGCACTCGGGAACCTTGGGTGCATGATGTACTTATCGTTCATACTAATGACGTAATACAGTATAGTGCCTCGTCGAATCACTTGTGAGAAACACAGCTCGTTAAGTACGCACAGCTGTCGACATCAGTAAGGTGCTCCAGGGTGGGACACTTTGCCAGGCCCTGGCTCTGGCTGTTCACTGCCTGAATCAGAAACGGCCCGAGAACCAATGAAGCTCTCAGCTGTATCAGGATACAGACTCCCTAATGAAGAAGTCAGATCAGCACCGTCAGTCGTGTAAACTGAGCCGAAGTCAGTGGGGTTCTCACCCCCGGCCGAGGCGACAGATCGCCCGGGACCGTCACTGGGGGTCTGGCTCGGTGGGTACACTGACCGATGCGCTGCAGGATTTTCACGTTCGGTGGGGGCGGTCGCAGGGACAACGGAGGGACTAGCTCCGACGGGGGCTTTACTCGGGTACGTCAAGCGATAGGGCGTATAACTGTGATTTTCACTCTCAGCTGAGGCGGACCGGTGCACCGCTCTAACATGCCGGTCCAGGGTGAACTTGAGCAGAGCTTTGTAAGGACAGTGGGGACACTGATGGTTTTTCTGCCCAGAGTGCGTGAGGAGATGGTACTGCATTCTCTGGCGGCGGTTGCGACCAGAGACAACCTTACCACAGGCAACGCAACACAGTGAGGAGCTTCTGCTGTTGCCTTGCTCAACGCCCTGTGAACATAAGAACCACAGGCTCATATTCATCCCTCTCATCAACCATAGCCCTGTCTGTAGCTACAGATATCTAGTGTATTGCATCGCATACCTAGGTATCAACTTTTGTTCATCGTAAGGGAAACAACAGCACAAATCTACTCACAACTGAACCACTGAGGGCTGTACTCTTCCAACAAACTAAATTGTCTCACATTCGATGCCTCTGCAAGACGGCCAAGAACACAGCATGTCGAAGAAACAATGATCGCAACGCATACAATAAGATTGAATGAATTCATATGCTTCTCTCTTATACTACTGCCCTAGGTTGGCAATGGACAGGCTCTTAGCTCACAATGACTCACTTTGAAAAGGTCACAATAAAACGCATCTTCGCTTCCAGCTTCTCAAGCGCGTATTCAACAGTAATTCTCATTTTCTCCGAGGTAGTGGAATAAAAAAGACAATACTCAGCGAAATGTATTTTCGTACCACTAAGATCTGTTCACATATACACAGTAGGTTACTTATATACGTACATATTTGCGTATAAGAACGAGATACACCAACAGAAATTACTTAGGGTCAATAGAGCGGTGCATACCATCGTCATAAACAGTGGAATTGGTGCCACAATGTAGTTACCTAAGACACCGCACATTGCTATTAATAGGTCAGCAGTCGCAACCTAGATATTTTGACCGAATACAAGCAATCGAGCCATTTATATTTTACATACTGCCAGACTACTGGCATATGAAAGCTCGATTCCTAGACTGAGTGTACGCAGCCGAGACATAAATTTATCGCTAGAATTAAGACAGCTACGCCCTAGATTTCTTTAGCAATCTAAGAGTTGAATTTTCATACAAAAGCAAATTGAGATGAAAAAGCTAATTCAACTTATGCAATGAGTTTAGATATAGAAGATTCGCTGCTCATAATATCATAGAGATACTCTAATACAACAACCGTTATTTTTAATGAGTATTGTAGAATGAAGAAGACAGACATCTAGGCAAGTTTATCTACAGTTGAGTACTACACCACAAGCGACAATTAGCTATTTGACTGGGATGCACGTGGGGGCCGAACGGGTATTAAAAAAAATTACAAAATTGACAAAATATGGAGCAACAGCAATACGCCGAGTTAAAACCATAACAGATATAGCACGATACACATGGTAAAGAAACTTTATGCAAGGCCAATGTTACTAACAAGCAAGCGCACGAAACTACCGTACTACTGCTTCAAATCTTCGTAATTTACTATAATGGGCATGATTGCTGTCATTGATAGCATCATTCTTAATAGAATATTCAATGTTGAGGCCCTCGAAACCGTTCGCTGCGAACAGAGAGCTACGTCAAGCACAAACAGGCATCCACGCATGGTGACACGAATCCGAGAAAGAAGAACAGCACCAAACTATTAACAAAGGAGGAAATAAGTAAACACAAAAGGAAAGGCGCCCGAATGACTCTGTGGGTTTGCTGGAAATTGGAACCGTACTATAGGTACGTGTGTGCTTTGGTATTGAATCTTTGAATAGGATTCCAACGCGACGTTTTGGATGCTAAAACAAATGATGGAGAGAGACACGAGCAGCATGACTAATAATTACAAACATATGAAAGAACACCACATGAATTGAAAGCTGCCCCAAAAATTCGAACACAAAGACGATCAAATATGCCTAACCAAGCATTACAGCTTAGCTACACTTCCTGTTCAGAGTGTAAATAGTGTAACAAAAATCTTTTTGTTGAAGGGACAAAGTTCGACTACGACTTGGCAACCCTAACTACAAGCACTCAAGTCAACTAAGGAGTAACAGTTCTATTAAAACTCAACGCCAGGGCATCACGGGGCGGACAAAAAATAAATAAAAATAAAAAATAGGCGTTGACCAGCCGCAAGCAGTCAAGATGCTGCTAAGAATCCCCAAGAAAATAAGGGCTCACTTGAACGTCACAGTAGAACACAGGCCCCGGCAATGAATTCCATGCCAGGACAGCTCTGGGTAGTACATTATTATTATTAGAGTCATTGTTTTAGCACCCCAGACGCAGCGCGGCGATTCAGGAGTGCTGAGTAGTACAAAACGACTGAACTGACGAGTAGGGCACCCAATAAAATGACAAAAATCAAGGAATGGGTTGTTGCAGCAGTCACTAACAGTCTACAAAAGGGTGGTCCAACTACGCGCCCGCAACCCAGGACAGCTCGTTGCCTCCGCTGAATAGGTTGCGTTTCTGTCGAACTTTGTTGGTCTGTCTGTACCGAAAGAAATTGAAACGTTTACGAGGTATCTTTCTGAAATGCGCAGGGCATGGTAAGCGCCGTATTTTAAGAGGAAGTAGCTACGTGAAACAGATGGTTAACTTCCAGTGAAGATCCGTTGAACAGTTTTTTTTTCGTTCATCTGTCTGTTGTTTCTCGGGAACATACCGTAGCTCAAACAGTTCCGAACGGATCTGCATTAAGTTTGCTGCATGGAACGGCTACGAATGTTACGAAAAAGAGCAAGAGACAAAATTTTGGTGAAGAAAGATCTGTCACTCCGTTTTGCTGTATATTTTGATGTTTGTCAAAATACGACTCAAAAAGTTACCAACTGATTAAGTAAACTACAGGAACTGTTGTTAATGTCAGAAGGCAGAGAGGCACAAATGACCAAATTTCGGTGATGATAGAAATGATATCCTGATTTCAAGTTCAATTTTATTTTTTCCTTATTACGGCCTTGCTTGACGGAGGTGCACGCTCTCCGAGTACTCCTCTAGTAGGTATTACAATTTTTTCTTATATACCAGAAAACTCAAGATTTCCTTTATTTATACATAAAAATGGCGCACTATTACGTTATCATGCATTGGGCCTTATATGAAACCGCTGAGACCCAAAGTGGCCGGCAATGTCGAAGTTGGACCACCTGGTCTACAAAGACGAAGAATGGGCTGCAGCAGCTGTCATGTTATCACTACTAATTTTTGCCACAGGTACCTAACGATGAGCCACACGAGTTCAAAGACTAAGTAATTAGAACAGCTCGAAGCAACGGGTACCATATTACACCTTTATTTTGCTACGGCAAGCGGTAATAGTACGAGACTCGCCCACATAGCAGCAGGGTTCTTTCGCCCCAATTTGCCGGATCGAACCAGATCCAGAACATCGTAGAAAGGAGAATACTTGTGCGGGTTTACGCGAAAGAATTAGGTAGGTTTTATGAATAGATGGGCCTACACCGCTACACGCACGAATTGGGAAGGCCTTGTGAACAAACGTCAATGTGCGCATGCGCAATTGGGCTTTATGGAGAGAACGGGAAGAGTGTAGCAATGTCCAAATTGAGTACAGTAATAGGATAAGTTGATGTCATGAATTAAGCTGCAAATTACGGCGAGCAATCATAGTCATCAGTAAGTAACATGAAAAATAAATACTATGAAATAACAAAAGTCGGAAAAATGAATACAGCTAGAAAACTCAACTGAAACTAGCTTAGCAAAAATTTATCTACAGCTTAGCAAGGGCAACATATATTACACAGGTAATTGCACATATAGTAACGAAACCTGGCGATTTTTCATTGAACAATAGTGACCACGGCGACGATCGAGCCTACACAAATAAGAATATCTATAAAGTAGCGACGCAGAACTCAAATAAAGTAAAGATCTCTGTAAATATTATGACCGCACAATGGCAACAATATTGCACACAATGACCACTGCAATCTTTGAGGAAGTACTGCTCGTGATAAGGGACATTGACATGACTCTAAAACGAGTCGGAGAAGAAATGGCTCTCCAAAAAACAGCTACCTATGCATTATAATGAAACAGTTTCTTCAATTGATGAGACTAAGACTTGGGAATACTTCGATCACTCTCCAGCTCAAAGATATCGGGGGATTGCGCCAGGCGGGATGGTAAACTGACTGCCACAGGCTCAGTTTCAGCAGGATCACTTAGGTCCAAGATTCCATAGTTAGCGCGACCCGACCCCGGTAGGTGATGGGACTGGTCGAATATACCACGAAGTTGCAGCTGAGATGGGGGCGGTTCAGGTAGAGAGGGTGGGACTAGGCTACTGCCTGATGTGGGGCCGGGAGGGAGTGAACCAGCTGCCAAGGGGAATTTCTTGTGGACGTTACGGACGTGCGATACCAAGTTGAACTTTAAGGCAGCTCTGTAGGAACAAAAAGGGCACTGGAAGGGCTTTTCGCCTGTATGAGTAACCATGTGATACTTAAGTTTCTGCTTGCCGTTCCTGCCACTGAGTTGTTTACCGCACACGGGGCACACGACGGTCCGAGAGTTGCCACCCACCGATGTGGAGGCAGTGCCCTGCAACACACCAAGATAGGCGGGTCAGTCTGTGGTTCTCCTTGGTTATCTAAAGCCGAGTCTTAACCCTTAGGCTGCACAACCTTGCTTCCATAAGGCTTTATTCCCATAGGATAAAGAAACCTTGTAGCACAGCAACACAGCCAGGCTAAAATAGGGTCAGATACACTAATGCCCGCATATATATGTCATGAGTGCAGCCTCGAGTGTCGAAATTGCACTGCACTTGTTCGGAAGGCACTTTTATTTCCTCCCGCTTAGCCTAGCTTAATGCAAATATTTTTTCAGGCAAAATGAGTAATCTTAAGGAATGAGTGAATTTAGACGACTTTAATTAGTGAAACATTCTCCGATGCATGCAGTACAAGTTGCCAGCCGATACAACTCGACGTATAACATAATCGGAACTGTGAAATTCTTTGATCAAAACCGAAGAATTGTTACCACGAATGCATGCAGGAATCCTCGTGGGTTCGATTAAGCTATACGGTATACCATATACGATAAGATTAACTGTTTTCGAGCAGATGGCATGGCATATCTCGTACACCTGATATTTTCCATACCCTAATGGACCATTCAGTAAGTTTCTGAAGGGGCAATTCCTACGGTGAAAAAGGATGCAGAATGTTAAGGGAAAGTGAAAGGATAAAGCGCGATGAAGAAACTCGTTTCGCAGACGATCTACCTTCAAGTTACCATCTATTCCTAGTTTTAGCCTGTGTACTGATAGCGTCGAGGCGGAACAAAGGCAAATGAAACGTTCAGTACGTCGATAGAAACGCGAAATTCGGGCCGTTTCTACGCTGGCTCAGCGCGCATGGGTACGAGTCGCGAAAGAAGTCGAGAAATAATAGGAACGTCATTAGCACGAGGATGTTGATGAAGGTGCAGTAAGTTATAGTCGGAAAGTTTTAAGCCTCCATTTCCGAGCGTGTCTCAAGACTGTAAACAAAAATTATATTTACCTCTGAAAAATAAACAATAACATACGGTGGGCGAAGCTAGCGTAACCCAGACGAGAAGAGGGCGTATAAGTACACAGTTGATTACAAGAGCCTACCATCTCCGCCAGCGTCGTGACTACCGCTGGCCACTCTTCTATGACCTAGAGGGTATTTATCAACAGCACTAACTAGTGCCCGTGGATTACCTAGTTGGGTGTGCCGTCAAGTATTAGCGTAACTAAAGAGCCCTCATAGCTTGTTGGCAGATCAGTCTCGGAAGCTTCATTTAGGCATTGTACGTTCTTCATATAAACGGAAGTGCAGACTTGCATTAAGTTGCCGAACCAACTGTGACGCCATTTGCAACACTTATACTCGCATGCATATTCAGGGCTAAACTGCCAAAATTAAATCAACTTTAACTGCCCCTCCCCACTCCGTGGAAGTCAATAGGTATCGACGAACCCATTGCTTTCTGGACACGATCGGAGCTTCGTAGGTACTATTCATAGTGAAATCTTTGATACATTGTATGAAATTATACTTTATAGACAAAACAACAGTCTCGTTTTGACTTACAGCTTTCACTCCTCGCCAGTAACGTGTCAAGGTATGGCCAAGTGTTTGAAAGACCAGCAGGAATGATACCGACCTCTGTGACAAGGGAAGTCTTCGGAGGCATCAATGAAGGAATAGGAAACACAGAACCGAATAACTCAAGTGTTTATTGTACTGATTTATACAACTGCTAGCTACACACAATACAAGACGTAAGTATAATTACGCACATAATGCGACAGTACAGAACTGATGCTATCTAACAGCACACAACAGGCTAAACTCTAGTAGCGAGCCTTTGACGAACGATGAACTCGCCATGCTTAATAAAACAATGTGAATCCAGTAAACAAGATGTATATAATACCTACTAAGAGGGAGGATATTTGCGAGTAAAACGGTGGTCTGACATCGTGCTTAGAAGTAGAAAGATCTTACTGATGTTTTCAAATGAATACAGCAGCTTTCTTGAGTTGGAAGGAGTCCGACTGAGACTCCTGAGTTGAGCCACGTTACGACTCCCGACTCCTTGTACTCCAAAAACCTACGACTCTGTAGCTCTGGTAGGTACCAGGTACACAGTACTCTAAATACATACGAACATGAAAAGCACCAAAAAATGACAAGTTAGCGTTTCGATGTCAGTGAGGACTATTTATCACTTTTAAATCAAGAGTTATTCTTTCGACGTATAGAGTACTGACACTCTAAAGCAACATCTAATTTTGCTTCTTCAGTACGAAGATCACGATGAGGTACGCGTCATATGTGGTATAGATATTTATCATGGGTTCAATCGCTAAGCAGAGCCAACGCCCGATTTTTACGTCCGAGAAGAGCGCTAGAAAATATAAAATTGTTCAAGGTAACTGAAGTTTAGTCTAGTGCTCCACTGTCATGCACACCAGATGTGGCAGCACTGGATGATGAGTCTGTGAATATAACGCTAGTAGAAATACCCGGGAAACACGGAGTATTTTCGCAAGTACCGTCATTCGCATCGATGCCATGGGCTGCACTATCAGCCGAATGACCCAAGTTGACCAAAGCACCATCTGAAGCAGCAATCAAGTCACTGTGCATGCACCGAACATGTTTTTTCAAGTTGTACTTGAGTCGAGCGCGGTAAGGACAATAGGGACATGGGTGAGGTCGTTCACCAGTATGGGTGAGAAGATGGAACTGTAATCTCTGGTGCCTGTTGCGTCCCTCTACGACTTTCCCGCAGTACTGGCAAACTAATCCAGCCTGGCGAACGTTCGATGAAGTGCGCTGTGCGGCCTGGGCGGCACGAGAGTTGATGTCGAGGGTAGACAGACAGTTGCTGCTATCGCTGAAGAAGCGCTCGCTCTCCTGCAAGTGGTACAACGAGACATCAACGTCAACACCACATCAAGATTTGGAGCTTGCTTTGCATTACCCGCTAAGAAGAACAGTGGTGATTCGTGATCTTGGTGTTGGCTACAACCTAAGCGCATAAAGAGACGTCAATAACAAATCAAGATTTGGAGCTTTCTTTGTGTTACCCGCGAAGAAAAATGAAATGGATTCGCACCTATATTTCTGGAAGAGTTTTACATAAATAATACGAATATAACTTTCCGGGTCGTTACATAGGCGAGATATAAAATTTCTGACACTCGTCCACGTCCTTCCTAACTAGAAATTTCGTAACTGACAAAATGCGATAGGATGAAGTAAGCCATCTCCTAGTGACAACTTCAACAAGCCACAAAAACGTGTTGCTATAATAGCAACAATACTTCCGGTTCAAATTGCTAACACTCCGACACTAACACAAGAATCAATGTGGAGCCGCAACTAAGTTTTGACAGGGTAGCTGGTCGAAACAAAGGAAGCACATCTTTTGAGCAGCAGTGAGAATCGGCTGTCTGCGCTGTTGACCGTTCAAACTATAGAACTGCAAGTCTACAAAATAATTACAATAAACGAACAGCTCTTCAGCGGAAAAGCCATGCACGCATAGCGAGCTCATTAATTATCTCATTAATTATCAGGCGTAATTATCATTCCATTTGAGACCACAGTCACCGAAACACGGGTCACGACCGTTAAAAGGCGTTTGAAGTTGGACACAGCACCTATGGTATAGACGCAAGACAAAGAGATGTTGCAAGCTTGGGGATAGAGAAGTCTGTTTCTGTTGCAGTGGCCAGTTCCGAGTTTCAACATCACATGATGCTCATGCTGCCCGTGTGCATGCGTAAGAGATGTCCCTTGAGGTTTCCCTTCCACTTGGACTGGTAAGGGCAGTGTGGGCAACAGAAGCTCGGCAAGCCGTGGTGCTGGTCACTCTGGTGTTGGCGAACAACTGTGTAATCTTCAGACGAGAATGTGCAGTGCAAGCACGTGTAGATCTGCCGGAACTTTGGAGAAACGGTCTCTCCAACGAGTTTCCTTTTGTCCGCAAGGGCTTTGAGCAGGATATCCGTGGTCTGACTCGAGGGAAATGGAGACACGCTGCCGCTGGGGAAAGCACTCACGCTTCTCATCAAATCGCCAAGGCTACTGGCTTCTCCACCGGAGCCCAACCATACCTAGATGAGGAGAAAAACGTCATGAAGAGAATCTTCAAGGGTTGGCACTTTCTGTTTGTCACGTTAATCTGTAGAGGTAACACGTAATGCTAACACAGAGCTACTTGCTCACCTTTTTCAACTGGCTACCGCACGCAAAATCTAATACTAAAACACGGTTTCAAGATCCGCACTAAATACTGGTTCATTTATACAATGATAAGTAACTTCCATGACTGAGTAACAAAGTGTTATGACCTGACAACATATTCATGACATGGTGCACATGAATCAGTAGTAAACATTTGTTGAATGAACAGTCGCTCATCAACGAGACGCTTCGTACATGTGCTCTATGTATGCATATTCAAATAATATTCTTTTGCTGAGCCAGACACATATGGAATGTCTGACCTATATTTCGTCTTCCGAATAATACTCCGAACAGCAGCAAGCATTCTTATCAGAAAATTAGTCATTTACCCGATTTTGATGAAGGTGACATGGGATAAACGTATAACGATCCTGTTGAGGGGGTGGCTGGTATCAGCAACAATCCCATGAGTTTCCGGCACAGAATGAAAACCACATTTCAAATATGCCCACTCAAATATACACGGGTACTCTATAGTCCGTCTACACGCTACTTCACTAATAGCACCAATCGATTAATTTCACAAAGTTCATCAACGCATCTTGCAGAGAAAGTGATGAATGATGCAGACGATAGCAGTAGTACTAATTACGATATATTTAGTACGCACGACAGTAGCCACAGTTGTCCATCATTGTAGCCAATATAAACCAGAACCAGAGGCTAATGCATTAATCGCTGTGCCACAACTGGTGAAAAACGTCATCCACCCAAACCTAACCAGACAGCTACACGTACGCAGGCCAAAAATATCAATACCAGAAGAAATAACAGCACTGCAAAATTCGAAAGCCTATAGAAGTTTTGAGCAAGAAGCAGTGACCGTTCAGCTCCCAAAGTCAAACTCCGTGGAAGATTCCAGCATATTTTCGGAATTAGGTACAGGCTCGGTATTGCCTCGAGCTGGCTCCAAGCTGAGGTTGGAAGAAGCGTCACCGCTTGGCATGACGGCATCGAAGTTTCCAGGAAAGAAATTTCGCTCGCAAAAAGTCAGGGGTTCGAATCGTGGGACGCCGAGACCAAAATCCGATAGAGCATCTAAAGCACCAACTTCGGAGGTGCTACGGGCGAATGACTCGCGAGGACCTCGACCGCGGCGACTGGAGGAAAGCACTGCAGCAAATTCAGGATGTATCCGTATGACGTGCTTCGTAATGTTAGATTTGAAAGTGGATCTATGGGGACAGTGGGGGCACTTGTGGGGCTTTTCTCCCGAGTGGATCATCATGTGCGCGTTCAAGTTTTGACGCTTATTGCGGCCTCTGAACTCTTTGGAACAGAGGAGGCATGTCAAGGCTTCCGGTCTCACCTGCAAGAGACAAGAAAAGGGAGGTCATCCATCCGACCCAGAGCATGGCCACGGCTTAGGCCTAGCTGCTTCAACATCCAGCACATGAGATGCTACTAGCTCCAACTAAAAGCATTTATATGGGAAGAGCAATACTGCGTAGAAAAACACTAAGTCGCAACCAACGCAACACTGGTAGGAAACAACCTTTTTCGTTGCTAAACAGCACATTTCACGGTATTTACGAAATACGTGCGCGCCAGTCAGAAGGAATCAGGAAAGACCCAACACAAAACGCCACTGATAAGTCACTCTCATTTGCAGTAATAATAGCATTAGATCGTGCACTTAGTAATACACGGGCACAGCCGAATGGAAAAAATGAAAGGCAATAAATTTCCGAATATATTTATTAATATTACAGTAGAGCATCAAAATACACAGTAATATCATTGGTGATCCTTTGACAACTATACAGGTTACATTCTTTAAGGTGTAGCTACGGTATGATACATCGTATGATCGGCGACGACAGTCCTATACGACAGCAAAGAAACATTCTATGCGATCATATAACGGCCGCTCCAGCAACTGTTCAACACAGCATGTCTGAAAGTTTTCAATTATTCGACTTGCCAATTGGTAGAACTGAGGTTTACAATGAAGGTAATCAGAGTATCAGATATTGTGCAGTAATTTGAAGGATTTGCTGCTCCAAGCACGGAAATTAGCAATGGAAGCTGAATATTGCTTTACCGTAGTAAACCTGAAAACGATCAACTGTAAGCCACCAAATATGCCTCAATACATCAGCTTACAATATCTAAAACCCAACGCTATGATGCGGAGAAATGTGAAAATATCATCATGAACCATATTTGCTGTGGATCGCGAAATAAATATAAGTACTAGAACTGGATACACATATAGCTTTTCTCAGTCTGAGGGGAAGTCAGTAAGATCCAAATTTTGAAGTATGTCTTTCCCTGAGTTTACGGTTTCTATTGGGATCAAGCAAGTGTCTTGTCCTGCCAAACTATAAGGTTTTCAACGCACCGATCCCACCAACTTGAGCCTAAACGTAATTGCCGTTACTGGTAAGTTAGTAGTGCAGTCATTTGAGCGTGACGCCATGGATGCTTATGGTAACAAATTCACTGGAAGTTCGCAATTTCGAACTTTCCAC
This sequence comes from Parhyale hawaiensis, assembly GCA_001587735.2. NCBI lineage: Eukaryota > Metazoa > Arthropoda > Malacostraca > Amphipoda > Hyalidae > Parhyale > Parhyale hawaiensis. The sequence continues at coordinate 20,727,869 of LQNS02007215.1, forward strand.
GAGTTCACAGTCAATGTGGCGAGTGTTTACGGAGTTACAGTTGGAGGATAGTGAAAAAGAGAGCCACATCTTGGTTCACTTTGAAATAGAGGGTGACAAAGCTTTAAAAAATTTATATGTATCAGAGAAGCTGAGGCTAGTATCTCATTGTTACCTTCATTTGCTATGACGTGAAGGACGCCAACACAGCGGCTGGCTACAGCATCAGGTGGATTTCAGCAATAGCGCCCTGAGAGAAAAACTGTCTGGGAACCTTTTGACTTCCCCTCATTTATGTGAGTATAGGCCTCATTAGTTACTGCTGGGTGAGCTTAAAGAGAGGAAATTACTATCAGGGTGTAAATTAAAATTTTTTTGTAGGAATAGCGACAGAATTAATGCCCATAAAATAGAACGGGGTTCGTTCATTGGTTAATATTTACAAGTAAAATAGAGACTGCGAGCAAGTAGGGCCATAGCACATGGGGACAGAAAGTTGGAGAAGGAAAAGAGTCGCAGATCAGCAGTGCCATCATTAAAGACTAGACTGATTGGCACTGTGATACATAGCGTACTGTTCGGGATGGATTGTCAGAACATGTTTTTTGAGATTGAAATTAAGATTGGCTGTATGGGGACAGTATGGGCAGCTGTAGGGCTTAGAACCTGTGTGTATGATGGTGTGGCGCCTACAGTCTTTGGAACTCTTGAAAGTTTTACCACAAACACTGCAAACGTAATCTTTGGCCATTTTCGTGCCTTTGGGAGAGCTCAAGAGAACCTCCTGCACACGGACCAAGTCTTGGCCCAAACTTAGCTCCCGAGGTGCGTCAATGTTCCCTTCCAAGTCCACAAGGTCGCCAGAAAAATATCGAGTATGTCGACTCCACTGAGCTCTTTTATTCGACTTAGCAATGAGGGGAGCTAGACCACCTGCGATGGATGGAACAATAGACGATGCAAACTCAGTGACACCACCACCATCTCCTACACTCCAATTCTGTCCAGTCTGAAACAACAGATAAACTCTGCGTCAGACCATCAGCACATGAACAGTACATGATAAGGTCCTAAATCTGAACTTCGACGCTTCAGCATCACACTAATTTTAAAGTTAGCATTTGTTTTCATCCGGTTACCAGACAGGCATAAGTAGCTACAAACAATGGTTACGGCAATAAGGGAAATTCATCTAGGACGCTGATGGAGTATACAGATAATTTCGAATATAAATTCCAACCGGGAGCTAGAATGCAATGATCGCCACGCAAGGTACTAACGAAATGAACCGTGAATAACAATATCTACAAAAATGGTAGGAGACACGCAAGGTATTTACACGTACACCTGATGAACATTAAGATAAACAGGCAATAGAGCTTGCGATCACTACACGTATCACCAATATATAAATAGAAACAAAGACGAAAAGACAAAACGATTGGCATCCTGTGTTCCGTTTCAAGCATACATAATGGCAAGCTACGTCAAAAATTTAGCGTCGTTTCTACAACACGAAGAGTTCAAACACATAGTTACCTGGTTTTGAAATTGGCGGGGTCATGTCAAATATAAACGTTGCTCCTCATATTCAACATAAAGTAATCCAGATAATGGCTGATATGAAATTTACCTAGCATCGATGGTTCTAGTTATGTAAACAACACAGTTTTTGCCTCACAAACCAGTACTAAGATGTGCTAAAAGAAAGGAAAAGGAAGAGATATATAGTGTACCAAGATAAATGTGGACCCCACGCACGACGGTGTTTTCACACAGGATGAACGACCATAGGCCCAGCAGGTCAGGAAAGGAGAAAAGGACCAGAATAAAGTAGCATCAGTCGGGAGAGGAAAGTTGAAGGAAGCAAAGCGGTCACGAATGACAGACGGCATAACTAATAACGAAAGGTAACCTTTACAATCCTGCTGGGGTCGCTGGTCCCCATAGCATGGACGGGTGAACCTGAGATTGATTTTTCCAGTTATAATCCCATAAAACATGAGTGATCTAGATAGGAGGAATACATCGATATCCGTCGTGTACTGACAAGAGGGAAGCAAACACAATAAAAGATTTATATATGTTACAGTAAGTATTGGCGGGTGCCTACCGCTTGTGTCTAACATTGTATAGACATCACTTTTGTGTTCTACAGGAGCGAAAACTCAATCTATTACACACAAAAACATTCAACCCACTAAATGCAAACAACCCCTTGAACTGAATGCAGAAAAAAATTACACGCTAAAATGATTATGCCGAAGCCTGATGTGCCTCGCAACATTGCAGCTCTGATTAGCTCTGTACGGACAGTGTGGGCACTTAAATGGTTTTTCTCCCGTATGAATACGCATGTGACGAGCACGATCACTCCTAGAGCAGAAAGATTTGCCACAAACAGCGCACTGGAATCCGAGTTCGCCCACGATAGAACACATGTATGAGCCACTCTGTACCGCAGCAGCGGTGTCCTGTGCAATTGAACGTTCACAAGCGTTTTGGTTCGGTAATGTGCACATATCCGTGGCGGCGATAGCAGTCATGTTTTGGGAACGGCTACCGGAGTCAGCAGCAAGGGCTGGAGATGTTTGGCTGCAGGAGAGAGGCCTACCACGCTCGGTACCTTGAGGTCGTCTTGCGCAGTCTGGGAGCGATGGGTTCGACTCCGCCAATTTATTAGACCGATAGAGACGCGCCGCCGGGGCCTGCAACGAGGGAGGGAGAGTATAGCATCAGCCAACTCCAATGCGTCAAGGCAATTCTGCAGTCGTATACAATCGTTCCCCAGGCACCAATCCCTTCCCCACTCTACTGACACTGCTCTGCTCGGCAAGAGCGCAAGGCCTGGCGCGTACACCAAAGAAAGTTTCTCAACCGAGGCATTAATGGACAGTATTTTGAAATACAGGTTAGCTTAAGAATCTTAGCTCAACAACAGCTTGTAGCGACACCAGTTCGCGGGAAGTCATAAAGAGAACTCGTTACTGCCGAAAGAGAATGAATAATAAAAAAAAAAAACACAAAAACACACACAGCAAACTCATTCATCAAGTAATTTGCTTAGCTAGCAAAGGCAAAAACCAAGTAATCAGACAAAAAAAAAAATGAGGTAAGTAAACATTTATACTCACTGGAAACTATTAAATCTGCAGTGATACTGTAATTATATAGTTATTTTTGGAGACATTGTGGCATACGAGTGAATTTAGACAAACATTATGAGATCTAAAAAAAACACGAGAATCACTATCCAAGACGGTCCGACCACATTTTTCGATCATACGCAACGTTATACGAAGAGCAGTAGTGCTCTTATTCTGGCCCAGATGATTCAAGAAATGCTTCGGTCACTTCAGAATCGCTCGATTTGCAACGCTGGTGACATTCGCACTCGCTCCAGCAGCGGCGTGGCAATCGCCGAAGCCACCAGGGAGCGATGCACAGACATTGAATCTGGGAACTTTTTCCGAACTCTTAATCTATGGCGTATCGCCAAGAGGACAAGTAGAGCCAGCATCGACGCCAGACCTAGTAACCTCAAGTTTATCGTCGATTGCAGAAAAGTTGTTGCCAGGGTTGGCTCCCTTACCTACGTTTTGACAAGCTTCAATAGATCTCGATTCAGATGTTAATCCTGTGGTAACATTGGACTCACTATCACCAAACGAAGTAATTTTATCAATTCCAGTCAACAAATTGTGACCACTGTCAACACAAGTGGTGTCTTTGCCCAATCCAGGCACTGACTTCTGTTCAACGACATCATCAGAAGCAGAGCTAACGTTGAAACACGGCGCAATTTCATGTGCACTGTTGACTTTACCATCAGAAAAACACGCTCCAAACGACTGAGAGACAAACAAGGGAATGGAAGAATGCGACAGGACTTGGCTGTCGTGCATCAAATCTGAGACAGACTGGGACAGGTTTGGAGTACTGGTGAGGGAGTGATCAGAAGCGTAAGCTCCGTAAGGCTGTGCAGCACTCGCCGATGTCGAAGCACCTGACCCCCCACCACTCGTATCGTAACCACACGAAACAGTAGAGGACTGCGACACACTCGACAAAATGGCAGTATGGGTAGGGTACATGGCTAGAGCGTCGGCATGCTTGTTTCGGATGTGACGAAGGAGGTTAAATTTGAGTGCGGAGCAGTGAGAGCAGAATGGACATTGGAAAGGCTTTACACCAGAATGTTTGTACATGTGATACTCAAGGTTCTGTTTCCAATTGCGACCATTGAAGACTTTAGCGCAGACAGGGCAGAAATGAGGGTCACGACCGCCGCTCTGGGCCAGAGGGAGCGATATCTGCACACAACCAGCGCACAGGTGTTATTTAGTGGCCATCTTAAACTTTTACGGCAAGATCTAAGTGCACGCACTGATTCTTAGTTGGTAACAACGGGAAACAAAATAAACTGCTGTCACGTGAGACAAGCGACGAGCGTAAGGCAAACAAAATATCCACCCGAGGAACTAGATACGAACGTAACGCAAGAGTTCAGCGAAGATCGGGCAAGTAGCGGAGCGGTCCGTCTCTCGATGACCGAAAATATACTTTGACTAGTGAACTAGCCATGCTGAGCGGGTTCTTGTGAAAAAGCAAGTTACTCTCGTACTCAACTTTGTGAATATGAAAAGGGACATCACTGTAAACGTGCATTCTAATTCAATGAAGTAACGAAAAAAGAATACAAAGTGCACTTGTAATCCGTATACCTATAGGATAAATAAAAAGTATACTCCGATCTAAATTCAAGGAAGCGAATGCATTCCACCATCTCGCTGTATAATAATGCAATGTTTGCTGCTTGCTCGGTCTGGCAAGAACGAGTGAAGAAAACTGAGGTTTCGCTGGAGTAAATATTAGATACCTCGCTTTAGCCTCCCTACCCACAGCGTTCACTGTGATCCAAAGAGAAAAAGAAGAAGGGACACACAGCATGTCTAAACAAACGTGCAACTCATGCTTGAAGGATCAGCGCGCATGGGATCGGCAAGTCGGGAAAGAAGAGGAACAGGAGAAAGCATCAGAAAGTAGATAATCATGGTTTACAACCATTTAATGGCAGAACAGGACACTGGGATATTTAAGAACCGCATCGGTGCGTAAAGCAACCGCCAGCGACTTCATATACCAGTTAACATATTACACACTCCAAGTATCAATAAAACACCAAACATACATCACAAACTCTAGGAAACCTGTTCAAAAATGAAGGAAACTCACAACGCAATAACCGATTTCGTTACTAAATACTGTACTTTAGATAATACTGAACACGTTGAGAAAACAAGCAGCAGAGAAACCAATCCTTCAGTGCTTAATTCAACTTTTTCCTGATTATTAAATCTACTAAACCTTTACAGGTATGTTATTATAAAACAGGCAGGTAATAGTTCATCTTTCTGTCCGATGCGACGCATCGCAAATTAACTCTTCAGTGCTTTATTAAACTTTTTCCTGAAGATGAAATCTACAAAGTTTTTCTATAATAAATCACGCAAATAATTGTTGGTTGGCTGTCTTTCTATCCTGATGTGAAGCATAAAGGAAAACTAATCTGTTGCATGGCATCGGGCCGTTACTTTACCAAATTTTTGGACATGTTCGTGCTGAGGGCGTCGTCGCCCAAAATATAGTTATGTGTGGTAGCACAGGTACTAAATTATACTTCATTTCCGAACAACTAATTGTTTCTTTTTCTCTGAGCTTATAACGTTCCAAGCGAAGGGTTAATCGACGACGAAAAAGAGAAAAATCCAGTAAACACTCCATAAGTAGGTTTGATTTCTCTACAATGGCCCATAAACGTAGAATAATACATAATTTGCGCAAACATATTGATTACGCAAGCATTTTGACCGTGTAGGGAGCGTTTGCGTGATTGCGCAAAACGAATGAGCGATTTCAAAACGGTTTGATATTTTATGCGCAATCTGGCAATGCTTGCGTAGTCTGAGAGTATGATTATGCAAACAAACCGCATTTGGCTACCAAAATCATAGCGAGTGGTTGGTGTTGGGATCTTCTCTAGTATTGAAACTATGCCTTCCAAACCCACAAAAGACGAACGAAAGTTTTATTAGAGTTCGTCGAGGAATATTGGTCATTACCAGCATTATGGTGAGTTACTAACAGTGATTGAAGCAACAGAAACAAGAAAAACGAACAGTGCAAAAAATTGTTTGGAAAATACAAGGAAATATTTCCTGACGCTGAAAAGAAAGATGTCATAAAAAATTAATTCGCAGGCAACAAATTTCAAGAGGAAGTAAAAAAAAAAAAAAAAAAACTCTGCCAAAAGGGGAGTTGGAGCTGATGAAATTGAATGTTGCGCAAAACGATTGTACAGTCTGTAACATTTGTCAAATGATTTGCCCAACTTATTTGTACGTTTAGGAGGGCCTTTAGTCATGTTCGTATGTACGCGTCCAGTAAGCACATCTTTGCGATTAATATTATTTAGCTTTGTTAATTTCTACACTTTTCATTTCAATATATTAATTATGTATAATCTAAGAAATTTTGCATATTTTTCAGCTATTTATTGGGGTTAATTTTCATTCCCAGATTCGGACTAGCTAGAGCCCAAATTAGTCCGACTTACGGAGAGTTTACTGTATTCCAGAGAACAGAAGAGTAAGAACACCGTTGGTTTGGCAGAATCATTTTTTTTCTGCTGTCATATAATAAATGCAATGCCACAGTTAATAAATACAGTATAACGAAGGGCGTTGCCAAGTGTGTGGCATAAATAAGACCATAACTGGAATGACACACAGAGTCGCCATTCGTACGTTTGCTGCGACGTATGAAAAAAAAAAAAAAAACGAGCATCTTAACTTATGCAGCGACACATCATTCGTGGCTAATTAAAGTATCCAAGACGAAGCGCGTAAGTAACTAATGTGTGTCTTCCGAGATCACAGAATGACGGCTTGTTTCACACACCGTATTTCTATATTACGGTGCCTTCGACAGATATGCATACAAACCTTTAAGAGAAAATAAAAAACACGAATACACCCGGTAACTTTTCTAGCTGTAAGTCTTCGGCGGACCATCTTTAAGTTGATGGTAGTGATGTAGAAAATATTCCTTATGTTTACCGCCGATGTGGGCGAGCAAATTTCCCTTGCGGCTACTCGAGTGTGGGCATAATGGACACTTGAAGGGTCGCTCCCCAGTGTGGGTCATGATGTGCCTTCTCAGGTTGGAGTGGTCGGAGAAGATTGTAGCACAGTAGGGACACAAGAGCTGCTTGTACTTCTTGCCATCCGGAGCCAGGAAGAAGCCGGCTTTGGTGGGGTCGAAGTTCTTGAGGCGCTTGCGAGGTTGGGGCGGCGTTAGGATGAGCGAACTAAAGCAGTTGCCAGCGGCGAGGGCCAGCCGAGTGGGATCATCTGCATCAGTAAGGAGGGTCCCAACGCTGCTGCTGTCGCCGCCACCAACACTTGCGGCTAATGAGGTGCGGAGGTATGGCGGCGGGCCGTCAGATGATGCGTCAGCCTGCAAAAGCAGACGTCCAGCGAATGATTCAAGGTGCAAAGGAGGACTGCAGACCGTCTTCACTTTCAATAACTCTTATCCCAATCAACTTTCGCTTTCGTACCAAGTAACATAGAAAAGGGAATTTTAGCGAAGCTAGAAGCAGCGTTACACTTCTTAGGTGCAGTCAGTCACGCGCGTCATCATTTACTTCAAGCGGGAACGAGAGCAATACATTCACTTCCTGGGTTTTAATGGGAGCAAAACGCGACACGAAACATACCTATTAGGAAATAAATACAGGTGGGAAACTTACACTGAGTAAGACTGCCTTTACGAGCAGAAACCTGGTTCATGTTTCGTCGAACAGAAATATCTTGCGACATCAGACGTTCACGCAGGGTAATATTTCGTATAGAGCTCAATACACAAATATCTCACAGCATATAAAGTCTTGCGATCACAATGCTGAATGCGATGTGTCAACAATAAAGCAAAACGGCAGATTGAGGAGGTACAATACTGTAGTTCGGTTAGCTTGCGTAGTCAACAATATGGCAATGAAAATTTACAAAAAAAGCAACCAGCTCAATTTCATTAATCTGGGGAAAAAAAGAAAACGACATTCAAATAGGTACAATACTGATACTTTAGCTTTATAATTGGGGTACAATGGTAGACATAATAGAAAACCATAAAAGTGCAAGAATGCCTTTAGAAGCAGCACCACGTACATTGATGGCGAGATTGACGAGGTTAACTATTAGATGGCGCAAATATAAATACCTAATACGGGTGCACTACTATACGTCTAGCGACACTTCACCCATCTTTGCTTAGTAAATCATCATAAAAGATACGTGCTGAATAGCGATATTTTCAGAGGATATTCAAGAATAAGTTAAGACAGTGAAAGGATAACCCTTTTCCCAATGAATTACGGTTTCTGGTAGTAAAACAATGCGAAACGTTGCTTATAAGCAGCAGTATGCGAGAAGGGGTTAACCCTTTACCGGGCAGGTGATCGTAAACTGTTATTTATATATGTAATGCTATCCAACGAGTGAGTTCTTTAGCCACCCGGCAATAAAGGTTTTAACGGAATATACTCCAATAGAGGAGGGCCGTTAAGAGACAGAGAGGTTGGAACCGAGTACGATGGGTTGGCCAGTTCTATCCTGGTGCTGCGATGCCATGTGCCACAGCATGTTCCCTTTCCTGTTGGCGGCGTGAGAGCAGTGGGGACATCTGAAGGGCTTCTCCCCAGTGTGGGTCAGTACATGTCGCTTCAGATCACCGAGCAGGTAGAACGAGAGACTGCAGTGAGGGCAAGTGTGGCGTTTGGCACGACCCGTGCCGGCCGATGGACTTTCTCGGGTACAACCGCCACGGCTTTTGGCCACGGTTCCCTGACCTACACTCAATACGTCTTCGCCGCCAGCACCGTCGCTTTGGTACGATGGGAACGGTAAGGCCTCGGGAAATTTCAGGTCGCCGGTATCAGCGAGCAGTAGTTTGGCTATGGACGCGCAGCTGCTAACGGACGCCTGCGGAGTACACAAAAAAGGACCATCAGTCTCGGGCAGGGCGCACTGCAATACCACGCAAACTATGCTTTCGCCCTATTAATTTAAATTGTAGCAATGCGATGTAAAGGAGAACGCAACTTATAGTTTCTATTCTGTGCAAGAACAAATGGTAAATGCAAATCACGTAGGTATTGATTTATACAAACCTATCAACGACTGGCTAGTAGCAATATAAACATATTGATTCGGAATATATGTACGATCTAACCCAGGACATATTTTAGTGCCCAGCACTACTGCTTGAGAGCATAAGCTGCTTCTCCAAGCTATATTACATCATTTTATTTATGGCACATTCGATGAACTAAACGATTACTCGGAGATAGTCCAAGACTAGGCCTCAGTTTATTCGGAGCAGTTGCCATCACCGGAATATAAAGAAAAAAGTTCATGGGCGTAAAACGAAAACTCGCAGCCACGGAACGAACGTGAACAGACTAGCTGCAGCAGACTGATCGTTATGCTGATACGTTACGTTACAAGGGTTACGGAAGAGAACGGAACTAAACTGTCTCCAGAGGATGAACGTGTTAGAAGTTGAACAAAGGATGAATCAGAAGTACACTGTCGAAAATTTTACGTGAAATGACAGAAGTGGCAGTCCATGCGCCAGACACTTTTCAACTCTCTGTTTAATCGTACCAGGAAGTATTTAGAGATTCCGTCAATTAGCAGATTCTTTTCTGCAACAGAAAAAAAAAAACTTCCCGGTAGAATACAGATTGTGAAATTTTATTCAGTTATTTGTGGTTCTAAACCCTTTCGAACCTGACGGGACGTACACGTACCCCATCAAAATTTTCATTATTAAAACCGGTGCATTGTTTCTTGCGCTGAAAATTTGAACAACATATTGAACAACCCGCCTGAAGTCAGTGATAGTATTTTATTAATGACTGAACTACACTGCAAGTGAGCTCAAGTGACTACAATGATGGTGTCTTCTTTTCTTTTCTGCAACAGAAAAAAAAACTTCCCGGTAGAATACAGATTGTGAAATTTTATTCCGTTATTTGTGGTTCTAAACCCTTTCGAACCTGACGGGACGTACACGTACCCCATCAAAATTTTCATCATTAAAACCGGTGCATTGTTTCTTGCGCTGAAAATTTGAACAACATATTTAACAACCCGTCTGAAGTCAGTGATAGTATTTTATTAATGACTGAACTACACTGTAAGTGAGCTCAAGTGACTACAATGATGGTGTCTTCAAGGAGCTTCTTTTAGAACCTCATACATAAAAGAGCAAAAGTTTCCGTAGCGAAAGGGTTAAAAAAAAGGTGCTTGGGCTGGATTCGAACCCCGTCCCTTTAGACTTAGCAGGTAGCGCCCTAACCAATCGAGATATCAGAGTTCTGCCTTCTCAGTGGTCAAAAGACTGTCACGTGTACCCAGCACACAATTTCTTTGCAAAGTGCACACTTGTTTTATTTGTGAATAACTTGTTGACACGAAACTCTGTCTATACAATATTCATGTATTTTTTAGGAGCAATTTTAAGCATATGTGATTTGTGCTGATTGTTATACTGTATGAGTATCAGAGTTTTGTAAGTGAATGTTATCTGAAAATTTTGCTTCTGCGCTTTTGTTTACTAAACCAGAACGTTTACTATTTTCATAATGAGACTTTTACAACATATGCTGATTATAAAAAATATCTCTAATATTTAGTACTAGATACGCACATATCTGAGAGGTGCCCAAGTAATGCAACATTAATAATACATCATTACGTCCACCGAGGATGTTATATTTTTGTGGTGTTTGTCTATTTGTCAGCAAGATAACTCAAAAAGTTATGAACTGATTAGACTTTGGTGTTGGTACAAAGAAAATTATGGTTTCAGAACAATTTGAATATTTCGTTACCGTTGCCTTGCTCAGCGGAGGTATGCGCTCTCAGAGTGCACTGTAGTTGGTATTCTAAACTCTTACAGTTAATGGCACGGGACGCTAACCTAGAACTTTTGGATCCGGAGTCTGACGGAGACGAGGAAAACTTTCCGGTAACACGGTTATCAACAGACACTTCCCGGGGATACTACAGAAACGATGCATTAATCTCCGCAGTAAAACAGAACGTAATATTACTCCTGTGAACAATGGGAAGTATAGGCTCTTCCAGCGAAACGACGGACACTTTAGGCGGCTTTTCAAAAGGAAGAAAACTACAAAAATTTTTCTAGTTTTTACCCGTTGAAACTCTGATTTTTTTACAGTGTAGAATAACGAGTTACCGAAATAGAATCATCCGAAGCTGCGGAGGGCGGAGCTCGCAATACTTCTCCCGACGATTTCTGAAAGTGTTGATTGTAGTAGCTTCCAAGAAAGTACCAGGCATAACACAAATTCAATTAACACGCGATGACAGAAAGATATGCCCCCATTTTGCAAAAATATGCCATGTATATCCAGAGACCAGCAACAAACGCTTTGATGCAATCGCTAAAATATAAGACGTTTTCAGGCCAGGCAGATTGCGGTATATAAAACAAATAATAATTTAGCTGTTCATATCTGGGATATCGATCAGTTCTTGTCATGCCGAAGTTGCGACGATTGCATAAAAATATATGGAAATATAAATATAAATTCCTATCAAATTCAATGAAAACATTTCAGGCCCATGTTTCGATGGAAAAAGAGCTGCAGGCATATCAATGGCATAATGCTTATGTATGGACAGGTTTCAAGGTGCTGTTGAAGGTTACAGCAAGTTCTGAAAAACGTGAATAGATGACGCATAACGTCATCCGTGAACGGACTTATATTGAAGAATACATCTACCGCTAGCAAATTTTGCTCATTAACGTTTACCTCCATCTTTCCGCTTAGAAGTGTAAATGAATAGCTCGGCAAAGATGAGCTGAGAATTGAATCAGCGTATCAGTCACAGGAACTCGACACCTACTGGAGGTATTGAACTTTGATGAAGAATATTAAATTGTGGGCGGAGGTGAACGTGTAAACGCTTTCTGCATTCCACGTAGGAACAATACTATTAGACATGTTGTACACAGACGGCGCTATGAGATAGTTGATGAAGCCGCCTTCATCGGACAAATGTAGACCCATTATACATATCGGCCATCTGTGAGGCATCGCATGGTTTCAAAATGCGTAACTTCACAGTTTATACATACAGAAAACGAGAGTCTCCTCCTTCACAAGCCGGCGTAAACGATGAAGAACGTGAACTGGAATAGCTAGCTTAGAATATTCTGCGTTCAATACGCTACACAATAGGATAGCAACGTTGCTTTCACCCTCATGAGCGATGTACGTGAAACACGAGGCACCATATACAAAACAGTCGAATGATTGGGGAGTTACCTACTAACACGAAAAGTGAAGTCGCTTGGTCACCAATCATCACTCAGGAGCGAAGAATTACTATAAAATGAACACATGTAAAGTACTTATTGTGACGGGAAAGAAATGCCATATACCTTCAAGTTTGAGAATGTTCTACACTCTACCGAGCGGCTGAAAAATGCTTTCGTAGGAATAGCATTATGGATGTAACCATACATGGTCACTAGTGAAGTCAAGGGTTGAATCATGCCAATGAAATAGTGGGAAATGGATGATTCACACTAGTCAGTGAAGAAAACCTCTACTGCAACTCACTGCGATTTCACGAGAGGGACGTTCCGTAAAATTCATGAAGTTGTTTATGGAATAGTTAAGCTTTAGTTTCCTTAAAAACGGCGATTTAGCAGAGGAAGAAACAAGAAACATATCGAGGGCTTAGAGCCAGAAGTGGCTATGTCCATTTTTGGCGAAATCTGGTTCCATTCACAAAGTGGGTGCCCGTGAGGCATATTTTTAGTGCCACGGGTGTCTATGCCGTACTGTATATCTTTATGCCAAATCTCTTCCTAATGAAATGATATGGCATAGACACCCATGACACTGAAAATATGCCTCATGGACACCCTTTTGGTGAGGGGAACCCGATTTCAGCTAAAATGGACATAGCCACTTCTGGCTCGAAGCCCTCGATATACTATGTTGATAGAAACGTGGAACCCATGTACGAAGGTGTTCCCACAGACGATCAATGTGAATGAGAACAGCAGCTGGGTTCCGGAAAGAACAAGACAAGCACCATCAGGAGTATGGATGTGAATAGAAGCAAAGTGGGCACAAAGAAAAGACTTCCCGAAGGCCTAAAGGGCAAAGGTAACCTACAGAGTGAGTCTCCTTGCACGCAGAAGTACCGGTAACTGGCAAACAAGACCACGAAATACGCGGTACATTTGAAAACGTTATCTCACTGTAACCATTCTGCTACTCCATCAAACCACTATGGCCTGACCGCCGTGTCAAATACAGGTAATTCTTGATATAGGTCCTCCTTTGTTTTATGCACTTATATCATGGTCTTTTAATACACATCAGTGAGCACAGCAACATCAAGTCGAGAAAGAACAGATTAAATTAAAATCAGCAGGAGTATGAATCGGAAGAGCCAAGTTGACACGAAAGACAGACGTCCCGAAGGCCTATCTGATGGCTAAGGTAGACCCCTGAGGGCGCTGCACCCCTTAATTAACTAACGTAGGAAGGGTGAACCTAAATTAACCTAATTCTAAACCTCCTGAGGGGTCTAGGTACCCGATACATGTACTCTTCGTTAAAAAAATGCACATAACGAGTACCAGCAAGTAAAAATTTAAGTCAAATAATAAATCTGCACAAAACGATGGGTGCCTACGTCGAGGACTAATTAGTACGCGTGCCCGTCTAATTCGACGGAGTAGAAGATGCAACGGAGGGTTCACCGTTGCGGACGCCAGACCCTTCAGGAAAACGCCCCGGCAGTCTGAGGTGCCATTGAAAATGAAATTCAAAGACTTAGAGGACTCACACATATACAAAACGCCAAATAAATCCGCTTTGAGTGGTTGCGCGCACTGTAGAGATAACTCGTTACTGGCTTTCCGGCCGTAATTCACAAGTAACGATTTTTTTTTCTCAACAGCAAAACCACAGTACAGTACCAAATTGGGTGGCGTGCATGGCACCACAAGTAAAATATGTCCGCGCAGTTAAGGGAAAAAAAAGACCCTCAACTTCAAAGCAGTGACTAAACAACTACCGTAGAAGCTACTCTTAGTCAAAATGGCATTTCCGCTGCAATAGTATTTTCATGGCGAGAAAGGAAGAGAGTAGAATAAAAATAAAAAAAAGAATACGAGCATGCGTGGGAAAAAAAGGACAGCCAGGAATGAAGAAGACGAGATCAGTAGGCATTCGTCGCTGCGATTCCAAGCGGTGAAATTTCGGTCAGCAATACAAAACTAAAACGGTCCTGGCATAGCACGAAGCCTCAACGAGAGTACGCGTAAGGTAGAGTACAATAGGGAAGATTAGTTAAGAATAGGTTCGGTTCAGCTACAGTAGGTGAGTGTCTTGCCTAATTTATAAGTGAACATCCATATTGGGTGGGCCAAAATATTAGTTTTTGGTGGAAATTTATTTTCCACATTTGTTCTGGATATTTAGCGAATATCTGCGCCTTATCTCGTCGTCACGCTGCAGCTTTCAGTTGACAGATATAACCACAGCCTTCACGCCGGTCAGAGCTAGGTGCATTCTAACTGAAAACTTCCTGATCGAAGTCGAGCATGCCATTCCTGGAACACCATTATGAAATAGCATTCTCTCCATACATACTGTAAATCTTTCAACCAATTTCTGCAGCGTTCTTTCTTTTTCTGTTGTAAAAGCAAAAGTTTTCGATGGTGCTCCTCATCCCTCATTTCAAAGACTCAAATGCAAGCAAGAAGTTTAGAACTTCCCTCTTTCGGGGCTATTCGCCCCCCATGTAAACGTAGTCGCTGTACCGAATACAGTACTAAAAGAAAATGAATCGAGGAAAAACGATTAGACGGCCGCCGGAAAGATCATGCTAAACAAAAGGAAACTCTTGACCAACCCAATATTATAGGTACCCGATTCTCAGGTTAAGCCATACACTTTGCCGGCACCATTTAAATTTAAATATCCGGTCACGACAAGAGAAGTTACCCAAAAAGTTGACCAAGCGAGCTCCTGAAACCGAAGGATACCGTTTCAATCAATTTACTTATTCAAGAAAACATTAGATGGAAGAGTGATCCAAAACGCCTATAGAGCAAAGGTCTCTCCTAAAACGGCCTTCACCGCAAGATTTAATCTCGCTTTCCAGTAGGAATCACACTATCCAGCGAAGGGCTAATGCAATATCAAATGAAAAATTAATAACGCGTTGCCAAGCTTAACTAATTAATGTATACTGTCTATTTTTCTGGACGGCTTAGTGGTTCATTTCAGCAGGGAAATAATTGTTTCGTTAAGCGCTTGAGGGATAGCTAACCCTTTGCCAGGTAAATGAACATATATGACCACTTCCATAATGCTATTTTTACGAGAGCGTTTATGAAGAGATAGGAAAAGGGTCAAGATGATAAATTACTCATTGCAGTGGACATCATGGCATGTATAGAGCTACTGCAGGCCTATCAGACCCGTTGGGCGAATGTAGTAGGAATGCAGCACAGCAAGTTTGAGGTGAGATCGAGAAGGGAAGGGCAGACCAAGCCAACGGACAGGAAAGGCAGACCCTAGTAACTGACAAAGGGGCGCTGCCAATGAATAAGACACAGAAAGCCAGTCAGCCGCCTGAAGTATGCGGCCACAATAGCGCGGCTGGCAGTCGGTTAGACCCGGCCGGCATTCCCGAGTCGTTACCACAAAGAGAAAGAGCCCCGGACGAGGAAGGAACTATACCAACGAATCCCCATTTTCGGTTCTTGAGAACCCACGGTTACATGGCAGTTATACACGACAATAGGAACTTACTAAACTGCCTCACCAAAGACTGTGGAGAACCAATAGTGACCTGGCAATTCTGGGATGAAAAGCAAGAACTAAACGACTGGGCTATTCCGAGAGAATGTCTTTGTTCCAAACTTTTAACAAGATAGAACCCTTGCAAGCACGCTTTGCTAAGGAACTCAAGCGGTCAATCTACAGTTGCGGAGTTGAAATTGGACGTTCTTGGTACTGGAGAAGTGGATGTTAATGTATATGGACACAGCAGATAAGCAGTTCAGTTTTGAAGCTCGACACGGCATGGAAATGGTTGTCTTGGCACTCAAACAGGTTTTCGATTATTTCACCAAACAGCGGCTTTCCAGTCTGTTTGTGCTTTCTAGACGCTAAGGCAGCATTTGATCGAGTGCACCATTATTCTCTGTGGCACCTGTCGCCGGCAGAGACGAATATATTCGCTTTCACCCAATGTTCCTCTTTCAGCCTTTCACAAGTCTATTCGTGCAAAGCATGGTCCTTTATGACGGAATGATGTTTCCAAGAAACTGTCCAAACAAAACTATGCCCAACAGAACATATTTCTATTTAGTACTAATATGTTAAGCTAATAACCAAAATCAGAAAATACCCTGAAAATGAAACGTTACCCTAAAATAATTGTCGGGGGAATATGTCAAGTATGCTGGAGAAACAAACACCTCCTTACGTTGTAAGCATGAAGTAGCTACTGGTTCCAAACTCAGAAATGCTAATTCAAAGTGGAGGAGGAAAAGAGGGGGGGGGGGAGAGAATGTCATCAGTGCTTGACATGACTCGGTATACGCCAAAGAGGTTTAGGTCAGAGATACACCAGCATACCACGCAGTGCAATGTAACTTTTTGCGGAAGACGTGTTGCCTCTGTCCGGCAGCAATTTGCTGCACCGTGTGTCACGCGATCTGGGCTGCGTTCGTTGGTGGGGACAATAGTTTGCTTCAACTGACGTTAAGTTTTATTTGGCACAACAAATTTGTTGCGTTGAACGTCGCTTGCTGTATGGATGGGGCGGTTGCCCGATTCTCACCCATTCTGTTCAATATTTTTTTTTATTATTATATACTTCGTTTAACCTCCGTAGCCGCAACTCAGGCGTTTCAACAGAAAAATTAGTGGTGCAGTATTGAAATACCGCATATTGGGTAGGTGAGGCCACGTGCGCTACTACGGCCAAAGAAACAAGGCGCAAAGTATAGTAGGAGACACTCAAGTGGTCGGCCCCTTTTGTGTCCTTTCACACGAGATGTAGCGCGTACCAGGTCGGATATATCGATCGACAGCCTACCTCACGGAACAGAAAGAGGAAAGTAGAGAACCTATCTAACTTTATAAAATTAACCTCGTCAGCAAGAATTACGACCAGCAGCAACATCTCCAGCGGATAAGACACTCGGGAACCTTGGGTGCGTGATGCCAAAATATATTGTAGTAGGGATAGGGCTCGCCAGAATATACCCCTTAATGCGGAAACCCTGGCAAAATTTGGGGCTGCCTCGGCGCCGACCCATACGCAGAATTGCGGTTTCAGCTTCTGGGGCGACCCCTATTGATAGTATAGGGAAGTTAGTTTGAGCCACCGATGGCTCAATTGGTAGCGAATGTGCGAACTTCAGAAAATGCACTTTATGAGTTCCGGACGTATGCACTTTTGTCGTTTTTCCTAAAAAAAAAATCCTTCATTTTTGCACGTAAGTTACGAGTGGCGGGACCACCCGTAACTGCCGTAAAGGAAACAGACCGAGCCACAAGTACAATAAAGGAACATATAGAGAGTGGAACTGTTGTTCGCATTAACCTAATATTAAGGTCTTCTAAGTATTTACAAAAAAAAATAAAATAAAATAAAAAACCAGAAAATCACCTTTCAGCTTTGTTTACCTAAACGCTCTAATTGCAGTGAAATTTTTTCCGCACCTCTGGCAACACGCTGCTACCTCTTTCAGCTTCCTTCGAACTTCGATGGGGTATTTTCAAAATTTGCTCTATGTCTTAGGTTGCAAATGAAACTGATTTCACACAATAATCATTTGATTTCACTGAGTAGTTTGACGTGTCCGAACTTTTACTGCTTGCTTGGAAATATTAGAAAACTTCAGTGCACCGCTTCTATGAGCGATGCTAACTCAAGACGGGAGGAGCGAAACGAGCTTAATTTAGGCTAATATTTTCATAAACCTTTCGGCTGACATACAACAGTTGAAATCTAACATCTTCAGAGATTTGGCACTGCATACCAGGGAAAACTATTCACGAGTCTAAATTGTCTAATCAATTAACTTTCTCATGTAATGGTTAGAATTTTTGCGTGAACACAGCCTTCAAAGTATACGGCGCTCCTTGCCGACAACTGCCTGCCGCCCAACATACATTTGCGGCTTGCGCTTTACTAAAGAAACTGTCTCTGTAATCAAATTGATTTTTTTTATTCAGTATCTCACTGCTCCTTGAAGTATAATACGTAGGAAAGTTTTAAAAGCAACGAAACATGTCTGCAAAGCAGACACCCCCACAACAGGCGCGATCAGCTGGCTACGCAGTGTTGTAATTTCGCGTTTCATTTTCTCATGTTTAGAGCCCTAGGATTGGTCGGTATCGGACCAAGGTGTTCAAGCATTTCCACGCAGAAGAACGTAAATAAAGGATAAGTGCCTTTGAATTTGCTTTATGCATTGGAGATATGGTGGACTTTAGTTGTCCTCAGGAAAAGGCCATTAAAGCAGTTTAAGGAAGAAATTTCAACTTAGCCTCACGATCGTTTAGTGCATCCCGGCCCAGGTCTGTACTTGAGCCCTTGTTAGAACTCACCCATGTAAACAGCGACTCGCACCTGGACCAGAAAAATCACGAATAGTTTTCGAGATAACAAGGATGTATAGAAAGAAACGCGGAAGCACCATGGAGTTGCCCTAGCAATATTTGGGGCGCCGCCCAGCAGCTAAATGGAGGTTTTAGCTTCGGCGACCCTAATTGTTTGTCGGTGGTGGCACGTTCATTCAGGAATTTGGACATTGTCGGAAGAGGGCAAATGACAGTTACCCCTGGTACTGCAACTCGCTTTGTCGTAGCCATGAAAGGAAGTCCAACGAGTGCTTGCGCCTTGCTTATAACGACATATTCCACATATTAATAATGTGCGGAGGTACAATAATGAGAGTTTAATTATTGTTGAAAAGGACATTGACTGTCTCACAGTTACCAGGAAATGCGCCCCGAGTTTACAATCACCGATTGAAATTTCAAGAATTCGTCATCAGCAATAGCCCTGGCTATAAATGATCTCTCTGTATGTATATATCAATAATGGCAGAGCATACTACATATTGCCTGACGGAAGCTATGAATTGGTACGTAATGGGGTCTGGAATGTAAGACCACTGCGATATCCTTGTTTGTTTTAAGTCAAGAAGAGACAAGATACATTCCTTTATGTTTCATGTACTTCTCCCCGGAGTACTTGATAAAGATTATTATTTTTAGTACGGGGTGGGAGTCAGACACCGGTGGGTTTCCGGACCATGGAACACACGGCACTGCAACCCTGGTACGCGCACGTAGGAGTGAAGCGCTACATCTTAAAGCGACTGACCAGTCATGGAATTTCTCAGCAACGTCTTTCGAAAACGCAAATAATACTGCCAACTGTCAAGCGGGAAACTACACCGAATATTTATAACGTTCTTTATAAATGAATACGTAATTAAGTTCGCAGTACATATTGGAGGTGAAACATCAACAATTATTTTAATACCAGCACAAAATGTTGAAGTACCGACTGCATCGTTCTCAGCAGAGTCCTCTCTCTGATAAAGAACATTAAAAACAATGAAAAAGAACCGTCTCACAAGAGCGGGCAGCTACGGTATAAGGCGGTGTTTCACGCACTTATAAGAAAAGGTTTGAACATTTGCGCTCTTTACGTCCGAACCTGCCTTCAAATATCCCACATACTGTAATTGAAAGACCGCTGCTAACTTGAGTTTAAGCCATCCATCTCTTATGACAAACCAAATGTCACATCTCGATGTAAAAGGCGATATCGTAAACGAACTCCAACTAATGGTGACAAGCTAAAGAGGATGAACAAATTACTCAGAGAAACAATTTTCAACGTGGGCCCGAAATCATGTGGCAAAAATGTAACTAACATAAAAATGTCGAATACGCTGAAGTGTACCTAAGTTCAACTCCCCACGATACAGAAATATTTACAGCGGCCAGCAAAATTGTTTTCTACACATACGTATCATAGCTTAAAAAAGGGGTAAAATCCCATTCTAACACGCATAGGGATCTCTACCCTGCATGGTATTGCGTATTGAGCAACTTGGCTAATGAAACTTAGGCTTGCGCAGACCCAACAGGACACGGAATTTTACCAAAGAAGACTGCTTCGACTAGTCAATATAATTTGTCATTGATACTAATTAGCTAAGAGAAGAACTCCATGTCGCAACAATGAAGATTGCACAGAGATGACGGAGGGCCAGAAATGTAATGCAAACACGTCAGATAAAGTCAAGCGACACTATTTGCCTCAGCTGAAAGATGCACGTTGCTAGCAACGAAACGGAGCAAGCAATGCTATGATGTAGCTTCCGACGCATGTAGAACGAGAACCACGAATATAGCAAGCATGCATGTGCCGAGGCAGTCGACTTTGCCAAAGGAAATAAGTCGCTCTCGCATTCCTGTTAATGCGGAGAATTTCGCACACGGTTACGCCATAAATCGAAACTCAATAAAATTGAAAGTACATAAAAAATTCAAGGTGAGACCCGCACCCGCAGCATTTCAGAGTAACGAACAAGAACCTACTAACGAAGTTACTAACATACCTACCAAGATGTCGGTAGGCCATAAATTAATTTAAATATACAGAACAACCAAATCTAACTACGAAACGCAAGCATAGGTACTTCATTCACTGAAGCTCATAATAAAAAGATTTAATGACATTATGGCATTGCAAGCAATCAGAATGATTCGATTACTTTCCACGAATACTATAGTTTGTTTATTGAACAATACCTCGAGAAAATGTAAGACGAGACTCCAGTCTATCGCAATGGGAAACAAAATACACCAGTCTGATGTAATAGCATTATTGTACGACTTGGTATAACTGTCATCTCTGACTTACGCAACGCACATATCGACGTTAAAATAGTTTAAATGCACACTGCAACAAGTAGGTACATTGCGGTGGACAACCATAATTTGTGCAGCATTTACAGCAGGCAAGTTCCGTCTATGATGCACTTTGAACACAGAAGCTGTATCGGACTACACAATGTACTGGTGTCGCCGAACACGGTTGAAAATCTCCGAAACATTCGTCACTCATATTAGAATTGCATTACAACTTACAGTACACACAACAGTTAGAAACTTCCTCACAAGAAGCCTATGAATGAATCATGACGCAGCCTATTCTACAACACAACCAATTTAATTACAACTTACGAGCATCTATCAACAATACGAAAGTGCACCAATCCTATCAAATTACATCGCACTTTACAATTCCATAAGGAAAGTCATCACCGTAACAACATTTTTATTCTGATAATTCTAATTGTTGCGCACACTCAACACCGTAACACGGCTGGCCAAATGAAGACCTACGTTTCCTAAAACCTATGCGGTACATCACTGGTGGTAACAAAATCACGAAGCAAACGAAGTGACGTAGAAGAACAACGGTACTTTATGTTGCGCATGGTATCGAGAAACGCTCCACATTGTTTTTATGACACGATTAACCACTACATATCGAGATACGATAGAACAGTAGAAGTCAGCCTTCACAAATCCATGCACGAGCTTGGTACAATTAAGTGTACGCACGGGCTTCACAAACAATGTCCAAAATAATCAAAAGATTTTTCCCATGTTTCGCAAAAATAAGTTAGTTCATCAGCGAGACATATGTTTCACCCGCCAACAAAGTAGAGATTGGAACGGGATTCGCGAGTTGTGTTTTTAATCGATAGACGAAACTGATCAACTGAGTCAAGTTTACGGACAAGCTACACATGTTGAAGAGACTGTACGTTTCACAGATATTCGCAGAACTTCAAGTCAATGAACCATAAGTGAATGAACTTCGACGAGGATTGGTGAAGACTGACCAGAGTCGCGAAGCTACTGACACCACGCTACAACTTGTATATAGGGCAACTCTAACCCAGTAGAGTACAAATTTGCAAAATATGAAAGGATCAGGTATTCAGTAAAGAAGTTATGGAGTCGATCTGGCCCCGGTCACGCAACAATTACGGCGAAGAAGAAGCATGACAATTGTTCGCAACACAACGATAATAACTAATACACGAGATATTTAATCAACAGCGTTAGAGCAACACCTTTCTTTACTGAACACAATCCTTCGGTACATATGCACAACAGAAAAATTTCCACAACTGAAAATACAAATTTTTCAGCTTCCCACAGCCAGCCACGCATACTGCCAACGTGAGCAAATTATTTTCACCGTCAAGAAAAATTATAAAAGTTATTACTGACGTTGCATTGCTTTCAGACCTTTATGAAGGACGCAAATAATGGTTCGCTCTAAAAGAAAATACCTACTGATATGATAGTACCAGTGGAAGACCGTGGCAAGCAGTTGGCAGAAACAATGAATATTGCAAAATGAATTTTCATTGTCCTGTGTTCATATCATCAAAAACATGTTATAAATACAATAATGACTAACTATATTGATCAAACGCTTCGTTGGAAAGGCAATGGAAGTAGGAGCTCAGTATGTTATTACTTCTCTCAGCAGAGCAATAGGGCAGCGGGCAGCAATTTCGGAAACACACGAGTGATCAAACTATCATAAATTAATTAACTTTCTGCTCTACACTGAAGATGTATATATATATTAAAAAACCTAGATATTTTGACTGACTAGATCAAGAAAATGTTCTAAAGCAATACTTGCTAAGTTCGCGAGGGAGAAGCCAGCCCGCAAACGTCAGTTACGTACAATCGCTGACTTATCTTGTCTCACAGATTCTTTTGCAAATACTTCTGCTTTAAAAATCAGTAGTTACCTGACATCATTGGCTTGAAGCGTCAAAAGCTTCTAACTAATTCATCAAAAAAAGGCTTACTTCATAAAATACTCAAATTACCAAAAAATCCTGACAAACACTAAAATCTCACTTTGCAAGCCACACCATGTCCTAATACGTATCAATTGTGGAAAACCCCGCAACGTTACGAAAGCCCTTCCGTGTAATAGCACAGTTGCTCATACTTCCATAATTGGTCACGCACTCATGAGATAACCTTACCTGTTACATGACACGGAGTGTGACACAACCTTTTCAGCGAGAGCTGGGGGAATAAGCGTACAGCTAAGCACCCAGCCCGCGTGTGGGAGACGAAGCGATTGTTTAACGGCAGAAGAGGCAAGACAAACCCGAACATTTCATTACTGGGCTTAAAAAAAAAAAAGGAGAAAGCGCGTGACCATTTATATATTGATTTGATGGAAAAACATTAACGTCAAGTAATGAATGCTCGCATCTCCTGCCGTTGCTCGAAATATGAAATAGGTACATATAAGTCTGCAGTATCATAGCAATGCCGCGCGTGGATTAATTTACAATACACCAACAGTATGATCGCCAACAACCCAAGAGTTTGCTTACGATTTCCTAGGTCTCTTTTCAACCGAGCATTGAGTGTAAATAAAAAATATGTAGATGAACGAGAACATGAGCTTCTCGGTGAAAACCCGTGGGCAATCCATGACACTGCATCCATGATAAAAACTAAATATTTGAGGCCAAGGAACAATTCACATTGAAAACATATGAAGCTACTTTTGCACATACAACAGCTTTAAAAATGATTCTGATGAAGCAAATAAGGGGAGCTTCGCTTTGCTCAGTTCACCATGCCAGTATATGTACTGGGTGGGGAATATGCTACGCAATAGAGAATATTTTATTTTGTCGTATTAAAGAAAATGAAAAATAAAAAATTCGCAGTCCATTTCATTCTAGAAGGATTTCTCGAATTTGCCAATGTAATCCCCGGCGTGATCACCTTTAGCCTTCACTACTGTCCGAACAAAGACGCTTAATTAAAGGCGCAATTGACGCACGCAGGATATCCTGTCCATTGCAGCAAATAGACGAAGAAGAGCCCCCTTCACACCATCAAAGTTCTTGTATGTTCTTGCACAAGCCTCGTCTCAAGGGTGGACCATAGTGAACAATCTACTGGCTTGAGGTCGGGCGAAGATGAGGGCTAATTACTGATACACCACCCTTAGGTCCTTGGTGTTATGTGTGAATGTTGAAAGGTCCACATGAGGTTTTTAAGAGCTCTTAGGTTTCTACAAGCATTGGAGCCATTATTGTCGGCAAGTAACATTAGGTGTTAGTTTTTTCAACGCTGAAGACAGCCACTCCCAGCTACTATCTCCGTTACTCCACTTGTGAAGCTTCTTCGGGCAGTAATCAATACTAAAGGTGGTCACGTCGAGGACATCAGTAAATTGGAGAGAAATCATTCTAAAATTAAATTACAACATTTTTCCATTTCCTGAATTTGACAAATTAAGTTATTCCCTGTTGCAAAACCTACAGTATTCCTCATCCGGGACTTCAACAAGAAATTAAGAGCGAAACTAGGCCTTATGCCATCGACGGCACTTCAAGCTGCAATAGTAAATTGTCAATCCTGTACGGTTCTTTGTTCTCTATCGAGAACGTTTACAGCAATGCAATTCATTGACGAACGACATTTACAAATGTTCAAATTCCCAGTTCTCAATCAAGATTTTATTATTGCTTTGGACAACTTTAAGGTAAATTGTGAAAACTGTGCGTAAATTTATCTGACAACTCTGATGGCACTCCTCGGTAGTCAGTTCTCACACTTCTTTAATGAGTTAACAAGTAGGTGCTAAAAACTTTCACGAGAAGTTTCGTCGATTTCAAAAGGGCTCATAAAAATGTTCGCTTTAGTAGCCAGAAACCCAAAATTTAGTCAGTACAAATGAATTGTTCCTTGTAACAATGGGCGAAATACAAATGAGGAGAGCATCACCACACTTAACCTCGCAGTTAATTCTCACTGAATATGATAGAGACGTACTAAAAAATCCCGTTAAGGGCAACACTCCCTGTATTTATGAGGCATATTCCTAGGTTCGATGAGAATTTTATGAATGAAAAACTGATCTGAACGGCAAGGAACCAATACATTAGCATATACAAATACCAGAATGTGAAAATACAAGACAATTTATTAATATACGAACTTGAAAAATGCAACGCATCAGATATTGAAGAGATTTATTGAGTGACACTGCACTTTACTCTAAGTGATACAGAATACCCTAGTCCGTCCAGTATCAGATATAAGAAAGGAGCTTCCTTGCATCAGTGAATGTTTATTTTAGAAAAATTTCTGAAAGATCTCAAATGTAGTTATTACAATCAAAATGAAGTTCCAATTCAAAGAAGAGATCGCCGACAAGACAAATGTCAGCTACTGCAGTGCCTCCTTGTTCACTTCAGAACTTCTAGTTGAAATATTCAGAAAACAAAACTTCAGTTCAAAATCGAAATTTTTCAGTTAATTACCCATAGTACGACTTATATACAGTACCGTCCCAAACTAAGGACAAATTTTCAAAACAGTATAATTTGTTTTCTAACCATGCCAGGTACTACTTCTTCTTCTGCACACTATTAGCCTGTAAGATGTTTCAGACATGTATGAAGGATAACAAAAAACTTAAGAACGAAAAGCTTTTATCTTGAAATTTATAACGTCCAAAACTAGGGGACAAACAAGAAAAAATGCATTCAACTCAATAGTTTGCTAGAAATATTTAGCAAAATGGTGATGAACAATCAATATTTGGTAAAAAGTCCCTTGCTTTCGATTACAGCTGCACATCGTAGACTACATGACCGAATGAGACTCTGACAATCTTCAACAGTAATTTTCGCCCATTCCTCTTGAAGTTTCATCCAAGGATCTTCCATATTGATAGGGTTTCTTGCCATAACTTTTACCCCTAGTGTTTTCTAAAGATTCTCGATTAGATTTAGGTCAGGACTTTGTGGTGGGCCAATCCATAACTTCGAGATCTTGCTGCTCAAGGTAACTCATGACTGTTTTTGCCTTATGGCAGGGGACATTGTCTTGCATGAAGATAGGACTAGGGACACCTGAGTTTACAATATTAGGCACGACAATATCTTCCAACAGATTTTTATACACCAGAGCATTCACGCTGGTTTGCAAGCGAACGAGAGCCGATGTCCCTTGACTAGAGAACATACCGAAAACCCTCACGCTCCCGCCGCCAAATTTCACAGTCTTCTTAGTACACTTAACACTTAATTTCTCACCTTCACGTCTTCTAACAAAGTTGTTAGCGTCATTACCAAACAAACTGAACTTGCTTTCATCACTGAAAAACACTAGTCCAATTTTCATGGGACCAGCTAACATGCTTGTTTGCAAACTCTGATCTCTTCTGCTGGTTCTTGGCACTCACAAGTGGTTTCTTCTGTGGGCGTCTTGCAAATAACCCTATTTCTTGAAGGCGCCGAAAAATGGTCTGACGTGAGACGTTCATACATGTTGTGTCCTTTATTTCCCTACTTATCGCAGCTGAGGACTTAGAACGATCCTTCAATGACGAATGCTGGATGACTCTATCCTCTTTAACTGACGTTTTACGGAACCTGCCGGCTTTTTTAGGGGCACCAATGCATCCGGTTTCATCGTACGACTTCACTATTCTGCCCACAACACTTTTCGAATGGTTTAGCTTCTGAAAAATATCTCTAATAGTGAAATCATTCTTGTGCAACTTGATATCTTGTCGGAAGATATAATCAACTTTCTGACGTGGTGCCATCATGTAACGAACAGCAATGTTTACAAATGGCAGTATCAAACTTTGTCTTCGGTGCAAATAAAGAAATGCGGACTGAATAAGAAATTACCTAAATTTTTCTTTTTTTGACCCTTAGTTTTGGACGTTGAAAATTTCAAGAGACAAGCTTTTCGCCTACAACTTTTTTTATTATCCTTCATACATGTCTCAATCTTAACACAATAATCAACATCTTACTGGCTAATAGTGTGCAGAAGAACCTGGCACGGTTAGAAGAAGTTATGCCGTTTAGAAAATTTGTCCCTTAGTTTAGGACGCTACTGTACAGTACGTACAAATGCAGCAGTTTGGTGACGATGCTCTTCACTTTGTAGCACCCAAGAGCCTCAGCACAACACCACTCACCTTAATGCCTTTGTTCGATCTGCCTTATTAATCCGAATATATAATAAATAAAAATAAAAAATAATTGAAGTATGATGTTGTTATAGTCAGAAAGTTTAAGCCTCCATATCTGAGTGGAACTAAATCACAGAGGAAAGAAAAAGGGACACATAGTAGGTCGATAGAAATAGGGAACCCATGTACGAAGGTTTTCCACACAGGATCAACACGCATGGAAAACAAGAGGAAGAACAGAATAAAGCATGAGCAAGTAGGAGTATGAAATCTGGAAAGAAGCGCAAAGTGGGCACGAAACACAGACGTCCCGAAGGCTTAGCTACTGGCTAAGGTAACCTACACGAACCCACTGGGGTTGTCGATAGGATGGGCGAAATTCACTAACCTAACGCTATGGCCCATCCTATGCCCCCTGAGGGGAACTTAAGTATGATAACAGCAAGAACTCTAGAAGCAAGTCACTGGAATACTGTTTATTCTTACGGCATCATATGTAAATACACTAGCGATCGAAATAAGAGAACGATTTTCATTTTTTGAAAGTAAAGGTTAACCATGTAGAGTAGGTTAATGAATCTTTTGATGGGGCCCTAAGAAATGTATTCAACATATTTCTACAAAATATCAGGACAAACACAACTATATTTACTACATAAGAGCAATCAAACAAACAATAACAAAAATTGGACAGTGCAAAATAAGAGAACGATCGTCTCTAAATACAATTTTACAAACAAATAACATGGAACAATGGTCAATTTTAGGTTTAGAACAATTAGTATTGAGCACTAAAACCTGTATTTTCAATAACTTTAGCACAGCGACGATTACACGACATCACAAGTTTCTTACAAAACTCTGGAGTTATTTTTTCCATTCCTCTTCAATTTCACTCCACAGATCTTTTCCTGTTGATGGTTGTCGTTCTCTTACATTGTCACCTATAATTTTCCATAAATTTTCAATAGGATTAAGGTCCGGGCTTTTGGCAGGCCACTTCATGACTTCGATATTCTCTTCGGCAAAATATTCCTTCACTTTCTTTGCAGTATGGCACGGGGCATTGTCCTGCATAAAAATTGCTGGCTGGTTTGGTGATGATCGTAGAGATGGGATAACATATTG
>LQNS02007215.1:20795158-20808605 GCA_001587735.2 Parhyale hawaiensis
GGGGAGAAAATGGGGGATGGTAAGCCGGTTGGTGCGCGGGAGACGCTGGGCGAAAGTCTTTGTGTTTAGTTGGTGAGTGAGTGGCTGGAGGAATGGCTGTGCTGTAACAGCTGAAGTATCGTAGCTTCTGCTAATGGTAGGTAATTACGATTAGGTAATTTGACTAGAGGTAACACGGGGCTAGACACATTATGAATTGTTGTATATATATAGATTTTATTTATGTTGTAACATTGTCGTCAGTGAAGTGTGAGGACAACAGTCGCTCATGGCCTATCCATGGAATGGCGGCGAGTGCTCTGGCTTGGCGTCCGACGCCGTGCGCATGCGTTAGGTCGGCGTCCTTTACTGAACCGTTAGCTATGCTTTCAGAATTATTTCCACTGGCAAAGTAATTGGGTAGCCACATGCCTATTTTGGATATGCAATTTGTTTGCTGGTCGTACTATTCGGTTCGATAGCACGCAGGTGGCGAAGCTTGATTTTTTTTTTTTTATAAATGTTGGAACGAAATTAAACTTTCAAATTAGAGCCTAAGTTACCTAGCTCTGAAAGATGTTACTATGTTCACTTCGTTGTAACCGTTCTTTAATTGGAACTAAATTTACTGTGACATGTATGAATTTGCAGTGATTTTGCTAATTTCATGCATTTGATGCAGCAATTATTGATCCTCTTAACTTTAGGTAAAGCGTTGGCTGACGAGTGCAGCTTTAGGTTTGGTAGCGTAGCAGCCTGAGATGGGGTAAATTTTTGATTTAGGTAAGCTAGTAGGTAAGGAGCCATTTTAAGACATTTTTCAAGAATAGGGTAATGTCTCAATTACCAAATGCCTTTCTATTACCGAACACAATAAGATTCCTACCTATATTTGGTAATAGACGGGCATTCGGTAATTGAGACATTACCCTACATTTTATTTTTTTGTGCAAATGCTTTGTTATCAAGATATGGCACTATTACATTCCCATTGTTTTTCTAGGGGAGAGAATAACCTATATTTTTGAAGACCTGCTAGTGATCTCATAGTAACCTAGCCTAAAATAGGTTAGGGTAATTGCTCAATTACTGAATAAAAAGGCCGTTGCTCGGTCTCTCACAACTACCGTTGTGTTGTTGTTACATAGGGGGTGACCGGAGGGGGTCGGGCGTGTGGCGAAAGGTATGAGAAAGAAGGCAAGGAACACATAAAAGTCAGTCACAGATAAAGGGCTGTCCCACAGAGAGGTAGGAAGGAGGGCGGTAGGGTGGGCGGGACACTCAAACAGGTGGTTGATGGTATGGGGGGGCGCGGTGACGCTCGGGGCAGGAGTCGGAATCCGCCAGTCCAATCCTATGGCGTTATGACATTAGGGCAGAGCAGAAACCTGAGCGCAATTGTGATAGAGTAGAAGGGGCGCACGAGAGAGAACCGCCTCGTCAACCAAAATCTCCAGCGGGCATAGCCCAAAACCCTGTCAACAGGTAGGTGGTCTAGTGAGGCTTGCACGGCAGATTGATGGAGTGAGGAAATTGCTGAGTGGTACTCTGGGGAAGGTATGATATTGTCAGTGAGTAGGTGGTTGATGCTGGGTTGGAATTTGGTTGCCAAGTTATGGCGGATGAGAGGGGGGGCCATCCTGTGCAGTGACAACAGAGTGGGGTGGGTTTTTGGGACGAAGGGCAGAGATGAGGTAGTGACGGCACTGGAGGTCGAGGGATTGATCAGCATCTTGGACCCAGCGCGGAGATGGTCCACAGAGGCCATGCGGAGGCAACCGGTTGCAGTGTGGAGAGCGGCGTTTTGAACCGTCTGCAGCTTGCAAACCGTGGACTGGCGAGCCCCAGAAAACCAGACTGGAGCCGCATAGGTGATGAGAGGTTGAACAAATGCCCTGTATGTGAGAAGCAGGGTCTCCTTGCACTGGCCCCAGCAGGTGCCCGCCAGGGCCTTGAGCAGTCTGAGGTGGCTGGAGGCTCGAGCGGCTGTGGAGGTGATGTGCAGTGTGAAGGTGAAGTGGGTATCAAAAGTGACGCCGAGGATTTCGGGGCGGCGCTCCAGAGGAAGGGTGGAGTCATTCATAGTAATGCCGGGGTCAAGTGTTGACTGATGGGTGTTGGTTGTCCATAGAGTTGAATTGGGTTTGGAGGTTGAT
The DNA here is from genome assembly GCA_001587735.2 of Parhyale hawaiensis. Taxonomy (NCBI): domain Eukaryota; kingdom Metazoa; phylum Arthropoda; class Malacostraca; order Amphipoda; family Hyalidae; genus Parhyale; species Parhyale hawaiensis. The sequence continues at coordinate 20,797,294 of LQNS02007215.1, forward strand.
ATGGTGAGGCCCTTGTTTGCTGCCCAATTGCTGACTGAGGCAGAGAGAGCGGTAGCAGCGGTGAGAGGATCGCGATTGGACACCACGACAGTGAAGTCGTCGGCGTAAGATATTACAGAGGGGTATCAGAGCTGGTCCTGAGGGATGGGAAAGTCAGAGATGTAGAGGTTGAACAGTGAGGGCGAGACCACCGAGCCCTGAGGAACCCCCGCCTTGACACCCCGGAAGTGGGTGCACAAACCGTTACAGAGACAGCAAACTGCTCGACCGTGAACTCTACCGTCAGCACAAATGTTTACACCACTATTACTCACGTTGTGTTGTCAAAGTTCGTAGCTATCTAATAGACTAACTGGAAATTGGCTCATGTCTGAAGGTTTTCTCAAAAATGGAGAATTCTTTACTTAAGACGAGCTGGTCTATTTTCTTATTTATGGTACGATTGTTATCAAAGTCACACAGTATACGTAGAATTGAATTCTAAGAACATTTATTCCTGCAAATCTTTTGATTTTTGCAATAGTTTTTTGATAACCTAACCTACCCTAATCTTACGTACACTAACCAAACATATCAAAACTGAAATTCAAGAAAAATAGAAAAAAATGTTATTCAAATTCAATTTTACATCTATTGTGTGAGTTTGATAACAATCAAACCATAAATAACAAAAATAAAATGTTTGTACTGCAAAATATATACCAATAAGAACACAACACCACAACAAATAAAAGCTATACGTCCGCACTCTACAGCGATCACGGGCAAAATAAAAAGCGCTTAGAAGGGAACTTCAGAATTCCCCAAAGTTGAAATAATTCCCCAAATATTTATAAAAGATTATAAATAGAAGCTTCATGCTATAAATAAACACTATGCTCATCTCAATATATGCAGAATATATGTGGTAGTACATAATTATTATTTGTGTAATTGTCATATATGAAATTGAAATACTCCCCAAAATTGTTCTAAAAATCCCTGATGCCATCTGAAATTTCGAAGAACTGGGGTAAATCCCCCGATAGTTGCAGCCATACATTATACACGATTCTTATTGGTTGACACCAATGCGTCTTGCTTAAGCTACTTATTGGTCAACCAACGCGTCACGCAAGCGTCTTATTGGTTGGAAAGTGTGCTGGTCGCCGCTTGCGTCAAGCAGACTTGTTATTGGTAGAAATGAGGAAAGTTTAGTATCAACATTACTTTAGAACTATTGTGGAAATCAAAAAATTTGCAGCAATATAATGTTCTTAAAACTCAATTTTACATGTACTGTGCAAGTTTCAAAACAATTTGACCATGAATAAAGAAAATAGACTGGCTCGTCTAGAAGTAAAGAATTGCTCAAAAATGTTACATATTCTATAGCCATACAGTGAACGGACAGTTTTATCATGCAAAAATATTTAAATGTAATTTCTGTATTTATTAGATTACCAAAATACATTCATAGTAGAAATGTGTATATCTGTTATGACTGTGATAACAAACTTTTCCACTATATAATAGCTGTTTGTTTTGTTGCATTATATATGTATATATATATTTTTTTGTAGTTTGATCTTTTTGTGTTGTCCTTTAAATAAAAACTTTTATTTCTTGTAAACTTATTTTCAATGCTATCAACTTGCAATTATGAATGTGAGCACTTCTGCTCTTCCCCTGAGAATCCCCTGAGAATGAATAGAATTATTAGCTATTGAAGTTTTCAGGATAATCTAAACTGTGAACGTGGTATGCATAATTTTCCTTGGGATGTGGAAGCAAGGATAAAAACACATATGCTACTTTTGCAATATTCAATATAATTTCAGACAGGTATGTGCATAGAGCTTTAGCTAAATAATGCACAGGCAGAAATAGGAAAAATGCAATTCGCTTTAATATGTATATCACAGCTAATATATATATATAGCAAACTTGCAAAGAATTTCCCCACACCAAAATAAAAAAAGTGATTGAATAGTGAAATCCCTTTACAAATGTTTTTTTCCTGTGATACAACATGAATCTCACAATGGTGATGCTGAATCTCACAATAAAATATTCTTTTCCAAATGCTTCAGTGTTTCCTTAACAAAACAAATCATTAGGGTAGAGCGAAGTGATTTTGCCACGGGTGTTTTTTTTTTTTCAATATAGAGCCTATATCTCAAAATGAAACTGACATACAGGAAATCTGGAAGTGTCCAATGGTAGAGAACTTACTAAGGATCAAATTAGGCTATTTGAGATGCATTTCATTGCTGTAGGGAGGGGGAAGGGCAGTACATAATAAGAGTGACAATTTTTAACTTTTTAGGTGTACCTACTTTTGCATGTTTGAGTAATGTCTCATTATTCCTACAGATTATTAACTCAAGCAGTATTTTGGTTAAGCTAGAGGTAGTTGACTGCATCATCTAGATGGGTCAAACTCAGCGCTTGGATGAATAATGTACCTATCCCCGCCCAAACCCCCCCCCCCCTCCACAAACAGTTTAAAGACAATCACATTTTTCTACAAATTCTGTTAATTAAGGAACAATGCCGAGCCTATTATTTACATAAAAATTTTGCCCTCACACGAACAGTTTAAAGACTATTGACTATGTGTAAACTGATTAGTACAGACAGATGTCCAAAGTCACCCCACAGAAAACAAGACACGAAAATTTTTTGAGCAAGTAGTTCTTGTTTTTTAGCAGTAGGAGTTATTCCTAACCATTATCTTCTCAACAGAAGTCATTTTATAACAAAAAATGGGGGTGGCAAAGCCACCCCGATAGCGGGGTGTTTTCGCCACATGTACCACAATTTCACCGCACGTACCACTTTTTTTCAAGTCCTTATTACAGGCCAAGAAAAAATTTTTAGAAAAAAATCAATAATGCACACCTACAGCCAAAACCCTGAATGTATATAAACTGCACTAACATTTGCCATTATCTTCACCATATTTTTGTGACATTAAAAAAAAGTGCTTTTGCGGCGAAATCACCCCGTTCTACCCTACTTGAAAGAGATGTAGGGGTAACCCAGGTAAGAGCCCAAATACTGTTACTTTGAGCCAGAGTGTCCACAGATGAACCCTCACTAATTACATGAACTCCTGATACTGAATCAATTTTGTTAGAGCTTTTGTACCAGTCAAACTGCTTACTATGTTATTTAAATGGATCAAACCCTTGAAGTGCACAGACATAAAATCAGTTTCATATAATGTGAGATGTTGTGAAAAGAAGCAAAAGCTGTGCCGGTGATGGGCTTACCTCCGTGAGGTCACTGCTTTAGGAATTGAATGTCATTACATATGTCTGAGGAGAGGGTCATGGGAAATGGGGGAGGGAGTGGCTTGAGGTGCCTTCACCCTAATTGACAAAATGATCTCATGAAAGGCATGCAGCATACTGCATTTATGGCAAAGAAATAGAAGTATAGCCTATACAATAGTACTTGTGTTCTAATATGGGACTAGAGCAAAACAGATTCCTTCAGTAGAAAGAAAAATAGCATAATTCAAAAAGAAGACATTTTCATTCAACATGGCAACTAAGTAATGTCAGTGGCTATTTCTTACAGCGTTTCTTACATTCCTTGCAGTAGAATGAGTATGCTCTCAGTTCTTTGTCGCTCATCTTCACTGCAGTTTCAGAAATGCAATCTTTATGAAACCATTAGCCGCATTTTTGGGTTGTACATCTAATACATGCTGAAGATATAGACCAATCATCTTTCTGAGGCAAAGTGAAGCAAACATTTGTGTCATTGTTGTCTTCTTTTTCTTCAGAGTATACTGAAATTTCATCACTTTCATTTTCATAACTTTCAATTTCTACCTGACATCTTTCACCTTTATTACCTCATTTTGACACTGTGCCTGCCGTTTCTCTTTTTGTAAGTTTCTTGCTCTTCTCATCTTCCTGTCTTAGAGCAAACTCAAGATATGCTCTACCTGAAATACCTCGAGGAGTTTTAGGCTCTGTTTTAGTCACTTTACAGGTCATGATAACATTGTCTAAAATTTTCAAATGCTTTTTGAAATGTGTTGTCTTCCATCTGCTGAAAGACAAAGTTCTTGGTGTTGGGATGCTGTTCAAAATGAAACGCATTTGAAGGACCAGCTATGGGTTTAACGATGGCAGAGTTTGTGTTGTGGACATATTCCTCATATGTAGGCTGATCTCCAGATGTTGGCACAGGTTCTTCAGAAGGTGCTGGCCTAGCTTCTCCAGATGGCACAGCACAGTATTAAATGTCACCAATGTGAATTACTTGAGGAAAATCTACCCCGGTTTCTATATCTGGCAGTTCATCCAATATGAGGAATGTCGCACTCATCTTCCAAGGTTATGGTGTTAGACCTTGTTTCAGGTGGTTTATGACAGCTTCCGTAATGTTTTGGCGTGCTGGCTTAGGAAGGAGTTTCCAGGAGATTTTTGCCAGTTCTGTAGAGCTTGTACAACAATGCTTTGTCAGCATCACTTTCCACATCATATCCATTGACATACTGCTGATGAAACCGATCCCTACTTCTAATTCTCCGGAGAGCTCTTGCGGAAATCCTTCCGGAAAGCTTTTTCGAGACACCTCCGGAGAGCTTTCGGAGACATCTCCAGAGATCCTTCCGAAAAGCTTTTGCGGAGAGTTTTTCGGAGACACCTCCAGAGAGCCTTTGCGGAGACCCTTCCGGAGAGCTTTTGCGGAGACCCATCCGGAGAGCTTTTGCGGAGACCCTTCCGGAGAGCTTTTGCGGAGACCCTTCCGGAGAGCTTTTGTGGAGACCCTTCCGGAGAGCTTTTGTGGAGACCCTTCCGGAGAGCTTTTGTGGAGACCCTTCCGGAGAGCTTTTGCGGAGACCCTTCCGGAGAGCTTTGCGGAGACACTGCTTTTACGGAGAGCTTTGCGGAGACACTGCTTTTACAGAGAGCTTTGCGGAGACACTTTTGCGAAGTTTTTCGGAGACACCTCCGGTGAGCCTTTGCGGAGACATTACTTTTACGGAGAGCTTTGCGGAGACACTGCTTTTACGGAGAGCTTTGCGGAGACCCTTCCGGAGAAACTTTGCGGAGACCCTTCCGGAAAGCTTTTGCGGAGACACTACTTTAACAGAGAGCTTTGCGGAGACACTGCTTTTATGGAGAGCTTTTCGGCGATTTTTGCGGAAACACTTTTTGGAGACACCTCCCCTTTTACGGAGAGCTTTGCGGAGACACTACTTTAACGGAGACGCTACTTTTACGGAGACACCTCCAGAGAGTTTTTGCGGAGAACTTTACAGACACCTCTGGAGAACCTTTGCGGAGAGCTTTACGGAGACAGCTTCCTTGATTTTTGATTTTCTAGAGCTTCTAGGACACTATCCTTACCTTTAAGGACTGCTGCAGGAGGCTTGCAGGACTTCTTTGTAAGCTTCTGCTCCTCCCTCACCATGCCTCCTTCAGCGAATACTCCTATCAAGCTCTGTGCGTCATCCACCCGCGAATTAAATATGCAAGTTCCACACGATACTTGCATACATCACAACGTCACTTGCTTTACTAATTACGCCTATGACCCTCTCATTGCGAACCTTGCAAATCCATCATTGAGGGTTACCTCGCAAATCCATCATTGAGGGTTACCTCGCAAATCCATCATTGAGGGTTACCTCGCAGATTACAAACTCTCCTAAGCTTTCTTTAACAAGCGGCTAACAGCTATGCGCCGTTCCTTCAAATACGCCGCACAAGCTGATCGCCTCAATGACGAAGCTTCACGTCGCTATACTATCTGTAACGGCAGGGACGTTTTTCACCCCAGGGCAAACCGACTGCTTCTCTGACACCTTACCCGAGCGCTTCTCTGAGACACGTCTGTATACCTTTACGGATTCAACCGGAGAGTTTTCTCGCAGATACATCTGAAGAGCTTCTACGAAGCACGACCAGCGAGTCTTTTTGGAGACTCATACGGTGCTTTTTGAGATATTGATCTCGTACCATATCCACACTCCTGCAATAGATCTTGCAGGACTTCTTTGTAAGCTTCCGCTCTTCCCTTTCCATGCCTCCTACGGCAAACGACCATCAAGCGTTGTGCGTCACGCATTCTCTGGTGAAGATAATCCTTATCCTCCTTTCCCCAGAAACCTTCGCAGTAACGCTTATCACCTCTTATCGTCAGACCACCTCCAACCAATACTGCTGAGCTGATTTTCAGTCTTTTCTGACAAATCTTCCACCCTTGCCCATCTCTAATGGGTTGATCCTGCAATTCTTAGTTTGCCTAGCAACCGTTCGGAACCTAAATCCGGAAACTATCTTTGTGTACTGCAACGCCATACACCTCTCTCTTCTCTACGGCTTTGCCACCAGCACGGAAGATAGAGGAAAATTCTCCCTCCTCGCCTGCGCTTAATTGATCCAAAGCACCTTTTTTCCAATGCCAGTGCTCCTCACAATCACCTGACTGATAAAATCCCCTTTTCCTAATCGCCTTTGCCACTGGGAATAGGGTATCTGAACTGGCGGCTATACCCCGTAGCGCCACCAGCTTCACCACCACCTGCTCATCTTTTACCACACCAGTGAAACCGGGATTCATGTATATAAATCAATCTATGCACAAGACTTCTCCCAATACATCTTTCGCACCATCAACGCAGCTATCCCCGACGCTTTCTCTAAAGCTCTCGACGTCCGAAGAATAAGTACGTCCTTGGCGAGGGCCAGTGGCCTCCCCCTTCATGAGATCACCCATATTATGTTTTGGTCCTGAGCCACTACTTTCATCAGGAACACCAAGTACCTTTAAAAGGTCCCCCACAACCTGTGTTGTTGGTGGCTCCTCCAGAACCCCTTGCAACAGGAGCTCTCATATCCCTTACTCTGTAAGGCTTATATGTAGCTCGCTCTTGTTTTACTTTAGACACTCTTTCCCTTTCTGGTACGGATTATTGAGCCTAGTCATGAATACTCATCATTCTCCTGCTTCTCGTTTGTTGGCTACTTCGTAGCCTTCTAGTTAATAGTAACGGATTAACTTTCCGGTGTATTGGGCCCTTTCAACTACAGTGAAACCCCTCTAATTCGCACAGCACGGGGGGAAGGGGGTGACGGATTACCGGGGATTTCAGATTACCGGGGATTTCAGATTACCGGGGATTTCAGATTACCGGGGATTTCAGATTACCGGGGATTTCAGATTACCGGGTTTTCAGATTACCGGGGTACTTACAAATCTGAAAATAACCTCTTCAATCCGCACTAATACAGATTATAGAGAGATTGTTCGTACCTTCTGCACAGCACCTCGCGCAGATTTTTTGCTCATCACCTCGTGCAGATTTTTTGCTCATCACCTCGTGCAGATTTTTTGCTCATCACCTCGTGCAGATTTTTCGCTCATCACCTTGTGCAGATTTTTCGCTCATCACCTCTTTTATCCAAAAAATGATAAGCGCCTTGCACGGATTACAGAGGTTTTAGTAGGAACTCCGTACTTCACTCCATTAATCCAAAAAATGCTCACTTGTTCAGATGTCATTTCAAACAGTAATGAGATGTTCAGATTAGGGAGGGTTTCGGATTATTGAGGTGCGGATTAGAGGGGTTTTACTGTATTGTTATAGGCCAAAATAATGCTCTTGACCTTGTGTACTTCAGCTACGATGTCTTTCCTTGCTCTCGAGTGTAAGCGTTCCCCACTTACACCATGTCTTATACTGTAGACCTATGCGTTCTTTTACTACTCTTAATAGTGACCGATCCTTGACCTCCCAGCATGACACTGCTGAATTCCTACAATTATAATGGATTTCTATACCGATCAGGCAGCGTTCAAAACAGGTTCACATTTTAACTTACTCTCCAGCACTCAACCAGCCTCCTGCCTACTGTGCTCGAATCTGCGCTATGCAGTGTCCTGTGTATCCTTATAGAATGTTTTTCGGTCACTGTACAGCTACATAAAAGATCTCTTGCATTAAAGACTTATTTATGTAGCGTCAGTTACCAAGAAACGTTCGACTTCCATCCTCCTCCCCCTGCTTGATTGCTAAAATCTCTCCTTTTCTTTTTGCTTCCTCGGAACTAGCAAGCAAGAGCGTGTGCTCCCCTTATATACGCTGCTGTCTCCGTATTTCAGAGAGGTTTACAGAGAGCTCTCCGGAGACCTCCGAGATAGTTAACATTCTTCACTTTTTTCTCAAGTTCCTGCAGTTTTTGAACCCTGCTCTGTATCACCGAGGGTATCCTTATAGAACGTTTCTCGGTCACTGTCGCTACATTAATACCTCTTTAACGCAAGAGGTCTTTTATTAACTTGATATCAGTCCCATATGGTGCAAATGAGTCCCATATGGTGCAAATACGGAGGGTTTCCATTTCATATATTAAAATATTTCGTGAATATTTTGGTGTTCAATACTTGAAAACATTTTATCTCCTAAGTGCCTAATATTGTAAATATTACAAACCTCCCTGCAGATTAATATATATTATTGATAAGTAGTTTGACAAAATAAATGGTGATATTAAATGGTAATTGTATTGAGGAGTGGGAGTTGCTAAATCTTCAGGCCCAGGAGTTGGAGTGAACCATGTGGCCTGATGGGCCGGGTGTCTCTTGAGCTGGACTTGAATCATCCAACTCCAGAATCCTGGTTTAAAGCTTTTTAAAATGACATTTTACACTGTGGGCTTGTAATGCTCAAAATTTAAGTAGTTGCTGGTGGTACTTGTGGATAGACTGATGGCTTTTTATCTCTTCAATTCAAGATCACTCATAGTTTTAATGGAGTTTGAGCAGGGTTACGGAGTTGGAATCTCAATTGCTCTAGGCGTTGAAGTTTTCAAAGGAATAGAACTCGATGAATTTTCATGATAGAAAAAAGTAATGGCAGTTTTGGAATCCTCGAAACAGTTTGGACATTAAATTGAGGACATCAGGACATTGAAAAAAAAAAAAAAAAAATTAGGTAAACTTTTGCACCTCGTACATTATGTGAGGGGGGAGCCAAATACTTGATTTTCTAATGATTGTTCTGAAATTTGCATAGTGTAGCTATGTATTTTTGAAAAATAAACACATTTTACACCCACAATTTTTTTTATTTATGCCTTTCTTTTTTCAGATAATAGAAATATATATGAATATATACCCATAGATAATAGAATATATAGGGTAGAACGGGGTGAATTCACCACGGGTGTTTTTTTTTTTTTCATTATAGAGCCTATATCTCAAAATGAAACTGACATCCAGGAAATCTGGAAGTATTCAGTGGTAGAGAAGTTACTAAGGATCAAATTAGGCTATTTGAGATGCATTTCATTGCTATAGGGAGGAGAAGGGCAGTAAATAAGAGTGACAATTTTCATCAACTTTTTAGGTGTACCTACTTTTTCATGTTTAGGTAATGTCTCATTATTTCTGCAGATTAGTAACTCAAGTAGTTTTTTGGTCAAGCTAGAGGTAGTTGACTGCATCATCTAGATGGGTCAAACTTGGTGCTTGGATAAAAAAAAATTACCCCCCCCCCCCGCGAACAGTTTAAAGACAATCGCATTTGTCGACAAACTGTTGATTAAGGAACAATGCCGAGCTTATTACGCGACGCGTATCACTTTTTTCAAGTCCTTATTCAAGGTCAAGAAAAAAATTTTTAGAAAAAAATCAATAATGCACACCTATGGCCAAAACCCTGAATGTATATAAACTGTACTAACATTTGCCATTATCTTCACCATATTTTTGTGACATTAAAAAAAAAGTGTTTTTGCGGCGAAATCACTCCGTTCTACCCTACCCATGCATTTTTTCTAAATTTCAATGGAATAGATTTCAGTGAGTTTTCATGCTACATTAAAAAACAATGACAGTTTTAGAATACTTGAAGCATTCCTAAGAAAACTATACAGCAGGATTTTTCAATTTAGCCCTTATTTTCAATTACACCCAAACCCGATTTTCCCCTTATATTTTAGTTAGGTAGTGATTGGACAGAATAGAAAATGGAGAGGCCAGCTCAGTAGTTTTGTTAATGTTTAAAGGATTCCAAAACTCATTATTTTTATTGTAGCATGAAAACTCATTGAGTTTTATTCCTTTGAAATTTAGTAAATATGCACAGGTATATCTTTTTACAGTATATAGCTACTTCCATTATCTAAAAAACTAAAGCCTAAATGAATGAAATTGTAGGAGTAAAAATCTGTTTCTTTTTCAAAAAGATATAGACTATGTAAATTTCAGAACAATCTGTAGAAAAGATTGTATTTTGCACCCCCCCCCCCCCTATGCCCTCTTCCTTAAAGTACCAGGTGCAAAAGTTTTACTAAAATTTGTTTAAGGTCCTCATGTCCTCACCTTATTTGTATTTGTCCAATATCCTCATATCCTCACTTTAATATCCCAAATGAAGCAAAATATCATTGTACAGTATATGTATAATACACCTAGCATCTTTAACTTGATACATAAATGTTTATACTAGCATAAATTATTTGGATATGTTTTATGTTTACATGAATTATCTACTAGTTGGACCTAGGAGTTGGAAAATCTTGACCAGGAGATGGAGTCAGAAATTCTGGAGGGCCAGGAATCGGATTCGAACCCTCCGACTCCGCTACCCTGAGTTTGAGGCCCTAAGTTATCTGCTGCATTTGATTCAATAGCATACTTCTTTATGCTTGTCTAATTCCAAAGTTATGAAAACCTCCCTGTATGGTTTTTCAACTTGGCTTCCTTCCATTGTTTCTATTTTGGCTACTTTGGTTAATACACCCCAAGGGGATATTCAAGCATGCTTCATTGCCATTGTGATTTCAGCATGGGTATAGTGCTCAGTGTTATAGGTGACAGCTGAAACCCCAGGGATCTTGTTGAGAAAGTGCTTTTATAATAATAATAATAATAATAATCTTTATTAAGTACTCATAGACATTACAAAATTGGAATGAAGTATGGTACACAGGACAATGTTTCTTATTTCTAGGTTACACACAGAGCATGTCGCAGTGATCTTACATATTAGACATCATTATGCCCCATTGCTTGGCCTCTGTCAGGCAACAGGAGGTGCTGCCATCGTATATAGATATTAGACCGTTTGTAGCCAGGGCCATTACGGATGGCTTTTATTAATGAGTTATTGTTTTCAATCCTGTTTTTTAGGCTCCATGCGCATTTCCTGGTCCTAACTTTGAGACAATCAGTGTTTTTTTTTTTGCAGTGGCTTGCTCCGCAGAGTACCTCTGTCGGTAGCACTTAGACTCGCATAGCCGAGGCTTCTCCATGACAGGAGGACAGGTCAGAGTCGTCACACTCATATAAGACAGATA
>LQNS02007215.1:20932085-20944713 GCA_001587735.2 Parhyale hawaiensis
GTACCCCCACCCAATCATTGAGGGAAGGTTACGTTCATTGCAGGCCGTGTTGGCAGCGATATCGTCTCTAACATCTCATCCTCACGAAATTGACTTCTCTGGCGACACGTCCCTCTCATCTACACCTGGCGATTCTGGTCGGCCTCATCGCGGCAGGTCCCGAATCGACTGTACCGACGCTTCGGGAAGAAACAAATGCTCGCTGTGCGGTCATGTGTTTTCGAGGTGGCAGGACCTAGCCAGACACCAGCTCGTGCACACCGGCGAGAAACCTTTCGCTTGTCCTCACTGTCCGCATCGCGCTAACCGGAAAGGCAATCTTAGAATGCATATTTTATCACAACACGGTAGTGCCGGCATTGCCGCTCTAGATTCCTGTGCTGTTGGTGATTGAATTCTTTTATGGTGATGAAAATGAGATGGCATTTTTAGCTATTTGAATGGCCGTATTTATTGTGGCTGCTTCGGCAGTTGCGCTCGAATCGTTGATGCAAGTACCTCTGCAATGGTCATCAATCGCATCGTTGGCAGTTTGGTCTTTCCGATCACTGAAGATGTCGTGTAAAGTGTTGTCTTGCTTCACGGCGCTTTCCCTAACACGTGCAAATGGGTAAATGTAGATCGACTACCTTCGCGGATTCCTATTTTGGGACTTTGAAATACCTTCCTCTATATACATTTTCCTGCTTGCGGGTTTGCTGGTGTGGATTACAAAACTTATTTCGCTGACATCCCGCTGCTTATTCAGAACTAGAAAGGCTTTATAGTCAATGATGGTTCACTGTAGTCATAATGATAATGATGTAGCTCTTCTGTTGTCTATGCTAATATTTTTCCAAGAAAGCTGGAACCGTTTGTTCTCTTTTCGAGTTCAGTTGGCGATTACTATTTTTCCATAACCATTACAATGGAAAGTACACATGCTTGTAAATTGAAGTGTCGTGTGAGGACGACATATAGAATACTGGAATGGAGTGGCATGATGCTGAGTCGCCTTGTTGTATTCCATTGCAGACATCTTCCGCTCCTCCCGCCATGCTGGGTGCCTTGGCGGCCTCTCAGTACTTTTCCTCCAGAACTCAGAAGACCAAAGTTGACGAGATCAACTTCTGCGAATGCCCGTTGTGCGGCAAGAAATGCTATGGGCGCAACCGCAAACAGAATTTGGCGCACCACATGGTCACACATAACAACGATCGGGTTTTTGTCTGTAAACTTTGCCCATATAGAGCATCGTTTTCTTCGCAATTACTGAGGCATATCACCCTTGTGCATTCGTCCAATTATGATTACCCCAGTGTCTCTTCTGCTCCCGTTTCTGAAGTTTAACTTTGTTGGGCCGGCGGATTTATCAACACTAATTTCTGTGATAGTTGCAGTGAAAATAAAGACGTTGTCTACATTCATCTTCTTTGCTGCTTGCTACGATTTTATTTGGTTACCAATATTCGGGTTTCATTCATATGGATGTTGTGCTTGATATAGCTAGTGTTTCTTCCCGAGCTTTATGCGACATTGATCAGTTTGAACTATTCATTCCCCAAATGATTGACCTTATTAAATTCCTCAATTCATCGCAGTATGTATTGTCGGGTATGGGAAGTTTGTGCTCTGATACTCGTCGAAAATGAAACCTGCGAGCGTGATGCGTTGGTGCTTTATGGCTCCTCGTTATGGTGGGTGTTTGGAAACTGTTGCAACATTTTGAACGCTTAAATTGTTGTTTGAGTTGGTACTATTGCCTTCTTGCAGGCAACGGACGCTACCTGCATCAATCCATGGGTGGCCAATGCTAACGCAAGCGAGGGAAACTCTCGGCCCCTGTCGAGACCGATACCTGAAGGAGGGCATGTCGTGGTGGTGGTGGGGCGCACTTCTCGTTCCTCGGCGGTCTCTCGTCCATTACAGTGCTCCACTTGTGGAAAACTGTTCGAGGGACGCAACAAAAAGCAGAACCTGAAGCACCACTACATGGTGCATACCGGGGAACGGCGCTACACGTGCCCTATTTGCGGCCATCGCACGGCTCATAAGTGGCACCTGAAGACGCACGTGCTTCGGCGACATCCCGACCGCATTATGGACAGCTCCGTCGCCTGGCTAGGCTTCAAAACTTACCCATTGGCGACCCAAGAAAGCATGCCTGTCAATATCTCAAACGACCAGTCCAGCATGGAACCGTACGAACCTGACCAAGATGGACCAATTCCCGCTAAATTGGAACTTACCGAAGAGAGTAGTCTAATTGACAAGCATTGGTGACCGAATCGCTCTCGGTAAATGTTACTGATTCTTTCTTCCTCAGGAGGGTGGGGCGATGAGGGTAATTTGGGATTTATTAACTTATTCGTTCTGCGTTAAATGATGTTTTACTTGCACGTATCTTGGGATTAATAACAAACTAACTAGCAGAAAAATTTTCCAATACACTAGACCACTATCATCTGTAATAGGGAAATTTTGTGACTGCGAACGAAGACCTGTAGGTTCGTGAGGTGTGTGAAGTGTCGCGTAAGATGTCGAATTTGTGTAGTTAGCGTTCCTCTGCAGCTGTATATCTTTTCTATGTTAATCTTCACCGTTGTAACTCTACTGATCAAACTCGTGTAAAATTTAAATGCACCGTGAAAGAAAATTAATATCTTTGTGAGCTGCTAAAGTATGTGGTGGGACAGTTCCGTAAACTGCTTGCCAATCCAAAGATTTCGCTACGTTGCATCAATAAATTAAGCGTTAAGCCCCGTCCAGACAACCGCTCTTAAGTGCGAAAGACGCCTGTGCGACCTCGCAGAACGCAGCGAAAATCTCGCAGCAGCGTCCACACTGTCGCACGGTGCATTGTAGCGACGCTTGACTATTAACTTATTAAGCGCAGATGTTCAGCAAAACTTTGGTGCTCACGCTCCTGGGTCCAAAGAAGCTGCCGTTTTTGTCACTATTAATAACTTGTTTTACTTCTAGTATCGCCACGACTATGAATTAGCAAAGATTCTAAATTAGATACTACATTTATGCGGTCTCCAGCAGAACGCTTACTGTGAACTGAGCTTGAGTAGGCACTTACACCCTTTTCTCTACCACTCCGTATTGTTTTAGAAGTTCTTAAGTAATTAAATTTTTAGGTGGGATTTCTCGAGAATTATCTGTTCTCTATACGTAGTGCATAGTGAATGGACCTTTCATTTTTTTTCCCTAAACACAACTGTGTTGCCTAAAAACGTTGAAATGTTTGCTGTCAACTTGATTTCGTCAAAAGTGTCACTACGTCTGTGAAGTTCACATTTCTCGTCGAATTTGTAGTGAATTAGAACTCAAAGCTTGAGGCTTTCAAAATGTCGGGAAAGAAGCAAGAAAACCTCATGTAACGCCTAATTTATTTGTTTTGCGTAAGAGGACGAAAATACTTCAGGGTCAACCTACTTTGTTCGCAGCCTAAATCGTGCAAAAATATCCAGTCAGTGGGTACGGTCGCGAAAACGCTCAAAGCTGCGTTTTGATGACGAAAATTTGCAGCGATCAGCGAAATCGCCATAGTGTGAAGAGCTTTTGGGGCAGTCTGGACGGGGCCTTAGCAGTCGCCAGTCGAGCCCATTGCTAGCAGAAAGAACATTACAGTTTGTCTATTTTTTTATTTTATTTTTTTATTATTATTATTATTTATTTATTTATTTTTTTCATTTTTTTGGCTGACGCGAGTTCGTACTTCAGAATACTTCTAAGTTAGAAAGTTGCACCCTGCACTGTTATTCTTATGAAAATAAGGAAACCATTCTATTGTTTATGATTTATGACTGTGACTCGCTGATAGTGCGCATGATGCTCTTTCGACTTTCTTAAATATCCGGTGCGTTGCAAACCAATAAACATGTGTCAATATTTCAAACGTTTTTTTAGCACTTATTGAATCATTTTGAATGAATGAATACATATATATATAGAACCGTTGATCAGATCCATTGAAACGCTCGTACAGTACGCGCCATTTATGTGTTAGAAGTAAAGCAGGCTCAATACTTGCGCTTTGTGAAGAGTATTCCGACCACTAAGGTGGTGTCCATGTTTCCAGGAAGATCCGTCATCGTGGGGACCTCACACGGAGCTGTCTGCTGCCCTCAACCAACAAGGCCCTTTAGCAAACCCATCAGCCTGTCCTTATTGCCGCAAAGAATTTTTTGGTCCGTACAGAAAAAGCAACCTAAAGCAGCACATCTCCATCCACACCGGAGAAAAACGCTTCTCTTGTTCACTCTGCCCTCATCGTTCAAACAGGAAAAGCAATGTAAAAATGCATATGAAATTTGTACATGGAATACAACCGTGAGAGTGTTCGTGAACGATCTAGATGTTTATGTTCCAGTATTCGAATTGAATGCACTGTCAGAGACCGCTTGAAAAGGTATTAATGCGGGTGCATTTACCAGCATTGATGTGCAGTGCGAATTCCTACTTGGGAGCTCGGAAACCGGCGCTGTCTGTTGTGACTCTGAAAATTAAGTGGTTTCCTTGGGTACCGTGAGATTGAAAATCGGCAAGTAGTGTCTGAAAAGGCCAGTATTGCTCGTTCGTTATCTGATGGTGGATGTACAAAAAGTATACATTTTCCTAGGTCAGATCCTACTTGAAACTCGTGCACAACCGAGTGTGATTTCAGACGAAGAAATGCAGAATATTGAGCGATGCACCTCCTGGCATAGAGAAATCTCGTGTGCGACTTTGACTATACACTCTTCGTGACCACCAACCGCGGAAAAAAAATGGAAAATTGCAAAATCTTGATGCTCGTTCCTTTTTTTTTTTTCTTTAATATATCAGACGGTGAGACATGCGTCACGTGAAAATGTGTAGGTACATCTTTTTTCCACTTTTTGCAGAGCTGTGTATCAGTATTTCGTTTTTAATATAGATGAAGTTGATCCAGCCGCTCCATTGGCAGTTCGTTAGCGATGGAATGATCTTCAAATGCAGATTTCTGTTGACGTGAGAGCGCGAAAAGTGTGATAGAAGTAGATGCTGTGTCTTCTGTTTGTCGTGTTGCATCGGCCTTATCGTTTGGACGGTTCATTGAAACGCGGTGTTATTGTTACAGGTGAGGCTGAGACAGCTGCTCTCTATCTCTGCTTCGCTGCCTAATCCTCAGCCTCTCCTCAAGCCTAAGGTGGAGTCTACGGTCGATAGTGTTGTATGTAACGTATGCCGCAAGAAGTTCAGTGGTCCCAACAGGCGTCAGGTGTTGAGACGACATCTCATCATACACACGGGCGCGAGACCCTACGCATGCAAGCTTTGTCCGTATCGCGCTAACCAGAAAAGCAACCTTACTGTGCATATCTTGTCGGTGCATGGTAAAGAGCACTTGCCTGGTGGGGCTCTGCTTGCTCCCACCTCGACCACGTTGTCACCGGATCCTGAAGAACCAACGGAATCTACTTCCCTCACCGTTGCTAGATAGACATCTCTTTCGTTGCTTGTGCAGCACGCGTATGGTAAGGCAGTTTGCCTCCTGGATCTCGACTCGTTTCGACTCCAGTCGTTGTGTAATCTAGCTAACATACAGCGATCATCCGTTACTTGATAAACGCGATATTCGTACCTACGTGGTAAAAAAAAAAACAAAACTTTACTGGAGCAAAACTCATAATCTGCGATCTTGGCGAAACGAACTTTGTAGATCGGTGAACCAGCACATTTGACAAATGTGTGCAATATTTCGTGTGTTGGGAAGTTTTGACACTTTTCGTTTAAATTCCGTGTGCCATACGAATTCTTGACAACTGCGAATCGTCGTCACTCATTGGCCATTATTCCGGGAAAAAAACCAGTAGCATCGAAATTGTACTTCTCGTCTCGTACGGACGAACACCGCGTGCAGTTGGTACCGTCTGATCAGAAAGAATATTGTGTTGGCTCTAGTGCCTGTTCGTACGATCTAGAGTAGTGTTGGGAGCGTGGGTACTATTGAGCTCAGTGTCCTGTTGTCTTGCAGAGCGCCTGTGCCCGGTGTCCATGGTGCCCCAAGGTGTTCTATGGCCGGAACAAAAGACAGGACTGCAAACGCCATCTGCTCTCACACACTGGGGAACGCCCGTTCTCGTGTCCATACTGTCCCTATCGCGCTTCACTTAAGGGCAATCTCAAGAAACATGTCATGACTCATCAAAGATTTTTCAGTTCAGCTGCGACTGCCATGACAACGGCTACGAGCGCCACCACCAGCCAATCTGAAGTTTCACCTTCGGTTGTTAGCATCTACTCTGGGTTACACTCCATCCCGTTCTAGCTTCCACTCCTCTCTTGTCGTTCCTGAAGTATTCAGCGAGGATTACGAAGTTCCTTATTGTGTCACAAATTTTGCTGAAGCGAATGTCGCAAAAAAAGAAAATTTACCTCTTTCGTTGTAGTTTGTACCTCTTGTTTCCAGATGGGCGCCTTGACTGCTCCTATCTGGGTTGAGAACTGACGCCTTTGTTGGTGGAATCTAATTTTCTAAATCGCGCTTCAAGTTTATTGTGGAACGAAAGCTTGTATTGCCAGTAAAACTCGTAGATGGTTCAGGTTGTATTCCTGTTATTTATATTGTGCATTCACTACGCATTCGTTGTTCCCTTTGCACGTGTGCGTTGATTCATTTACCGTACTTCAGTTGTAACTGCTTTTATTTATCAGTGATGTTTTGTCGTGTAGATTCACGAAATGAAGAGGCAGCTAATTTAAAGTTTTATGTTATGTATTTTATTTGCTTGCTGTACGCGCCGACTGACGCCATCCATCTGTTGCGAGCAGAATTCCCTAAATCTAAGTGAACTCGTATTGACGTTGTTGCATTAACTTGGGAACCAAAGTTTCACCCAACTGTCGAGATAATGCATATATGCAAAAGAACCGTAGTGGATACGCTCTTCTGGTACGGAAATCACTACATCTCTGTGAATCATTACATTTACTGCTGATTGTTTCTTAGTGATGAACCGCATTACTCGTTAAAAAGAACGGATACATCGGAAGCAGAGTCCATACCCGAGGTTGAGTGACCCAAGCCCCTGTTATTGGTGTTTCAGGGGACATCTTGCAGCACCGTGTGGCCTTTGCTTCCATCAGCCTTGACTCCTGCTGTAGCTGCTGTGGTCGCCGCTGTGTCATCCACTCAACTAAGTGACTCTTTTAACCCCCACCTGTGCTCCCGCAACGTTCCTTCTTCGCCATCGTCTTCAGCCCTTCCATACGTTACTTGCGAAGTCTGTCACAAACGATTCGTTGGCATCAATCGCAAGTACTTACTGAAACGCCACAAAATCACGCACTCGGGCGAGAAACCTTTTCACTGCCCTTACTGTGATCACAGAGCGAATATCAAGCAGAATTTGGAGATGCACATCAAGAGAAAACACTGGGAACAGCTGTCGTATCAAAGCTCCCCCTTGGACGCGATGTCTGGCCAGTTATTTGTCGAGGGAGACGTCAGTGGCGGTAACACGTGATTTTTTTTTTAACGGAACATAATAGGATTCTTGTTCTGAGGACCTTTGAAAAAGTATGTTTTGTGCGGTGTGGTGGAGATGCGGTGGCAGCTGTTCTTCTTACCCTTGGCTTCGTGATTTTGTTTACTAATACCTGCGAGATTTAATAACCCTAGACATCATGAAAGTAACCCTAGAATGAAACTCTGGTTACAGAAATGTCGCAATTCTGCCCGTGTGTTGCTTATGAAGTCCATCCATTGGAAGACCCAGTGTTTTTGATACAGTGCAATGTATTTCAGGTGTCTTCAGTCTACCGCGGGGCCTTGGCTGCAGAAATTTGTCAAATCTGCCACAAAGTTTTCAGCCGCGATAATCCATCTTGGAGTCAGATGTTCAGACGCCATATGCTGGCACACACGGGCAGCAAGCCTTATAAGTGTAGTTACTGCGACTACCGCAGTTCTCGAAAGGATAGCGTCACACGACACGCCAGGTTACGCCACAGTTCGCAGCTCTCCATGGCTGGCGTTGGACCCTCTTCTGTTCACGATGTTGTGGAAATCGTTGAAAAAGAATTTTGGAAACGTACTGCATTGGACGCTGTTGCTGGTTCCTCAGCTCTTCGTGGTGCGTCTGATGTTCCGAATCTACGTACCTTAGCTGACGTTGCAGGTCTTCCTGGCACATCTGAGCCTCTATTCATTCCACCTGAGGTGGAGAGCAACATGATGCGAATACATGGCAGTGATGGGCCCATCATATAATTCTTTTAAGTACAGAAGCTTAAGTTCATGATAATCTTATTTTTTCCATATGTTGGGGACAGTCGCCGGTTTTCTCGTACTCCTCTGTGAACTTGCTAACATGAAGTTAATCCTTCGTCATTTGCGAGTGTAAGTTTTTTATCGCAGTAATACGAGCGAAATATGATTGGGTTAATTAAAGCGTTTACTTGAATAACTTGAACTCAAATAACTATTAATTGCCCGGAGAACTGTAAGCGTGAACATTTTTTTTTCTTATTCAGGCTAAGAATAATCAACAACTGGTGCGAATGAAGCAAGTTATTTGGTTAGCAATGCCTTTCCGTTGCTTCAAAGCGAAGAACATGCCAATAGAGATCATTAAGCGTCGATCTCATGGCGGTCCTCCGTGTGTTTCAGGCACCGGTACCGCGAAGCCTTGAAGTGCTCATGTTGTGGCTGGACGAGGACAGGAGATGTCGAGTTTGCGGCAAGCAGTTCTTGCCTGTGACCTCCTGGAAGCAGCGCTTTGATCGCCACCTTAACACTCATTCTGGTGTTCGACCCTTTGCATGCCCTTACTGCACCCACCAGTGTGCTCGCAAGGACGCTCTCAAGCTTCACATGTTGCGTAGACACGGCGTGGCTCTTGATGCACGCAAGCCGCGATTTGCTGGTCCTCTCACTCCGTCACAATCTTTGATAGGCGCCAGCGCAGCTGGATCTGCTGCGGCTATTCTGGATAATCTACAGCATGTTTCTGTCGGTGATGTTCCTGCTGTCTCGGCTACTGAAGGGCACCTCCGATCTGTAAGTGAGAGGTTGGAGAACCCGTCTAGCGGATGTTTTATGCCGGCAACCACGTACTTCGATTTTAGCGCTTCAGGACGGGACCGAAGCTCGCCATCCGATAGTATAACAAAATTTGAATTCAGTTGAATTTGAAGGAAATTTTTCAGCACGAGTATGAAAAGCTGGAATATTTTCTATTCCCCTCAAGCAACGAAACGTATTCTCAGTATTGCAAGTTGAGGGCAGTGTCGCGTCATTTTATGGCCTACACCTGCACCCCAGCACAAAAAAAAAAATTCCTGTGGTCTATACAGGAGCGAATTTGTATTTTCTTCAAAATGGTCTATTCGAACATGGGTGGAGCTCACAAGCGACTTTATTTTTTAGCTTATGACGCGCCAGTATTGTAGCTAATTATTTTTGAAAGCTGACGGACGAGTGTATATTTATAGAGTTGGTCCTGCTGTTGCAGACGGCGGCAGACGACTGCGTCTCAAAAGGCAACTCTCTCTTTGAAGGACGTGGCGCAGTTTTTACCGGGCCTGGACTGTTGAACTCCGTTGCGCCAGCAGTGATGGATCTTTGGCAGAACCCTCCCTTTCCCACCAGCGACTCTCCCATCTCTGCATCCTCTATAGATCAACACACGTGCCCTTACTGTCAGAAGCGTTTCGTAACTGCCTCTTGGAAACAAAAACTGGAACGTCACTTATTGATACACACTGGTGCAAAGCCATTTAAATGTCCACACTGCCCGCATCGTAGCAACAGGAAGGACAACCTACGGTATCATGTGGTAACCTTACACAAACAGCTACTAGCGCCTTCAACCTCCTCTCAGCCTGAAGCTGGACTGTGATTTTATCTTTTTGATGAATAAAGTCTTATTCAAGATCATTATTTTATGACTACTTCTTGATTAGCAGTAACCCAGGCATAGTTCATAGTTAGATTATTGGAAGGGCTGCGTAAAATTACGCTGTTTCAGTTTCATTAATAGTGCTCCATTGTACCATCAGATACTTGATGAATGCGATCAATTGTTTGGCTAACTGGCTGAGATCATTTACCGTTTGCATTGAAATTTCGCAGGAGATTGAACTCCTGAAAACTGCCATTATTCGCAATAACAAGAAATAGATGCGTGCAAATCATCCCGTTATGTATAACTGTAAGAGGTTCGACCCTGTCGTATGTGGGAACTTGTGAAGCCACTACTGCGTGCGATATGCTGTTGCAGCAGAAGGGATTATGTTCCTGTGACTTGTTTATGCGTTATACTTGCTGTAGCCATTTCAACTTTTCAAGCCGCATCACTTATTGTTACTGGACAACTCCACGTTATTGCTAACCCATTACATTAAATACGGCACTTGATTCCTTCTCTATTTTTTTCGCGATTTTTTGAGTCGAATTGTCGATAGTGGCGCAGTAAGTGAATATTAGTTTCTTTGTTAAGCCAGTGGTTGTGTTGATAGATGATGCGGATTAGTCTTTTGTGTTTAAATTGAACGACAATGCTAAATACTCTCTCCCGCGTTTTTTTTTTACTAAATATGACAAAATGCATAATTTTACATACATCGTTTTATTAATCATTTTTATAATCGAAAATTTGATCTTTTTTTGCATATTCACATATGTGTACAGTATTTTATTTGAGCAATTACCTACCGGTGTACTGAGAAGCTGTGACATCTGTGAAAGTGTCATAACTCTTGAAGTGTTCTCTGCTTCCTCAGCCTGCAAACTTAATACTGTAACTGTAAATCGAACTTCAGTAGACGTACATAGGGGTTAGTTGTGCCCAATGACTGGTTTAATCTGTATTATCAGTACGTCAATTACTCAGCTCGAAACTTGCGTTAACTGCTCCCGGTTTGTTAAGTATTGAGTATTTTTTATGATTTCATGTTTGTTCATCAGCGGACTACGTAGCTTATGAGAAATTAAATTGCTGTTGCCAATTGTACATATTTTTATTACATGAATACATATTGTAGAATGAGGTTCTCTTTCTGTATCCTGAACTGTTGGGCCTTCATGCATGTGAAGTGCGCTCGTATCCACTGCTGCTTGATAAGAAATAGCCGGTTATAAATTCACCCATTTAAGGTGTGCACAAAAGTTTATGAATTAAATCATAGTTGGGAGGTAGTTACATGGCAAACATTACAACAGAAAACATCATTAGTAAGACAAATGCATCATTTGATCAGAGCAGTTGACCTGGCGTATTTTTGCAGACTCGTGCTGGCCAGTCTTCTTTCTTGGGGACCGGGCCCTCATTGTCATCGAAAGTTGGGCGCGGCTATGGCCTCTTGGACCGGACATGGAGTTCCGGTCGTGTTGTCTTGGTCGATGATGTTCAAGAGACCGGAAGCACCATGCCATCCACGGCTCGCTCCATCCGTATCAGCCAGGGTCGTAGAGGTAGCATAGAATTGCTTACACGGGGTTGTTCGGGCGATATAAGCTCGCTTGTAAGTGCCCAAAGTTCACCTGGAATATCCTCTGTTGACCGTGCAAGTACGAAGTTCACTGATCCAAGGCGGGTCCTAGGGCAAGTTGAGTGTGATGAGACCTTAGAAGGTCCGCCCTTTGGCGTTAGTAGCACCAGTTTTCAGTGTAATAGCTTATTACTAGCTTCGTCTGTTAGCGGACCCTCGAATCCCTCCAGCAGTCTGGCACACAGTAGTAAAACTCCATCAAGCCTGAAGTCTAATCCATGGAATCTAGGAATAAATCGGCGACGCGTAAACTTGAATCAACTGCGTTTGGATAACTGTATGACAGACGTGGCTACTGACCAGTTAAACGTTGGAGTCAGTAATGAATGTGTTCTCAGACAATCACGTTCCAGCCCGCAGAGTGAAAGTTCTAGCTGCCCAAATGTAGGCGTTTCAAGCTTCACTGTTGATCGGAGCTGCTGTAATTCTAATCCGAGCAGCTTAATGACTGAAGCAAACCAGTCTAGTAGGAGTCACACCGGCTCTGTAGCGGTTCCCACCAGCAAGAGTGGGGATCAGAGCCCGCCCAGTATTGGTTCTAGCCGTACCATTGTGGTTTCCACCCCTCTTTGTGCAGATGTGAACAGACACTGCACTGATTTGAACCGACAGGGCACAGACTTGAACCGACAGGGCACAGACTTGAACCGTCAGGGTGCCGATTTGAACAGACAGGATGCCGATTTGAATCGACAGGGTGCAGATTTCAACAGAGAGAGTACAAGTTCAAGCAAACCTAATGCAAACCCGTCCCGAACGAATCCAGATTCTGATCAACTAGGAATAGATTCTTCTGAGCCAGAAACAACTCCCGGCGGACCAAGCACGCATTTTAGCCCACAACTAGGAGATCCCGGCGGAACCAATTTGAGTGCTCCTCGACAGGGCGTAGATTCTAGTCAGCAAAAACTAGATTGTCTTGATCGAGATTTAGATACAAACCAAATAGGCTCTGGTGTAAGCTCTCAGGATTCGTGTGCTGACAGAATCGACGAAAGCGTCCCAGCAGTCGGTGGCCGGACGCACTTGCCTCCTCTGCTGTGCCCGGTATGCGGCAGGGCCGTGTACGGCAGAAATCGAAAGCAAAATATGGATAATCATATGCGTACCCATTCTGGTATTCGAC
>LQNS02007215.1:20944850-21101381 GCA_001587735.2 Parhyale hawaiensis
GTGGCCGGACGCACTTGCCTCCTCTGCTGTGCCCGGTATGCGGCAGGGCCGTGTACGGCAGAAATCGAAAGCAAAATATGGATAATCATATGCGTACCCATTCTGGTATTCGACCTCATAAGTGTTCTTTGTGTTCTTACAGTTCCATACAGTTAGGCAACTTGAAGCGACATATGCGAAACATTCACAAAATAACTTCAAATGATGAAATGCCAGTTGCAAGTACCAGTTCTGACGCAAATCAAGATGGTACCTACAATGATGCCATAAATTTGTCGAGCAGCGGCGGGTTTTGGTCCGACGCCTTTGGTAAATTTGATGCGGATAATGTCAGTTTACCTTCTGTCTCGGTGTTTTTGGAGTCGGTGCAAGACGGCTTGTTTGAGTCCAGTATTCCTCCTGAAAGCTAATTTTATATTCGTGCCTGGATCACAAAGAACTGAACCCGGTAATTAAATGAATTAAGAAATTCCCGTTACAGTATTCGGTTTGATTGTGAACGACTATTCAGAGCTTAACTGCACCGAAATATATCCCATATCTAACGAATATGTTGCGGGTGTGCACGTGTGGGAAATTCGACTCTTACGCGAGTTTTGTGCGACGTCGAAGCTGGTGGCACATGCACCAGGATTTGCTATACACTAGTCTGAAGCACCACGCACCGCCTTATCTATCGTCTTCTTTCGGCGAATTGTCTGAAATTTTTGAACCTGTCAAATATGTATTACCATTGGAATACGAGGTGGCTATATGCCCTCCAGGATAACTGAGTTAGGATATTGCTGTAGAGGCCCTCATTGCATGTCTGATAGGTTGTTGTGTTCCAGGGCTATGCACCTACTGACGTCAGCATACCTCATCAGTCGTACACTGCTGATAATTCAGCTCCAGCGCTTCCCCAGATAAGCTGTCATCTCTGCTCACGCGTGTTCGTGGGTACCAGCCGCAAGTACAGACTTGAGCGCCACCTCATTACCCATTCTGGCGAAAAACCCTACCAATGTCCTCTCTGTCCCTATCGCGCTACTCAGCAGGGTAACCTAAATAGGCACGTGAAAATTGTGCACGCCCTTGACAGGGCTCCGCCGACATCGGCTAAAACTTGATTCATCGGGCCACTTAGCAGTGGCAGGCAGGGCTCCGCCGACATCGGCTAAAACTTGATTCATCGGGCCACTTAGCAGTGGCACGGTTTGAACCAACTTTCTGAAAGATGGAGAGCACGCTCTCGTCATCAACAGCTAGTCAGTCGATCGGTTCTCAGCTAGCACATGCGCTGCGAATACAAGCCTAGCTGGAGGTTCTTGTCGAAAACTGCTTGATTTAGTTCATTCAACGTAAAATTTGTGGTTGTGCTGTTACGATCTGCACGTCACGTCTATTGGGAAGACACGTGTGGAGTTCTCAGAATATGCCAACGCTTACCATATTCGCATACATGTGCCGTTGTAGCAGTGCGCAGATCTATGAAGCACGATAGCAGAAGCGCACATCTGTGCACTTATCAAATTTTTTCGGTACATATTTATCATTGTGAAAAGTAGTGCATGGTTTGTGTGCGTATGGCGAATATAGCCTTGTTTTCGCGAGCAATAACGAGTTGGGGAATTTACTTGAATTCAAAGCACCGCCCTTGGAGTGTACATTAAAGGACAAATGAAAGTGCGTCCTAGGCGCAGTTACCTAAGCAGCAGAACATTGATGCTTGGGATTGTGTTCCAGGGACAAGTTGGAAGCGCCTATGGCAGCCAGGGCACCGACGTATTCTTTGCTTCAGACGTGGAGGAAGCACCTGCTGGCTCCGCGTTTCTAGGATATACAACTGGCGGTCCAGAGCTTTCTCGCTTGGACAGCCAGTGTCCAGTTTGTCAGAAAGTTTTTCATGGGAACAAACGTAAATACAGATTGGATCGCCACATGATTACTCACACGGGTGAAAGACCCTTCCAGTGTAACGTGTGTCCGTATAAGGCCAATCAGAAAGAACATCTTACAAGACACATGAAAACAAAGCATTTTACTTGTTTTCGTGCCCTGAACTAAGTGCGAACTTGTCATATTATTTCACATTCTTTCTCTGAAGTGAAGTTGATTTTTTTTTACTACATTTCAGACCCTTCCAGCTTTGTCAGAGGTTCCATTGCGAAGTCTTTTATCTATTGTTATGTAAACGACAAGGTACTAGTTGGAGCAGGTTGTGAGACTCAGTTGTTCTAGTTATTTCCCTTTTTTTTTTTTTTTGCTGTGCGCGCATAGTAGTGCAATTGATTGAATGCAAGAAATCATGTCATCTATACTTTTAGTGCGATATCTACGAATCTAGTTGTATCACTTGTATGTACGCTATTGTTCTTGTAATGACGCTTGTCAGAAAGAGTAAAGCCATACAACGCGATTTA
The DNA here is from genome assembly GCA_001587735.2 of Parhyale hawaiensis. Classification (NCBI taxonomy): domain Eukaryota; kingdom Metazoa; phylum Arthropoda; class Malacostraca; order Amphipoda; family Hyalidae; genus Parhyale; species Parhyale hawaiensis. The sequence goes on from LQNS02007215.1 coordinate 20,947,253, forward strand.
GTGTTTCATTTTCTCCATTTGCACGTGTAGCGTCAATTGACAACCTTTGCAGACGCGTATTGCGACCAAGTGCAATTTTTTGCGAATAGCTACCTAATACTTAGGAAAGTCCCCAGAAAAGTATGTACTTAGGCTACCTGTATCAGTAAGTACATTGAAATTTAGAGCCTAGTATCAGAAATCATTTTGCCGAGAAACGATTCAGAGCTTTAAATCGAATATATAATCTATATGATAATTCACGTCGTGTTTTTATTTATTTATATATTTATGTCTTTCCTGTCACGCTCTATGGGAATAAGATAGGAGAAAATTCAGATTTCAAAATGTAAAAAAAAGTGGGGAACCTTGCAATTTTTTTTTTTTTTTTTTTTTTTTTTTGCGAAAAAAAAATTAGGTACCTTGCAATCTTTTTCTTCAGTATTACACAGGGGAAAAATAGAACTAATATAGGATAGGAGAAAATTCAGATTTCAAGAGGCGAAAAAAAATTTGGTACCTTGCAATCTTTTTCTTCAGTATTAGATAGGGGAAAAATGAGGAAGCCCAAAAGACGGCGGGGGTTTTGGTGAAGTGTTAATTTCTTGCCGTCATTTATAATGACGGCATGGGCCACTAGTTGAATAGATAAGATGCCCACGTAATCACAGCGAAATTAAGCTTCTGAGTGCCAGTAGAAAGATGTAGGTAAGATCTGTGGCAATAGTATGCTGTTGAAAAACGGAGTAATTGATGAGCATTCGGTCATCCATCTTCGATGGTGCCTGTAACAATTTGTGTAGGTACATGACGTTTTGCATTTTATTATTTTATATTACATTTATTCACTTTTAATTGTAATCTGTTGCAGTTTGAGGTTCTTGGTAGTTTTCTTGAGTAACAATTTCTTTTCTTTGGTAGTATTTTTGTTCTTTTATTCATTTGAATCATTGAGTTTCCAAATTACCAATTTTAATTATTTTCTTCGGGTGATTTTATTTCATTTTAGATGACAGTTACGGGCAGCTGAAACTGCTGTTTCTTTTTACATTCATCATTTAGTCCCGCCACCGTCACAAAATTTCTGAGAAAAAAAAGTTTTTGGATTTTGGAAACTAACGATTCCGGTGCAGTAGGGGCTCTCGTTGTCGACCTGCTCACACGTGTGGAGAGCCTCGCACGGGACTTCCCTACACCAGGCCTTTCTTTCCTCTCGTCTTCTCTTCTCAGTCTTCGCTTTCCTGAAGTGCCCGGCGGCTTCTGCATTTGGAACCGTCGGAGCCTCGCTCGTCTAGACGGTGTCGCGAGACCTCGCTACTACCTACTGTCTTGGAAGTTGCAACTTCTTCTCTGGTAACTCTGAAGTGCCCATGTAACGGTGTGCTTGTTGATCTTATTGCAGGCGGAGGAAGTGGACAGCTGTGCGCAGTGTGGCAAAGAATTCACCGGTAAGAACCGCCGCAATAATCTAATGCGTCATGTTCGGACTCACAGTGGAGAAAAACCATTTGCCTGCCCCGTCTGCCCGTACCGAGCCACCCGCAAGGAACACATGATCCGTCATCTCAAAAAAGGGTCTTGTGTCTACCACAAGTTCAAGCAAGCTAGCAGTGTCATAGGCATGACTGTAAGCCCATTTGATGATAGAATCAAGGCTGCCGTCGACGTATACCTCCAGCAGTTCTCGTCGAAATCCCAGCGCAAGTTCGGCCAAGATTCTTCCAACACGTTGCCATTCATATGAGAAATGCTTTATGGTTAGAAATTAGTATTTGTAGCGATAGGGCTGGCCATTGCGTGGTAGTACTGATATGGCATTTGTGGTGTATCTCATTTGTGGTTGTTGCAGATAATGGGTCATTGTTTGCCATCGTAAGGCGTCGTCTTTTACGTTTGGTAGCGATGGTGGTTTGGTATTGGGAGTCCATCTCATTGATGAACTTAATGATGGGTCATAGCTTGCAATCATAAAAGCCTCTTCCTTGGCGTTTCTTGACGTTAGTTTATTGGTGTTCTATCACATGTTTGATGCGGCTATTTGGGTTGCAGTTTGCCATCTTGAAGGCAACTTCTTTTGCGGATTGACAATCGCCGTAAATAGAGAATGAATGACGAGGAGGTGTTTCCAGTTTTTCAGTGTCGTCCAGCGAAATTGTTTGGTTTTTACCAACCATTTCCTTTCTGTTCAAAAGTTTAAGACGGTTGTACAGGGCTTTGGAAATCACGTAGAGCTGGTAATGGCAAGGTGAGGTAAGTTATTCGATGGGATAGGAACGACCTACATTACCTTGCACAGAAAGTTGGCACTCCTTGGTTTGAATGGTATCGCAAGTGGACGCGTTAATGGCAACAGTTTTGTGTGTTCGTGAGTTTGCTGTCCCGAAATGCATTCTAGATGTTAGGCGCCTCAGGGAATGCAGTTGTTAAATTTTTTTTAGTCCTTTATGATGCTAATTGAGTTCAAATTTTCCAGAACTTGTGATACGGCATTGAGGATAAGTAGGAGACAAATTTTAGGGCTGGATAATGATTAATAGGCTGAATAAAGTTAAGAGTCGCGAAGCGGAGTATTGCTTTCGTTGATTCATATATTGTACATACAACAGTAGTTTGTTATTCCTGCGCACAACAGCGATTTTTCAGTGCTCGTATGAACGTTTTGGAGATTTTGTGTTAGTTTTTATTCATTGATTTTGGAGTGACGGTTTGGGCGCATACACGCACGCCTGTGTTGCCTTTAGAATAACAAGATCTTAAACCGCGTCTCGTCATGAAATTGTATTGCTGAAATTTTGATATTTATTCAACTGCTGCTCGCTTAAAATAAAAAGTTACGCTTTTGCACGCAGCTAACTTGCATAGATAGATTATTAGTAGAAAAGACATCACGTGGTGTAATGTAATTGGCACACTAAATTCGCTTTTCCATATATTATTGCCCTATCTGGCGTCAAAGCACTCAGTTATGTGGACAAACATGATTGTGCCCTACTGCGTAATATTGTCTTTGTTAATTTATTTTCACTTACCCAGTGGTAAACCAATGTTCTTTCGAGATGACCTTTCGTTCATTATCGTTTTCGAGATGACCTTTCGTTCGTTATCGTTTTAGCTTGTTCATTGTTGTCTTTTGTAAGTGCAGGATAGTTGATTAGCATAGCCAATTGCGTCGGACCTATTTTCTGATGGCTTATTCTCTATAAATTAGAATGATGGTACCTAGCTTTTTCTACTACAATCGTTTCATGGCGAAACATTCCATGAACGTATTTTTACACGTTCCAATTTGTAATTTTTTAATATAATACTTAGTGACGAAACATTCCAAGAACTTAATTTTATTCATTCCAATTTGTAATTATTACTTTAGTACTTACGCGACGAAACATTCCATTACGTAATTTTACACAATCCAAATTTGTAACTATTATTGTTAAGGTTAAGTTACTTGTTATTATTAACGATAACTTATGATAGTTTTAAGGATTCTTGGTGAATAGTTTCACGTACACAGCCAAGGTGGGTTGGAAAATCCTCTCGACTAAAAATGAGCATAGGACTTCGTAGAAAGTGTGATATCCACGTTGTCCGCGTCATTGTTTACTGTGTTTATTTTGGTAAGGTGAAACTGACATTCCATTAGTTTTTTACCCAATTCTTGTGTTTTCATACTAATAAACTGAATGTTGTGACATTGTTTTCCATTTACCTCTACTAGTATAACAGTACCTTGTTTTAGCATAGTGTCTAATTATTGATAAATTTGAGGATGCAAGTTTCGGGGCCGCTACTGTTGAACGTAGTTTCGGTGCCGCTACTGTTGAACGTGGCATTACATTAGGGGTGTACCGATACTATCGGTAGCGGTACCCCATGTATCGGCCATTTTTGTGGTCTCTGTATCGGCAAAAAAGGTCGATTTTGCCGATACCGCTACTTTTAGAAAAATGATACAAGTTTTAATTCTGTGGACGCGACGACTTTCGTACGCTTAAGTACAATGAGTATTAGATGAAATTAATCAAGTAATTGAGAGCATACATTGTTTCTTCAGCTAGATAGTAAAGTACGATATGTAATGAAAATATTACCCAGTAAATGTTTAACAGAGCAGGAAGATTTTCTGAGAATCAAGTAGTGAAAATACAGTCAGGCATCAGCAGCGATTGTCCGTGTTGGTTGACTCCTGCTACAGGAGATGTAGCTAGTCAAGTGAAAAGTTTTGCTAATCGCAGAATCTAGTTAGACGCCTGGACTATATGACGAATTCTAGGCAGTGGTAGTATCTACGATAATTAAGGCTCTAACGTCGTATGTGGCGGGTCCTATTATTGAAAGGTACAACATTGTTTATAGGTCTGGGAAGTTGCCTAAGCATCATTTTACATTTTCGGCCCTAGGTTACTTCAGCATCATTTTCTATTGTCGAGATATCTGCTTTCATTTCCGACTGTTCATCCTTTTACTTTCTCACACCCAGTACCAGACTTGGCTTAATCCAGATTATAAACTCTTGTTCTGGGACTATTTCGTAAATCTGCTTCTGCTGTACCCTGTATCAAATGCGTTCTCTGCAGCTCTCCATTAATTCTATAATGAAAGGCCGTGTATACTAGACGGTCGGAAGGAAAAAGGACATTTATTCATCACCGCAAATGCGCGTAAGATATGGTTAAAAATGAGTTCTCGCCAAAGTTTTAGAAGCTCAAGAAACGCATGTCTACGCGCTAATATTTCGCAGTCCTGTTCTCTGGAAAGATTGACAGGTCTGGTGGTCATATAACCGTGAACTTATAAGAGTCGGAACGCCGATTTTCTATCAAATTCTCGCCGAATGCATAAGTTCACAGGTCTTTCGACGCCGCTTGCCTAAGCCTGCTTTCATTCATTCATTCATTCATTCGACTGTCGGGTGCTGTCGCCTCTTATGTCTCTGATTTTGGCGCTGGTATCAAAATTTGACGTACGTCAGGCGTGGTTAATCGACGTACTTCTAGTGATGTATCTGATCAGATTAGCTAGTCTGAACTCGGCAAACGTTGTGCTCATGACTAACATTACATGGCATATGCATGCCACATTGGAGCGACTTCCAGGTATTACATGTGTTACCGAAAGCCACATCCAGACCAAGATAAGCTAGGCAATCTCATTAGCTTACAATTTTCTTAAATTTGAAAGGATTGCTTTGGATTGATAGTTTTCAATTGCAGTGGTAGCGTTAGCCTCATTATTTTTAATAGTAATTTTATCACGATGCACTGGCCACCAAAAACTATATACGTCGCCTCGCGAAGAGGAAGAGGCATGTAGAATGCCTAGAAACCTGCAATAGCCTGTAGCACATGCTCCAGAGTGTCACCCATTAATTATATTTTCAAGGAATTTTATGTATCATGTTACTTCATTTTACTGAAAAATTGTGTTTCGACAAAATAACCAAATTCATTCATAAGTATCCTTTCTGATATTGCTTTCTTCAAGAAAAGTATCTGTTTCGGCAGCAAAAGTGGTATCGGTATTCGGTACACCCCTACTTTACACAGCTGCCGATTTAGTGAAATCTTAACAAATTTCGTGAGCCGCGAGTGAGCTTCACCTGTAACGTGAGGTAATGCGGACTAACAGTTCTCCACGCTTCCAGAAGTAATAATGTATCTGGATGAAACGAGGCTTAAACCACTGTATATAATAGAAAAAAAAATCCTCTGAAATTCGCACGCTGCGTTGTCACCTGTTTTCCCAAGCACTCGACGTATGAAAATTGAGTAGTCTACCAATTCTATAGGAAGGACAACTTGAAGCTAGTTACAGGTTTGCAGTCAACTGTCAGAGAAAGAAAAACTTGAAATTTCCATTAGTAACGATGAAACTGTTCTAATTCGGATGCGGTCCTACGTGTGCTAGATACGCGTCACGAGACGAGCACGTAGCTTACGAGGGCATCAACCACCAGCTTAGCTGACAAGAAGGAAGGAAGGAATACGATTATTGGAAAGGTCATAGCGCCATGTAGTGATAACAGTCGCGTCTCACCTTAAGCTTCCCCTTTCCTTAAGTAAAACCTCTTGATTGCAATCTGAAAATGAAGTGAGAGTAGATTGCGATATACTTGTAGCAGTGCTCCAATGATGCGGGCTGTTGTGCCTTTTCAGGAGAAGCTTGGACTTCGTTTGGATGACGATGGACACAGCTTCGGAGGTTACCAAAACTTTGGCCCTGTCCGCACAAGCCTCAATCCAGCCAACAGTTCTTTCCGTCTGCAGAAAGCTCTGACCAACCCTTCCGCTGATGCTCTTCTCTCCGAAACTTGTAGCGTTTGTGGCAAAGTTTTCTACGGTGCCAACAGAAAATTCCTTCTTAGCCGTCACAAAATAACGCATACCGGCAAACGGCCTTACAGGTGCCCCATGTGTTCCTACTGTGCCAATGTATCCAGTAACCTCCTGCGACACGTTAGGTGTGTACATGGTACGGTCACGGCTTTAGACACATCACAGCTACCATCCTCCTCGTCCTGGGATCACGTACTCCCGGGACCAGGCCCTGAACTTCCCGACGCTTCCGTATNGCGCCAATGTATCCAGTAACCTCCTGCGACACGTTAGGTGTGTACATGGTACGGTCACGGCTTTAGACACATCACAGCTACCATCCTCCTCGTCCTGGGATCACGTACTCCCGGGACCAGGCCCTAAACTTCCCGACGCTTCCGTATGATATGCGCGACGCAACGGTACAATCAGTTAACAGTTGGAGACTATAAAAGTTACAGATAATTACCTAATGCTGTAGTAAGTGTGTAGAGTGCGAATGATTCATTCTAACCTCATTTCAAAATTCGGCGGTTGTTACGCAAAAACGGATTCTGTGGTTCATTTTGGGAAGATGCAATTTCGTAATAGTCAGTCGCTGCCTAGGTCATGTAAAAGTTCGATTGTTGTTGGGCGAAAAAAATTGGTTCTGCAATTGATTTGGAGAGACAATGTTATTAACTCAATTGCCGTTCGCTGATTGGGTCTTAACAGCTGTATATACATATTGTGTGTTGAAGCTTCTGTTGATTCGGCGAAAATGCAGCAAGTTATAATTTTTTAGTGGGACTCCAAATGAAGAAATTCCCTATATTGTTCCTAGTCTCTGTATATTTTAGAAGTGAAGGATGACGTAAATGCGCCGGGTGTCATGCAGAAAGAACGGTGGAGTACCCATCGCTCAGAATCGTGTCACTGTTTCAGAGCGATGTGGTGGAGCTTCGGTCGACATCTGAGACCACTACGTGTTGGCGCCACGACCAACCGAAAGACTCGCCGTCAACCCATATGACTGTTGATTCGTATTCTGGTAGAAAGTCAGCAACAGGAGTCGAACCATTTCACGGCTCTCACCAAACGTCGTGGGAAAAGTCTGGTAGCCAAGCTGGAGAGGCGGAACTGATATGCGGGTATTGCGGCCGCCGTTTCCATGGCGAATACAAAAAAACTTTACTGGCACGCCACACGAGAACGCACACCGGGGAGAGGCCGTACCCATGTAATTTTTGTCCCTACAAAGCTGGATCCAGCTATAATCTGACGCGCCATATGAAAATTCGTCATTCGCATCTTCCTATTTAGCTCGTGTCCAGCGCGTTGTTTGTCTCATTTATCCAGTGATTTATCATGTAACTCATCGGTGTTAGCCACATGCAGTGCCGTGGTTCAACACCTGCTGATGTTGTATTAATAAAGATTTAGACGTACGCGGTCTCCACACCAACTGATGAGCTATGGCTTTGCCTAATTCCCATTGGTGGTTATCCTCTCCGTTCGAACCCAGTCTCCATTCCAGTGACGGGGAATGGAAAATGCAACGGCAGTGCAGCAATGGAAAATGCAACGGCAGTGCAGCAACTCTTTGATATGTCAGTTTTTCTCCATATTCTGTGTAATCGTTTCCCTACTTGACGTATTGTGGTTATGGAAGAAAGCTGTTGAAAATTTGCGCGCATTTTTCAAAGTTATCCAAATGAGATATTATGAGGTGATTCATGAGTCATGTAAGTCTTTGAATAGTGGTTACATAATTGCACCTGCGGCGACATGTGTCACCAATAACGCGAAAACTATTCCCGCTTGACTTTGGGGTGTTGTTTTCCAGGAGTGGGATTGTGTTGCCACGCCGTTCGCCGAGTCCATGACCCTTCCAGCGCCCGAGCTCACATGGAAGTCTACTCAGAGCCAGGATAGTGCCACTGTGACGTGTTCATTTTGTTTCAAGCAATACAGTGGGCCCAACCGCCGCCATGTCTTGCGGCGTCACATGATTACTCTCCATAGCTTCGACAAACGCTTCAGTTGCGCCTATTGTGACTATAAAGTCAATCGCAAAGACCACTTCAACAGGCACGTCAAATCCGTTCACTTGAGCAAGTTGTTCGAGTTTCAAAGAATCGTTGGTAATTGCCCCGACAGTGAGCAAGACACTCGTCCTTTGGATGCCGATACTGGAAACACGTCTGCTTTGGGTGCCAGGAGCCAGTATAGCGGCAGTCACACGTTATCCCAGGATTCGTGATGAATGCATGCACCACTGTTGGAACGCCAAAGAGCTGTACTAAGAGCGGCCTCTGCCCTTTATCCGACCCATCATGGCATTTTGTTTAGTTGAGCTGGCGCCGGGTAGTCATTGCTCGTTTTCTTCCGTTCAAAATGAGATGTTTTTTCAGTGTAGTTAATTCCTAGCTTTTGTAATTTAAATTGCTGCCATTTACCTTCCGGATGGCTGCGAGACAGGCGGGCATTCGCCGTTCTTTTCCGTTGAACTAAAGTGATAATCCTCGCTTGTGCTTGGACATCTATCGGCCAGCTTTAGCTCACCGCACCCGCGATTTATTGTTCAAAATCTACCTTGAAATCAAGCTGATATATAGTCCAAACAACCACCAGGGAATTATTTTCATTCGAAATATATTTGTGAACTGACTACGTTGAAAACATTACCACACTCATGTGTAGTGTAGTTCTGGACCGTCACCGAAGCGTGATAAGCTAGTCATTGGTATATTCGCGCTACATCTATTAAGAATAGTTGTAACTTCTAAGTGTACCTATGGTAATATTTATTACAGTGCTGAATCTGGGCATCCGTGGTGGCTATTGTCGTGCCTGTTTCAGTTTAACGCAGGAATATATATGAACTGTATGTATATAACGAAAATAACACACTGTGGACACGCACTTCGTACAATAGTGCAAAGTACGCCGTGCACTGGATCTTTTGCGTAGCGGTAATTGACCATGAATGTGCTTGTGAAGTTTTAATCCTAGTCTTATGTAAACGTATTTATTGTGAAAAAGATGCTGTATTGGCGAATAGATTAGCTAACGCGAGAGCTCACGAAAACTTGAGGATTCCACGCATGGAGAGCGACTGTGCATTTTAATTTTAAGTGAGTAATATAAACGCGGAATTCTCACGAAATAGAAGAATGTTGTACACTTTGACTGCAAGATTGCCTTCTCGTAGTAAAATGGCTTGGGTGCAAATAGACTTCAGTGGCCCAAATTTCTTGCAGGATGAAGGCAGCGGCGGCGGTGGCGAGATACTCCCTGCCTTCTCTTGGCCCGTCTCTGCGGAACATAAGAAAGACGCCGGGCCGAATTTCTCAATGCCTGGCCTGCCTCTTGTACCTCCTGTGCCGCAGGATGGCCTCACTTGCTCGATGTGCGGCTTCCAGTCGCACGGTGTCAATCCCAAACGGAATTTGGCTGAGCATATGAAAACCCATTCTGGAGAGAAGCCCTTCACATGTCCCTACTGCCCTTACAAGTCCTTGAAGCGAGGCAATGTGAATAGACATGTTGTGCATCAGCATCAGGTCAAATTGTGAAAACGACTGGACAGTATTTGGCTAGCATCTCAAATTAGGCCGTAATACCTGTGTACATCAGACTATGTTGTTGATAAAAATACGGCATATTAGTCTCGTATCGCTGAAGCAGGGCGACGTTAACAGACATTTGCATATTCACCATGGGGCCAAGTTGTGAATAGAAATGCTGCACATCGCGTATCTTGTGTCGCTCAAACAGAAGGGCAATGCAAGCTCATAACTTTTCATATCAGCAGTTTGTCGATTTGTGAATAACGAGCCATGTTATCTTTGTTTCATTTAAAAGTGATGATCTCAAGAGAGTAGAGGTGTGTTTTTGCGCCTTACCAACATTGAGTAGGTATATCTCCGTCGTATATTTATGAATTGTAGTGCCCATTGATTTAGCTACTGCGGGGCAGTCCACGAATACCTTCTGCAGCGCAGGCGGGATTGTGCTATACATATATTCTTCTCGTATGTAGTAGGTGGAGCAATGCACCCTGTAGTTTCGAGCTATAGGTGTAGCGTAGCAGCTATGAAGGGATCGAAGTGCACATTTTTCCTCGTGTGACCTTGCTGATTGTTAGAAAAAAGTATGGATGTGCGACTGTATAGATGTCATCGGTTTGATAAGTAAGTGTTGTATGTCGTCTACTTGGAACGGAAAATGCAGAACTGTATATTTAGTAATTGTGTATTTAATTTCCTTCCCGTCTTCTTTTCTTGACTCCGCATCAACCGTGGCGTGCGGAAAAAGAACGATCGTCCTGCTTTTGGACGCAACAAAATCTCCTCAGATTAGTTCATTGGATGTTTCAGTTATCAAGCGAAGTTGAAGACTTGAAGTGCCATCTTTTCCCCTCAAAATCGCTTAAAATACCCGACACTGTTTCAAAGCTTGTCTTACTACAACCAGCTAATCCCAGCAGTGAGTGATATTTTATGTTAATGGTACTGTCGGACCGCGACTGACTAGCCAAGTGTGACCGTGCATGATATTTTTTTCTAGTGATTGAGCACGTAGGTCGATGGACAATATGCCTCAACTTTGCTTCAGTCTCGCATAGGTAGACACGAAACTAGACAGTTTTATGGGTACATGTAAAAATTACGTTCATTATCCGGTATTAAGGCACACACACACACATAGAACTGTAGTTTGATTTTTCAGGCGTTAGACTGCTGTGCTGTTGATTGAATCAACTTTCCTTGTCGCCTCTTTTATTCTTAGCTTTGGAAAATCTGGGTGTTACAATATTGACTTCGACTAATTTGGCATAGTGCCTATTGCCTAGTTGAATGGTATCAGGTTCTGTAAGTGCAAAAGCTGCAACTGGTTCTAGTTTGATTGTATGTAAGAGAAAAAAAAAAGGATGCTTCACTCTGTTGCAACAGCGCGGAAAGTTACTCTCCTTTTTTGTTCTAATGATAGCAAATCGAGTTGCTTGTACTTGAAGTCCCTTGTTACCCTATTCCCCGTGTCCGTCTGGAGTAGAATAATCAAATTTTAACTGACGAGTGTCCGAGCGAGCTCCCTTCAATGTCTGCATAAAGTTTTCATCCTTGTGTTCCGACAGCGGTAAAGAATAGAATTCATTTTGACTTGAAATGGGTGAACGCAGCTCTCATCTGCCAGAACTGTAATGGGTAGTTCACTTGTGTCCCCAAAGTCGACAGGGATCCCGTTGCCCTGACAAAAAAGGTCAACTGTCTCCGTCTTTCACAGGCTTGCAGCTCGTCGTCAACCTACCGAGTCGACGGTAGCTTCGGCAAGTCCGCTGTAAATGGCACGAGCTCGACTGACTTCGCTTCTGTAGCGACAGATCCATCAGCCTATATGAATCCGAACGCCAACAGTGGGTACTATTGCCCAATCTGCGGACGCCACTCAGCCCGGAAGTCGGATTTGGAGAGACACGTGTTTACTCATTCGGGCAAGACGCCCTTTTTGTGCCCCGTATGTCCCAGAGGCTTCAACCGCAGCAGTAACTTATATAGGCACATACGAGCTGCTCACCCCTCTGCCATTCATCTTGCTCCTCGCCCTCCGCCTCGTGACCCAAACTCGTAGCACATCCATATCTTGCCTGTAGCAACAATTTTATATTGAAATCGTACCTAATTAACTTCGCGCTCGTACACATTGATGTGCATGTTGAAAAATATTACCAATTTGAAAAAAAGAAGCGCTCCTATCTTACTTTCAGTCCTGGCTTAAAGCCACCTAAACTGTATTTAGTACATTCTTACCAGGCCGCCTGTGTTCTGCTTTCGAGGTGTTGCCGTTGCTTTACATGTACTTAGTTCCCTTAATATTTAGCAGGAAAAGGACTTCTCGTGCACTCTTTTATACTTATAAGGATTTAAGTGGCAAAGTTCATTTGCACACTTTTTATTCTTCTGCGGAAATTTACAACCTCAAAATGGCGAGTGTCAACCTCGAAAGCGTGAAATACGCTTTTATTTATCTATGTTCCTATTTTTTTTTGGGGAGGGAGGGGGGTTCAACTGCTGAAAAACTTGGCATCGCTCTGACGTGGATTATATTTATCGTGGGATTGTTCGTCGCTCATGTAAAATGCGAGCGTGTGCTATTATAATGCGCAACGTAGCGTTAAAACTGTTGATTGAATGTAGCACTGACGCGCCCGTACTCTGATAATGATAGTCCATTTGATGAAGTTCAATACCGTCACGTTTGAGCCCCGCGTACAAGTACAGTGTATTTCAATTACACAATTTTTTGTGTCCATATGAGTCTCGTTCGAATGGAAGATTGTTTAAGTTACGTTTTGGAATGTTGTTCCTGCGAGGACTGAAGCTAAGTCACTGTGCATGTTGCAGGGCAGCGCCACTGCCTCCGCCGCCTTCCACAGTTCCTGGAACCCTACTGAAAATAACTCCTGGGATTCTTCTCCAATGGGCCACTTGCCTGGATCAGCTGGAACGTTGCCGTGTTCGTCCGGCTGGCCCGCTACCACTCCAGGTCGCGCTTGTGCTGGTCAAAACCCTGTGGCATCCAGTGACGGAGAAAAGATGATCCACTGCCCATATTGCCCGAAGGTCTTCCATTCATCCAAGACCCAGAATTTCCAGCGACACATCATCGTGCACACGGATGCGAAACCATTTGAGTGTCATCTGTGCGACTTCAAGTGTAACCAAGCGTCTAACCTCCGGCGTCATATTAAAACCAAACATTGCGTCAATAACGATCATGACGGCACTACAAATCGAAATGTTACGTTGCATCACAATCTTAATCCTTAGTTTAGTTTCCCAGTGGATTGTTGTTATGGATAGCAGTACCTATTTTCGTGTGTGTCGGTTGTCTGAATTGCATTCCGTAGTTGTCCAAGATGCTACAATCACAGCTACTCCTGGTAGGTGTTGCTCTGTCATTTCAGCATCGAAAATTATTTTCTAACCGGATTTTGAATCGGAAAATCATTTATTTTTCGGAAGAGGTTTTGCTTGGACTTTCTACTACTTGCCGAACATGGAGGGAAATGTACCAAATTTGGATGAGAACGTAATGTAGAGCACGCACGTTTATTTTATTTTATTTTATTTTTTTTATATCGCGTGTGACTGATAGGTTTGTCTTGAGCACAAATTGTAAGTTGGTCTCCACGAGATTCGAAGAATTGTTGTAGTGTGGCTTTGCCGAAAGCATGCAGCCTTCTTACGGGTCAACATTTATTGGCAGCTGCACTCGGTAGTCCATGACAGAGTTTGTGCTGAGTCGAGCTGTACTGTTTTACAGATGTACGGCTTGGGTGGCGCAGCTCTAACTCCTACTAGCTACAGTCGCTCTGACTGCCCGCCCTTGCAGTGCCAAGTGTGCCGCAAGGAGTTTGTCGGTCGCAATCGTCGTCAGATGTTGGAGCGCCACACGGCTGTGCACACGGGCGTCAAACCTTTCCTGTGTCCCTACTGCCCTAAACGGTCGTCCAGGCTCGACTCGCTAAAGCTTCACGTTGCTAGATTACATGGTAGTACCATGGCACCTACTGATGGACACAATCAAGGGCGGTCTATCACCGCTCTGATGGATGTTGTCTCTAACCCAACAGCCGGGGGATCTGTCTGAACCAGGCAGTTCAGCCTGCAACGTGAGACCATGTATTTTAAGTACGAACGCTAGTAACTGGGTCTAGTTGTGTTCTTGCTTGTTGATTTCCCTCCTTGGTGACAATGTTGAATGCTCTGCCGAAATTTTGTTGCAGCTCCGGATTGTAGGATTCCTAAGAAATCTGTAACTACAAGGGTCTCCGAAGTTGTCAATCGGCGCTTGTTCGCGTCGGCGGTTCTTTGGCTAGTGCTAGGTACCTTACAAACAGAGTTTATCTGGATCATAGTGAATGTACAGTTTGGGAGACGTTAATTACATCAGCAGTCTTGGCTATGGTATTGAAAAGGAGGGATCGTGTCTGCGCAATTGTGGATTAGGTTTTTGGGAAAGACTTACGCGTAGATGATGTACGGGGTGCATCTAATACATTACTCCGTAAGAAAAATGAAACGAAGTATACCTGGAGAATCTTCATACAACCAGCTGCTTGGTGAAAGGTTGGTAAAGGGGACCTGAATAAAAATTTAAGCCATTAAAAAGGTTAAAGCGTTTCTCGTTCGGGCGACTAAGTGTGTTGATGGTATTACAGGTGGCCGTCCTTCCGCCGGAGCTGGCTTCAGGCTTCCAACTAACCCGTCAGCCGAAGCCACGTCTTAGCGAGGGTTTGGTTTGTCCTGTTTGCTTTAGGTCATTCTCTGGCAAAAACCGAAAGCAGCACTACTCGAACCACATCTACACCCACACCGGAGAGAAACCCTTTGCGTGTAGTCAGTGTCACTATAGATCCAGTAGAAAAGACACCTTGTATCTGCATATGAAAAAGTGGCATTCCGAAGTTCCCAATGTTTCAACCGCTTCATCTTCCACGTCCGATACTACGTCATCTTCAACTACTGCTGGTTCTCCTTTTAAATATTTAGTTGACTATGAGTGAAATGGGAGTAGCGTAGGTACTCAGAAGTGCGGTTAGTGCGCGTACTCTGCAAGTGAAGTAAGAACTAATATGTGGTGAATAGCATTGCTTACGAAGTTTATACGGTTATTCGCTGTTCCGATGAACCTCGTTATTTGAGAAATTTATACGGCTCCTCACAACAGTGTTACTTGCGAGGGGCAATTAAGATGATTTCAGCACCCCATTAATTGGTGTACTTCTTTGAAACCGTGTCAATTATGTAATGTAGAATACCCCTTCGAGTTGTAATGTGCCGATGATACTGCGGCTATTCCTTTTCACTTTGTTCTGAAAAGAAAGTTGTGTGGCCAGTTCAGTTTTTTTTTTTTTTGCAATATTCGTTTTTCTCGTTCCTCTCTGGAGGCAAGTCGACTCCATTGTAATTGCATGTTTTTTGTTGATGGAAGCACGTGCAAAAATGTCGGTTAAGTACTGCTACAAATTTCAAATTAAAATGTACGTTGATGCACATTACTATCATGTTATCATAAAATTTTTAACGGACTAGTTGGAAAAAAAAGCCTTGGTTAAGAATGACGTTGAACGATGGTGCATGTAGTGCTAACTACGAACATCTTGACAAGCAAGCTTGCTCTTGGTAACCAACTCATTGAAATCTCCATCAGTTAGGAGCGATTACTTTTGGGTTTCAATGTAATTAATATTTTTGGTATGATTATCGTTTATTTATTTTTTTTGTAGCACATTTCGATTATTAAAAACTTTTTGCATTTTTGCAACAAATAAATAGTTGAAGTGTTTACTGACTGCATGTCCTATTCAGGTGAGATCGCTACTAAACTTTTTTTTCTCACTTTGTAGAGCAATTATATGATACATTGTAAACAAACTGTGTAATAGACCAGCGCGCGGCATAGACTTTTTGCAATTTTTTCGTAGCTGTGTAGCTCAACTATTCTTTTGTGATTACAATGTATTGGACTATCACTCCTGTATTTGTATGCGTGTGTTGTACTAAGAAAACAGACATCTATTAAAGGTTTTTCTAGCACTTCTGTTTTTTAGTTACCCCCCTAGCCTACATGTGCTACCCATCACTTCGTCGTGGCCTTTATTTATTTTATTCATTTTATTTTATTTCTTTTTTTTTCCGGGAGGAGGGATGCGTGTTGGACCTACTACATTTGTAATAAAAAAATTCACTTTACAGACTTTTTTCCCGCAGAATCTAAGACTTTTTTGCAGAATCTAAGACTGTGAATAAAAGTGAATTTGTGGCGCTTACGGCTTGCCCTGCCATATTATCTTTTCTCTATAAACATGTCAGCTTATATTATCGCTGCGAGTGTCGGTATCCAAACAGCACACTTGTCGGAGCTGCGCCTAGTACATTTATTATAGCTGACGTGTCGTGCCACGAGTATTTTTCGCCCGGTTTTACTTGAAATGTGAATTTACTTCTTTTTATATTTCTATTTCTTTCGCTGTTGTATATGATTTGCTAAGAGCTTCTGGATTTATTAGTGGCCGCAGTGCGCTGCGTAATTCGGTTTCCGCGCCATGAAAAGTAAATATTCATGTTCAGCACCCTGCGCTGCCTAAATTTTTCATTTATTCCTGTTGAATACCTAAACGTTTTACAAAGTACACTGCTGTGCGTTGACAGTCATTTCCTTCTTTGTTCTATAGGGCGGCCCGTCTAGCAAACACAGCTACGTGAAATCCTCCTCAGCGGAAGGCGTCACTATCGATCAGTATGGCAAGTTCAGCAAGATCATGGGGCCGGGCCAGGTCTCCAGCTGTACCTTTGCTAATTTCCCTCCTCCCGTGTCTAACTCCCCTGTGGCACAGCAGCCCTCCCAAGCAAATGTTACACTCCTAGGAGGTGTAGAGGCGGATTGGTTCGCGAGATCCGCTGCCAAACACGCCTGCAAGTTTTGCAACAAGAAGTTCAATACGCCATCCAAGCTGGCCCGTCACGTTCGCACCCATACCGGGGAGCGGCCGTATCTGTGTCCTCAGTGTGATCAGAGGTTTAACCAAAAGGAAATACTTCACCGCCATCTCCGAACTGTTCACGGATTCACGGCCCCTGTTTGCTGAGAGTTTCGTTATTTTCCATCTGTTACTGGGAGCGCAACTTTTTCAATTTGAATTTATTGCTGTTTATAATGTGTAGAAGAAATTAAACAACTTTATCCCTATCGGTTGAAGGAACTTATCGTCACTATTTTATGGTGCCCACCTAATTTGTTTTGCCGAGTTTTAGGCAAGATAGATCTACCAGCTAACATAATTGTTCCGAGATGTGCTGATAATGCAATCGAAGTATGTATAAAGTTAGCGTCGGTTAAGTTATCTGGTTCGCCAAATGGTTAACATTTTATTGACCCTCCGAACCCTATTCTGAGTGTTGCCTATGCCTCTGTACTCGAAAGAGGCATCTGTGGTGCGTAGGGTTAGTTGGTGAGATACACCTCTGTTGAGACGCTAGCTTCATCTGTAATCGGTATTTTGTACACCCGAAATAACTGGAATTTATGGTAAAGTTCCAATTATCAATAGCTAGTTACTTAAAATTGTTGGACTGTTGCTGAGATGTGCATTGCGTGACTTGCCCCACAGAACGGCGGTGGCGGCGGGGGGGATGGTGGTGGTGCTGACGGCAACGAAGGGCAGAGCTCAGCCCTCACTGGCCCATATCACGTGTCTCGACTATCTCTAAAGGACACCACCACGAGCCCGGCACCTTTGTTTCCTCTGTCCAGTCTTTGCCTTCCCTTGGCGCCGACATCGTCCTCTTTCTCTGCCATCTCTCGAACAGAGCCAGAGGATGGCAGTGGGGGCAGCCGCGTCTACTGTTCTTATTGCGAGAAATCCTTCAAGTGGCCGTGTCTCCTGCAGAGGCATATGAGGATACACACCGGCGAACGCCCCTTCCGTTGTCCTTACTGCACCTACGCCGCTGCGCAGAAGTTCGATGTCACCAAACACATTTTTACTCGGCATCCAGATGCAGATAGCTTCAAAGTGAACTGCCTGTCATCGTCTACCCCAGATTAAGAAAAGCTTGTTCGCTATTGATTAGTAACGACCGAAAGTCGAGGCGGTCAATCAATCCCTAGGTGGGTTGTAGACGTCAGATGAATACTACTAGGTCCGTGCATATAACTGTCGTTCCGTACTATGCACAAAGTGGATGACATACGTTCGTACTTGCTTTGATGTGTGCCCACGAGGATCCTACAGTGTATGTGCTTTAATTCTGAGGATCACCTTGCACCTTGGATCATTTTATAGACTTATATAGATGGAGAAAAGTCTTCAGTGGGATTACAATCTTTCACTGTAATCCCACTCCTATATGTCAATGTGACTAGCGCAAGCGATTCAATGTAAAGAGCCTCTATTAGTCTCTGTGGTGTGTATTGCAGTTTGTTTTCACCTGATGAACAAATTTTGCAGTTTGTCGACTTGCTCGCAGTGTTTCTTTTCTTCAGTGGTGTTTGAATCGTTGATCATCTACGCGAAGCTTGTATTACGTCGTCTTGTCACAATACAGCGTGTTTGTGTTGGAACCATTCTTCGTTGAGCCCCTGCGTCGAACATTGTACGGTTGCTCCCATGTATCATGGTAGAACATCTAGCATAAAGTTTTATAGTGCAGTTTTTTTTTTTTTGTATATTTGCGCCAGGCAACTACTCACAGCAAACCGAAGCCCAGGTTTCCACTCCACTCTTGAGAATGGGTCTCTTTCCTCCCGCCTTTTGTTCATTATTTTTATCAGCATTGTTGAGATATTTCGCGAAGGAGTTTGTTTATTTTATGTTGACTGTCTTAATTGAATAAGAGATGCACACTTCTACGCTTGCTAGTACTTTAGCTCGCTTCGACGCCGTGCGAATACTGTTTTGGCATGAAGAATACTGGGCCACGTTTGTACTCGAGTATGCTGCACAGGAGTTAAGTCCTCCCTAATAATAGTTGTTTCTTACAGTTGTTATCTGGTAAGACATCTGATTGCATAGAGGGAAAGAAGGCATGTTATGATACGGGTGTCTTATTGTTCCCTGGCAGATGGATTCTTCATCGCTGTCTTCGGGAGTGATGTGTCCGTCCTTCGATCGTACAGTGGGCGCTGTCGCCGGTCTCCTCCTTGACTCGGATCTGTCTCTGCGGCAAACTACAACTGTCCAACAGCAGAAGGAACAAAACGTTTGTTCTGTGTGTGGCTACAAGTTTGTGTACAGATGGATGCTTGTGCGCCACATGATGACCCACACTGGAGAGAAACCGCACGCATGTCCCCACTGTGAATACAAGGCAGCCAGGAAGGAGCAAGTTCGCAGTCATATCTTTAACAAACATCGTTGAAGGGAAATGTCGAAGCTTCTACCAGCGACGGGGATATGTTTTTACTGTAACATGTTCGTGAATGACAAGTATTCTCTTTATCTCCTATTTATCTAAACTTCGGATCAATTAGATATGGTTATACCGCAAGGTGTAAATTTAATTTATAAAGCTGAAAAAAGTAATGTATGGATCCTAAATTAGATGCATTTCTAAGTGTTCAATAAATTCTAGGTTCATGCGACGACGGTGAAATGACCACCATTGTAAAATTTGACGTATTCCAGCAAATGTTCTGGTTCGAAATGACTGGGACGCGAGGAGTTACGGAAGCGGTGCAGCATTAACGTCTTCACGTTTGTAAATTCAAATTATAAAGGAAAATGGAAGAATGGGGTTAAGAAATCTACACAATTGTGTTGTGTCTGTACGATTTAAAAGGTGTTCGTGGGTGTAAGATGTGTTCGCCAGCCGCCGTGTTTTACTTACTGGAGTATCTTCTTCTGCAGGGCTTTAGTTTTAACGAGGCTCCTCTGAACTACCTGCAGTCTCCCACTACTGTGCCCATCTCCATATCGGATACTTCGCCCTCAGCAAGTGGCGGGTCACCCAACGTTGTTCAACCGTCAACTTATCCTCCACCGAAAAAGAGACCCGAGGGTGGCTTCGATTGCTCCGTCTGTGGGAAGAGCTTCGTCTACTTATCGCTCCTTCGTCGGCACATGACTAAACACACCGGAGAGCGTCCCTTTCCTTGTCCTTACTGTCCTCATCGCAGTCAGCAGAAGGCAAACCTGGAGCAGCATATGGCTACTCATGGTGTCTATAAGATTCCTAAGAAAACTTAGCCTTTTACACACGAAATTAGTGACTAACTTGGAAATGAAGGGAAGGCAGAAGGCGCCCTTGGAATGCTGACTTCATTATGTGTGTATTTTATTGTGTATTATCATTTAAAAAGTTCAGTGTTGTGACAGCATCATACAGCACTGAAGATGTCCTCTGCGCGTGAGGCTCATGTGATGACTCAAACTAGACGATATGTGTGCTCTGTGGTGTTTGTATCACAAAGTTGAGGGAGTGAAGTTCCACTTCAGGACGTTATGAGTGATACGCAACCTTATTTCCCTACTATTTCCAGGTAGCACCGATATCTATTTTTAGCTGGAGTTCTTTTACAGTGCTCCTTTTTAAAGTTATCTTATGTGTATTATACATATATTTACAAGGCTGAAAAAATGTGAATTCTGCGTAGGTAATTGTTATACTCCTATTTTATACAACCAACTAGTTTTATGGTACTGGCTTCGCGCTCCATACCTCTTATACGGTGTGCGTGGTTATGTGCGGTCAGTATTGGAACATTGGTAACGTCGTGATGTCTTGTTCTTGGAAGCAGTCAGCTTTGATCGTGGCTATTATAATATAAAATGATGCACTATTCTTGGTGTAAGCGAGCAGTGCTTGTTTATGAGAGTGTAATTTAGGTAAATACAGTCAAGACAGTCACTGCGATTTACTTCGTAACCTTCACCATTACTTTTAAGCGCAAGTTGCTCGTCAGATATGTGAATGGGAAGAATACTGTATGGAGAATTGTTCGTATCGTAAGGACTGAAATATGTCGCAAAGTTTTCTCTCTTTGTTTTGTGACCGTCGAAGAATAGGGAGAAATGCGTTATCTACTGGTCCAACTTTGACCGTAGTTAGTCTAAGTGTAAACTGGTCTGACTGTGCTGAGGCTTGGGTTCTCTTCTCCAACAGAACGTCAGTGTTGCCACAGGGACGGGGCTGTCTTCGCGTACTGTATCAACAGGCGGAGGAGCTTTTGACTTGCTCACTGTCGTGCCGTCCCTCCCTGGTTCCCCTAAAATCCACGGCTCGCGTGACAGATACTGCAGGGAATGTGACAAGTACTTCCCTTTCCCTGCCGCGCTTATTAGGCACCTCAGAACTCACTCGGGAGAACGACCCTACCCTTGCAGCCACTGCCACTACAGGGCAAAGCATCGCTTTGACCTCAAGAAGCATATTCTTACTATACACAGGCTCGATAGCACTCAATGAGGGCCCTTGCCTCATCGTGACAACTGATGTACCTGGAAAACTTGATGCTACTTGCCGAAGTGTCACTACGTTGTTCTGAAACTAGTGCTCTGGCCGTTGTTAATCCTGAAAATCTGACGCTCGAACTGCGTTGGGTGACTATCATTCAATTTGGGCCCGAAGAAATGCAGTCGCGAGCTCTACACTAGTAGGTAGTTCGCACGACCCGAATCAGAAAGACTTGATATTTTGCTTTCTGAGTACCAGTTCAGTCCTGTACATTTTGGCACGGAGGCTTTAGTTGAAATCTTCGTAATTGTAATTCCAGTTATCTTTCTCTATTGAGCTCTATTTCACTCAAAACTTTTTTCACCCCTGCATCAGTATAAAGTTTGGGCTATGGAATATCTCCTGAATGTTTCGGCCTTGGCGTTATTCTTTCATTTCATGATATTTTAATTCAAAATGAAACTGTATCTGAGCAAGCACTATATGACGTACTGGACGCCGAGGAAGTTTTTCCATTCATTCCTGTTAAGTACACAGTTGATGTATGATCTTTGTAATGAGCAAAAGTACCAAGTATTTGCTGTGGGCGGTGTTCATAACGCGGGCGGGGCACCACACTTCGTAGTTCATCCTCTCACAACTTCCTGTTCGTCCCCCCAGGCAAGGGAGACCCGGCCATCCAACGCCTTCCTTCAGCTCACTGCCAAGTACGACGAAGATTCTTCGGCAGTCCTTGGCTCACCCTCGCCTCTCTCCAACAGATCTGTTATGTCCGTAGTTCAACACCTCGGCACGCCTCCAAACTCGGCTGTGTGCCCATATTGTGGCAAAGATTTCTTCTATTCGTCCAAATTAACGAGGCATATGCGAACGCACACTGATGAGCGACCTTTCCAATGCGATTCCTGCCCTTACAGTGCCAAACATCGCGCCGATCTGAAAAAGCATTTGACGCATGTCCACAAAACATTGTAGTTGGAGCATATGAACTGCCAGCAGTTCGTCGTTATTCCTTCGGTGTAGTCTTTTTTTTTACTCGTTTGATGTACTGTTGAACATCGATGTATGGAACTGCACGTACACATATCGGTATTAACCGCAGCGATTCTAGCTGTCCGAATTGAAACGAAATTTCTTGTTGAGACTGTCTACCTACTCATTAAAGTAGCTATCGGCCTTGCCGTTCCGGCACTATCTACTGAAGTTGCTTATGTTATTGGCATGTTATCTTTTGTAGCATCTCGTGAAGCGCCCCGAAACTTACCCTCACCTACCTGGTGTGTTCTCAGGACAATGAAGAGTCTACCGTCATCGCAGCTAACTCAGTTCTGGCTCAGTTGAGTCGAGGACGGTCTCTCAGCGGTAAGGATCCTGCCCAGTCATCCACTCAAATGTCTTGGAGCAACCTGGGGTCTCCGCTCTTCTGGCCAACTGCATCACTTGCGAATCGTGAAGAAGCTCCAGGCGGTGCCTCGTCTAACACACCTGGGACTGGACGCGATCCTCCGTATTCGGGACCGCTTTTCAAGTGTTCCTACTGTCCTCGGCAGTTCTGCTTCAATTCCCTCCTGGAGAGGCACCTTCGCACTCATACCAACGAAAGGCCATTCCAGTGCTCGCTGTGTTCGTACAGAGCCAAACACCGAGCCAATCTTAAAAGTCACTTTGTGTTCAAGCATCCTGGGGTGTCGTTCGAGTAGTTTTCAGATGCGTTCAATGTGTTCTCCAAAATGAATTTTTTCGTCTGGAACAAGCAATTCTTAGTCGTCATTGGATTAGCTGAGAACATTAATTACAGGTACTTTATGTGGATTTTACTTTTTTGTATGCCAGTTGATCGAATCGGAAGTATTTTTGTCTCGCTTAAAAATTTTCACCCGATGTACAGCACAGTACATTCGAAATTGTCACCTCTCCCCGCTAACCGACAGTTGTAGCACCTAACGACTTCTACCTCGATTCCCTTTGCTGACTAACTCACTCTTTCGCGTGTGTGGTGCATTGTGTGTCCTGTTTGGGTTGTCCTTCACTCACACTAAGCTGCGCATCACTTCAAATACTTCAGCCGTACTTTCTTCCTCATCAGGAAAAATCGCCTGGTGCCGCTGTGGGATCTTCCACCTGCCGTCGTCAGGAAGCTGCGGTTGCTACGGCTCATCTTTACGCAAAATCTTCACAACGAAGGCCCCAGTTTTACCAGCGTCTTTCTCAAACTTCAACTTCTATGAGTTTTAGTGATCCTCAACAATCAACGGACGCTTCATTGCAGCTGCAGCTGTTGATGTCTTCAGCGGCGCAACCATCTCTTGCTGACAAGCCTGACCAGGCCTATTCGGGAGGGTACATGTGCCAATATTGCAACAGGGAGTTTCCTTTCCCTTCCAAGTTGATCAGGCACATGCGCATCCACACCGGGGAACGTCCATATCCTTGTAAAGAGTGCCAGTACAGAGCAAAACATAGAGGAGATCTGCAGCGACACGTAATGAGCCATCACATTCGTCATCCTTCGCTTGACCCTCCCGTTTCTCAGTATTCCACCGACCCAATGGATACGGATATTGGTTCGGGGGTGCGTCACCAAACGAACTGAAGTGCGTTTGCATAGGCACCGAATAAAGTTGCTAACCTACGCGTTCTTTAGTGTTAGAGGTGCATTTCCGCAGTAGCTACTTGAAGAGGTTGATGAAATACGTCTATTTAGAAAGATCTTCATTTTCCATTGCTAAATTGCCCACCCGTTCAGTTTACCAATAATATGCGTTTCTTCACAACCGATTGAAGGACTATTAAACGCCTGTGGGGTTAGTAGACCTGAAAGTACCGTACGACGTCGCTTTTACTGATTAAATAATAATTGATGAGTGATAACTACCATCAACGTTTTGGAAGTTTGGCTCCGTATGATACATTGGACTACAGTTATCTATGACGCAGATACGTTGGACTATTTTGACGCAAGCCTTGCTTGTCTGTTGCAGTCGTCCGAGTCATCACCATGGTTGGCCCCCACCTCCTCTTCTTCCTCTTCAGTCAGCTCTGTACGTTCTTCAGCCCCTCGTTCAAATGAAGTGCTATCAACCTCAGCGTACTTGCCCTCTTCAGTATGGCGTTTCGTCGGTCAGTCTTCTCACCTAGGAAGCTCCATTCCCGAAATTCCGTCACCCGAAAACTTCTCTGCTGGCGGCAAGGGCAGCACGAATCTCTCGTGTTCCATCTGTCACAAAAAGTTTCCTCGCCTTTTCAATTTGGAGCGTCATATGATGATTCATACTGGAGAAAAGCCGTTCTCTTGTCCGATTTGTCCTCACAAGTCGAGACAAAAGTCCGACCTGCAAAAGCATATGATACGCCACATCGGAGAACAAACCTAAGTTTTCAAATCAAAAGCTGGAGTGGATCCACGGCAGAACACATGTGTGCTATCTACTTGCTTTCGTGTTAGTTTAGGCTCCTGCTTCCTACCAAATTTTCCTGGCGAACGTGTAAGGTCAGGTGTCATCTTGATACACTCCTCTGTCGGCGAAAAATGTACTGTTTTCGGAACCCTTAACCATAGCATCTGTCACATGCGTTGTATGCTCGTCGCTGCTCTAATGAAACGACAGGAAAGCTGATGTACTTTCTTGTGAACTGGTTTTAGGCAAAAAAAAAAAACTGCTATTGTGTGGTGGCAGCTCATTTCTGCATTGACAAAATCTCGCCAGTGTATGTTGTAAGTCCAATTCTGTCTTAATAAATGGTCACTAACTATACTGCATTCAAGAAGTCCCATAAAAAGCATCCGTTACATTCTTCTGTTCTGAAGAACAAGTGGCGTTAATTTGGGTGAAAATTTTCATTTGGGTGGCTGTAACATGCATCGGTTTAAGCAAACTAGCGTGGTGAGAGCAATGTCAGTCAGCTTACATTTGCCATGATGTTCCTCAGGGAAGCAGCACCTGCACCAGCTCGACCTCTACTTCCACTTGGTCACTCAGCTCCGTTCTGCACCCCAGAGGAAGATTTGGCACCGCATTTGCCGCAATCAATTCTGATTCTCCGCTCCCGCAAGCCCTCGGTGACCGCAAGGCGTTCGACTGCTCGTATTGTTCCAGAAGTTTTTTGTTCAAGTCACATTTGGATCGTCACCTCCGCACACATACAAACGAAAGGCCTTTTCCTTGTCCTCTGTGTACCCATAAAGCGAAACATAAGAATGACTTGATACGTCACATGACGTCACTTCATCCATCTTTCACTCCTCAGTAAACGTAATGCATGTTGTATGAATGACGCATTCTACTTCACACATTGATTCAGTGGTTGTAGGTATGTGACTCCTGTGCAAAGCAGTTGGGGATGATTTTTAAATTAGCATTATGTTAGTGCTTTAGGTCTCAGATGAATCGCAAACAAACTTCTTTTTCGCTATTTTGTCGCCCAGGAGGAAGGAAGTGGGTGGCGTCAGCGTTCACGGCCTCTTCATCAGCTACGAGAAATGGACGCCCTGGAACAGTTTGCAAATCCAGTTCCCCCGAGTGCCGCTTCTGTCTCCGACGATATGACTCCTTACTTCAGGCCGGGTCAGAAATGCGTCTTCTGCAACAAAGTGTTCGATTCTCAGTGGTTCCTGACCCGTCACATGCGCATACACACCAAAGAGAAGCCATACGCCTGCTCTCTATGTCCCTATCGAGCTAACCAAAGGAACCATTTGGTGCGCCACATGGGTGCTGTCCATCAGCAAAGTCTCGACACCCTGCCCGATAACAAGACCTCATTCGCCGCTTCCAAATCAGCCTAAGTAACCTTACACAATGATCGGCCGTAGGGTCATTTGCCATTTAATTTGTAACCTCTTTCGTGTGTTTGTGTTAGTCGGTGTCTGATCTCTGATCCAGTACTTGCTTTACCCAGAGGTTGACAAGGCAGTAAGCGTACTCTGGTTGTTGGCGAGCTTGAGCGGTGTAGGTTTATCCGCAGCCGTGTTGGTCGTTTCTTTGCTATGGTTTGCTATTGTTATTTAAAACACATCGAGTCATAGCGTCTTACGTGTGATTTTTCTCTGTTTGTTCCGCAGCCAATCTACTGTTCGCAAGGGCAGCTCGAATATCGCGCGTCTTCCACTGCTCCCGTATACTCCTCATCTACCTTGAACTGTATGCCTTCGACTGAGTACAGCAACGTCGAATCTGCAGTAAATTGGTCCGATACTCACTCTTCTGCTTCTGGTCCTGAAAGAGAATTCCGCTGCAGCGTTTGTTTCAAAACCTTCAATCGCGCCTACTCTCTCGAACGCCACTTCATGATCCACTCGGGTGCTCGCCCGTTCCACTGCACCTACTGCCCTTACAAAGCGAACCAGAAAGCAGTGCTCCAGAAGCATGTTCTACGCATACACAAAATTAGCGCTCATGATTAGAAACAAACGTATAGTAACTGTTTCATCTTGATTCTTCGTATTTTTTTACCAAATATTGTTTGTAGACAGCAGTTTTAAGTTATACGCCCAATTTACTGCATAGTTTCACGTTATAGCACCCCTGCCACAAGCGGGGAGACGGCTATACGTATTGAGCCAAGTCGTTGTATTTGTCATTGTATAGCAAGTTACGCTGTATATATTCTGTATTTTACAGTTGATAGTGATGATGCATGGGCTTTATATCATTTGTATCGTCTTGAATGCTCTCGGAACGACATCCTGACTTTGTGCTCAAAGTGGTAGTTTTATGGCTTATAAGTTGGGTAATACAATGCAATGCTGCAAAGAAAGTCTTGTTTGATGGTTGATCTTGGTTGGTCTCACAGGCTACTACACGCGAGGCATCCAAATTCTCAATGGAGAGTCCAGACGCTGAGATCTTCCTGGGACTCCAAAGCTCGCAGCCCTCATCAGTTGCTGCCCTCTCAGCAGTCGCGGACGCCTTCCCTCGACTTGACCAGGCATCGCTCGCTAGACGCTGCTTGCTCAAGTACCCATGCCAGTTCTGCCCCAAGGCTTTTGGCTTCAGCTCGCACTTGGAGCGTCACATGCTGGTGCATACTGGAGCAAGACCTCACTCGTGCCCTCACTGTCCGTACAAAGCCGGCCAGCGCGCTGTTCTCAAGAAGCACATACAGCGAATACACAACATAGGCGTACCTTTACCTCCCCTTCTAACGGAGGGCGAGCAAGTTCTTCCTGACAGCTCACCTAACCGTAATTAGTTTTTGTGAGATTTGTTTCTACTTGGATCAAGCACCAATCGCCTGACGGTTCGGTGAGCGTCGTTTGTTTCGTGAAACTGTGCGTACGATTTCATAGGTCACCCATCAATAGCTGCTTCGTTGGTGAATAAATTAGGGTTCCATGTGAATTGAAATATTCAAAGAGCAGAGTTTTATACGTACAATTGACGTTACGTTTTTCGCTTTGTTTATTACAGTTGCACGTATGGTGAGTTAGTGGGAAGTAGGTATTACTGTAGCTACTATAATAGCGCTTGTGGAAATTGACAAGGGAGTATCGCTAGAGGTGGTGATGCTGGAGCTAATGCGTGGTGAAGTGGATGGTTGGTATGGAGTAAGTCAGGTGCACCAGGTGGTTTGGCTGATCTTGATTAATACCGATGTCCCTTATACAATCGTCGAAGAAAAAATGTGTCTGTATTCGGTAAGTTCTTACTGACTGGCAAGGTACCTTACAAATAAATTCAATCGATATTGCTACTTGTTAGCAAGAATTCAATGTTTTTGTTAGGTGCTAGCGCTATATACAGTATATAAAAAAATTGTAATGCCTTTGACATACCCTTTTTAAAGATTTCAGGTGTCACGTTAAGTACAAGTAACGGTTCTTGTAGTAGATTTGTTATAAATTGTGTTTCGTAAACTTGCAAGGAACCGATTTTAAATCTTGAATTAGTATAGATGATGATGTAACTTGGTTGCATCCAAAGTGTTTCCATCCTGTTATTTGCTTTTGCTTTAATACGGTCCTGTGAAGAGTTTGATGATTATTTACTTTCATTAAGATAAAGATGTTAAACATTTCATATTGTATCCCTGTGTTTATTACGCTGGAGTTAACCGCTAACTCGGATTTTGGCACTAGTAGTGAACTGGGAGTGTTCTCATGTGTACGACGAACTTGAATGTGTTATTTATAAATATTACTACAATTAAATTGTAATTGATGGCTTGCTTCGTGCAGTGTTCATTGAAGTGAGTTGTAGGTAGAATAAGTATACAGTGTGATCTAATGGATATTTGTACATGATATCGTTAATAAAGCGTATCGTACCAAATGTTTTTATTTTTCCTTTCTGATAGGGATTTTGATCTGTGGCATATTGGCATAGGAATATATTTGCTTTATGGTAGCAAAGTAAATACATACATTACTACCTTGACCGTTCACCAGACAAGTGACCGTATATCGCTTGTTTCCGACCACCTCGTCATAACTCATAATAGTTTTTCAGGAGGGGCATTTTAAACTTTAAACCCACTCTTAATATTATAATTAGCCCTCAAACACTAAAGGTGGAGCTTTTATTTTTTAACATCAAATAGGACTCGAAATTTATAGAAGTTAACAGTCCGGTCGAGACTGATGATGTGACGAGCTTCACACAAACAATTTGGGGCATGTAAGGTTATGTCGTTGGTATTTTTAACGCTTCCAAGCGGTCAGTTTCTGAGCTACAGTTATGATATTATTACCAAAAAAGTGTTTGGAGATGAATATTTCTGGATAACTCAAAAATCCAGTTTTATTTTTTTATTTTTAGTTGTGACGTCGTCGCCAACGAGCGATATGGTTACTTTCATAATGCTATTCCCACGAGAGCTATTTTCAGCCGCCCGACAAAGGCTTAACACTTTATTTTGCATTTAATCGTACCAGCTGTAGAAAAAAATCACATTGCGTACCTACATGATACACCGCGAAAGAAAACGTTGAATGCTATAGGAGTCTCTCGGATTCTCTATCAACACACTCCGGTTGTCCAGATCGTATTAAATATTGTGCTCGGGCTGTGCTACCGAGCTACAAGCGGGTTTTCTCGTATAGGAATGCAATAGAAGATAGAACCTTGTTCGCGAAACAACTGCTTGTTGTGTATGCTAGTGTTAAATGGGCCGTTTTACAATGCGCGGGCCCGTTCAAGGTGCATAGGAGGAGCTATAAGGTTAGGATCATTAGGTTAACTAAATGAGACACTGCAAGCCTGATTTTTTCATTCATTTAAATCATACGATTTTGCATTGGGAGTTCTGAGGAGGTGCGCACACTGGGAAATTCAACTGAATAAAAGTTCTGCCAGAGAGTCTGGCTTCCCTTGGTTTTCCGTATTCTGAACTCATAATGGGTGTTACGAAGGCTTACCTGTACCTAAATGATATCTTAACTATTTGTGTCATCAGTTGGTTCGTCCAGTTGAGTTTTAACTAAGTTACGAGACATGACTTCTTCAAAGCTTCAGAAGGGAGCTGTGGTTTCACCACTTTGAATCGTGTTGAATGTGTTCGAACGAATGCGATAACACTTAGACGGCTGTAGACTGTTCCATTTAATGAAGCAAGCTTTAGTTGAAAGATTTGAGGGTTGTCATTTACGGATTAACGCATACGGTGGTTAAACCAAGAGTATGAATAATATCAATAGTAATGATGAACGCCTGAAACCCAAGTCGGTAAGACGAAGCCTATCCGAAGTTGTGGACCAGTCGAACCTCGAGGGCTTAATTTCGCCGCCCAAACTATGGTGTTCTTGACGTTTGCGCTAGTGCTTTCGCCAAGTAGCTACCAGTTTGTGGCGAAAGGGAGTGCCAAGTAGGATGACAGTTTGCGGCAGGTAGCTAATTTGTATTTTTTTCCTATCTTATGTTATGCACTTCAACTCCAAACTACTTCATGCTTCTTCAAGCAATATCGATATTTTTCAATCCAAGTCATAAATGCACGTTCAGAGCTTAAGGTTACTACGATAACTAGTCGAAAAGTTTGTAGGCTTACGTATTGGCGCGTTCGGTATAAAGGACTCGTGCTATTCGTACGTGCGGTTAGCGCCGGTAGTTGTCTGGATAAATCAAGCTCGAAACCATCAACGTACTTTCCGCAGTGTTCACGTCTGCTACCAAGCCGATCAGTAAGTGTATTACTGAAAGCAACGAGTTACTCGAGGAAAGGAAGCGCATGACTTCGCATACGCTGCTGCGACATCCAATTTGAAAAGAAAACTGCCTAGCACAGCGACTGGAAGCCTACGTTCTGTAGCCACCAGCGCTAGTTATATTACTGCTGTAATACGCATCCGTTTCGGTGTGGGTTACTTCGCAGAATTCTTCGAACGTGTATATTCGTACGTGTGCCACCAAGCAGTGATGACATCGCGGATTTAATTCGATGCCTTCGTTGTTGCAGGGGTCACCAACGAGCCTTTCGAGTCCTGGCTTCAATGCTCTACAGTCAACTTTGCAAGCAACGTCTTCTCTGTTCCCACTTCTGCCTTCTCCCAATGACATGGAATCTCTTCATTACGATGCGTCTCGGGGGGAGTCTAGGCGATCTCATACCTGCTCTGTATGCTCAAAAACGTTTTATCAACTGGGCGATCTCACCCGGCATCTTCGCATTCACACGGGGGAAAAGCCGTTCCAGTGTCCGTTCTGTGACCTCCGCTCAGCTCTCAAAGGAAACCTTTTGCGACATATAAAGAAACGTCACCCTGAAGCATCTTCGCAGATGCGGATCTGATTGTATTCGTTGGTTGTAGACGAGAGAAATACCCTACCCTACGAGCACTGCGACTCTTATACTGGTAATACACTAGACCAAAACTGAATATTTTGCGCTCAAAAGCTGAGAACGTTTTCAGTTATGTAGGTAGGTGATGGGTGTTCTGAAATGAATGCTTCCCAGTAGCACACCCTTCAGTTAACATCTTGTCTTTTCGCTGCAGATGTGAATTGCAAGTATTTAGATACAGGCGTACAATGTGATGCCCTTCATGTTAACCTACTTTCAGGTTTATGAAAGTCTGATTGAAGAAGTGGAGTGAATTAAATCTTTGTAGCTGTGCGGTTTCGAATTATTATTATTTATTCTAGAAGCCTTCGGCGAAGTTATTTCAACACCTTTATATTTATATTTCCCTGTACTTCGTAGGATTTGCATATTATTGGTAACATGATCTTTTAGTAAGCCTAATCACCATTTCACACATGGGTTTACGTACTAGAGGAGCAACGAAATGAGTGAGGGGTTCAAAGCTCCCTATTCAGAAGACATTTTCAAAAAAAATTAGGTCCGCTCAACCTTTGTCCACCGACAACGGATATTATATAGAAAACTTTTAAAAGCACACACCTGAAAGATTCGGCAAGAATAAAGTTTTTAGAACTCGGACACTGAGACGTTTTTTCGTTGTTTGTACAGGGAGCGTTGTCGACCTCCTTCGGGGGCACTAGGGACGGCAGCATACCACACCCGGAGTTGGGACAGGAGCTCCAGCAACTCATGTTCTCCGAAGATGTATCTCCGCGCTCGCACAAAGCTCGATCTTGCGAAATATGTCACAAAAGCTTTTACAAAATCGGTGATTTGAATCGACACCTGCGAACTCACACGGGCGAGAAGCCTTTCGCTTGCCCCTATTGTTGCCATCGCACTGCCCTGAAGGGAAACTTACTGCGGCACCTGACTTGCCGTCATCCTGATATGCCGCCGTTCAGTGGGTAGTCCTCTCACCGTCCTCTTTACTTGTATTCGTATGTAATGCGCGTCTTAGTTCTTGTAAGTGTGAGCACTGTGTCTACGTGTTCCCCTACCTTTGCGAACTGCGTTGTTCTTGAATTCTACTTAGCAAATGTCCAGCTAAACGATGCCTTGCGCTTTTACGCTCTATAGAACGAAGTGTTTTGCATCCACAGCACATCAGTTGTTTATATCCCCGATAGTCGGGCCAGCATCTTTGTAGTACCGACTATTTCCACTCTAAAGGTCTCTTCCATACTCGCCGAACGTGGAGCGCTCTATTGTTAAGAGCAGTTCATGTAGCAGTTGCCGACTTCGCTTCCTGTTGCACGTTTTGCGTCTCGAAACGAATATCCTCATTTCCGTAGTTACGTAAGGAAGAGCTCGCTTTTAGGCTGTTTGTATCATCTTCGAATCATGTACATTCACACGGGGCTCATGTCAAAATTCTTCATTTCGTTTCCAGACAACTCGGCCGGATTCATCAGTGGCCAAGTCATCTCTTCATCATCTTCTTGGATCGTCTTCAGCCTCGAGGCCATCTCTTTTTTCTTCTAGCGTCGATCCTCGCTTGATATCATTTGAAAATTCCCGCGTTGCTGCGGAAGACATGATAATGGATAAGCTTGGTCATGGGAGAGCTTTGGAACTCAAAAAATGTACCCACTGCGATCGTAGCTTCACGAGCAATTCAGCGCTAAAACGGCACATGCTCATTCACAACGGCGAGCGACCATTCCCATGCCCGCTTTGCTCCTATGCTGCTCGCCAACGGTCTGATCTCACTCGCCACATGACCGCTCTTCATGTGTCGTCCGGCACATCCCAGTCCGCAGGGTCGGATTTATTATGATTATAGTACTTTGTCTGGGAAGGAACGTGGAGTTTGTATTACATCCGGCATAGCTGAGTCAGGAATGTTGAGATATAACGTATGTTATGCCGAGCATTTCAGTTTTTTCTGTCACTTTTTTTTCTATTTCATTTTCTTGTTTAAATTTTTACCTTTGATGTGCAGTTGAATTGGTGGAGTAGCTGGATTTATTGAGAACAATTGAACATCAGAACTCAAAATCTTTTACTAGACACATCTTACGGACGACCTCCTAAGACATAAGCACTGCTTTCACTAAGCGCTGCCTTGGCCATTAGCAAAGCCTTCGGGACGTCGTGTCTCTCGTGCCCACTTTGCTTCCTTCCGTTTTCATACTTGCGATGCTTTGTTTTGTCTACATGTCGCTTCCTCTTCCTCTCGTGAATCACCATAGCTGTGTATAGGGAGGCTGAAACACCTAATATTATTATAAATATTGACTTTCGGCACTTGTGTTTACTTAGGTCTGAGATTGTATTTATTTGAATGGCAGGTAGACCTTGTGGTTTGTTTTCTACTTTGATTTATTAGAGTTTTGTAACGAGACCTAAGTATCATAGTTTAGGTATTGTCATTAGTAAAATTTATGATGCTGATTGTGATCGGTAGATTTACGTGAAACTGATATGTTGCTGCGTGCATTAGAAACTATATTGACGATAGGGAGAATTAGCAGGTTCAATATGTAGTTAACGATATTCCTGATGATGACAAAATAAAAGTAGTGGTGAAGTTGAGCAGTTGGTTCCCTAGTACTTAAGCATTGCTTGTAATTGTCACGTTCATATCACTCGGTTTATTGCAGAAAATCATTGGTTTACTTATTGTGGAGGATTGCTTTGTTAGCATTCAATCGTAGAAGTGCTGTAACTTTGGTTTCAGTCTTGTGCAAGACGAGTATTTGTTGAATTTTCGACGCAGTGTTGTGCACTAGGTATTGCAGCGATGCTCCTGCTTGTTTCCAGTGGATCGTTGTTTGGAGAGTTTTTGTTACCGGCATTCTCCAAGAAAACCTTTTGTTTCACGTGGGGTGTCGACGATTTCTTGTCACAAACATTACCGAAGTTTGCTTTTGCTTCGTTGTGTATATTTAGATTCTGCATCACTCACTCACCTGTGATGTTTTGTATGTTGCACTGTCCGATGTATTTGTAAATATAGTAAACGTTTCTCTTTCAACCTACCGCGCTTTTCACTAACCTTAGCGGTGTTCAACACATTCATCGCACCTGTACGTTTCTGTCGATTGAAAGCAGGCTTTGTTTTTGTTGCAAATGCCGCCCTGGGCCCCACACTTATCCTATCGTATGCGCGACTTATGGAGCGGACTTCTAGCTCGAACTTCGTTCGTACTGCCGTATCTATGCTTCCGACTTTCGGTGTAGACTTTGACGGTGTATCGGGAACAGTGCGCGCTGAACATCCTCTCGTGAGCTGAGCGTTCTCTTCTGTTCTGTAATTTGACGCTGACATTATGATGTGTTGCCTCCGTGAAATCATGGCGACCAAACTACAGAGTCCTGTGTACTCAACTACAATACATACAGCAGGGTTCTTCCACCCGCCATTTGGTGTATTATGATATGACCAAGATACTCTTGCGAACTGTTATTATTCATTGCTTGTGCAGGTAGCTCGCCGGACACTTTCCAACGCATCTGGTGCTCAACGGACTCTTTCTGACGCAACCGGTGCTCAAGGGACACTTTCGGATACACCTGGTGGTCAGCGGACACTCTCTGACACATCGCGGTCTCAACGGACACTTTCTGACACTCCAGCAAGCACCAGAAGTTTCCCTATGTCATTGATGCCATCGCTTCTCCCGACCGACAGTCGGACCTCCTCTACCTCTACATCGGACAGACTCGCAATTCTTCCGTCGGAACTGATTCTCTACGAGGAAGCCCTGTTGTCCGAAGCTCCCTCCTCGAATTCCGCCGTGTGCACGTACTGCGGCAAGGCCTTCCCGGGAACGTGGCACCTGCGACGGCACTACCGCACACACACCGGCGAGCGGCCATTCCGCTGCCCCCACTGCCCGTACCGAGCCACCCAGAACAGTGATCTGAAGCGGCACATTTTAGGCATGCATCATGTCCCGCCTCCTGACACTGCTGCTGCTGCTTCCGAAACGTCCCCTGCGGGCAGTCATGTTCATTAGCTCCCCCTGGACCAGGCTGTGTTAACTCGCTGCGAAGGCCTTCTTACCCAGTAGAAATACCGAAGAACACAGCTTGGTGTGAATGTTTTTTACTCTCACCTTGTTGCCCAGGTTTCGGTGTTGCGACGCAGAATTAGCGACTAGGAAGTTCTGTCGGATTTTTTTCTAACCTTTTTCCGACACTGTTGTTGTGCGGAAAAGTTGGGGTTGTGATTTTATTTTTGTTATGCAGACCGCTAAAGTTGGCTAGATAGAAGCAGACAGTGTGCAAATAAATTGTATCCCTTGACTAATATAGTCGCGTTGCCAGCGAACTCCTTATTAGCTGGCCATTGGTAGTGACCACGTGATTTTTGTTTTTTGTCAAGACCAGTAAACATTTGCCTTGGGATTTTGTTATATAAAAAAAAAGATCTTGTGCTCTCCATGAACTTGGTGAGACGAAGTAAGATTAATCTGTCGTTGTAGCAGCCTGGCTCTCTATGTTGCCGTAAAATACTTGGGAAGCTACGTATACTTTCTCGAACAGAAACTCGAAGTATCGCAGATGACGCGCCGCGCAAATTTAGAGTTCCGCATTTGTCCATCCACCATTTGTATGAAAGTCAGCGTTTGCGTTCGTTTATTTTAGTAGAATTTTCAATAAATGTTTAGCGTGAACAAGGTTGTGCCTGTAAATACGCGAGATTTAATTCTTTCGCGCACTCCAAGAAATACAGAAGGACATACTGATAGAAAAAGTACCTTTTACACTCTTTAGTACCATTCCTACCTTAGTCTGTAGGAATAATTCTTAGTGGGGACCAGCAAAACTGTTCAGAGGTTACGTACTGCAGACCTCTAAACTTCACTTGGGCTGACTTGCTCGTACGGTGCCTGCCAGTTTGTTGATTTAGTGTATGTCTTGTCGACAGGAGGCGTCCAGTTCTGCAATCGCGACTGAATTTATCCCTACAACTACCTCTCGGATACACTTGGCGTCACCTTCGTTCGCTCAGCGAAGTAACCTACACAGTGGCCGTGGGAGCGGAGTGGCGTCAGCCTCCTCTGGTGTCTCTCTCAAATCGACTACCCACCAGTGCCATTTCTGTTTTCGATTCTTCCACACACCTTCGAAGTTAGCTCGTCACGTTCGATCCCATACTGGAGAAAAGCCGTACTTGTGTCGTTTTTGTCCCCACCGCGCCTCTGAAAAGAGTAACTTGTTGAAGCATATGTACTCTCAACATCAGGCTGATCCCTTGTCTCCTTCCATTTCCTGAAGTGTCGATGGGAACGTATTCTTGTGGAGCTTCAGAATCGACTGCTATTTGTGTGCGCTGGCTGATACGAATAGTTAGTGGACGCCTTCTTTACTGTATAAAACGTGCGTAAATTTGTGATGCTGATTGATCGCTGTAATTCCTGACGTATTTATTGTTTATATTAATACGTGGAGTTGTCAGCACTCGAACTTAGAATCTTCCGATTACAGCACTGATCCTGCCCCAGTAAATGCGGCAGACTAATTTTATAGCTATATATAGTTTAAAATTTTCATGTACTGTCGTGAAGTGCCAAAATCTAATTCTCCTCAAATATAGTTAACCCTAAGTCGGTACTGACTCCACCACTGAAGAGGCACGAATACGGCTGCAGCTATAGGAGCTTATGTGTTACAGTGAATTCCATTACCATGCCGCTATTGGA
This sequence comes from Parhyale hawaiensis, assembly GCA_001587735.2. Classification (NCBI taxonomy): domain Eukaryota; kingdom Metazoa; phylum Arthropoda; class Malacostraca; order Amphipoda; family Hyalidae; genus Parhyale; species Parhyale hawaiensis. The sequence continues at coordinate 20,983,940 of LQNS02007215.1, forward strand.
TGCACTGCTGCTCACCATATCACTAAACGTAGTATCTCCTCCGTAGAGCTCAGCCGTGTATCAAGTTCGGACGCTACGAAATTTTAAATTAAGCGCTCCTATTTCATTAGATAATTATAGATGGTGAATTCGGGCGACTCACGCTATCAGATATAGTGATTGCATTTGAAAACACGTCAGGTATTGAAGTTGCATTGTGAACTCCTACGCGTGCTAGGGAGATCAAAACTTCGCTGCACAGGACCCATAACGCTTTTCTGATAACCTTATTGAAACATGAATGTGGCGCAACGGACTCGTCGTTTTCTCATTTCATTCCGCCGGTAAACCAATGGTAGTCGTTTGGGCAGTACAGCTACTACAACCCCGTTGTGAGCTTGTAACGTCGCACCGTGGAAGAAAAGGCCTAGCTCTTCTTCGTCTGTATACACCGCCAGTTATGTGGCGTATTACATCTTAGGGAAAACTTCGTGTTGACTTGGACCTTGAGTTTCTTTGCATACACCGCCAATTATACACCACCAGTTATGTGGCGTATTACATCTTAGGGAAAACTTCGTGTTAACTTGGACCTTGAGTTTCTTTGCATAGAACGATGCCGGGCGGCCACACGCCATTGAAAAGGTTTCGTATTGACGCCGTTCTTTGGTTTGCAGGCGCTGGAACCTTCAGCGACCTACGTTTGCTCGGCGCTTCAACCTGCGCCTGTAGCCTTCGGTGTCCCGTGGTCCTGCAGGTACTGCGGTAAAACGCTGCCCTGCAGTTCCAAACTTAAGGAGCACGAGCGTGTTCACACTGGTGAACGACCTTTCTCGTGCCCCTTTTGTGCTTACAAGGGACGCAGACCGCATCACATCAAGCGACATCTGCTTTCTCGCCACACGACGGAGCCGAATCTGCAGGCTGTTGTGCAGCAAGTGTTGCATGAGAGCAACGAGGGACTGCCCTGAAATACTCGGCCCGTGAAAAGAAATGCACTGCACCACCCTCTGGAGCGATACTTCATCCAGCCACGCCCAGTGTAGATACGCTCAAGGATATTTAAGGGCGCGTTGACACTCGGCCATACTAATTCTTTTTCTATTGCTAGTAGCCTCAGATTGGTTGAATATGTTTTCAAAAACCCAAGCGAAAAGTGGGTCGCATCAATGATTATACGGACGAATCATCGCCAAATTGACACTCGTGAGAAAAGTTTGTGTCTAGTCCTGACTGGCAGTTCATCCCGTGTCTCACAATTTTGTTGGAGACGCGTTTTGCGTAGATTGAAATTTTTACTCGCACAGAAAAAAAAAAGAAAAAACCTGACCCATGTGTTGTTATTTTAATTTTAGCCAGCGATTGACGTTATTTCTCCCTACAGATGGGATCACTTGATTTGCAGCCAACACGACCTGCTGTATCGTCCCGGAAAGCTCTTCGCAAGACTTACGACGACAGTATAGCATGCGATGGCGGCCCTCAAGTGGGGTCATATTCCACGGCGAATGTGGTTCTTGCGGATCCTCCTCCCGCAGCTGACGGGCAAATATCGGCGCGTCATCCACAACCAAGCTCTAATTCTGTTAGTGGGGACACCAACTGGCCGTCCGATCATGACATCCAGTCCATTGAAAATCAGGTGGTAGTGGCGGACGGGATGCACGTGTGCCCCGTGTGCGGCTTCCAGTGCCGGGTCATGTCCAAAATGCGGCGACACCTCAGGAGGCACACCGGAGAGCGGCCTTTCTTGTGCCCTCACTGTCCCTACCGTGCTACACAGACTAATAATTTAAAGAGACATTTGTTTACTGTCCATGGCATATAATATGTAACAAATGGAAAGAATAATGATCGGAATAGATCAGTATATTGGAAGGGTTTCGTGATATATTCTTCGCCCCAGTCCATGGCGTGTAATATTCGATAGGTGACCACATTGCACTGCTTCGTCACCAAACGATGTCTTCCCGAATTGGAAGTCCGTTTGATGTATCTTCGCTGTCTAGCGCCTGTATCCTGTGACTAGTATGGAAAACATCGTTTTGAGTTATTATGAAAAATTTTTGATTTGAAGTGGGAATACGCATCATCTCGTGCTAAGGAACCTCTTCACTGCATGGATTTTCTGTCACGCAACAGTTTTAAACTGTTCAATTTTTCGTACTTCTGAACTATTCCATTATGCCCTGCAGCCAGTCCTGTTCGTGGAAGGAAAGGAGTTGGTACATAGCTGCGACCTCCCGCCCTTGTCATTAGCTATTATTTTGGAAGATCAGTTTTCTATTTGCGAAAAATTTAGGCAACTACAACCGCACGTTAGGTTAGGCGTTTATTCTTTTTTTTTTTACCGTGTTTTCGTATGAAACTCTGGTCCTTGAAACAGAATTGGCAACACGCTACTCCAGCCACAGCTGTGGGAACTGGCTACTAGTGGGGTTGGATACACTGGGACCATGATAATAATGTGAACTTCTCTTCCAGGGCAGTACGGACGCTATGGCCGCTCTTCAAGCTTCGTTTACTTATGGCAACATCCCGCTCCAGCTGCCTGGCGGCCAGCCTGCCAACACGTACACCTGCACCTACTGCCCTAAACAGTTCCTTTTCCCGTCTCATTTGTCGCGACATTTGCGGGTGCACACCGGAGAGAAGCCCTTCTCCTGTCCCCACTGCTCCTACCGGGCAACTCTCAAAGGCCACATAAAGAGGCACATTGCTAGTATTCATAGGGAGCTCGCTCCTTCCTAATGAGCTTCCCTCGTTCGTCTCTTGGATATCATGAGATCGATCGTCTCGTCTAAGATTTCTGCAAAGGAAGTGCGTTAACTGGAGTTGTTGAGAGCCTACTTGAGTGAAATGTTTTCGGGCAATTTCGTGTGGTTCTCCGGAGTTACTGCTTCTGTTGGAGTCTTTGAAAAGCTCACTTGGACGTCGACGTCTTGAACGAACGTTTGCAGATCGTCGCAAATGGTTGTACAGAGGTGTGACTCATGAGGGTTAAACCTTCAAAATGTTGTCCATTTAATGAACTCATCGACAGCTCGCTTCGTCTTGGCGCTATTACTGTAACGCCAGTACTTGTAACGCTTTTTTTTTTCTTGCAAAGACACTTCATTTGTGTTTCGTTATAAGTAAAGCTTTGAATTTCTTTTTAACAGTGCTTTCGCAGTGAATGTAATTTTGTAAAGCATTGAGCGAGTTCTTGAGTGTTCTTTCACTGTTGCGTGGGGGCAGCCCTAATTGTATACAGCATTGCTTGTGACTTTTTGCGGTCCTAGGTTTTACTAGGAGCGAGAGTTGTTAGAGCAAATACAGAACAAGATGAGCTTCCTTGTTTGGAGTTGGAGCACGCAGAACCGTAGCGAAGCTGTGCTAACTGCTGTATTGCTGTTACCCTTGCAGATTTCGTTGACTCCGCCTCACCTTCCTGCGACACTGGCCCCTGTGGAACCTGGGCCCTCTCGTGTACCAGTGTACCCCTGCACTTACTGTGGCAAGAGGTTCTTCTACCCCTCTTTGTTGACACGTCATGTTCGGATGCATACGGGCGAACGACCCTTCCCTTGCCACCTTTGTTCTTACCGCGCTACTGCTAAAGCCCATGTCAAGCGACACATCGCCGAAGTCCACAAGGAGAAGGTCTTCTACAGGCATCGGACGACCACTGCTCCTTCTGCAGCCTTGGAACAAGCTGATCCCGGAGAGCATCCCCCCTAACATAGAGGAATCGTGGCCTCCCGTTTCTCCTCGCACTTCCTCCAGCGCAGGGTGTGTTCGAGATCTATTAATAGACGCCGTCATGGAAATACTTCTGTATTTGTGGAATAAAACTGCCTCGCGCAGAAGTGCTTGTTTTTAAGTTGTTGTCTTTTACTAAACTTCCACCACGCTGACCTGGATGGACGACCTCGAGAGCCCACATCCCAATTTGGCTTTTGACTGTAGACTCGTGTGTGAGTCTTGCATGAGAAAATGGATTTCGTGCGTAAGCATGCATCTCGCAACCTTCGCTTGTGGAAACGCTGGGCTGTGGCTTGCATTTGAGATAACACACAAATTGCTCTTGCTTCTACAACGCTTTGGTTGCTCAACACTAGGCAAATATATGTTCGTGAATTCCATGTTCTTTTCCCTTCGTGCTTTACTTTCATATCTTGGATTATCTGTTCCCGCCATTAATTTGTCACAGTACTTTTCATACTGCCAGATGATAACCCGCGATCGTTTCTGCAGCGCATCGCGAAGTCTCTGTCAATGTGTTGCTAGATTTTCCGACCTATTTTGCCACAATTGTCTTTTTTTTTTCTTTACTCACTGGTTGTGTCAATGTGCTTGTTCAAATAAGTTTATTTTTGGTTGGAGTTCTTGCTTGCAAAGGCACTATCCGTTACACAATTTATTTGATTCATTCTGGAGAGCAAAGGACATAGCGGCATCTCCCTTGCGACTGCGCCACAATCGGAGGATCTTCTGCAGTGATGCGGTGGGTGACCAAGCTTTGTGATTGCTTTGGCGGGAGCGTATGGTTTTTTTTTCTGCTACAATGATTGTGTGCTCAGTTGTGTACTGACGCAATCGTCTCCTCCGGTAGGGTCTCCACGATTGCGAGTTCGGAAGCGTCAATCCTGCGCAGGCGACATCGCTTACTACATCGGGTGCGTCTTCTTCCTCTTCTGCAAAGGCGGAAAACAGCCGATCGACGACTTCTCAGTGTGCGTCAAGTTGGGTGACGACAGGATCCCTTTCTGCCGCTGGTGGTGGTTCTTCCGTTTCAGATGCTGGTGATCCAACCACAACCCTCGTGAATGACATGCTGTCGATGTATGATGTCCATTCTTCCTTAGGGCACTTGGACGACGAGACGGACCTGGCCTCGTCTGGCGCCAGTGGTTACAGCAGTGACTCAGGTGGCCTTGTGCAGCACAGTTCTCGGAGCAGCGGTGGAGGAAGTGACTCCAACTCCAAAATTTGTCATTTCTGCGGGCGCAGCTTCCTTCGGCTTTGGCATCTGCAGAGGCACCTTCGATCCCACACTGGCGAGCGTCCGTTTTCTTGCTATTTGTGCTCTTACCGCGCTACGCATCGTAGCAACTTGCAGCGTCATCTCACTTCCGTGCACGGCAGAAAAGGAGCTTTGACTCCTCATGATTCGTCGCACAAGAGTGACTGATCTTTGCTGACGGTTCGCATATCTAAAGCTGCATGGTCGCGTTCTGTAGTTCCTGAACGACGTGTTAACGAAAGTCTGCTCAGTCGTAACAGCTCGCGCATCAGGGTTCCTCTCGGTTTTCGTTTATTGCAATTATTGTCATTTTAGACGTCGAAAGCGTGCTCAGCTAAGGCAGACAGCGTGTGTAGTGTCCGAGGTATGTTTTAGTATACCTTGTCCTGTGATTTAAATGACACATGTTCTGATTTCTTGAGGCCTTTTTCATGGGTTTGAGCCACCCCTAGGTATGTGCCTCTGTCGAGTTCAGCTACGGGGGATGCGTTTCAAGATTTACTGAAAACCAAACAGGCCACCGGGCTACTCGATGCTTCAGACACAGACAAGTCATTGACTGCCTCTTCTTACCAGGCAGTGTTAGTGTCATCCATGGATTGTTAGTCCTCTTGTAATCCTACGGAAAACACCTTTTAGCGGGTAAGCATAGCATTATGCAGATACCTTCTCTTCCGAGACAGTTGCTGCTACTTCTCCCGGCAAACAATTAGGGTCGCCGCAGAAAGTAAAACCTCAATATAGCTTCTGGACGGCGCTGCGGCCGCCCCAAATCTTTCTAGGGTTATTGATTATCTTCACTCATCTCCTGATGGCGGTACTTGTTGATACAGAAATACCATACATCTTTCATCTCGAAGGGATTGATCGCCAAAGCAAGATCGGGTTTATAATTTAAATATGCAGTCGCGGTTGCTAACTTCGACACTTCAAGTCCAACTCAGACGCATGTGATCACTAGGCGTATACCTCAGACTCTTGTTAAATATAGTCGAAATCACTCATTTCGTCTCAGTAGGCTAGCTAGTGTCATCTCAGTATACACTAGTTCCAAAATTCATGTACGTTACAAAAGGATTGATGGTGATAGGTGTTGCCATTCCCTTCCTATCTGCTGGCTGTCTTGCGTTATGACTGTCATCTTGAAAAAAATTAAGATGAAACTGTTCGGGTTCATAAATGTGCACTAAATCTGTCATATGTTAGGTTGATCCATAGTATCCTTCTATTTACGAGTGCGTCAGCTAATTGAATATTGCTTGACCCCTTTGCGGGTGAACTTCATGCTACATATTCGTATTTTCATTATGATACGTTCTTATTTCTTTGTCTAATAGCTGGTTTTCGTGTTCTTATTTCTTTGTCTAATAGCTGGTTTTCGCGTTGAACATTTAGTCTAATTGAGCGTTGATTCAGTTTTTAAGAAGAAATAGCATTGGTCTGATTTATTCCATGTAAGCATTATTCCTTTGAGGGTCGTAGTTACTTGAACATAACCTACTGGTTTCTTGAATTAGTATTAAACGGACCAGAGTCGTGGAAGTTGATAACTGTAGTATTTGAACTAAACTTATTTCTGCTTTTAAGGAAGTACGGACTTTCATAAATGTGGTTTGAGAGCAGTCGTATTGAAAATAGTTTGATTTGTAGTTTTTTTTTAGGATCTCAGTAATGTTTTAATCGAAACCGGCCTGTCCTGAGCTTATTATAGTTCCGTTCATCTTAATGATAAAATAAAACGAACATGATTTTTATTGTTGGAACCAGCCTTATATTTCTTGTTTATCTGAAGTTAATTACTTCTATGCTCGTACTTGTAGCAACTCTTTTTTTACAATTTTAAAAACTGCTGTTCAAAGTAACCCCATACTGCGTTATTCTGTGTTTTGTTGCCAGTATCTTACAGCAAGCCTCTAGGCGCTATTGTTTTGTGCTTCGGTCGTAGCTTCTATATTTGCGCATTGTAAAGATTGTAGAATATATTGGATGTCATAAGCAGAAATGTACCTGAAGACGTAATTTTTTTCGGTATTACCCTTCCTTCTGGTAATGATCTTTATTATGCTGTGCTGAGTATGGGTATGTGTCAAAAAATATTACGTTTGATGTCAAGCTATTTTTATAATAGAAAATTAAAAATTCGCAGTTTGATGGTAAATAACATTTTCTACTTGGGTATTGTTCCTACAGCTCTACTCTGTTTCCGAATGTTCCGTTCCCCTTTGTGTCGTCGCTTATACCGTCTGTTTGGTGCGGTGACTGATGGACAGTTGTGTAATTTTGTCAGCTATATAGCTAGCTATTTTGCAACGGTAATTGAGTGTCCCAACTCCTCGTTTCATTCTGATGCTTGTAGTCAATAGTAAGGCGCTCGCTGTTCCCAATACAGCTGTGCTTCCGCTTAGCTACACAGTGATTCTGATAGTTAATACCAGGGCTTCGGAGGCTGGCTTTGTCAGTTGTGTTCTTCAGGCAAGCGTGAGAGGATACAAATCAGAAGTAAGATGTTGTTGACAGGACGCATTCTCAAGCACTTTTTTTCGGTCTCCCGACGTTCTTTTCTCGCTCTTAATAATGCGCAATTTAGCATCTGAAGCTTGTTAAGAATGAATGGTCAAGTATACTTTCGCGACGTAAAATATTTTTCTTGGAGTCATATCAGATGTGTATGGTTCTTGCACGGCATCTGCTTGTTAACAGTTTCGCGCGTAATATGTCACAGATAACTGATTTAAAAACATACTTTGTTTGCGCAGTAGAGATGACGGAAAAACTTTTATAACAAAATCTGTTACAGAAGATTGTTTAAATGTAATGATTTTTGACCTATTACATACTATAATGTATATACTATATATTGTATCTGTACCGTTAGTCTATTGGCATGCAGCCGCAGCGGAATATCTTGTACGTTTGGGTGTTCTGATTATTGTGTTGAGTAAATAAAAGTGATTTTTGCTGCTTGTGTCCTCTTTACCCTTATTAGCTCGTGTTCTGAGCTATGCCTTACGCAGCCTAATTTTTTTCACCCGCTTTGCTGCTCGTTTTTTCTCTGTTTCGTCACTGTTCTGGTCCCCGGCTGTATTTTTCGTTTTGTTCTTCTTACTTTACCCTCTTGTTAGGTTAGGGAGACTTGACATGGGAAGCGTCCTGTTGTCAGTGACAGTCGTAGCTGTGTTCTTTTATCTCTATCGCAACGTAACTGTTCTCGTGAGCAGCAGTCGTCCGAACGGGAGCTCCCCAATTAGTTACCCATATACTTGTTTTGCTCGGTTGACACCCTGCGTGTCTGATTAGGAAGCTTATAGAAATACGCCGCATTCGACCTTTAGGTACTAGTTGGGCGGCGGAAATATGCTCTTCCGGGGATAGTCACATGTGGTCACTGATCCCAATTTCGGGCTGATGAATTTAGTTTTTTTGTGAGAAAACCGGTACGAATTTCCTGAGTTCTTTTTCTGTTTTTTAATGCTCCATGCGTTTACCTCTCCATTGGAAGACAGACTAGCTCCCGTTATGAAGTGCATTATTGAAATGCAGTAAGAAGTTACAGTGTGTCCAGCTGGTAGTACCTTCCGCTGGTTATCTATCAACATATACATCCCCCTGCCACAATATATTAAGGGCATCACGCACCCGAGGTGTCCCTAGTGCCTTTTCCGCAGGAGATGTTGCAACTTGTCGCAGTTCCTGCTGACGAAGTTAGTTTTGTAATGTTGAGTAGGCTCTCTAAATTTCCTTTCTGTCCCGCGAGGTGGGCCGCCGATCGAGGTGACCCGACTTTTCTGAGGGGCTCTTACCTTCGATCGTGCAGAGGGCCACGGAGCAGACCGTCCGCTCGGGCACTTGTTTCTCATGTTTTCTTCTCTTTCCGTCCTTCAGCTCTTGCCGCCTGAGCACAACCGTGTGGTTCCAGCTGTGAGCCAGGTAAATCATCGTAGATCGCTATTGATCGTCTCAGATTTGGAAATAGCGGGACAATGCCAATATAGTAATGATAATAACGTATGCATCCCGTCTTAGATTTGGAAATAGCGGGACAATGCCAATATAATAATGATAATAACAACGTATATATCCCATTTTTCATAATCGCGGTTAATACCGTAGTGCTGTACTTCGAGAACCAAATGTTTAATTTGTGCGTTGTTGGGTAGTGGATTTTGCCGTGGAATCCTGATACTTATAAAAATATAAAGTTTGCACTGCTCTTACATCAAAGACTCTCTAAAAAGAAATGTCGTCGCTTCAGAATTTGGTGAATAAGAAGATGGGCTATTCGTACGTACTGGTGCGGTCCAAATGCAGATATACGCCTTATGATCGAAGGCATTTGAGCTGACATCCGCACTGCTCGTATTCTAAACATGTTCCTGGTATGTACCTAGATGCGCTTGAGTAATTCATGTTGATTGAAATGAAGTAAGGGAATGTGAAGCACTGAAGGCAGCCGCCAAGATTCGGTTAATTTCATGGTATGTACCTACTTTGATTCGCTTGAGTAATTCATGTCGAATAAGGAGGAATACGTAAGAGAAATGTGGAAGTGCAGAATATTCACCGAAGGCACCTGTTCTTCCGCAGAGCGTGGCCACCTCGTCTTCTCCCCTCGCTGCTGCTCACCTCGTTCCTTCAGGGTCGTCGCAGCGATCGCATCTCGGTGACCAATTAGCTTCCAGCGGGTCAACTTCCGCGTCGGTACGCCCTGCGCAATCCACTCCCGCCTCAAAAGCTGTCTGGGGTTCCACCAAGAGCCCCTCTGACTTGGCATCGAGTGTTTCCCTTTCCCCCGCCGCGCCAGGCCACACATGCCAGTATTGTGGCAAAACGTTCCCGTGGCCCTCCAAGCTGAACGAGCACATGAGAACCCATACCGGTGAGAGGCCCTTCCAGTGCCCGCACTGCGTCTACCGAGCCACCCAACGCGTCACACTCAAGAAACACATATTTGCTGTGCACCCGTCCCTGCCTCCCATATGAATCCTCCGTTATCGACCCGTTTCGTTCGTCAGCTGAACGCTCTCTTCTCCATAATCATAAGCTTGTTTTGTCTCCTTGCGTGTGATGGAAATATATGGCTTCATCAGAAACAAACCGTGGTGTGCACTTCTTGACCCCCCAGTAGAGAAAGCCGTCAAATTTAAGAAACCAAACTTTGTCCCCACGATGGTTTCAGCTTTATGATGCCCTTTTGAAAATGGCCTGAACATAGGTAATACTTTATCTCCGATACTCGTCCGTACGGCCGATTTTTAACTAAATTGCGTTGAGCAAGATTAGAGCTGCTCCTTGCTCTTGAGTATCGCCACTGTGAATTTGCCCCTGTTTTGATTAACATTATGTACCTACTTGTTGTCTTACCTTCTTGGCGTCATCGCTGAGTAATTGAAGAACGCGAACCATTGCAATGCATTTGCTTGATCACTTAGTGCTGCAGATTATTTTTACTGCCCAAACTAACGGCTCGTTTTCTTTTGGTTCTCTCTTTTCCAGTCGAGTTTCACTACATTCACATCTAGCCAAACATGGCAATCGTCAAGTTCTCACAACTCGGTGAATTCTTCGGCGTCACTTGAGAACCAAAGGTTGGCTGGGTCAGGCGACGCTCAACCCATGTCTTCCTCTTCCCCATCATCTCAGTCTGTGTCCTTGGAAACAAAGAACACTCATCGGCTCAAGAGCAGGCAGTGTCACTTGTGCCCGTCGTCTTTCTGGAGTGGGACGGACCTGACGCGGCATTTGAGAACGCACACTGGGGAGAAACCGTACGCGTGTTCCGTCTGTCCCTACAAAGCTGCCCAGAAAAGCACCCTTAGACGACACGTTAAAACAGTTCATGCCGCGCTTGCATGGCCTAGTACTGTAGAATAAAATAATCCTAATCACTTCTAGTGTACGCTGACGAACGCATTAGCGTAAAATTAGTTTATTAGCTTCTGGGAACTGCTTCTTAATGCCTGACCGTTTTGATTCGTTTGCAGGGGTTGTCGGGTGGAGAGCCTATGATGGCAGTGAGCGAACGGCTTGGTCGCTGGCAATCGAACCTGGACGGTAAACGACGATCTTCTTCCGGCGAGACGAGTCTCCTTAGGTGCTCTGAAAGCGCTGCTGCGGCCGCAAGTATAACCACCAAAGATCCTGCCCCAGAATACGCGGCTATGTCGACTGGCAAACACGTGTGTCAGTTCTGCGGAAAGGACTTGCATTTCGCTTCAAGACTTCGAGAACATCTGCGCACGCATACTGGCGAGCGACCCTTCCAGTGCTCTCTCTGCAATTACAGGGCCACTCAGTCTGGGTCACTGACAAGGCATATCAGATTTGTTCACCAGAAAGATCCTCTAACGCTTCTTGACTTACAAGATGTCCCATCCGATACATAACGTCTGATGTGAAACTAATCGAAGATGTTAGGCAGATATGTTTCGCTGAACGTTCATGTCTGATTTCGTCCCGAGTTGCTTGACTCGTTAAGTAGGTACATTTGTGAGATACAAACTGTTTTCTCTCAATCGTGTTAACCATCCGTCGGTATGTTTGCCCTGCATCGATTGTAGATGGAAATTTTTTATGGTATTTTCACTTACAAGTGATCCGTTGTTCGCACAGAATCAGCCTCGTTCCTTCGAATTTTGTGTCAACTTTTAACTCTATACTTCTAGTAGCGAAGTTTCGTTATGCGTACCATCCATCACTCGAAGATTACTTTTGTTGGAAAGCCTTCTACCCTAAAAATTAGACTATATCGTCCTTGGTTAGGTTCGGAATTTTTCATCAAGACTTCTTTCTTTCACGTCCACAGAGGGGAGGAGATCTTCAACGCAGCATTATAGAAGATTTTCTTCTGCCGGAATTGTCCCTGATCAGGGACGGAAGTTCGTCCACCCGCGGCAGCTCCAAAGACCGAACCTGTCCAATTTGCCAGAAGACTTTCTGGTGGCCGAGCGAACTGACAGTTCATATGAGGAGCCACACTGGCGAGCGTCCATATCCGTGCCCTCACTGCACCTACAGAGCCACGCAGAGGGGAGCGCTCAAACGTCATATCGTCAGCATTCATCCTGAGAATCCGGTGTAATTCCCTGCGTGCCGTGACAGCAGGAATGGACCGCCAGTCGATATGGATCTGCATGCTAATGCGAAATGCTGTAGCTTCTTGATTCTTGGAACGTGTTTGCTCGATTACTTCGGTATTAATTACCTTAAGGTTAAGTAAGATTGATGTTACTTTACTTTTCTGCTTCGCTATACCGAACGTGTGGAATTAATTACAGTCATCCAAATTTTATGTTATTCAATTAGTTTTTTTGGTACTGGAATCTAATCTGATCACAAACGAATGTCTTATGTATTCGTGTCACTAATGAGACGACCGTGCTGCTCAAAGTTGATAGTAACATATAGGTACGTTGCGCGCTGTGAAGAATGATGGTCGAAATTCGTTCAATTGAGTGAAATGAAAACTGGCTTGTGTGTTTCAGTTGTCAAGTTCTTCATCAATCATTGACTTGCCATCTTTCACTAATGGAGGGTTCGGAAATAATGTATTGGTGTCCTTTCCACGCAGATGATGGTCAAAATTCATGCGGGACCTCAGGAAGTTGACTCTCGCGCATCATCTTCTACCCGTTCGACTGTAGACCAGGGCGAGTATACCGCTGCTTCGAGTTCGTTTACGGGACGCGTGTCGCAGAAGGTCGCTGACTTAGCCACCTTGCGTGACACTAACAGGCCCACCGCTTCTTCCCAAGAATCTGGCACCCCGCCTCCGATCGGATTCAATTGTCAGTTTTGTGGCAAGTGGTTCATGTATCCGAAGGATGTGAAGCGGCACCTGCGAGTGCACACGGGCGAGAAACCGTTCTCCTGTCCCCTCTGTCCCTACCGAGCGGCTCAGAAAGGCAACGTGAAGCAACATCTGGCCAATGTCCATAAGCAAGTGACTCCGAGTAACAGTAGAGAATGGAAATGATGTCCTGGTAGGTTGGTTCTTCTTTAGCGCAATGAACTGAAATTGTTTCACAAGTGGCGCGATCCATGGGGAATTATGATGAAAATTTGGATTGGGCTGCAAGTACTGTGTACATATTGGAGATCTCTTCCCTTTCCCTAACTTAGGGTAGATATAGTGGAGCTATCAAAAGCTGGGTGTGTGTCTTTACTGAAAGTGAGCGTGTGGTAATGAATCGTTGAGTCTAAACAATATGTATATCGAAATATGGCTAATTCTCCGTAGAGAGTCCTTGTTTTTACTGCATTCCTATCTCTTGGAACACCTCTGCGGCTAGGGAAGCTTAAACTAATTCATATGTGATGTGTTCACTACTATAAAATTGTCTTCTATCTTCCACTCAAACGTCTTACCGTCTATGTACTGTAGAGACTGAAGGATTTTAGAGCTCGATGACTTCTTCATTTCCCTACATACAACTGGTTGCTGCGCTTAAGTTCTCTTATCAGCTTGGCAGAGGTCTAGCTATTGTAAATATATGATGGCGTGTTTTATCTCGTCCATTTTCCCTTCTTAAATTTTGCTCGAAAAATATGCTCAACCAGGCCGCTTCTTTATGTTGATACGAATTTGTTATAATGATTCTTGTTCTTAAGCTACTTAGAAATCCGAGTCAGATTTCTGATTCTTATTTATTAGCTACCATTCTGTTTCGGTCTTCTAATTAGGTACTACTAGCTAATTTGTCTAAAGCATCGAATCACAGTTTTCTGATTCCTCAAGTTTAATTGACGATGGGATTCGCATTGATACATATTATAGGGGGCGGTCCAAACCGATTTCTGCATGAACCAACAAGATTAGTGTGCACGTGTCGGGTGTGTAATACTTTTATGTATCATAATTAGATCGATCACGGTGACGATACATAGAGAAAGGAAACGTAAGGGAATGCATTCGATAATAGGCTATCAAATAGGTTTTATTTGTAAACACCAGTGTTTTATTTATGGTTGTGGAGTCGGTTGGACACAGTCCAACCGCTACTTAGGTTGAGCCAGTTTCCGACGCTGACACCTTGTACCCCACTGATGTCCTGCTCTTTTTCTGGACAAAATAGGACCCTTTTCTCCCATTTCTGGTTCTAGCCTGTTTGACTCCGACTCTTGGTTTCCAAAAATGACCGACTCCGACTCGTCCCTTTTCACGTTGACTATGAGCATTGAGAAAATTATATAAATGGTAATGAGAGCGATTTTTGTTGTTGAATCAGTTGTACCGAAATGAGCATAGGAATATCACAAATTGCGTGCATACGTACGCGTGAATGCTTTTGGAGGCCTACCGAGATATTTTCCGCGCATCTACAGCTTTGTGCTGCTCTGTAACAGTACGATACTGCATCACAAGTTATTTATTTACGGTACACCCAGTCTCGGTGTATTTTCTAAAAGGTACCAAGTGCATTTTAGTTAAGGCAATGAATTTCTTTACTTTGCGATACATTAAAATTGGGTCAGCATTTTTGAAAATTTTGGTGAGACTGTATTGGTGAACCTTTTTAGTAAATATTTTATGCTATGGGTATGTCCTCCTACTACCACTTTGGAGTCATTAGTTTCTTCATGAGACTGAGACATCGACGAAGCATTTGCGTGTTTGATGTTCATGAAGAGTGATAACGTGACTTCGCAAATGGTTCAATGAGGTGTCAGGAACACGGAATTTCTGCCCTTGTCTCATTTAAGCCAAACTACAGGATAGCTTTACGTTCAATTAGCGGAGCTATTGTTAATTAATGGATTTAACGCCAAACTGCGTGACTTTTCCTAGCCATTTACCATTTCACTTTTTACAGCATCCCTTATTTTTTTAATGAATTAATTGCTAAGGAGCGCGATTTATTTCTTCAGCTAATTTTTTTGACCGACGAACCCAATACTACTCGGTTCTCAATATCTGACTGTTTTTTTTAGTATTGCAAGTCTGATTTCGCTGACTTTTTTTGCCCGTTTTCTACTATATTAGCCCCATATGGACCTGTGTACTTCATGCACGACTTTTTAGCAATGCGGTTTCTACGGTAAATCGATGTATTATTTTGCTCGTGTAATGCTACATAAAAATGGGCTTTGCTCCTTCACATTACTAGACATCAATGTCTCACTTGGGGGATAGTTGTGTCGATGCCCTATTTACCTTTAGTGAGAAGCACCCATTATCCAGGCGATGTCTGTAGCGGATTGACGCCTTGCTGTGTGTTGTCTATTTAACTTTGTAGGATACAAGTGGAGATATTAAATAAATTTGTATAACTTATTTGTCAGTATGTATGTACGCTTTCGAATTGTAGATAGTGTCACAGACGTCCAATTGTGTAAATTCATCATTGTATTTTGAAGTAAAGTTGAAAGTAGTATTCGGTTGTATTTTATACCTTTACTGCTGTTTCCGTTTCATCCTATGTTCCGTATAGGTGCTTTCAGTGCATTTCTGCAGGCTCCATTATTCGCTACTGAGGTGTGCTGTTCTAAGTAGTACCTAATTTTTTTTTTTTTTGTCCAGAAAAAATGCTTAGGAATGAAGAATGGCTATGCCGCGCAAGGTCCATTGTAGGCCACAGTTAAAATGAAATTTCCTCCATTTTTACCTATTTTTGACGGGAAAATGCCTGTACACTTATAAGAGTTCGCCAGAAAAAATCGTATTCACTTGGAATTATCATGTAATAGCTATAATATTGCGTATTTATCGATGCGTTGATACTAGAGAAACTAATGGGGCTTAGTAACTACCACATAGGCGACGTACGCAAAGAATGTTGTCATTGACTGGTAATGAGCTCCATCCCTAATGATATAACTGAACACCCGCGTTGGGTTTGACCTCGGATAACTCTTGCTCTCATGAATAAAACTGCCCGTCTCGTAGGCGAAGCACCATTTAAAACAGTACCCATGTCGATGCTCGCCTGGTGACTGTTGGGGCTATGTGATGTAAAGTAAATCAACTTAGACCACACCCTCACCTGGGAAACCCACATGCACTGGTTTGTGCTGCGGGTATAGGCCCACTGGCTTCAGATGAGTAAGGGTAGTTGCAGTCGACCTCGGGTCACCAAGAACTATGGCGCCAATTTGACGGAAGGAACAAATTAACCGAGACCACCGTCCACCTCATCTCCGAGGAAGGCAGTTCCGCCACGGCGCCGTGCATGCACACACAACTGCCGAGTCAGCACACCAAGATCTGCCAAGAGCTCGCGTGCCTGGCTGGGCATCGAACCTAGCTGCGAGCGATACAAGGTGTTAAAGCTGAGAACGGAAGCATGCTGCTACCGTGGCCGTGAAGTTCGGATTTCTGTCAGAATAAAGATGAAATTATCTCGCAGCTCTCGTTGACGTGCGAAGTGGCTCCTTGTTGCCTCGCGCCGCATCAGTGTGCGAGGCGGTCAGGCGATACTTCATAGAAAAGGCGGGGAAGTTGGGCTGTCACAACGGCCCGAATCGCTTGGTGTCGCCTCGTGTAGCCTCAGTTTGCGGGGACACTATTTAACCAGGTAGGAAATAACGGAACTACAAGCGGATAGCCTGTGTTGGGCAACGTTGTGCAACATCGCGTCGCCTCTGTGTGCGGTGGTCAGAATTATCTGCTGAGGAATTGATGGAAAAGTGCGGGCAGACGCAAAATCGCGACGCGTCGCCTCTGCACGGGCACCTTAACGGGACAAAAATTCGTGCCAGTTCGAGAAAAAACATTTCAGGGTGCATCATGGTAGCCAGTTAGCGCCGACACTCCCGTGTTGTTGGCGCACCCAGCTGCTCGGTACTTGGCGTAGGTGATGAGGGATAAGGAAGTAGCTTGTGAAAACCATCACTAATTCATTGCATCAGTTTATTTCCTGCGTGATGTTGACCGCAGCAAAGCTTGCTTTGTTTAATCTAGCGTGTGACTTCACTAGACCACTGCAAGATTCACCCTAGTATCAATATACATAACATTCATTTCGCGGATCAGTTATAATTGTTATCGAAAGTAAACTACTCGTACTACAACCTGCAGTCGGACCAATGACACATGTAACGCTAAACGCTACGGTACCGTATTTTAAGTATTCAAGTATAAAGAACAAGCGTTTTTATTTTCTTTTGGTTACTCCTCAAGTATAATCGAGAAAAAAAAGCTCTACTAAAAGCTACAGTGGGATTGATGGCATGTAACTCCCTCCTATCATCAGGTTGCTGCTGGTTCACCAGGCGCGTCTCCACTCAACATGCACTTCGCGGAGGCTGCCCCTCTGGATCCCGCCACCGACAACGGAATCCTCACCGCCCTCGGCAGCGAGACTCTCCTCGCTTCGTCTTCCGTCGGCGGGCTTACTTGGACGACAGACGGCACTGATGCATCCAAGCGCAACCGCAAGCAGCACCCGTGTCCTCTGTGTGGCCGACGGTTCTTGAGAACATCCGACGTCCACCGTCACATACGCACGCACACTGGCGAGAAACCTTTCCAGTGTCAATTTTGCAGCTACAGCGCCTGCCAGAAGGGGAACCTCATTGCCCACATGGCCCGCGTACACACGGACTCGTACATCCGAATGAAACAGTCAGACCTATAACGTGAACTGCCAAGGTGATGCATACTTTGATTTTAGTTGACACACAGTTGATGGGAGTGTGCTTGATAGCATGGTAATTTTGAAGTGAAAGAGAAACTTGACGTCTGGTACCATCCACAGTAATATGCAAATGAAAATGACATCTTGGTATTCGATGTTGGGATTTTTATTTAAAGAATTCCTGTCAATCAGTTTTCATTACTGTTTGTTGGTTTTATGCGTATGACACAGTTACGATCATCTTGAATTTAACCATTCGTTTCCTGGGACTTCATAATCACGTTTTCATCATGATGCTCATGCTCCAGTAATATCGAAAGCCTCTCTAGGTGATCTTGCTGCTATTTTAGTTTGGAGTTGAAACTGTTACAGCCTTGTATATCAGCTGATTTTCTTTGTAATTCTTACTTGGAAACGGTGTGATTCAGTTGTAAGATTACAGTCTCTGACTGCAGTGTTTATTGGACTACGCTGTTCTGCGATACATGGAGCATAAGAAATAACTGTTGCTAAAATAAGCTCTCATTGGAGTACGGTTACAGGCATAGTGGCTAATATACGAGCGCCTACTTTAGCAACTTGCTGTGTGTTGTAAGTCGGCGTCGATGTCTGCTCAACCTAAGTGTGCAATGAAACTGATGAAACAACTGAAGGACTTCTCTCACTATGTAGGAAGGGAGAGATGCAACAGAAAAAGTAGTTTATTCGTTGTTTAATGAACGTTTGTTCTTCCCCAGATGATGTCTGGCACATCGCTGTGTGGAGGCATTCCATCAGTGGATGCCTATGTAGCCATAACGCCTCAGGAGCGAAATGTCTGCCGAAATTTAAATATGCCGCCTTCATCTTCCCGTCGAGTTTCTAACGCCGCAGGCATCATCACCGCCAACAGACGTATCCTACCCAAAGTTCACGGCTGCTCTTATTGCGCTAAGGCTTTCGCTAAAAGTGAAGATCTCAAGAGGCACATACGCGTCCATACCGGGGAGCGGCCCTACAGCTGCACCAGCTGTCCCTATCGGTCAGCTCTCAAAGGCAATCTCAAGCAGCATCTGAGAACGCACCAAAAGCAGAACATGTTCTGACTCTCGGCGTGTGAAGACTTCGACAGTTAGCTAGCTAGGGTGTGTTGATGCAACCATGTTGAATGGCCAGGGTAGCTATCTTAGAACACACGAGGAGTGTAACGTGTTCTGTCTCTTAGCCTTTGAAAACTGTTGCTTGGTCATGATATCTGAACTTGCAGCATCATTCGAGCCATGTTAGTAGTTACTGTAGATCTCAGAACACATGAGCAACATACTGTGTTCTAATCCTCAGCTTTTAAATAATGTTGAAATGCCATAGTACTCAACACTATCGTTGATCCTGTGTGGGAACACCTTCGTGCATGGGTTCCCCTTTCTACCGGCATACTATATGTCCCTTGCTCTTTCCTCTGTGATATTGTTCTGCTCGGAAACGGAGGCTTAAACTTCCTGACTATAACTTTTATGCACTATCGTATGGGCAGTTTCCACCTACATTCTAGTAAACGTTCATGTACTGAGAAAAATGTATCCTACTTGAGCTACTCGTTGTATTGCTTAGGCCACAAGTCCTTGAGTTGGTTGAGAATCCTACTGTATGTTTCAAGCCCTATCTGGATCGCTTTATGTATGTTGAATGTTCAAACTTAGAACTTGGCCGTTCCTGTCTTGTAGAAAATCTGATACGTATCACAAACCCAATTAATGTGTTTTTCTTGGAATCAGCAGCTTATGATATTTTCTTGACTGCAGATTGTATTCTACGAAAACAAATACCGATTAATAACATAACATTAATTTAATCTGTAGTCATCTACCCTGGAAAGTAGCGCCTTGGTGACGTGCCCTTCACTAGGTGAGAGTGTACTTACTCTGAGGAATTAATTTTTTGTACCCCATTTTTGATTGGAGCTGCTAGGTATTGACCAAGAAAGCGTATCCTTCCCGGAAATGTATGAACATACTTACAATGGTTAGCTAGCTCCCTGTTATCATTACGCCTCCTTTTATACAAAATACGTTAGTTCGATGGTGCATGGCCTGGTCCAGAGGTGGGCACTTGCGGCCACCCGAAAAAAGGCTGGTGATCAAGCCTTTCAAGTGCGCTCTTGTTGGGCCGTGGTTGGCCGCAAGTACCCACCTCGGGCCTTAGTTAGCTACTCGAAATCGCCGAGCTTTGCTTGGTATCTGCTCTTCGAATTTTCAGTCGTATGATAGCACTAGGAGGTGATAAGTGGACTTCTGTGTAAGATTGCTCTGTGTATCCTAAGTTGCTGTTAGTTTTGTGCTCTCGGTATTTTTCAAGTGTTGATTGACTTATAACACATATGTTTTAGCTTATTGTGTTGACTTGACACCATTGTTTCACACGTAATAAATACTTTATAATCTTCGAAAAGTAAGATACTTTCCGTTTGCTTCGGTCCTGTTGAATTAACCCATTAACTGATAATGATTGGGTACCTTTATTTCTCTTGAGAATAGTGCTATTAACTATTCAACTTAACAGGCTCTCATATTTTGCTCCAAGTGTTTCCTGTACCATGCTGTTCTTGCGGAAAAACATTCTCGTTGTGAAGTAGTATAGCCTGATAAAATATGGTTAATACCCTCCTGAAAAATGAAATGTATTCGTTAATGGATGAACTATATCCTTCAACTGAAATTCATATGACTTCCCCGTGCTTCAATCATGGGAAGAGCGTCGTGTGTGATTGTTAGCTTGCTATTGTTACTACTGTCGGGCATTGTTGCGTAGCTATATCTTTCGTGTGTTCTTAATTTGGTCCATATTGTGTGTATGTATATAATGGACCGCAAAAAAGTTTAATAATAACAACTTCATTTTCTCGTCTCGTTTGCTGTTTCGTCAGTTGATGAACATAACTAGTTCGACCCTCTCACCCATTCTGTTCAGCGTCTAGCACCTACGTCTGTGCTTGTCCAACAAAACCATTACATTGCAGTGTCACATTCATTACATGCTCTTACCTCAACTGATGAAATTTACCCCCGTCTTTTACATGGGTTCTTTCTCCAGTTGTCTTCTTAATAGAGAAATAATCTTTGTAGCAAGGTAACACAGTCTGAATAAGATAGGGTTGACATAGAAACTAGGTACCCACCCAAGTTTGCTTGCTCGTGGGAATTGGATTGTCGAGGATTGCTGGTGTGCGGCTCTGTCGAATTCAGAGGTTCCCAACTAGAGGTCCTTGTTTCCCCTGATAGTGTGAGATAATTTTTAGGGGCGGGCCTATGCGAATTCTTGCTTTATTTTCTGCCGTTCAATTCGACAGGCGTTGTATTCCCTGAAAGTGAAGGAGGAGAAAGAGACTAAGTTAGCGGTCGTGTAGCAGCTGTTACATGAAGAGGTTGGCTTCCATGCGGTGAAGTCAGGATGATGATGTAGAGCAGCTAGTGAAAATAGCATATTCTTTTGCTTCTTCATCAATGGCCGCTTCACCAATGCACACGGAACATCACGTTCTTGAAAAAGAGCCTCAGCCTCATTATGAGAATATAGGGGCATCACCTTCAGAGATGCCGACCAGTGAGAGAGGACAGGCTTCCACGGATGAAGACGAGGCTATCCCATCAACGTCCACTGGACGGGCTCCTAGACGTGCGACCTGCAGTGCTCCTGTGAGATACTATTCCTCGTCCACTGAAGAGGAGGAGGACGAGGATAACACTGCTCAACCTGCAAGGACGCTCATAAAAAATGCAGAGTCGACTCTGTTGAAACACCGGATAATAGAGAGGCTGGCGATCTCCCTAACAGTAGAAGGCTAGTGCAGCCTGTCAGCAGCAGAGAAAAAGTGCCGTGGAAGGCTACACAAAATGAACTTGTTTTGGCGATGCTTTTCAGGCCCGAAAATCCAGGTTCAGATAGTTGATAACTTCGATGACTTGGCTGCATTGATATTGTTCCTGAACGATGACATCTGGGATACCGATGCTCGCGAGACCAACCATTCCTTCCAGAACAGGGTCACGCAGCAACAACCTGAACCTACACCAAAAGACGTCACCCCAGCAAAGGCCCGTGCTTACGTAGGTATCCTCATCCTACTCTGCCTCAATCCCCCTAGCAATCTTAGAACGTCATGGGCGAAAGACTCAACCTTCAGGAATGAAATCATATTTTCCACAATGTCATACGAACACTTCGTCCACATGCACAATAACTTCCACCTAGTAGACAAGGCAACTCTACCACCGCAAGACACAGTTGCTTACAAGCTTACAAAACCAGCCTCATTCAGCCGTTGCTTGGACCTCGGCAAGAGAAGTGCCGTTCTGACAACTAGGCTCCGACACGATATCTTTCCCTCAATGAAGGCAGCCTTAGCTGGAAGGGACACACTGCATTGCGGAAATACGACCCAAATAAATCGCACAGATGTTACATTAAGTCCTATAAGTTGGTCGAGTCATCGACCGGTTACCTGTCTGATATTATTTTGTGTGACACAACACGTCGCACTGTTGACGAAGTGGTTCTGACGTTGCTGGACATATCTCCCTACAAACCATTCGAGGCTACCTACTCCGTCATGACGGACAGGTTTTACACCGCACCCGACCTGTTTTGGCACCTCAGAACAAAACTAGGGTTTGAGGCTACTGGAACATGCCTCCAAGACACCACTTCCCGGAAAAGCTGAAATCTAGTAACAAAAGAAGCCCAAGAACGTTGAAAGTGTTGCTGCCACGCAAGCAGACGCTATGCTTACTGCTATGAGGTGGACAGACGCCGAAGACGTCTGCATGCTGTCAACTAAAGCTACTGCTCGAATGGTCAAATGCCAGTCACATCGACGAGGTCGTTTGACTACTAGCAAACCTGAAATGGTCCCCCTATACAGTAAACAAATGGGAGGTGTAGACCTGAACGATTTCCTTGAAAGTAGATACTCACCGTGTCGTGCAACTAGGGAGAGGTGACACAAACTGGCAGTGTACCTCATCAGCACGGCAGTAACAAATGCTTGTATAGTCTACAACATGGTGAAAAGACAGTGTTCAGTGTGGCAGAGTGCACATTTTCATTTCAGGGAGGAGCTGGGCAACGTTATGTTGATGTTGTGTGACTCTCGCGCCTCTGACAGATTGGTCACATTCCTCTTCCAGTTCCAGTCAGCTCAGGACACCTGCCTAAAGTCTACAGTCCACTAAGTCGCGAAGTTGAGAAGGCGAAGGCTAACCCGGAAGCAGCAGGAAAACTAAAGCGACAGCTCCACCGGTGTCAGATGCCAGGCTATAAGCCGAAGCCCATCTTCCACTGCGTTTAATGCAATAAACGTTTCTGCGTGAAGCCAGACAAAGGTGCTTCCGCTTGTTTCATGAAAATTTGAATGTCAAACTTCCACAACAAAGCTCTTCGTCTTCTGACAGAAGTGCTCTAGTCTAATCTGCTGATGAGTCTGTGGTTCAAGAGGCACAATAGGTTGCTCCAAAAGAACGCAGAGTTACTCCCTGTTAAGCTGCCAACCGCTCATTGCCTGCCTCGGTGGCGCCTGACCCAGAAAAAACGAGTCAGGAAGTCTAGAAGAAACGAGTCAGGAAGTCTCCCCAAACTTCGTAAAATATAACTCCGGCTGTGGGGAGGGGGCATAGTGGACAATTTTAGGGTAGGGTATAAAATTTGACGTCATGCAGGAGCAGCACCATAGTCACCATCGTTATCAGCAACAACAGATCATCACCCACCATCCTGCCTACATTCACAGCATTCAAGCATCTCAACGTACTGCATCATCAGTCATTTGCCTGCAGTTCGAGGGTATCACTTTTCACAGTTTTATGTCATAATTAGGGATCATCTATTAAATAATCCATTATATTCCGTTCGTAATCGTGTTCAATTATAAAGTACACGTAGGTAATGTGTAACAAATATTAGCTAGTTTTTCGAGTAATGTTTTTCCAAAAATATACGAATTCTGAGGTTCATTTTCAAAGCAATGGTAAGCGCTACGCGAATAATGACTCCAGCAACGTGTAGAGCACCTTTTGTTGGTGACAGATGTAATTTTTACGCGTCTATTGTAATAAGCATACACCGACTCAAATATTAATTAGCACAGCATCACTTCTATAATTTCACCGAAAATGGCAAATGTGAAATTCTACACAACTTCTGATCTTATTGTCGTACGAGAAAAATACAAAGACCAGCAGATTCAGTATGAAGGTTTCTCTCAAAATATGTTTAGAAACACAGTGAAAATGCCATAATATAAAATGACATTTTCCCCACTGAGCAATCGTGTGAAAAATCTATGGATTTTGACCCTTTATTTCACATAAAATAGCAAGTTATCCGAAAAAACCGATGCCATCAATGTGTAGAGCAACATGTTTCTTCTAAAACTTATTGTTTTCGAACCTTATTCGCTACAAAGAGCTTACAGCAACCTAAGTAGAAGATTTTTGGGTAAATGTGGAATACCCTAGGCGTAAGCCAGGGTTAAATTGTTGCCCATAAATTAGAAGCCATTACTTTCATTTGTCGTCATCATTTGAGCTATGAAATTTGCACGGGGTACGAGAACGTGCCTGCTAGAAGTTTTTCAGGGGTACGAGGCATAGGAATGAAAGGTTGGGAACCACGGGTTTAGTTGATGGAGCCAAATGCTAAACAGCCAACCCGTGAGTCGAAGGTAAATAAGCTAACCTTGCTGTTTAATTAACCCTTTCGATACTGACGGTACGTATATGTCCCGCATCAAAGTTTTGATTATTAAAACCAGTGCGTTGTTTCTTTCCCTGGGAATTTGGACAACATATTTAACAATCCGTCGGAAGTCAGTGGTAGTATTTTATCTACGACTGAACTAAACTGTAGGTGAGCTCAAGTGACTACAATGATAGTGTCTTCTATGAGACTCTTACAGAACCTCATAAAAGAGCAAAATTTCCGTAGCGAAAGGGTTAACCCTTAATTCCAGTGCATGGTTGTAAACTTGTAATTGTCTATTTGAGTTGATTTTGATATTTTTCTTCTGTCTCAACACTGTTCGAGGTGTTGGTGACCCTCACACAACCTTTCAACGACCGTGTCCACGTTCCCATTGATTCCCTAAGGATAGTATTACCGCGTCCCTTCTAATTCATTTAAAACTGTTAACTTTATGAGAGCAACTAGTTGTACACCGAGAAACGTGAAATCCCAAAACTAACGAGTTGCATCCTACAGTGTGTGGAAATAATTACCTTGGCGAACTCGTAAGACTTGAGTACCGGTGTGTAGATTTTTGCGTGGGTAAGCGGGAGGGCGTGTTGGGTTGGCAGAACATAGTGTAGTTCGTACGGTATGTGTTTACTGTAACAGACCATCACACTTCACTCACCTAACGGTGGCTAATCCAAATGTAGGAAAATTGATTGTGTTCCCCTGTACGATTCCATTGTTTGAAACCGCCGATCATTTGTGTCTCCTCCGCTTCTACATGCATTGTTTTTTGTAGTGGAAATGCTTTGCAGAAGTGTGGTAAATTGACTGAGTATTCTGTAAAGTTGTATAAGTTTACGCAAGTCAATGTGGAGAAACGATAATTATCGAAAAGATCAGAAAGTGTGGATTGACATGCGGTTGTGCGGGCAACTATTCATTGACGTTAAGTTTAGGGAGAAAGCCTGAGATACGTGATGAAGCGATCCCTTTAAATTGAAGGCAGTCTTTTTGTATAGTTGGTCGAGCCGAAATATGGGATTGCCGTGTACAGTACTGCGCACCCATACCCTTGACGGATCCGCTTGCTGTGTTAATTAAGTCGCGGCTAGAGTAATAAATTAGAGGCTAAGAGATACAAGCCGTTAAAGCTATAGTTGAAGTGTCAGCTTAGGGAAAGTTCAGCTCGAACGTCGTTCTGATAAAACAGCGAATGCCGGTATCCAAGATACCCCTAAACTGCTCTAGTTGGTCGGTGTGTGAGAGTCGGAACACAAGGTATTAGAACCTCCTTGGTCGAACATCCCCTCGTCAATTGATTGTACGACTGTATCATGTGGCCCCGGGTGCATGAGTCGGTTGTTCGCTCATTGCATTTACCGTTATGTCTGTTGCCTGCTCAGCGCTGGAATATATATATATATATATATGTATATCGTGTCCCTCATGTGTGGCACAAATGACTCTGTTGCTGTGTGTAATGATGTGACTCAATATACAGTAAATAAATCTCATTTTTATTTTTCCCCTACCTGCTTAATTAGCTTCTCTCGCCTCGCACGTAAGCGAGTCAACAACACAACCGATTAGAATCGTGCATGGGAATACCTGAATCTGATGGCAATGTAAAAATATCAATGGAGAGGCTTTCAGATACAATGCCGTAGATTGTACAAGTTTTTAAGCTTATTTCTGAAGAAAAGCGAAACTCGATGAAAAAAACGTTGCACCATCCGAGATTATGTTGCATTGGATAATCACAGACGCTTCGAGAAGCTGTAATATTTCAACTGATGCCGAGCTATAGACATCCACGTAACTTCAATCAGTAGCTATCATTTTCTATTCGCAAATATATTGTTTTATCTAATACACGAGTATACTGCGTTGCAAAATGCTATCCATGAATTTTGTTTTATTCAGCCACTAGCACATTTTTTGAAAACTCCTCACTTTGTTTTGATCAAGAAAGCTGATGTGCGTTTTTCGGTCACCCGTAGTTTTCAATACTTGAAACACATCCTCAGTTTACGCCAGTATGTTGTATGCAGGTATCTGAAAGCGAACGTTTGTTTTAACGCACAGCCTCATCTTTCTCGGACAGATGGATTCACCATGCGACCAAAAGTATGACTCTGGAGACAACCCGTCGCTGCAGCCACCATCTGTCTCGTGGGGGACCTCAGCATCTCGACCCGGCGATACCTTAAGCCTGGATGAATCATCGAAGACTAACTATGGTGCGAGTGAAGCGCTCACTGAACGGAGCTCTCGGTTAACTTACGGTCTTGTCGCCGATCCTACTGGGCTTGGCCAAGGTGTTGATTTGTTCTCCAAATCGCTGTTTGTAGGCCAGAGCGCTTTCCAGCCCGGTCGTGCGGCTGCCGGCACGCAGCGGTCTAAGGGCGGGAAGGGGTACCAGTGCAGCATTTGCTCCAAGTCCTTCTCAAAAACCGAGGACCTGAAGCGGCACATCAGAATCCACACTGGCGAACGGCCGTACGCCTGCTCTCTGTGCCCATACCGCGCTGCCCAGAAAGGAACTCTTACGCAACATATGCGAGTCCACAGCAAACCTGGAGGAAACTTACGAAGTAAAGGCGAATCTTCCAATTTAGTTTGGAGTTTTGACGCCAATTCAAAGTAGCGTAACTGTCGCAAACAATGAAGCGTTTGTACTAGACAGAAGCTAACACGGGATTAATTCAGTTGGGTTAGCGATTTCTTCGTGGAGATGAAATGGAATCCGGTCGTGTGGTTAGACGTAGGAGGCAAACTTTACTCGAGAAGAGTACCCCCTAACGTGACACTCCTTCTGTTTAGTTGCTTTTTATTCTGAGTTTCCTTCATTTTGTTGCGCGTTTCTGTTCTAGAAAAATTGCTTCTGGCCGCATAAGTAGTGGCCTTAGTCGATGTCAGTAGTAGTTGTAGTCACCTTCCGTAGTGGGATCTACGATGAGATCTCTACCCTGCGTCTCTTGTGTCTGTTGCAGAGAAGTCGAGAGGCTTCTGCTGATGGTCTATTCGAAGACTGTGTGAACCATGTAGAGCCTATCTGCATCTTGGAAGAAGAAAAGCCTGCTTCCGTGGTATCGCCCCGTCAAAGCTCCGAGGCACCCACCAACATCGGTGCCGGGTCTTCTTCCGTCCCTGCACTGATCTCTTCCTCCGTTACCGCCTCACCCATCGGTTCTGTCGCTGTCTCTTCCGAAGTAGATGCTCTTGCCGTATTCTGTGTCCGACTCAAAGTTGACCCGTCTCGACTTCTTGCTGAAGAGTTTCTGTTGAACTCTGAATTTATGGAACTTATGTCAACGACAGCCGCTGCGGCTCGATATTATTATGACTTGGTAAACACGTGGCAAGGCAATCAAAGGTTTATTAAAAAAGTATCGGAAGTTTCTAGCAAGCATAGGCTCATTGAAACGTGTATGGACGATCTGGCCAAGGCTTTTGCAGAGGTAAATGAGCTGTTCCCAGCACCTCGCCCATCTGCCGATGCTGCGTCCAAGTCGGAATCGCCGGGCGACACAACGACGGAGGTAAAGCAACAGAAAGTTGCGTATATTCTAACACTACTGCGATGCCTTAAGAAATCGATGGACGAGGCCGTGCCTGGTCTTCAGGCATGCATTCGAGCCCAAAAGGCCAGACGGTTGAGCAAGATTAGAGCGGCTTTTGGTCCTGGAATTGTCGACGCGCTGACTTCATCGTGTAACACTCCGTCGTCATCGTCATTCTGCGATACTGTCGGAGACTCCTTCGCTGTGGACGCTGCTGACGGTGCTGACGAAGGGAAGATCTTCGCTGAGCGGGAATCCGAAATTAAATTTCAAGTTAACAAATGTCGCGTATGTCTCGAAACTTTCCACAATCGGTACCAGCTCATCAAACACCAAAATACTTCCGGGCACAAGTTGAGGCGAGGTCGACCTTCTCTCTGTCAAGACAGAAACTAATTTCGTATGCGCGGTATGCTCTGATGTAAAATATACCGTTTCCATTCACAGTTGATAATTCTTCTTAACTTGAAGCAATTTTTGTTATCACAGGCCATACCCATACGATTTGACTTGTATTCATCGTACTCAAAAGCGAATACTGTATAAGTGTAATATTCAAACCTTTTAATGTTATTAATCGGCATTTGTCATCCCATTGATGTCAAGCTTGCCTGCACATGATACTACATGAGTAGCCCATTTTTGAAAGCCGCAGATGATTTATAAGTTGAAGATTTCTATTTTGGTCTAGCATAAAGGCGCCGAATGTCTGAAATGCCACTGCAAAGATGGTGCGTTCGCCGAGCGCTAACGATCGAGGGTGACGGACTTAGCTATGATAAATACTGCCGAAAGAAGTATGGGTATTTTATTTTCGCCGGGATGAAGAAGCGACGGAAGGTTACGGGATGCTTTACCATAAAATTAGCAACTCTGTTGGTTTCAATTGCTCATTGTGCCACACTATTAAATTATCTATCTCTACTGGTTATCCTATGGCACACTTTCTAGCGTCACAGATATAGCAGTGTCTCTACGCCTCTCATGGCTAATTGGATTGTTGAAACATTTTGCTATGTTTTGAAACGGGTGTAGTAGTTAGATGGTGCTTAATGCGCGTACCGTGTGTCCCTCCGACCTCTTCATGGGATGCCATCAGCGTTGTAACATTGCTAGATTTGTAACTTGGTCTAGGTAAGTTTAGGTTTATGATGAAAATCAGATAGATGAGCAGGGCGGGTGATGAAAATGCGTAGCACTTCCCTGAAACGTTTGGTGGATTTTTATGGGGATTGTATTTTTTTATATAAAGTGTCAGCAAAAATTCTTTGAGAATATGCTCGTTTCGAGGGATAATAAAACTGCTCGTTGAGTGCGTTATTAAGGGAATGGGAGGGGGCAGCTATTGAGTGCTAGCATTTAGTTTTATTTTTCCAACTAGTGTAAATCATCTGTTCGGCGGAGCAACTTTTTACGCAGAGATGTAGATGGTCTGTTCTTTGACTTACTGAGGGCTTCAACCTCCCCGGATTACGGACCCCGATGGGCAACCTCCAAATCCGACACCCGGGTGCTGCCAATGTCCGACTCCTAAAGATCCCAAAGCTTCAGGCTCATCAACAAAATAGATACATAAATTTTCACCCGCTCCTACTCCTTGCTGCCTCTCACTCCAATCCAAAATATCGGACTCTTGCGATTCGGCAACCCTGATCGCTATCGGGCCATATGGCTGCTGCGGTATGTTAAGTCCTAATCCAAGAAGTGCTAGTGCCCTATATGCTATGTAACATGTTGGCAGCGAAGCGAAAGCAGTCCACACTCCCATGTTACGACTGGGGAAGCCTAATAACATACCTACATAATTAATCTTTGAAAGTTTTAAGTCTTTTTAAAAGTTCAAAAGTTGAGCAGCTTAGTTTACTCAGATATTCGTTCTTGGTATATGCGTTTCGTTATTACGCGAAGTTATTCGTCATTTACGGAAAGCTGCTACATCGTGTCACAATATGCAGTGTTCTCTCACCCCAAAGGCTGAAGGTGACTGTCTAAACACTAGATATTATCTACGTAGCGTTATTGGTCTGAAAGATTGACAAGCTCGTCTCCCTTTATACTTGGATAAGAAACTGTGAGATGATTACAGCCTTGAGCTGGTCCAACTATTTCCGTTTTTAGAGGCTTGGCATTAACCCTTCGCCCTACGATACGAGACACTGGTAATTCTGTCAGTGGTTTTAGCTCTAGAAACAACGCATAGGTAGTTTTGATAATTCTATGTTGATGGTATCTAAAGGTAGGTACGGTGTATAGCGAACTGGTTCATTTAAATATTTAGTATCGTTAAACTAGCTATTCCTGCTTCGTGGCATTATAAACACGTACATAGGCTGTAGATCTCTTTAGTGTAGACGCTTAGTTAAATCCAAGGGTATTGGCACGTTTCGAAATGTTTTTTTTTTTTTTTATTTGTGAATCGTTGAATGTTCGTGCTAGGTCAGTGCAAATTTAGAAGTTGATTTGTTTTTCTCAATGAAATAGCCAGTCTGTTTCATTCAGGAGGTCATTTTGACTCTTCCAAACTTGATGTTTATTGAATGTTATCCGTTCAAGCGAACTTGGGACGTTGTTAGTTTGCCTTCTGTTCATCTTTTCTGTACAACAAGACTTGTAAAACTGTTATTAAGTTAGAGAAATGACGGATCTCTACTTTGCAACTAACTACTAAAAAAATTAACCGTTTATTTTCTCATCTCTTCCACCCAAAGTAGGACCTTTCGGTCACGTATTTAACAGTTCTGTTCCAACAAGTGCTAAACATTTAATGCGGACGGCAAAGAGTCAAGTTTGATTCACATTGTTTCGTTGCCATTACTTGAGGAGCTGTGAGTAATACCTTAGCGATGCCTATATAGCTTGTAGATTGTAACTGTGCCATTAGTCAAACATGTAGTAAGTGTTGACGTATCAACATAGTGACTGTTAATCTTGAATTGTTTTCTTATCCTTTGTTACGATGCATCGGCAACCCACACGTACAGTTGTCTTCTATCTCGCATTCTCTCGGGTGGCTGTATCGCCGGTGCCACACTAAGCAGTCGTATGCACAACTTATGAGTGGGCGTTCAGTTCATAAGTCGTCTTGGTACACAATGAAAGTGTAGTGTGAGTGACGTTCGAGCTGAACGTCCGTACGCTCATGACTTGAGCATGGCCTCGACAGGTCGTCCTCAAAGACATCTCTCATAAGCAACCATCCACATTTTGTTCACAGATGAATAGAATTCTCTGTAATGCACACCGACGCCGTTGGAGACTCGTTGATGAAAAGCAGAATTTAATTTGTGACAATGGTAAAAGTTTGAAGCGCTTGATCTGTACATCAGCGATTTGAAAATCTTCAGTACATTTATTAGGCAGTCTCTTTGCTTCGCGGTTGTACCACTTTAGTGGAGGCTGAAGCTGCTTGAAAAGTATATTATTGTTGTTTTTCTTATATTGATTTTTATGCAAAAAGCGACAATGGACGCCTAACGTTCGTACTGCAGTTGAGCCACTTTTTTTGTGAATAGCTCCTAATGGACACCCACAGTTAAGCTTCAATCTTAAAAGCTAGCGCATATTTTCAAACGCTGTTCGCCGAACTGCAAGTCACAATTCTGTAGAAGAGAGAACGCATATCGCAACTTGTGATAACGTGCGCTGTTATGCCAGCACCAGTTAGAAATGTCAAGTCTCGTATGACTGACAGGGACGAACATATAATGCTGTGCTATCTTCTACAGATCGATACGCATTCACCTCAGGCGTCGGCCGGAGTCGAGCTAAGCCAAAGCCAGTCCTCGGACAGTCTGAAGCAGACCTCGCGGGCCTCATCTCTGCTCCAGGAAACTTTGCCTGATTTGTGCAAGGGCTGGCTGGGTGAGGAAGCTTTGGGCGACGTTGGTGATGCCAACGAACAATCCGCACCTCCTAGCAGTGGGTGGGAAGGTGCATTGGGTGATGGTCGGCCCCCGAAACCCCCCGGACTGTTATGTCCCGACTGCGGCCAGTGGTGTGCCTTCCGGTCCCAGCTCGTGAAGCATATGTACATCCACACCGGAGAGAAGCCCTTCGCCTGTCCCCACTGCCCATACAAAGCCCGACAGCGCGGGACGCTTAACAAGCACATCCGATGTCAACATCCAACCTTTTATCCTTCGTAATTAATAGCTAAAGTGTACGCATCTTTGGAAACAAACCGCTGCGTATCTTTCTCTACTGATTACGTTGCTATACTTGTGACTTTGAGGGAATCCTGGTCATTCGTGTAGTGGTATTTTCAAAATGTAGGTTTGTGTACAAACAGAACGATGGTGTATTAAATTTCATATTTTACTAGCTGATCGTGGTGCGATGCGAAATGCCTTGACAATGACAATTCACGTCCTCTTGTAAATCGGACTATCGAAAGAAATTTTCATGTGTGGTTCGCATTTGAACCGTCGATCATCGAAGCTTAGGGGAGCATGTACTGCCGCGTGGTATTGATTGCATTCGATTGCAAAAGTTTTATTTTTGAGCGACAAACACTTCCTTGATGTTGACGAATCGAACGCCTCCTGTTGACTGACGATCAGAGGTCTGTAACGTCAATTGTACTCTTCTCCTTTTGCCAGGTGAACAACAGTGGGCCCCATCACCTAACGCCGCATCCTGACCTCAAGTGGACAACTTCATCTTCAGCGATGGTGAACTGTGGCTCGACATCCGCTTCCTCTGCGGCGGCGCCTTACTTTGACCACGCGCACAACTCCAGCAAGCCTGGTTACAGCGCCACAAAAGCCTTCCGGCAGAAGAAGTACGAGAAAGGCTCCGGACTGCTGTGTCCCTTCTGCAACAAATGGTTTGCCTTCAACGCCGATATGGAGCGGCACATCCGAATCCACACCGGGGAGAAGCCGTTCAAGTGTCAGCTCTGCCCCTATGCCGCCGCGCAGAAGGGCCGTGTCGCCGAGCATATGTTCCGGGTGCACGGAGCTCAAAACCCGCCAGCTAGCATATCGTAAACAGCTACTTTAGGATGTGACTTAGTGGTAGACATGCTTACCATGGTCTCGGACATGTTTACAATAGCCGTATAGACAGAGGACCCAAAAACCGCTCGCTAGCCTAATGTACGCAGCTACTTGAGATGCCACTTAGTGGCAGACGTGCTTACGATGGTCTCAGACGACGTATCTACTGTGGTCATAATCATATCTACGGTAGTCCCACGCGTGGTCACTTAAGTTAGTTTTTTGCCAGCGTGTTTACTCGCAGTGCAACCCAGTTGCGAGTGTCATAAGTCTTAGAACTGATTGCAACAATATTCACAGTCATCTCCATCTCGGATCGCTGCTCAAGTCAGCTGTTGCTGCCGGGGAACGACCTGTGCTAAACTTGTTCTGCTGACACGTTATAGTGGGGCGCATAGTTCCCGTAGATGGTGGCTTGGCAAATTCTTTCATTTTTCTATTTTATATTTTGTCCGCAAATTCGAATTGCTTTTTGTGCTGTCATTGCCAAATCACAGCTGCATTGCTTATGTCTCATGCTGACATACAGGCTTTTTTTTTCTCATAGTAAACGCTGCCGTATCATTGATCTCGCATTACACGTAGTCAAACACCGGCCATATTCTCTGATCTTCTATTTCATGTCGTTATAAGCACTGCCCGTATTCTCTGGACTCGTATTCCATGCAATTACCCATCTGCCAACATCTACTTTGTAGCTTAAAGCAGAAACGAGTGTATTGGTGTCCAAGTGCGTATCAATAATACCCTCAGATGTGCTCTGCCTATACATGTGTAACACGGTTGTCACTTCTCCCTCCCTCGCAGGCGTTGCTCTCATCACTGACGTCGATCAGTCCCCCGTGCGTAGTACCTTCAGCGACCGTGCCCTCGTTCTCTGCAGCCTCCCTGCCAGCATTGCTGCTGCTCTCGGCCTCCCGGTCACGGGCTCGGGGCTGTGTCAGGGGCCGCCCTTCCTCCGGCCTCTCGGTCGTGTTGTCGTGCGAGTTCTGCGGCAAGCGCTTCGTTGGCCGAACGGACCTGGAGCGGCACATCAGAACGCACACCGGCGAGCGACCGTACAAGTGTCACCTGTGTCCCTACAGTGCTGCTCAGAAAGTCACCCTCAAAGTACACCTGGAAGGGAAGCACAAGGTGTCGCCAGACGAGAGCGGCATCTTGGCCGCCGCTGCCTTCAAACGATCCCACGAGTGATGGAGCAGACGTTTCGTATTGTAGGACTTTCTTAACAGTGCAGAAGTCTGTCTTCATTCTTTGGTTCAGTGAAAAGTACATTCGGGATGATTATTTCTGGAGATGTATTGTTTTGCTGCGCTTGTAACCGTCCAAAAATGCTGCGCTGGTTCATTATAAACATTTGTTTTCTTAGCTTCTTAATAGACGGTTTTTGCTACTTGCTGCAACTATTCAAAACTTATTCCTAAGCTTTGTGAGGCCTTTGTCGTGTTACTGGGCATCAACAGTTGTTTAATGAAAGCAATTTTCATGTTGGCCACTTGTGTGAAGTGGAATGAAAAGCATTCTTGTTTAGTCTCTTCCTGAGAACGGACACGCTCAGTAGTTCTTGGCCGTCTCGACCCGAAAGCGAATCTTTGATTTTGCCGCCGTCGTACGGTGTATTCATCCGTATGATGACCGTACAATGGACAAACATTCGTTCTTACGACGATTGTAGGAACACGTATCGTTGCTTTAACCGCAGCCTTTACTAAAAGAAACTTTGTACACGGGTCCATGCTTCTGGGACTATACCGTTTGTGTTGTGAAGAAAATTTGCATATTTCATTGGGTTTCCGCTTTCCAAAGTTCAGAATTATGCTCTGCAGATCGATGTTTTCATCATATAACCATTCATGGTTATATGGTATATGCTCTAGTGTTTGGTTGTCGCATGTTTCGTTATTTAGAATGCTGCTAGTTATCCTCTGCACACGCTTTCTTCATTGTAAAGATGTTATGGTTTCTTGTGCTTTGGAGTTTTCTCAGTTCACTGAATGAAGTCACTGGCTTGTATGTCGTGTCAATGTATGGATCGTTGTTAGACAGAGAGTTAAATCGAGAACAATTTGCGGCGATTGAGTCTAGTTTGCATAGTCAGATGTTCTATCATCCGCTATCTATTGTTAGTAAATACGCTAATGGCGCTATGTGTGTAATTAGAGCATCTATAGCGGTATAAAATCATGTCGCCCAGCTGGTCACATGTGTCTTTGTCAGGACTACCAGAATGTTGCCTGTAACGTTGGGAATATTTTTTATTTTTGTATTTGACCTGATTAAACTTCATGTATAACTGGTTTCAATTGAAGTGAGATATCACGAGCTATCTTGAGCATGTTGGTTCTACAGGAAGTGAAATAGTGGCTAATGGAAGTCCTGTTTCCCCCAGATATCGCCTAACTTGGCCACACATCCGCCTGATCCTCTCGTGCAGCTGTTCACTTCTCCTACCGATCCCTCCTACTCCATGGATCCCCAGGTGTCTTCGGCTCCACACCGACCTCAGGTTTCGCGGTCGCGTCCATCCGGAGATCCGTCGACGGGCACCAAAGCTAAGAAAGGCGGCTATACTTGCTCCTATTGTGGTCATTGGTTTTACAGGAACGCTGAATTGCAGAGGCACGTGCGTACGCACACTGGCGAACGGCCTTTCCAGTGCCCTTTGTGTCCTTACAGCGCCGGCAGAAAGTCCACCCTGGCCGGTCATATGTTCAGCATACATCAGCAGATGTGGCCTCGGGGCAAAAGCGACGGCCCTCCTAAACATTCCGCCTCTTAATAAGAAGCTACTGTAGTGCTGGTTGAAGAAAGGAGGGATATCTGTTCGGCGGCGCTTTTAAACATTCCACCTCCTAGCAAGGTCACATCATTGATGTTTGTTTGAATGAAACAAGGAAAAATAGGTGGTGCTTCCAGACATTCCACCTCTTAAGTATCGTCTTCGGTGTCGGGTAAAGAAACGAATGAACCTCGGCGGTGCTTTCAAACATTCCACCTCTTGAAAGTTTACTTCAAAAATAGTAAAGAACGAAATATGGCTTCTCGGTTATTGTTGTCTTTTTCATGCAGTTATGAGTAATTAGTGATCGAACTTCTGCAAGCTTACTGAACAGTGTTATGATTTCGATTTAGTATACTGAGTTAGTTGTTCGAGTCGCCAGGAGTTCCTGAATATTATGGAATTATCATGAACCGTGAATCATGCGGTGTTATTACGTTACGGTGCCATGTGCGACCCGTCAAAATACACAGACCAATTTTCTCTAGCTCAACGAGAGTTGGTTCTCAAGCGCACGGGGTAGGTAATGAATGGCCGCGGCGAACCTCATCACCATCGCCCTGGTTGGTAGTTCCGCTATGACGAAGTCGATGTTTTGGCTTGGTAGTTTGGTATTGAAATCGAAGACCAGACAGCCACGTGTGCACTAGACGTGCCCCTCTGCTTTGCATGGAAAGTTGGTAGTAAAATATTTACGCTTTCTTCCCAGGTTACTCGCGGCGTTGCTGCAACTACTACAACAACCTCGTGGCCACTTGACTCGCGCGGCGCTGGACCTCATGCGGAAGGCCTCCCGAGGAGCGTATGGTCTTACCAAGATTTCTCTTGCCACTATTGTGGCAAGCGCTTCGGTGGCAAATCAGATCTGGGTCGTCATTTGCGCACTCACACTGGCGAAAGGCCCTTCAAATGCAACCTGTGTCCCTACAGCGCATCTCGGAAACACACTCTGGCGTATCATATGAGGAGTAAACACCAGACGTTGCTGGAGTAGTAACGGTGCACTACCCCACTTT
The DNA here is from genome assembly GCA_001587735.2 of Parhyale hawaiensis. Classification (NCBI taxonomy): domain Eukaryota; kingdom Metazoa; phylum Arthropoda; class Malacostraca; order Amphipoda; family Hyalidae; genus Parhyale; species Parhyale hawaiensis. The sequence continues at coordinate 21,020,556 of LQNS02007215.1, forward strand.
TCTGAAGCATCTGTATTTCTTCGCTCGTACCTTATGCCTGGTACATCTCTGCGGCAGTGGTACGAAACGCAATTTGGAAGGCAGTTTCTCAGGATGACTGTTGCCGCTTGTTATCGAAAAGGTTTTTTGTTATAATCAACAAATCTCATCTTTAAGCCCTATCTATGCAGTAACGACGATGTGAAAAACATTTTTGGAAAGTCCAGTTTACTATGGCCCGTTTGTTTCCTAAATCTTTTGTTGTGATTAACGCATCTACGACGATGTTGAAAAATAACTTCAGAAGAATACGGAGAATGACAGTTGCCGATGTTTTTACGATTGCATTTGTTCGTACTTATCGACTCGTCTCATTCGTAAGCTATGCCCACTTCTATGACGCCTTGGAGTCCGTGGTTCGCGTGGCTTACCACATGAGTCACGCTTAACGTTGCTGTGTATTTCTACGTATTAACGAAGTTCGAGGTCCTGCGATAGTTATAGCGCGTAATGGGGCATTCGTGCCGTGTGAAAAATACATAGAAACGTCAGTGTAATCTCCGGAAAACATTACGCTTGCAAATACGAAAGCTCATGGAGGTGAGCGGTATAGTTTAACCTGCTGATAGATCTTTGTGTATCGGCTCGCAGTGCGAAAGAATACGGAAACCGTATTGGGTATGCGTCGTTACCAATCATTATTTCCGAGGTATTACGGCCCCTCTGCGTTACTTTCGGACTGCAATAGAGTTGGCTATCCCTTGGAGTACAGCCTAGTGTTTTCTATAACAGTACCGTACTGTGGATGAAAATAATAGTTACTGACGAATTAGTAATATTGCACGAAGAAAATCATGGTATCGTCTTGCTCTATAGAAGTTTGCAGAAAATATTGACGGCTACCCGGTAGTCATTCTTTCTTCTCGTACCGATTAAAAATTTGTCGCTCCATGTGCTGCTGCAACCCAGTTGGAAGGAATACGTAAAAAAAAATTAAACGAAACATCGCAATGCATTAAAAGTCTGCATAGAATAGTGACCCGCTATGCATTCTTTCGCAGATGCCATGTTTGGATGTCGGCCTTCCTCTCCCCCGATCTTTGCCGCACCTCGACACCCCGGCGCCCCTGATGTCCTCCCAGGCCGCGTCTCGCCCCAAGCCCATTGCACGAAAGCCTTGCCCAGTTTGTGGCCGACTCTTCGTTGGCAACACCGACCTTAAGCGCCACATTCGGACCCACACCGGGGAGCGGCCGTTCAAGTGCAAGCTGTGCCCCTACAGCGCCACTGTCAAGTGCACCTTGCAGAGCCACATCATCTCCAAGCACGACGGGCTCGGATTCGAGTTCGACTCGTGGTAGAGGCCTGCTGATCGATTTGAGAGTCGCACTGATGATGCGGAAGCAAATTCTGTACCTTAATAATACTCATTTCCGCTGTAACTGTGTTCATTTGTAATGCCATGTTAGAGTAGAAAGATATGCCACGTAGCGGATAATACTTGTTCATGCTGCAGCAGAACGCAACGACTAGCTCTTGTGCCCGATTTACACATGTCTCATTGATGCTGGCGCAGAAGTAGATGCAACGCAGATGATACCTACTCAATCTCGTTTTTTTTTATCAAGTCGCGCTGTAGCCGCTGCATATACCTCACACATTCCTAATACTCATACTCGTATCATGATTGAAGCCGTGTTTCACAAGCAGCAGCAGCGCTTAATTACGCAATGCAGAGCGATAGGTAATATTCCTCATTAGAATCATTATAATAGTGTTTGATTCCTTTAGCGCATCCGATTGTAACGCTGTAACTTCGGTCGGTCCGCTGTTCTACCTCTCGCGATACTAGCTGGTTCGTGACGGGAAGTTCGTGTGCTGTACTTGGTATCCGAGCCAGTTTGCGTTATGCCCGCCACCCGACGCATGCAGAGGTCCCTTGGGGTTATCATCTTCGGAGTTTTAATTGGAAACCTGCTACAAATTATTTCCTGTACACGTCTTATGAAATAATGACGTTTCTTTTATCCGAAAGAGCAGCTGGCTGGGCTTTGGCTCCTTTCTGAAAATGGGCCTGTAGGTCCGTCTATTACGAGCTGTCTAATCCAAGTAGGTATTCGTTCCATATCAAGCGTTGCGTTCCATAAACAGAAAAAAAGGGTGAGTTGAGTTACTGTCAGTTTCTTCGTGAGAATGACATACCTACACATTTACATAATTGCGTTTCGCCAATGGCAAATCTGTTGGTGGTGAAGTACCTTTGTGTGGTGAAACTAATGATGTGGAGCGCCTGCAGTCGCGAAACCATTGTAATCGGTGGCAACCCTCCTCTCCCTCAGGTCCCGTCTCGCCATCCACCCACGCGAGACGGCGGTGTCTTGCCTTCCACTTCTTCTGCTACGATACCATCCCGATCTCGTCGAGCTGTAGCCGCCGGTGTCACTTGCCGCTTCTGCCAGAAATGGTTCTCTTGCAACGCCGACCGGGCGCGCCATGAGAGAATCCATACGGGCGAGCGTCCCTTCAAGTGCTGGATGTGCGACTATGACGCCAACGTCAAATGTTCGCTGCAGAACCACCTCTACAAAAAACATAACATCCTAATGTGATGCTTCATCCACGAGCGATATGGAATATGATTTGGGTGTGGGTGATTTATGTACGAAGAGACCTAAGATTTCGATGCGTCATCAGTAAGAAATAGAGAGTCTTGGTGTGGTCTTTCATCATAGCTGCCAATGCCCAAGCATAGCTAGTATGGAAATACTTTGTTTGACTACTGTACGTTCTTGAATTCCGAGTCTTGTGAGATTTTTGGATTAGTGTATGATCCAGAGAATATTATGCTTACGTCGTCATTCGAGCAACATCCGAACCCGGTAGCTAACTTGCGGGCTGTCGCCGGCTGCAAAAGCTATGATCATTCGTATGTGGTTGTTGGCCCTCTTTCTGTGGATTCGTGCGCGCGTATATCTGCGTTCTAAATTGGCTGTCGTGAGTTTTCGTAAACGTATCTGTTGCAATGTTGAACCACATTAATCATCAGAAAATTCATCTTTGCAGCAGTTATGTGGCAAGTCGAAAGATTGACGTTTTCTAAATGTTGAGTGAATACATTGGCTTCCGAAGTCGCAGCCATTTCAATTTTTCAAAAATTGGACTGTGTGCTCCCTGACGTTCACCTGCATTTGTATGCCAGACCAGGGCTCAAACAGGGGTCCTCTGAGGAGGCTACTGACGCTTCTTGATTTCTTCTCTGTTCCTCGCCAAGTTTTAACTCCTGGTCCTCTTTCCCAGATGCTCACGCCCCTGGAAACGTCATTCACCTCCCTAAGACACGACAGCTCGGGGCTTTCATCTTCGGGCCAAGTCATCTCGGAATCTGCCGAAGTGCCAGAAAGATCGGCCTCGCACAGTTCCAAGTCGCAAAAGAAAGCTGTAGGCGTCCGTTCTACTGGGGTCTTGTGTCCGTACTGCGGCAAGTGGTGGCCGTGTAACGCCGACCTTCTCCGACACGTTCGAACTCACACTGGGGAGCGACCTTACAAATGTTCCCTCTGCTCATACTCCGCCACTGTCAAGTGCACCTTACAGAACCACCTACGAGCCAAGCACAATATCTTCGATAAAATCTAGTTCCAACGGATGTACCTATATTTTAGCAACGAAACGAACCTACAAGGCGAATGCTCGAAGTACAGTATCTTGAATGTTGCTTGTTATTGGAATGACCCGCGTTATTATGAAAGTAACATAGTGCCAAATAGGTTACCCGAAGCGCTAGTGATTTTGATATCATAAATTGCTGCAAACTCTTGCATCGGTGTACGCGCACTCTCTACCATAAACAAAAGTTCGAAACTCTCCTACCAAGACTTGCTCGTATCTCCACTACTTTGATTGCAATGGTAGTTGTAGTGTTTTGTCGTTTCTTGGGACTGTTGAATAATGTGACCTCGCACCTCCTCCCCTGCAGATACTCCCACTCCTCGCTAGCTCTGCCCGATACAAGCTCCTCTCGTCAATGATGGAGTCCCAGCGCCCATCCTCCTCGGCTCCCCTCAACTCGCGTCGCCCCAGTCTCGGGTACGAGGAGGAAGTCGCCGAGAAGCCTGCCCATCTCGGCGAGGCCCTCGGCAGTGGGGCTGGCGTAACATTCTGCGACCCGCCTGTATCGAAGCTCCTCATGTCGGCGCAGCCAAGCCCCCTTTCCAAAATCGTGCCCGTTGCTCCGAGTTCCCTCAACCGCGCCCTTCGGAGCGGCGTGATGGGTGTAACGTGTTCATATTGTGGTCGCTGGGCGTCATGCCGAGCCGAATTGGCCCGCCACGTTCGCATTCACACGGGCGAAAAGCCCTACAAGTGTACGCTGTGCCCCTATAGCGCTAGTGTCAAGTGCAACCTTAGGACGCATCTCAAAACTAAGCACACAGATGCGCTGCATAATCTGTAGCGTCCAACTTTTATTTCCTTCTCTCACTGCCAGTCTTCCTCTTCATCTCGCGTTTCTGCTTCTCGTTTTGCTGGACTTGCCCCTGCATATCTTCCTTGTTCATTTTAGCTTACTGATCCATCCTCATTATCGACAGGATGGCATAGGCTTTTTCACCCTCTGGAAAACTAAATCTAGAACGACCAGTGGTGCTTGCCTCTTAGGTAGGTACTCTAACGCAAATGATCTGTTCGAATCTTAATAAACCATAGACTATCCAAGTGTCACAAATAAGCTTCGGACTGTTTTTTTTTTTTTTTGTACTATGGAATGCTGGAGTATATATTCTACGGCATCGTGTAGGATTTTCAAGTTCGATACATTCAAATGAATAGTTGTATTTGAATTTATTCATTTCCGTCGTATTTGCATGTATGATATATTGTGGCTAGAGCATTTAGTGGATTATATGATAAGCGCAATTCAGAAACTTGTCACTTTCCGGTCTTCAGTAATCCTTTGTTAACTACATTTACGGTAATAGCATTGCTGTAAAAGTCTGTGGCCATGTTGTACTGTACTTGCATATTCTAGTGAAACGTGCAGTTCTGGATTGTAAGAACTCACATATTATATGTACTCTGTCTAGATGCTTCTTAAGACTGGGTTATTATAACTGAAGCGAGTTGATGCAGAAAATTTGAAGTAGATCAGCAGAATGCAATTGTTTGCCTGTTTTATCTGCTAAAGTTGATCCCATCAACCTTTTTGGAGTTTATAAAAAGCAGCTTATTCGTTTGTTCTAGTAACTGATTAAAAGACTTAATATATACGCAAAACACTATTACTCGAAAGACCAGTTTGATGAAATAATCGTAAAAATATACACCCAAGCTTTGGCAGACTCAATATGCGAGCATTTCCACACTTGTCGCTGCGAAACGTACCCCTTATTGTTACCCCTATTCATATCAGACTGTGTAGTTTTTGCTACACGAGTTCGTCTTATTGCAGTCTTACGGCGAAAATGATTCTACAGCTAAGTATCAAAGCCTGGGACGAGTAGGATGCACGTACTGGAAACATCAGCATCTATTCTTATCTTAAATTCTCTGCGTAATTTACGTGTAAATAGTACATTACTTGTGTTCCAAGTGAATTGTTCCGTAACCATATTTGTTTATGAATGTCTGTGGCAGCTATTCTCGCGTGACTTGCGTACATTTTTAACCCGTGATGTATGTGTGTGGTCATGAAGTTGGTACTTGTATTTAACCGGCATGTATTTGCTTAGATAGTGCAGTAAAAGAATTTCGTGTGTGATATTCGCAGCTATTTATAAAAGTGAAAAATTGTCTTGGAACTTGATAATGTTATGCTTCCTGTGGGATACCCTTGGTAGAACTCGAACGGTTCGGAACTGGGCTGTCTTCGGACTCCAAAAGGGAAGCATTGTCGCGTACCTGAACTGTTCGGAACTGGATTTATTTTTTCGGATTACTGTACAAGGTATTACCGGACACTGCGGGCAGCGAGCGAACTTGCGAACAAGGATTGCAATCATAAATAGCCCCATGAAAGTGCTCTTGTGTGAAGTTTTGAGTTCTGCTCTATAGCCAGTTTTATTAGCCACGTTTGAATTTTAGAATGTGTTCACAAGTGCGCCTTTCATTTAAACATTTAACATGTATTTCCTTTTGGATTCAACTTATTGCTCGCAAATGACGAGTTTCTTCTGCCACTCGGATGCGTTTTTATGTCGTACGCTACGGGTGCCATTCGTGATCCTTTCACGATTATAATTCACATATTTTCCGTGCTTTTACTCTCCACTGTCACAGAAACTTGACGTAGCTCCTACTGATACACTGCTATTATGGTATTAGATTCGTCCATCATAATTACGTACCCTGGAAACGAAGACCTTGTAGTAAGATACATGGCTATCTTGCTGATCCCCGTTGTCTTCTCTCATTAATGCCCAGTACTGCGCTTCTTTCCCAGATCGTTACGAGCTCCCCTGGCTACGGGCTCGGAGTTTGGACTTCATCTCCCTCCTCCGCCTCTGGCCCTGGCAAACAAGACGCGCCAATTACTTTCAGTGCCGATGACGGCAGCAGCGCTTGTCCCGCCTTTTCGCTGCAGGATAAAAGTTTGCCCCCGTATCTAGTGCCTGATTTTTCCAGCAAAGGCGACATGGTTGCCACGGCAACCACGCTGGCTTCTGGTCGAAAGGTCTACGGAATGCACTGTCCCATCTGCCATAAGTGGAATTCGAGTAGGGCTGATCTGAAGAAACACTTGCGGAGCCATACGGGGGAACGGCCCTTCAAGTGCCACATGTGCAGCTACAGCGCCACTGTCAAGTGCAACCTCAGGAGACATCTCTTCACTGTCCACCGGGTCGACATGGCCGCAACTACCGCCACATAAAACCCTTCCGTTACTGACTCTATCCCCACATATGGTTAAAAACAATATGGTGGCAACTATTGCTAACTAAATCTTTGTAGCGGCTGACGGTACCTCAAGATATTAATCGTTGATAAAACATAACACCAAGTACTACCTACTGCAGTGTTCATCACAATTTTGTGGTATTCTTCCCCGGTTATTTCGTGCTACTCTTTTGCTATAAGACACGGGCATAACAGAGAACTACGGTAATGTGAATGAACAGATTTTCTCACTCTCATCCAGTTCTTTGCTCCCAGCCCGGTGTGGCCGAATTTTGTCACAGTTTTTTGTTCTGTCCTCTCGTATCATTGCCATAGCTTTGAATCCAAAGGCATTTCCTGCGCTTTTTACGATTCTCGCGCTGCGTTCAGCGCTACATAAAAAATTACTGATTTCTCTGGGGTTTGTATAAGTAGTTCACCAGTTGAGAGTAAGTTATGGTGCCAAGCCTCATACCAGATCTTGTATTATTATTATTATTATTATATTTTATGCAGTCATGACGTAGGTACAAACTAAGAGCCAACATTTCACTAGCACTAAATTACCGGAAGCTGTGCATCAGCTGACAAGTATATGTCAATTTCTTGCTTTCAGTGCTTAGGTGTGTTCATACGAGAATGCTGGCACTGTGAGGACAGTGTGGTCTCCCTTGGTCGATACTGTTTGACAATAGCTATCTGGTATGATGCTCCTAAACACAGCCTGCCTACTTACGTACTAAAGAATACACAGGCTAGCCATTAGAGTATAACTGTTACAAAGAATTGACCGCAGCTCTGTGCTCTCTATTATGTTAGTACTTATTTTTTAAAAATATCTTTTGTACATAAACTCTCGAGTACTCGTATCTGTATTACTATGATAGGCGCTGCTTTTTTTGTGATGATGCATTACTATTTTCTGACTTAGGTGCTCATGTTGCGTTCCTTTTCTCTCTATTTTTAAGTAGTGAACGCTATTAATGCGGTGACTCTTCGTAGTAGAAATGATACTCGATTATCACGTAGCTAACTTGTTAAGGTTTCAGTTGTGACCACGTTCTGTAGGCTTGGTAAGCCCTTCATCACTGTTCGTCCCTGGATGTGATAAAGAGCTAGGTACTCAGTTATCGTGTCTAGGCAAACAACGTTTGTCTGCTTCGAGTTCAGTGTCTCTCAGACTCTATTGTTGCCCTTCAGATAGCGCTACGTTGTATGCACTGGTTTTCCGCGAGGGCCCCGTTTTTTTTTTTTAAGAATTGTTTGATATGAATTACTCTCTTCAAAATTGTGGTATAAAGAAGAGAATATAAGAAACGGTCGCTAACACTGTACGGAACAGCTATTGCGGGAAGCTATTCAGGCGGAAACTGGGCATTTTAATTGATTCTTACAGAATTAAATTCCCAAGAGTCCCGAGTGCCTTTTCCGCAGGAGATGTTGCAACTTGCCGCAGTTCCTGCTGACGAGGTTAGTTTTGTAAAGTTAGGTAGGCTCTCAATACTTCCCCTTCTGTTTCGGGAGGTGGGCTGCCGATCGAGGTGGCCGACCCATTCCCGCTAGACTTCTAAATTCTTGTATTTCGTTTCCTTCCCCTCTGCGGCGTAGCTGAGCGAAAGCGTTCAGCCGTGCCCGAGGGTTGGAGATGCTCAACTTGCGCCTTTTTCCTGTCAGTAGCGCACTGACCACTCTGAGACCTACCGGCAGAAAAGCCGAGACAAAAATCATTGACAATTTAAAACGCGCCCTAGTGGCGCACGAGCCTGAGTTAAACCATAGGAATAGTTCGGCGCGATATAGACATTGTGTCCCTGATGCGCTAGCAAAAGTGCTACTACTACAGAATTAAATTAGGAAACTAATGTTGCCCCTTTTTGCGCGCCTGATGGTGGTGGGATGGGCCATAGAGGGTGGTGGTTCACGGCCCATCTGTTTTTTGGCCTACGGATTGATGATCTGTTCTGTTTCCCCTCTTCTGACACCTTCTGTGTGGGCGCCCCGTTGCTCTCGGCGTACTCCATTTTCCCTTTGCAACCTCCATCGTGTTGCCGAGGAGACTTAAGCTATGCCTCTAATAATAATAATAATAACTGCGCGTCTAATGCTACGATGATTAGTAAACCCAACCAAGCTGTCATGTCATGGACATGAAAATTTTACATGGGTTTATGAAGCAAAAGTTCGCGAGACGGGGGTATCTTGATCTGCTCTTCATGTGTTTTCGATGAGAAGTTGAAGTTTAAAACCTGTGTTTTACTAGGCGTACTGGTTGTAAACGATGCAAAAGTAACTTGAAAGTTTGAAAAGTATTATTGTTACCATTTTTTAATTAGCGAAACCGTATAGCTGCTATTCAAAGTTAGGTAACGGACATAGCATATTTCTACTTGAACTTGTATTTTCTTTCCGTCGTACGAGATTGAAAATGTAATAAATAATTAAATATTGTATATATGTTTTTGAGAGCCTATCTAGCCGAATAAGTCAACAGTTAGACGCTCTCCCTGTAGGCATTGTGGAACTTGTAAATGCTGTATTTACTGTATGTACCTAACGTTGTACTAAGCTGATACTTTCAGTAGACTAGAGAGATCTAGCTTTGTCTCCTTATCCTTCGTGGCTTGATGACTTTTTTTGTTGTTGTAAGACAGCCATCTTTTTCAGTATTACCTTCATTTGGCACTCCTTTTGACCTCCATCGCTCACTGCATCAGTATGTATCACGAAAATATTGCGGATATTTCTTATAAAACAAGCTCAATTCTTCAACGTACAACAGAAGGTATTATATCACTTATAGCTTGTGTATATGTTGTGCGCGTTTGGTGGATTTGCGCGATCGATCGATCGCGCTGCGCGTTTGGTGGATCGTTCAAATTTTTAAATGAAAAACAAAAAAAAAAACAGTCCTTGCCTCCTAACCTACTCGACATTAAACCCGAATATAGTCCAACTTACCCGAAATTGCGGAATTACGGCCTAATACCTACAACATCCACCAAACGCACGCAACATATACACACAGGAACCTGCACTTAACTAACACTGAGGGCCGCAGTTCTTGCTAAAGGATATTCCGAATGATGCTATTCCTATGAGAGCCCGACATTTAGTTTGGTCTTTACATTCCTATTCCCCTTGAGGGATTGATCCGAATATCCTCGTGCAGGAGCTCTCTCGTGTCTGGAGGTTATTCGTACCAAACAAAAACGACTGAAAAAAAAACAATCCATTATAACGAGCCAATAGTGCAATCAAACGTATTTGGTTGTGAGCAACTAAGACGATTTTTTCCTTTTAAATATATTACAAAGATTTTACTAGTTAGTGCACCAAATATCTCGTCTGGTTTCAACTTTCAAGGGTTGAGAACAACGTCGTAACTCAAAAAAGGCAATTTTAAGGACAGAGGATTTTGATATTAAACAGCCAAAATATCACCAATACTGACCCATTACAAAATATGACGTTTTTTTTTTTTTGACATCACACAGCACCTTCCCTTACGACGGCTGAACAGGAACTGAGATATGCCTTTGTTGACACCAAATGTTGGTAACATCTAGGCTGGCGCAATAGTGACATTTACTGCCCTCTAGTGGTGAGTTTTGCAGGTAAAAATGTGTCGTTTTTACCACAATATAGAGCAGGAAACGGGCAATCGCATGGTTGTCATAACTCAAATTTCTCATTTTTTGAGTTATGACGCTGTTCTCGCATATGCGCGATATATTCCACAAAAAAAAACCTATCTTTGGTCCTAACCACCAAATGAGTTGAGCAATTTGTCACATGAGCTAGAAATTCCCCTGTGAATTTTCGAGTACACAGTACCCCATGAGCAACGCAATCTAAACAACACACGCGTCAAATATGGTTTTGTGCTACAATCAAGGGTTCCAAGTGCCTTCTCCGCAGGGGATGTTGCAGCTGGCCGCAGTTACTCCTGGGAAGGTTTTTCAAGTTAGGTAGGTTCTATATGTTTCTCTTTCTCTCCCATGAGGTGGGCTGCCGATCGTGATAGCCGACCTATGTAATACGCGGGACACCTCCAGTCTGTCTCGTGTGGAAAGCCATGAAAAAGGTCATCAACACGAGTATCTTTTTCTATTCTTTGCTCCTTTTTCTTGCCAGTAGTAGCGCACTGAGCCAACTCATACTAGGTATATGGCAGAGGAGAGCCGATGTCGAGATAGGATGTTCTTACTCGAGCCTCCTGGCCGACTAGCATCACTGTGTGGATCGCCCTTTGGCGGAAACGGTGGTTAAACTAATCATTTAACAATAATAAAATTATGCTCCAAACAAGAACATACACACCGGAGGAAAGTTTAGGTTGCTTGTGCTTCCGCATGTCTAAAAGTTAACGTTGTTTACCGTTTAAATTTGCAACTTGACTGAAAAAAGGAAAATACTAAAATATATACTTTCAGCTGTGGCGTTGTAAATGTATTGCTGTGTCTTGAATATTAGAAAGCAAGTACGTTTTGCTATTATATACTCGGTGCCTGTCGTTTTCATCATACTTCATATTATTTATACACACACCTGCGTCGTCGTTGAGAGCGTGAAGAAAAAACGAGCGAGCTGTGCTTACATAGGTAATACACGCACTGTATTTGGCTGCACGTTATTCTTGTTTCAACGCCGTCCTGCATAAAAGTGAATGTTATCCGGTGTATTGTCACGTGACAAAATCAGAGCCGCGAGTAATAACGCAGCCAATCGCGCTTGAGCGCGTTTCCCGCCTCAAGCAGGTCATCTTCTGTGATTGGCCCTGACGACGTCACTCGCGACTTTGATTTGGTCACGTGACCGTACGCTGGCTCTGCTACTTTCACTGTGGTCCGAAATGACAGTTCACCTATACGAGGCGAACAGAACGTGACCGATAACGCTGGCGAGTTTGTATAACGAAGTTCAAGTTTGGGCTTCTCCGAAGTCTCTTGATCTGTTGGAATGATTAAATAAACCGCAGGCGCTTGAATTTTGCGGTGCATATCAGTGCTTGTTAGGCGGGCCGCATCGCATCTTCTTCTATGTGATTCTTCCCAGACGTAACCTGACTAATATAACTGCTCAGTCGAGTACCAGCGACGCATTTCGTCCCTGTTCGTACCTCCGCAAGTGACGCGACGACATAACCAGTACGGATAAGAGCGCTACTTGTTATGCTCTTTTTTCACTACAAAACACGTTTATTTTGTCATCTAACTGAATCACTACACACTTTGCGAAATCCGAGTTTGTGCACGAAAGTTATCTGAAATTATTTTTTTCTTTTTGTGTGAAGAGATGTTAAATAACAAACTTACTATTGAGTGATATGATTGCAAATGTAAACAATCGGCTCATAATACGAGCAACTTTTCAAGGGCATCTAACGCCGAGGCCACACCGTGCATCGCACACTCAATTTCTGACCGGACGTTAATCTCGCACGTTGTTCCGATTCACAGAGTCTGTAGCAAGATACCCATAGACAGTACTCGAGTTGAACGACGTGCAAGCCGAACGTCCGCTCATAGGTTGAGCGCGACATTGCATAGTGTGGCCCCGGCACAAGTTTTACCTACCATAACTTCACCAGACGTTTTGGAGTAACCGGTGGTCATTCCTTCACAGATTGGCCCGGTTGTTACCGACACCGTAGTCGCCTCGTCAGCCGCCGGCTGCGGATCCTCTTCCTCCATCGACGAACTTTGTTCTCTAGTGACTTCACCGGACCATTATCGCCTCCCTCGACTTCCCGATCGTCCTCCTTCGTTCTCACCCCATGGACGGCTACCAGCTGCTGTCCCCGATGGGGGTTCCTTCCGTTCCAGCCCCATGCCTCCTGCCCGATTGTCCTCATCGCTTATGGCGGAAACCAACATCCAGCCATCAGACTTGGCCAAATGCAAGGTCTTCTTCTGCGAGTTTTGTCCTCGCAGGCTCTACTCCAAGATAGACCTGGTCCGCCACGTGCGTACCCACACCGGAGAAAGGCCATACAAATGCCCCCACTGTGAATACAGCGCTTCCAGAAAGTGGTCTCTCCAGAGTCATATGGGTCATCGACATCCCGATCGACCTGTTGACTACAACCTGCAGTCCATGGATCATGCGTAGCTGGATGTCAACCTGCTCATTGCACACCTTTGTCTCAAAGTGTTGGCGTTGCAGAAAATTCGTTGTTTGTTGTAGTGATTAGGTTCATGAAGAACTCGTTCTGCTATTAATACGCGCCTCGTATTGTGTCCGGCAAGAGACCATTTCGCTTTCACAGTTTCATGTTTTGACCTGACAACCTACATTGTCAATTTCAGTTTAATTTCCGTTTTTTTTTAACGGTAATGAATGACGTAGAATCAAGCACGTACTAATTCTCAAATTATTGCTTTATTTGTTGTTCTAATACAATATGGTACTTGCAGTCTGCGTATCTTTGGAAGAGCACGGAATCAGTTCAACTTGCATTTGGTTTCAGCAGCACTTCGGTGTAGAACTTGATGGTACTCATCCTAACTCTTCTGGTTACGCCTCATTCTTCTATTGAAGAAAAAAACTTCATTGTCGCCGTTGTCGTCTCATCGTGTATTTAAGTACACGAAACTTCAAATAGCGTGTTCAGCTCACACACTGCGTGGAAAACTTGTATCGGCAGTTTACTGCGAGAGAGCGGCTTCGCCATCACAGAGTTATATTTCCTGACCATACAAACTGTTACACCTGGGGAGAAGTGGTTTCGACGATTTGTATAAAATTTCAACAATAATAATTGCAAGTGAGTCTGGATAGCTTTATCAATCTCGTGTATCAGTGTACCGAGAACTGGAGAATCGCTGTTGTGCAACAAGCAGTGAACATGTTGTATGCCTGGAGTGGTCTGTTTGACGGGTTGCCTTCGTTTCGTTGCAGGCAGCAGAGAACTTCGCCTTCCATTTTTCACCTGCAGTAGCGGACGTGAGCGCGTCCAGTGCGCCATCCTCTGGTCCTGTTGCTGCTCCTGCCGTCCCTACTACACCCCTGCGGACCCGCCCTGTGCTACCGTTAGAGCTGTCACGATACCTCTGCGCTTACTGCTCCAAGCCGTTCCTCAGCAAAACGGACCGCGAGAGACACGAGCGTATCCATACCGGAGAGAGGCCCTTCCCGTGCCCGTTTTGTCCGTACCGAGCCGCACTCAAGAAGACTCTCAACAAACATTTGGGAACGCATAAAGAGTACCGGGACTTAATGGGTGCTATTTATTGAAGACACTCAGCAAACATTTAGGAACGATAACATAACGACAGACTACCGGGACAGTATGGGCGCTGTTTGAAGAAGATGCTCTGCAAATGTTTAAGAACGCTCTTAGAATACCAGGACTTCTTGTCGTTGTTTAACAAAGGCGCTCAACGAGTATTTAAGATAAAGTATAAATAATTACTGGGACTTCTTGAGTGTTGTTTGAAGAAGACGTTCAATAAACATTGAGGAACGCGTAAAGTGTACTGGGACTTCAAGGGCGCAGTTTCAAGAAGGTGCTGAGTCAAGTCGTAAATATCTTAACTTCATGGGTGTTAGTCGCAGGAGGTGCCAAGTAGCTTAGAAAAGCGTTTTAAGACTCGCACAATTTCGGAAACAGTAGTTAAAACGAGCAACCAGTCAAGAGAGTATCTCGAAGGTGAACCATGAAATATAAGTTACGCGACTGTGGTGAGTTTTCGCACTATATCGACAATAGTTTTTCTTTGCACATTGGGAGTTTCCCCAACTAGATGAATCTGCACCATGTCGCTGCATAGAAAAGTTAGACTGGGTTACGCAAGTTTTTTTTATTTTCTTCTTCGTATTTTCAGTATCGTCTCACTGTTGAAACGGTCCTTCTCCTTGCAAACTGTCCAGTCAGTCGTACTTTCATTTCGTAACGTCCTAAGCGAACGAAGTTAAGGTCTTAAGTCCATGTCTAGTCCAAAAATAATTGGCGGTCGTTCTGTTTGCAGATGTCTCAGAGTTGGCCTCCACTTATCTTCCCTGAATCTGCCACCGCGTTGTCTGCAAGCATTGCCCCCTCCACTTTACTTACGGGCGGTCGCTCCAAGGAAGGCTGCACCAAATACACTCAGAAGAAATTCACACTGGCTTGCAACGTGTGCGGAAAACTGTTTAAGCAGAAGATTGATTTGGAGAGGCACTCTCGTCGACACACCGGGGAGAAACCGTTCCCATGCCCTGTGTGTCCATACCGGGCAACTGTGAAGTGTGCTCTTCAGCGCCACATGATGACACATCGCGCAGACGACGCTGATATCTTACCATATCCTTCCCTTCCACCTGCCTAATGCTCATCGTTGTATCCGTGGAATCGTGTATGGGGAACATATCAATATGGTCGTTTTTTCCCCAGAAGCTATCCTTGCTCTTCGTTCAATCTATGGGATCGTGGTGTAGAATGTCGAGTTTCTTAATCGGTCCTGTTTTGCTTTGAGCGCAAAATTAGCTGTACTCAATTTTATCTCAAAAATCGGGTTCAAAGGAAACATTTTGGTTCCTGTTTATTGGTTTTGTTGGATTTATCTTCCCACTTGAAGTTTCACGCTCATAATTCTTCCATTTTTCTACGTTCGAAAAGAACGTGTCTGATTTTATCTCTCGTGTCTTTCTTTTTTCCCTGCCTCCAGTTTGCATTTTTAATTATTCTCTCTATAGTATCATGGTGCCATAACCGAGCCCATTTCGTTTCCTTGCTATGTCTTCCTCTTCTCCGAGCCTGTTGCCGATCCTTTCGTCGTTACCTCCGTAGGATCTTAGAACACATTTGTGAAGTGCGGGGTTATCGACGGAACTTCTTGTCCTTCGTTTCTTCCTCTTTCAATTCATGACTTATTGAACCTATTACAGCACAAGGTAAAGCTCTGTGTTTCGTGGAGTGTTGATCCATGGACTGACGTCGGTTGGTCCCGATGCGATGTGATACCTACCTTAGTTCTGCCCTTCTTTTCCATTTACTGGAGCTAGTCCTGTTACCGTTTTGTCTGCAAAATTAATAAGAAACGTTTTCATTACCCTACTACCGTTAGGGCTATTTCGAATACCGCAGTCTCAAGTCTCTGTATCCAACTAATTCTCTACTTCCATTTTTCTGCTATCATTTTTCCTCCATTTGTTAAGAATCTTCCATTTCACCCGCAGCAGTAGCAGCCTAGCGTGCTGAACTCATGGCACTGGACGTCGCAGGTTCGATGCCAACCCAGGCTGTGTGCGTGCGCACCTTTTCTTTCGGTCCAATCATTGCCCTGTTTTTCTCTTGTACTATGCAAACCGTTTTAGCTCCATTAGCTATCTTCTCTGTGCCACCAGTGTATTTTGTGCTCTGATTGCACCACTGCTTATTACATTGTCTTACTTTGTAGATTGGAAGCGCTTCTGAAAATTTATCATACTGATACCGCAACATGTGGCTGGACAAATCCTTATCCTTTTCATCGTGTAAATACCGCCGCCCGATACTGGACTTGACTCTTGCCTTCTCTTTCTTTCTTCCTCTTTCAGCTCAGTACTTAACCTAACGTCAGCTGGTTCCGCTGTTGAGGAGTACACGGGGCTAGTTCATTATAACACCTAGTTCAGTAGACTGGGAATTTTCTGCGGGGGTAATAATAACAGATGTAAATAATAACAGTTTGCCATGTCAACTGAAGAAAGAAATAGGACTTTGTGCGAAATATGGCATTATCCTTAGGAGCTGTCTTATACACCGGTATGTGATTTACCTACACGACACGACCGGCGCTGTCTGAAAGCTGCTGTTTACAAGGTTACTTTGCCGTTACGCGCAATGGGTTATTCTCCTATTCTATTAACTTCTGTAGGAGAAATAGATCAGCTTAAGCGAAATAGCACTACCTAATTAAGATAGGATTAAGCATTAGAACTTTGTGCTAGATAACAGCAACGGGCTGTTCGAAGACATTGTTTTGTGACAGCTACTTTATTATCTGTGTGCCCCTCGATGTTGGTGCCTGGACGTGCGGAGAATCACCGTCTTTTTTTCTTTGATCTCACAGTCATCAAGCTCTCCCACACTTGATAGGATGTTCATTACTATGGAAATGGTTTATTTGCTGTCTTTATTTTCCAAAATACCCTGAGCTATTGAAAAGTCCAGAGGCCGGCAATCAGTAGAATGATGTCCGCATTATTACATATTTCTTCCGGTGTATCTGTTTGCTTGTTGATAGTCTCGGTAGCATGTTGAATCGTAGATGACTTAGACAAAAATGATGCGTAATATACATATGGCGTAGTTAGAAGTAATGTAGTTTTGTATTATTCCTGCTATTAAGCTTGGTATAGGCCTAGGTCTTGTATTCTTTGTAATTCAGAGTATTGGGCCGTACTGTAGGTACCGTGGAGGTCTATTACGTGCCCAGTATAACGTTGCATCTTGTATTATTGAAAAAATACTATGTAGTATTAAATATAGAGAACATTAGCCAAGTTAGATATATTGTCTTAGCATAACATTTCCTGTGTTTTAGCTAACGTAAAGAAGTAATTGCCTTGTATTGGCGCACTCTCTACAAGAAAATAACTTTAGACCTTCAGTAGCTCAGTGCCAAGTTTGCTGACAAGCTTATTTTTGAGACAGCCGTGGCTCGAGCCCTCACCAGGGTAGGTAAAAGTCTACTCGGCAATGTTCGGCGTCAGCAATTCTTTCACTCGTCATTGGGGGGCGCAGTTGTCTGCCGGATATTTCGTCAATACTAAGCCATAGCCCAAATAATCTGTGGTCGATTGACGACAGCCGTACACTTCTTTGAGCCCAAGTGGGTATTTACCTGCGGCACGAGCCAGTGCGTGTGGGTTTCCTAGTGGGGTTGTGGGGCCAGCTTCCCATCAAAACTATTGGTTCTTAGTGATTTGGGAGAGTCATTTTTAATTTTTGCCCACTCATAGACCACATGTATAGTGTGGTCTATGCCCCACTATATAAATTATTTGTTTTCCAAGAGTTGATTTTTTCACATGGATAGTGAGCTTTTACTTTCTTTTATGATGTAGCTAACTGACGTCCATATGACAATGTTTAATGTAAATAAAATAACTATATCGACTATGTTTTATTTTCCATTACTTTTCGAAATTTGCGCTGAGCTTCTGTTGTGTGTAATGTAGGATTGTTGTCAAGAAACTGCCATTGGGAAAGTGTTTAGATCCTCATTTTCCATTCGTTGTGTATATCTCCCTGTCACTGTTCTTTGACTAGATGAACTGTGAACGTAGATGGACTATATTATTTCAATTCCTTTTATGCGTCAATACACACAAGTCGTTTCGTAAGAAATTGTTGTGATTCAAAAATATGCGGAAATCGCTTGAAAATTGGCATTAAAGCATGTTGTAGAAAATTTTCCCGAATTCAGTATGCCTGAAAATTGGCATTTAAACGAGATGTTGAAAATTTTCCCGGATTCAGTATGCCTGAAGTGACATCATGTCCAACTAGAACGCCTCGTGGCGGCAAGCCAAGTACGCATTGTTGAAGTACACGTTTCTGCTATTCACTTCCTTCGTCGAACTTGGTGATACGTATCACGGCAACGGGTGTGGTCGTGACAATGGAGTGGGATATTGTTTAGTGTATATTCTAGATTTGTTGGTCCCGTTTACCACCAGTTCAGTTTTTGCTTGGTGCTATATAATCGGCATGTGTAAGACACTAGATTTTGATTGCTTTCATGGTTATTAGGAGTGTTGTGCCGACTGTACTTATTATTGATGCCGTTTGCAATTCCTACACAGTGCTGAATAGTCAGTTGAGCAAGACATTGCTTCCATAGTCATTGTAGTCGTTGTTCACTCTCACCTTATGACGAGCAATCAATGCCGTTCCAAATTGACTTACTTTCTACATAGTCTATCATTGTAAACTACACAAGGCGTTACTTTCATGGTTAGTTGAACCCAATAAACAACTCATTAAAGCAGTGGATGCAGCTTCAAGTTCATTTGGTTTACAAAAAAATATACACAATAGCCTACTGTCCAGCGTAGAACATTTAATGACTTGACCAGCTATAGCTTCGCCACTTATACGCGCACAACGTAACATGGCAGGGGCTTCAGAATTGCGGAGTTACCCCGTGCTTGCCGTTGCCTACGTTAGGCCACCGCCACACCAGCGCAACAAATTTGTTGCACGAAAAAACGTGACGTCTGGTACCGCAATCTACTGTCCCAGATTGCTCGACACTCCGTGCGTTGCTGTCAATCACAGGCAACACGTTCCCCGCAAAAGCGCGTGCTTTATTTTTTGCGCTGGTGTAGCCTGGCCTTAAGCGAGCTGGGTTGCTCGACCAAACAGAAGAGGGCAGTCCACCAGTGCTGAATTAACCTCCGTGCAACACTCTGTGCTCTCATTAAGTGGTGCAGGCTATTGTAAAGATACAACATGGGTGCCGTTTCATAGTTATAGTGCCTTTGGCTTCACGGTCCACGACGTCGCTAAGTGAAATACTCGGGGGAAAAAATGCTGACAATGCGTACGCTATGGCGTGATGAAAACTTCCCATTCGCGAGCTATCGGCCGGTAATTGACCCTTTCAGCATGGTTCATTTTCTGACGTAGCATAATTTTTTCCTTATTTAAAAAAAGTTATATGAAGAGTAGGTAATGCAAAGCGAATAAATGTGTGTTTTTTCCCGACGTAAAATGAAATTTATATTTACTTTACGCCCCATGTTTCTGAAGTTTATGCAGCAATTTCTTTTGCAACATAAATGTTTTACGAGGCGTCTCTCAGTCAGTTGTGAGTAAGGCTTCCATTAATAAATGTAGAAATATATTAAATTTCAGTAACAAGATGTACAAGTTATTTGGGTTACACCAGATGATGGATTCAGTGTTGACGCACTCTAATGCTCGAGCTACTCCATGCCCACACACCTTCAATTTATGAACGGACCTTCAACTCGCACGTTCGTCCCAGTACACAGTGACGTACGAGCTGAACGCCCGCTCATAATTTGAGCATGCACTTGTGTAATGTGACCACGGCATAACTGTATCCTTACTGAGCTACAGAACCAAAAGAAACCGCTTTTTGCCCACTCCATGCAGTGCCTGAGCAGTTAGCTAGATAATAAAATTGCCATAACAAGGATTCGGTTGGATTATGGATAGGCAAACCAAAAGGTCTATTCTAAGATAGCCTGAGCTATAGCCCAGACTTCGTCTGCTATCGGAATACTCTGGAACACAGTCGGTGTCTGTCCTAAATGATTTAAAATCAGATTTGACGATTATAATTGTATGTATTAATATAAGTAACAATTCTACTGATGGTAATTATATTAGCAGCAGTAATCATTATTATTTTTAATATTCCCTTCGTGTTCAGAAGTAAATATGCAAGTTATTGCCGCGAAAGATGGGATTTGTATAAGAAACGCCTCGTGCAAAATCCAGTGCTATTGATTCCCTAGGTACTTATGGTTCACGGAAGTAACAGCGTTTTGCGGACCGTCTACTGCGGCACTGATATCAGCTATCGTCTCTTCCTTTGCAATCTGCAGCACTCTGTGGGATCATACTTAACTTTGGTGTCTCTCTGCACTATCTTCGTAGTAGCATTGGTAAAATCTGAGCACCATGTCACGGCCGAATGTCTATAATATTTTTCCTGTTTTTGCAGCCCAGTGTCTCATCGACAGCAAATCGAAATCTGCTGTCAGATCTTGGACTGGCCGCTCCTCCCGTTAGAGAAGCGCCCGATGAGCCTTTGCCTTCTGGAACGCCCGCCCCTGAACTTCCAGCGTTGGAGTTTCCTTCCTCCGTGTCTGTCCGACCCTTGCTTCTAATTCCGGACCCAGTTCTCGACAACACCTCTTCCGTCGAAGTCTCCGAATCTGCTGCCGGGTCCTCCGCATCATTTCAGTTGGACCCACTTCTCACCCAGCCACTTTCTGCTCTCGCACGTCTACCACCGGACATCAGGCGCGTTCCTCAAACTGGAAGAGAATGCTTCGTTTGTGGGAAAATCTTCTCTCGCATGAAGGACTTGGCGCGCCATCAGCGGATCCACACCGGCGAGCGCCCCTTCGCTTGCACAGAATGTTCTTATAAAGCCTCGCAAAAAGGAACCCTCCTGAGACATTTGAACAAAGTTCATAACGTTATTGTGGAGTACGGTGATCTCTTGGGCAAAGATTGAGCATTGAAGTGATGTTCCAAAAGAAACTAGTCGGATTTTAAAGTTTGTACTCTCATTTCAATTGGTATACGAAAACGATCACTCACTTCTGAGACAACTGAAGAGTGCTGGAGAACAGAGATTTTATCTCTTGGGCTAAGATTACGAATCGAAATGATGTTCCAAAGGAAAAAAGTCTCATTTTAATGATACTTCATTCTTCAAATGTCACGAACCTTCATTCTGTAGGCAGTGCAGTTTTAGGGACTCTTTAAAGTTTTGAAGTTGAGTCAGCGATCATGGAATTCTTGACTATCTTCGAATCACTGATAAACATCATATCGTCATGGATTAATTTGCATGAAGACGTCACATTCGGAATTTCCTAGTGAGTGAAGCTCATCTTGATAACTCAGGAGACCTTGTGTTTTGATATGAACCTCGCTTCGGCCAATACCATATTGCCACGAGTGAGTTTTGTGGTCTCGTGTACCAAGGATATTTATTGCATGCAAGGCATCGGTGCAGGTAATCATTACATTGTGCTACATATAGCCTTTGAATAAAGAACCTTTTTCTATTACTAGAAGGGCCCAGGTTGCATTGGTCGAGTTGTCTCACTTGCAAAATGATAGGTACCCAGCGATCGATTATTCAGCTCTCGGTCTTGTAGTTCTTTCTATTTCACTCTTGTAGCCGGGTGCTTTTATAGTTTGCTGACCATCTCGTGCTGTCTGTAATCGAAGAACTTTGTTCCCAGATGGTTACCTCGAATTCGACGCCTACTTCGCCTTATCACCGCAAGGATTACGATGGAGTCCGTAGCCGAGCACACGCATCCGCCGCCAGCTCCCGAATCAGAGAATCGGACCCTCACAGCAGCCTCCTGTGGGTGTCAGCCGAACTGGACCCTACTTCTGGACCCAGCAAAGAAGCTCCCTGCTCGTTGCAAGAATCCGCCCAGCTGCTTAGGGGCTCAGGAAACTGTCAAATTTGCGGCAGGTTCTTCCTCCGAAACGCGGACCTTAAGCGACACTTGATTGTTCACACTAACGATAGGCCTTTCCCGTGTAGGTATTGTAGCTACAGGGCGCGGCAGACCGGGGCGCTGGCTCGACATGTTCGAATCAAGCACTTCAACCAACTAGAACATTGACGGGATTTTTTTACTTTTGTGCGTAGCCCTGTCGGCCGCTTTGGTATCGAGGAAAAACCCATAGTACCGTGTTAATACCATGTGTAATAATCACTATAAGGTTGCTATCTAAATAAATACTGGCTTTTTCTAGGTTTAGGTTTATTTTAATGGCTGCTACTTCGGTATCATGAAAAAATGACTTGATTTAATGACACCAGCAATTTTTAATATTATCTTCACATTGATTGGTTGGTTCTCATGCCATGTTCGTTCCTCGGCCACTCTGGTATGGCGGGAAAACGCTTTGTATTAGTACGGTATCCCGATTTCTTTACTTTCAATAATGCTCTTCCCACGAGAGATTAGATTTAGTCCGTCGATTAGACTTCACCGTTGACTGGTTTCTCCAAGGTGCATGTGCACTTCTATCGACTGTTTCTAGACTGGCATAATTCTTACCATAACAATATCTTCCAGTATTGTTAATACATTCGCAGTTTAACCATCAGTTACGTAAAGTACCGCACGGTACCTAATGACCTATGCTGCGAAAATTGTCATGATCCATTCGGCAGTAGCTATGGTCATGTCAAGTTTGACTTTCCAATGCTACCAGCAGTAACTATATATATTTTATTATCTTTTAAGACTATGTGATTATTTCCCAGGACAGTGCTGAACGTACCATAATTAAGTAAGTGGAGCAATGCAAAAAGAAAGGCTTGCTGACGTTTCAGTAGCTTCCCCTATATAGCGCCAATCAACCGAAGTATCAAATGCAAGGATGCCGAGTGGGCTCAAAAGAAAGATGTTCGTAGGCGTAGGTAGTGTCAAGGCAATGTCGTCTTGTTGAGTGTAATTCAGTTACTCGTAAGAATATCCTTCATTTACGAAAAATCAAAGAAAGTATTGACTTAATATCCAGAACTGGCAGTTTGTTTTTTTACGAATCGTTACGCGTTAGCGCAATTTATAGTTGTCTGATACCGTCGTATAGGAAATTGCCCAAGAGATGCTGTACCGATCTGTGTGCTTGTAGGTACTTCTCGTTGCTGTATTTTATACACACGTGGTTCGCCTGTTCAAATCTTTTTGTTACCGATGCCTGAAGTCGTTAGTACCCAATTGCCGATGATAAGCAGTGCGTTTGCAAGCTGTAGATAGGAAATTATGTTCAATTAATGAGGAGTTCTGTGAAAATACCGTTCAGTAAGTACAATATTTATAATCCCATTACACTAGATAGCCTGACCGTCCGCCCCCCTGACGTACTTTTGCATATATGGTCACGATGAATAGCGTAGGTACTCTCACGTGATCTAAGCAAAGCCACGTGTGACGTAACCTTGGGGTAGGTATATAATACAGCCCAAAATTTCCAAACTATTCGCCACCATAACCCTGATGATGTACGTGGCCTTGAGTATCAAGGAAACAAATGCTTGCCCATTGATAAGTTGTTACCTATACTGTTTTAATCTCTGAGTGCGCCTGAATAGTTAACGGAAAATATATCGTCGCCTATGAAGAAGTCTACTGGTGGAAATAACCTCAGCCGTTAGTCAGATCCCAACGGAAAATATACCGTCGCCTATGAAGAAGTCTACTGGTGGAAATAACCTGAGCCGTTGGTGGGATCCCTGAAAATAGTTTTTGTATGAACATGCTTCAAGGCATGGACAAAAATGGTCGTAATGCTCTCGAACTTGCAACCTATTCCGAATGTCAGCCATGTTTTCTGAGACAAAAACTATATAGTGTTTTAAAAATTGATATTTAAAGGTCAGATTTTTAGGTACCGTCAGTTGCATGGGGGTTAATCGTAAGTACCGTACATGCGTTATTCACAAGTGATCGTTTTTGGTGTTTTGGACTTGGCGTACTACGTTGGTTTGGAAAAGAAACTATGGTTGCTGATGATTGCTTGTAGCTCTTCATAACAGTCTACTAAAAACAAAATACTCTTTGTAACTTGTAGAAATGTAATATACGCTTGTATTATTAGTTGACAGGCCTGTCTTGATGTAAATATGCATATAAAAACCCATTCTCTGTAAAAATACTCATTGTAGCTTACAACAATGTAATCTATAGACGCATTTTATTAATAGATACGCGCGTCTTTGTGTACCGATAGGCCTATACCCGTTGTGTTATGCATATGTATAGCCACTGTAAGATTTCGAGTGACTAGATGATTGTGACTGCTCTGAGAGGCCTCTAATCTGCATGTATTAGATCGTTGAAAAACGCAAACCCAGATTTGGCTCGAGTCTTCGTGCAGACTCACAACCCCCAGCTCGAAACTGAAGCAAAGTGCCTGTTTGCGTTTTGGGAGAGCTTCCCTGTATATTCATTTACTTAAATACATAATGCTGACGTAAAGTGTTTGCTGTATAATTGTCTGCGATGTTGGTACCGCGCAGCCGTGGTCAGTTACGTTGTGTGTATAGCATACTCGAGGGCCAGATCAATATTGGTTTTACATATTAAGGCCGGCTCGGGTGCACGTTGAGCTTATTCCATTCAAGTTTTATTTCTCCCAAATGCTAATTGATGTCTCCGTGTTGTTTTAGCGTGATGAAAAGGAGCCTCGTGTAATGTTGAAAATTTTACATTCTATCTCTCATCCGTTTTGTTTTGCAAACATAGAAGTCTGAAATTTAAATTTTCTGATCTTGTTGCAAGCAAAGCGTCTTGAAACTGGATTATGTAGACATCTAATCAGTCGTAATTTTTCATGTACAGCCATGTACATAAACTTTATTTCATGGATTTTTGTTTGCGTTAATTGCTTCCCGACGGATCGCTGTAGCTATCGAATTCGCTTCCTACTCTGTACGAACTCCCTGCTGACGTAACGAGACTTCTCTTGTTACGGCGTGTTTTACATATAATTGGTCTAACGCCATGTGTATAAATGACTGACCTCCAAAAATAATGAGATAAAGAAAAGTAATAATGTGAAATAACTAAATAATTGCGCCGTAACACGATGAGCCACTCGCACATAGAATACTTTTTTATAAGTACTTTATCGCTCTAACTAACATCCGAATGCATGGCGACGTCGTGAAGCGGTTAAAACCGTACATTTCATTTTTATGTGTGTATTTTGTTTCTGATGTCGCTCTCGCTTCAATAAAGTGTGGATAATTTCATGGACATTTTCATTTCACTTCCTTAGTTGTTCTCTGCTTGCGGTGTAGCTTCTCGTTATTGATTTTTATATAGTGCAAGTTTTCTCTATTTTCCTTAGTGATGTTCTTTTGCAGCTTCACTGTACATTGTTGCTGTACAGTTACTGAGGTATACTGTATCGTGCAAAACTCTTACTTATTCTAGTCTTTCCCGGCTCACCCACTATTCACAAAACGGGTTCTTCGTTTTGTTCAGCGCACTGCGTATCCCTTCTCTCTCCCTCTCAATAGATTCAAAGTAGGGAAACTGAAACTTTGAATATAATATTAAAATTTCAGTTTGTTTCACCTTTGCGAGTAAAATCTTTGGCTTCTTCGTGTTTAGAGGCTCAGGCATCGATTTTATACTTCGCGTCTTCTGACTGGCGAGCGGTGAGTGGAAGGATAGACAGCATCGTGACTATGTCGAGCTGCACCTCACTTGTATAACAATCCAACTGGAATGCTACCGTATGTACGAATGTTCTTTCATCTTTTAACCGAAAAACTTCGAAGTAAAAAAAATCTTCCTATTTCGTCGTAGCTTTTATCGAAAAAAGCTTCAAAACTCAACGCTTGCACGAGAATTAGGTATTGACCCCATTGGCAAAACCCATGTCGTACTATAGCCTACCTCATATTTTTTATACGTATATTTATTGCTTAGAGTACATATATACATAGTAAATATAGACATCATACATCTTGGTACATCTTACCAAACGAAAGACTGCTGCACATTTCTTCTATAAGAGATACTCTTTTGGGAAGTACCTCGCTGAATGTTCAACATTTTAGGAAAGGGACCGCCAGATAATGCGTCTTACAGCATTTAGGTGATGAGACCAACTTTCGCTATGCTGTATAAGAATTACTTTGCCTATCCTTATGCTAGAAAAATGCATGGTCTTTCCGTCTATCCTTAGTGCAGACAGACATTTTGTAATATTTCGCACTTTTTATTAATGCAGAATGACGAGAAATCTTTTATCGCCATTCTAGAAAAAAATTAGGCAATGATACGAGTTTCGTCTGGATAAAACTATTGGTGACACAATTCCCTTCATCAAGTACGAGAGAAACCCTCCATGACACGAAACAATCATTGATCAGCTTCGACAAGGAAGGTTGATTCACATTTGCAGGCGAGCGACTCGTTGCACAAGTCTCTGATGGTTACCTACTCTTGTTTACAGATGGACTGGACCTCACAGTATCATCATCCACAAGAGGCGGAGCTACGAGATAAAAGCACGGATGGGGCAATGAAATCGGACACTTCCAGCGGACTGTTCCGATCTGCCAGTGGCAGTTCATCACGTGGCAGACGTTTATCGAACGAAGTTCATACTAGGACCACTGATCCTTCGGACGTGTATCCGTTCATCAGCAGCGGCTTGTTCAACGACCTCGACCAAAAGTGTTCAGCGGACGCAGCAGCGAGTGACGCAATGTCAGTACCGACGTACACTCGAAATGGGAATTTTTCGTTTCCGTTGGCTTCGGACTCCGAAAATTTGTCCTCAGGAACGAAAGGAAGGCCACGGTTATCCAAATCTCTCTTTTACTGCCCTTACTGCGCCAGACCTTTTCCGGTCAGCAGGGACTTGAAACGCCATATTCTGATTCACACCGGAGAACAACCGTTTAAATGTCCGCACTGTCCGCATCGTTCCAACAGAAAGGGAAATTTGAAGCAGCATATTCTTCGTTCCCATCCTGACATGTATGTCGTGGATTCAAACTGATACGCCATATTCATCTCATAATATTTCTGTATTTTTGCCGCGAGTTTTTTAGATACTGCAACCATTGCTCACCTCTTCCATTTCCAAGTCCCTACGTAGTTACACCTTAAGATTTCTACCGCGTAGAATATCAAATCTCTAGTAAGACCTTGGGATTTCTGTCATTTTGCGCTCTAAATTCCCAGTAACATTACAAGTCTGTGGTTATATCCTAAGATTTTTACCGAAGTTGCCGTTTTCAGACTATGCCTGCAGGTTGTTGTAATCTGTACTAAAAATGGAACCATTCCTGAAACTTCGAATGAGTGAAAAGCCTCATGGTGGCGTATGCCTGATGATAATATCTGACATAAACCCCTGTGTTCCGTGATGTACGTGTGGAAGTACACGTGCATTTTCCTTCCTACGGGAGTATGTGCGTGCTTGAAAATGCTGAGGAAGATCAGTCCTCGTATGCGAAAACCAGTCGATTAGGTGCATAATTTCTCCCTAGAGAAAGATACCTGTACTGCCTACGTGGTTAAGTAATTAGTGATTGCAAGCTCACATGGTGTGTCATCAGTGACTTGAAAACCAGTAGCTGCGTGATTGTCCAGTTACATAGTTTCTGAATTGTTGAAAATACTTGAACATTGAAGCAAACCATTGATAACCTTTTCCTGAAAAGAAACCCAGTGGTTACGTGACCCCTTCCTGAAGTAATTCTTCCTCAAAGTCCATTATGTTTTGGAAAACTGACTGCACTGATTCTGAACGAGTACGAAACCCATAAATGGCATAATTAGTGACGGGACGCGCCTTTTCAAACAGTAACAAACCCTTAAGATGTGTACCGAATCAGTAACAGATAGCTCTTTTTCCGAACTACTAAGAAGCCCATAAAAAGCGAACCTACCTTTTTTCAGTAACTGGAAGCTCATATTCCGAACAACGAGTAACACCTCGTGGTTTCTCTCCTACAGATGTCTTCCCGCCTCATGATGACCACCACCATCGCCAGCTCGCGAAGCATGGTATCCCCTTTGGAGCGAGTGACCGAGTCCACAGGCCCTTTCCCTCATGTAGGGTCTGCCGCTCCCCTCTCCTCCAATTTGCCTACGTCGCTGATGGGATCCGACCCGAAGTTCCCACACCGCATGGGCAATTCTTGCGAAGTATGCGGAAAGTGGTTCTTGTTGCCAAAGGATTTGCGCCGTCATATCCGAGTGCATACCGGAGAAAAACCATTTCCCTGTCCTGTATGTCCGTACAGGGCTGCCGTTAAGGGTAACCTCAAGCAACATGTCATCCATATACATAACATGCCCTTTGATACAAAGTCTTGTAAGGAGACTTCCACTTAACCCAAGGGCTCCCTACTTTTTGCACTTGCAACCCTCTACCTGAAAGCATTCAGCCCACGTCCTCCCTCCCCTACTACCAGTGGCTTTTAGAGCATTTTGTTTTCTGCGAAGGAGAGGAAAATGAATCTCTAACGAAAAGTCAATTCCAAAATTTAAGCCACTACTCTAACGCTCTAACGGCTGTAGGACCAACATGTTGAGAACCTTTGACGTCATTTTTTGAGCCGCACAATTCGGAAGTTTGATGCCACGGCTGGCCAGTATCTCTAGAGCCCCGTCACCTACTTGTATTTGCTAATAACGGATATGTGCATCGGCGTCGCTCTCCCAGGAGAACTACATTAGCTACTGGATTTACGCCTGTGGGACATGATTGCTTTCGTGTCTGCTGTGCTTGTTTAGTTTCAAGTAGCTACTGTGACTGATGATCCTTTCGTTGTTCGTCTTTTTCTTTCTTTTATGTACATATTCATTTTGTTTCCTATACCACAGGTCCCTTATTTTTTCCTCTTTATGGACAGTAGTGTACAACACTATTACTAAGAGGGTATCAACTAGGACTATAATTATAATGGCCGAGAGCTCTATTGCATTGATATTTGTTTTTGACGGACGTGCTGTCCTGGTACAGGCGTTGATTTGATGGATTCGTTTATTCCTGCCCTACTGAACTTAGAGAAATATGATTGGTAACTATGTATTTGCTGAAATAAGTGTTATCTATACTGTACATTAAAACGAGGAGCTCATTTCTCTGTTGCCCAATAATAGTGTTGAAATAACTTAAGTTTTTAGGGTGATGTACAAATTGTATTATCTTTGAATAAATATTTCCCCTTTCCTAAATAAAATATACACTGGGAGAAATTTTGTCCCAACACCGAAACTCTACAGTACGTCATGATGATACACTTCTAATAACTTTACCGTTATTGTAATGATAATCATTCGTTATCTTCCATAAAGTGGATGAACCCGACGTAGATATCATTATGCCTTATTATTTCGAAAAGTTGACGATATCTGACTGCAGTGTGCAAAACAGGACGTGAAGTCCGTTCCGCGGAGGAGTGAAAAATCTGTCGCTGGCTGACTTCAATTCACGGATTCTCACAGCGCTGACTTCTCCTTTCCTTCTATATTTGAACTTCTAAATACTACAATTAAGGCACAATGAATAACTCGTTAGGTGTAATTACTGTAAGTAAGATCATGCACGATTATTACTATAATTATAGTGGAGTTAGTTAAAGTGCATCTTCATAATGCAGTTGCGTGTTTCTGTTTTAGGACAAAATTTCTCTCAGTGTAAAGGTCGTCTAATATAACGAATCCTTTGCTATTATTCTTTTCTTGCCGGAAGGGTGTCTCCGCATGGATACGTACAAAATTTTCTTGCACTCAAATAGCCTCTCTGTATTGTAATACCTTCTCGTCAGTCATTGGTCCATTGTACCTATGTGTATCAAATATAATGCTTTCTTCACTTTTTTTGTTTGATTTATTCCTGTCGGATTAATGATGAAATGTTTACCTAGTAAAATTAGGAGCTGCAGTCGTCTTAGACCTATTGATCACAAATGCATAGGTCTTCTACATCCTGCTAGAAATGTTGTAAAATAAGGTCGAGTTGAGCCTCGTTTCCTTGATTGTGTTCGCACTCGTAGGTTTTGTGTGCGTATCGCGAAATTTGCTAGTTGATGGAGCTAACTTGGTCTCAGAGCAGCGGCTCTTGATTCGTCTTCAGCCAGCGCTGTAGAAATCTATACTTGAAACAAAATGTTGCAATGGACGCTGGTCACATCTCGTCATTTTCAGAAATTTTCGCGGCGAAAAACATGAGATGATGCGGGGGTGTAAGCATTCCATATGATTGCTAAAGTTCTCCATGTGAAAGACTTTTGCTTAAGTTTACTGTCCAGAAGTAGGGTTTTTAAAGCAGGTATTGTTTTGATGTTCGGGCATGGCGGCGCTGCGGTCTTAAGCCGCGCTGTTTACCTACATCTGTTAGCGAGCGACGGGCGCCATCACATTCCACCTTGATCACGCACCCAAGGGTCCCGAGTGCCTTCTCCGCAGGGCATGTAGCATCTGGCCGCAGTTCCTGAGGACGAGGTTAGTTTTGTAAAGTTAGGTAGGCTCTCAATACTTCCCCTTCTGTTTCGGGAGGTGGGCTGCCGATCGAGGTGGCTGACCTATTCCCGCTAGACTTCTACTTTCTTGNCTTCTACTTTCTTGTATTTCGTTTCCTTCCCCTGTGCGGCGTAACTGAGCGACAGCGTTCAGCCGCGCCCGGGGGTTGGAGATGCCCAACTTGCGCCTTTTTCCTGTCAGTAGCGCACTGACCACTCTGAGACTTACCGGCAGAAAAGCCGAGACAAAAATCACTGACAATTTAAAACGCGCCCTAGTCGGCGCACGAGCCTGTGGTTAAACACAGGAATAGTTCGGCGCGATATAGGCACTGTGCCCCTGAAGCGCTAGTAAAACTTCTACTACTACTACTACTACATTCCACCGTGTTGAGAAGGTTTGTTTTTGAGTGCCTATATAAAATTTCTCTGCCTACTGAGAATTACGCCCCTTGTTAAATAAGGTCGGTGATGCATTTGCTTGTTGCTAAAGACGTGAAAGTGGCTGAAGTTCATCGTCTGATGAGTGAAGTTTACGAACAAAACATTACAACCGATGGAATGCTACGGTTAGTGCTGTTAAAGCTGGTCGCACGAATGTTCATGATGGCAGCAGATCTCTGTGGAAGGAATTCAAAAACTGCTGAACTTTGGCGGACATGAAGTAGAAAACTAGATTGAGCCACAGGCTTTTCATAGGTATAAAATAAAATTGCCAAAAAAATTATACTTGTTTCTTTTATTTCATAACAGCATATATTTACTTGGAAAAACAATTATCGTGTATCGGGTTAACCAACACGTTCGTACGGTTTCGACATCGTAAACAAAAGTCGATCTCGTTTCTTTCACGCTTCAAGCGTCAGGTGATTACACGTGATAGACGAAAAGAACGGAATTCGTTATTGATTTGATTGCCACGTGGATTAAGACTTCCTGAAAGTTCTGACTTTCGCTGTATTTAAATCGTGGGTGATTAAGTATATCTAACAGCTCAACGTAAAACTCTTAATCTTGAAATGCGTGGTTCATATAATTGGTTCTGTCGAACCGCAAGGGTTCGATGAGTCAGTCCCAAGCATTTAGTGAGCCTGATTCGGTAGCTCGACGCTCGAGAAACAGTGTTTTCGCTAATAAAATGCAGACCTATAGAGCTTAACAAAAGTTTTTCCCCTTGCAAAGGGCTTGGTAAATATGCGTATGATACTAATAGGGTTCAGTACTTCCATGAAGTTGAAGAGCCACTGCTGTATACCATAGCAGGTGCACGGTCTGACCCTGACATCTGAGCTACCGTTGCTTGCAACTGTTATGATTTTCACTGGAAGGTTTTTGTAACCACCTACCGTATCACATTGTTTGGCTTGCGACGCTGAAACGTACTTCACGGGAAGTGAGTGTATGATTGTAAAGATGACATTCTTTCCTGGTCTAAAAACACTGGCTGACCGTGTTTTTACCAACGTGCACACTTTATATCGAAGAGCGACGTGGATAAGTTTCGTCCTACACATTAATTCCAATTCGAATATGAGTTTACGCTTTTTTATGTTAATTCCTGTGAAATTCGTTGTGCATACCGCCACATATCTCAAATAAATGACGTTTTCCTTTAGTTAGATTAGATGTCAGCACTAATACATTTTTATTTTGTTTCATTCCCTACTCTAGCAAGAAAAATAAAGTGTACCTACTAGTTAATTCTCATCAGACATCTGATTGTTCGTACCACCGCTACCTATTAAAGGTCGGAGTGATGATTTTGATATCAATTTCCTCCTCCAGATGGTCCTTCTTGTCCCAGGAGAAGAACCACCGCCTCTGGCTACAAGCCCTCGGAGACCCGACCAAGACATGTCTTTGGCGCAGCCCTCCCCGGCGGGGGGTTCGTACCACGCGCGGGCCGCGGATGGGCGGGGTCACCACTGCCTCGTATGCGGCAAATGGTTCTTGAGGTCATCGGACGTAAAGCGGCATTTCCTTGTGCACACGGGCGAGAAGCCGTACGGCTGTCCGCAGTGTCCCTTCAGAGCATCTCTCAAAAGCAACCTGAAGCAGCACGTCACTGCGGTGCACAAGATACCCTTTAAATAGAAACCGCTAGAGCCAGCTTGGCTTTATGCTACAACGAAGTGTCTTTAAATCATTAAGTGCCGTGCAGCAGATGCTCGTCGACTAGAGAATTAAACTCAGTGCACGACTCCCTTCAAGATCAGCGTGTATTATTGCAATTGTTCCTCAGGTTCTGAAGGAGACATAGCTACCAACTAGAGAACCTAACTGAATTTTTGACGTCTCAAGGTTCAGCGAGTGTTTCAGTGTCGACAGGGTCCCCACGTAATATATATGTACTGTGGTCCAAGAGGTACAGTAAAGTGAGGTAAAAAAATGGATAACCCACATTAGGAGTTAAGAATGGACGCCCTCTCTTGCACTAAATTTTAATTTAATTTTATACCTCTAATGTGGGTTATCCATTTTTTACCCCCACTTTACTGTATCGTTTAAATGATCGAAAACCCTGCTATATGATTAAGGTACCGAGATCCTCACTTTGAGTAAAGTCCGTACTATTTTTATGTCCACCGGTGTCTGCATATGAGCGCATCTTTCCACTGCTGCGGTGCGAATTGGAAGCCCTAGCGCAGCCAGCATTATGATCGGTGTCATCGGTGCTCATCGTCGGAAAAGTGGTTGGTTGCCACCTATGCTGATATAAAGTAGCTAAATTTATCTGTGATGCATCTTGATGGCTCAACATATAGCTACTGTAAATGAAAAATTCATTGTTTTCTTTTCACCGGTGCCTAATATTGTGTTCGGAATGTTTCACCACCCAGAATTCATTGAAGATATGTGTAATTACGAGGTTGAGTTCATGTATCTTTCGCTGGTTAAGTGTGCATGTAGCAACTTAGATATCGTTATAAAAACGCAAATTTCAGATGAAGAGTCCATGCGCACTTGGATGTGACGGATAACTGTCATGATTTAACCACTATGGCCCGGGCTTGAAAAGTTTCTTTCTGACTTACCGAAGTTCTCAATAAATTTATGCCGATTCCCTGGATTTGGTTT
Organism: Parhyale hawaiensis; assembly: GCA_001587735.2. NCBI lineage: Eukaryota > Metazoa > Arthropoda > Malacostraca > Amphipoda > Hyalidae > Parhyale > Parhyale hawaiensis. The sequence continues at coordinate 21,054,185 of LQNS02007215.1, forward strand.
TAATGGGGAGATTTTATACAAAAATTTACTTGGGAGATTTGTGTAAGTATGCCGCGTACAATTATTCCCCTCATAGGTATACATCCTATGGGTTTACGTGGGTATTGGCTGGTCAGTGGTCACTCAGCTGCAAAAGATTGGCGGAACTTGAGTCATAACAAGCCGTAGGTTATGTTGGCAAAAAATAACTTTTATGCTTGGTGTAGTGATGTTGTGTGGCATATTAGCTTTCACAAAGCAACACGCGTATGAACTGCACACTTCTGAAGATGGCTTCCTCATTTCGGACTCGTAACTAATATTGTTATTGTTGTTTAATTTCACGGTACAAATACTTTAGTTGACAGAACTGAAGTTTCAGTTGAAACGTCAGTTGCATTAATGAACGTATACATTGTTAAGTCAACTGCAAATGTTGTTAATTGAGAGTGGAATGATATGGTATGACTGCGGCTGGGTACCGTTAACAGGAAGGCTAAATCGTTGATGTACTTGTGTAACCAAATACTGTTGATCGTGTACCGTATGAAGTTAGTATGCTCAATATACGACAAAGTGCGTTTAATTCTACATCTGATTTGGTGGTGCCTCTTCAGTGTACCTGAATTGCTCTTTATTCACGCTCAGTGCTATCACAGATAAGTGATTGGCCTTGAGTGTAACTTTTTAAACTGTACTCAGTGTACCGTCTAATTAATGCGAGCAAAAAATCTTCAACTTTTGCACGCTGTACGTAGTCACTACGCGTGGCTAATTTGCGTCAAATGCTAAGCTAAATTCCGGCTATTGTAACACTTTTCAAAGTTGAGTTTCGTATTGTGTGCTGCTTAAAAACCTACATGTTGGGTATATAAGCTTAAAAGATTGTTAAATAACGTATTTCAGTTTAGTTTCGAATGATTGTCATATAGACAGCTCCAGTTATTAGTCATATAACTAATTAACCATAAGCTCCGTGCACTTTTGATGTGAAGCGTTTTGTCCATGCTGGGTAATTAAACTAATAAAGTATAGATATTTGAATGGTATTTGCAGAACACGGCACCCATGAGGCCAACGAAGCCTCAGTGCGGCATAAGTATAGTACAGTGGGTAAAAATGGACGGCATCGCTTGGAGTAAATAATCCTAGTTCACTTTGTACGCCTAATGTGGGTTGTCCATATTTGCTCCACTTTACTAGTTTATTCTCTTGACTACTCAATGCGCTCTATTCAGTGATATAATTTCCTAGCAATTTTTAGCTGCCCCAAAAGCTGCATTCTGGAGGTACAAAACGCTGGTAGGGTTGGTTAGACCGGCAATCAAATTAGGCTAAAGCACCTAATAGCCTATATGCCTCTGTATATTGTGTCGCTGCTCTTGAAAACTATTAGTGTGGTTTTTTGGTTTGTAATGCTCGGCTGCGTGTAGCTATAGCATTCTGATTCAGTTCGTTACAACTAATTTCTATTTAAGTTTGTACAATATACATATTGGCTCGCAACCAATGGTGCGACGGAGTGATTAATGGAAGGACTTGAGAATTACAAATACCGATGTATAACGGAGCAAGATGAATTTATATTACAGTCCCCGATATAAATGTAAACAAAGTGAAAACATGTTGTATTGCACCGATAGAAATGCGAATAATATAGATTATTCTATAAATTAATTTAATGTTGGCATTAATTTTATATTCCATTCTCCAATATAAATGTGAGCAAAAAACTAAATCTAGTCTTACCTGAGCTCACCTACACCTAAAACTCAACCTCCATGCAAACACAGGCCTTGGGCGCCCCGGAGTTAGCCTACGGCTTTAGTTTCTGGGGCTGCCTATCATTTTGTGAGGGTCTTGGGCAGATTAAATCACATCGACTATGAGTATTACAACCGCGAGTTAGGCTAATTATTGTTCATTGTGCTTGCAACTGCACTTTATGAGCTTGTTTACCAAGTGTAAAATGTTCTTAGTCGCGCTAGTTTTGTCCTAAGTGTACCACACTATTATTATGTTCCTAGTTTTACCGCGGCACTCATGTCATACGACGTGACGCATGCGGTGAAAATAAGTAGGTAACCCGACTTTATTATGTACAGTGTACTAAATGGTTACCAACGTTGCCATATCGTTCCAGTTCACCGAGCGTGGAGTTGCCATGTCTTCTACTGTGCCATTGTTTGCGTTCTTCCTTTTGTCCTATAGCGTTATACTGTTGGGTTGCCATATATATTTGCACTTGTGGTGCCATGCTTTTCTGAATTTTCTTGTTTGTAAAATGGACCATTTTGGTCATTGGCAACCGTGCTATCCCAATCGCAGAAGATTAGGCTTATAGCCGGATATTATGCGATTATCTCGATTATAGCCATAGGCTATTGACCTGAAACTTTCCCGATTGGGAACTCGGTTGTAATATTAAAGTCGTGTTTTATGTCGTGATGCAACTACGCAGTCGGAAATTTTTGAGGCGATTATTCGACATTATCTGGTGCCGATATTAGATGCCTATGATTTTCATATTGAAGGAGACTCTAATTCTTTTCATGACTGCCGCCTATTGGGTTCCAGGTGGAATCCCAGCCCGAACTGAATTCAGGGCCGTCCCAACTCTTGTTTTTGTAATTGTTTGCTAACCTCCCTGGTGCTACAGTGAACCGCTCCTTGGGCGGCCGCAAATTCTGTTGGGGTCCCAAAAAGTTCTCGGATGCCAGACGTTACACAGTATTGAGAATAAGGCAGCTTGGGACGCTTCTGATGACTTTGTAGCAAGTCCGATATGAAGAAAAATGTGGGACGAGTGCAAAGAAAATTTCGGCAAAACAGGAGGAGGCCTCGACTGTTGGAGAGGCTCATTAGCCTGTTGCGCATTGAACTGTCTGAACTGCTCTCGATGCCTCCGCCCCCATGAGGATTTCCTTTTTCCCGCATTTCCAGTTGGAAACGTTTAAGCAACCCCCGAAGTGTACTGAATTGAAGGTATCTCGGCTGACTGCCTAAGATGTTTCTGGTCCGGTTCTGTCGGCCCCAGGATGCACTATCGGCCGTTCACTTTGTGAACACTGGTTTTATACAATGCAGGATTGCAGAGTCGGATGGGCCAAGTCCAATACTGACTCCTGAGTTCAGCTAATGTCCAACTTCGACTCCTGGAGCTGAAATACCTCGAGACTCGTCAAGAAAACAGATCCACTTTCATCCGATTACTCCTGGTACAAGCTGTTTTCCGATTCCAACTCCGACTCCTGGCCTCTACAATGTCGGACTCCTACCGTTCCCGATTCTTCAACTCTGACTCTGCGACGTACGTTTGCTTGACAGGACCCTACTGCATAGAAAATTTCGTTCAGAAAATTAGAGCTGAGCCTATGATTCATCCCCGAGAAATACTTGAGGGCCCTTCAGATGGTACGGAAGCGGAGGAATTCACTTGCGTTCCTTGTTTTTACTTCATTAGTGTATTCTACTTGTCAATAAATTAATGCGTGATCGACTGAAGTTTTTTATGGAAGCAGATGATACTCGGCGACTGGGCAAGATCTACGAGTTACATTCGATCGTAGATAATTGGAGGCACTGAGGTAAATAGCGATAGTAGCTTGGAATGTCTTGGCGGCTGCGCATTTGAAAGGGTGGAAATATTGGTACGCTGAAGCTGTTGTAATTGAGCAGAACTTAGCGCTCATTTACTGCGGAATTTTTTCTGCATTCCCTGAAAGATTGTGGATTTGAGCAATAGACCGTAAGTTTTTCTTCTGCATGAAAAAAGAAAATCAGCTGCAGTTTCTTAAAAGAGTAGCAGCGGGTTCGACTTGTAGCTCTTTCAGCAACTATCTTCTTGTTTGTTACATTGAAAATAATCCATTCGAAACCGTCCAATTTTGTACTGTCCCTGAAGGCAACTCCTCCGACTGCAATATTAAACAGTGTGCGAGTAAAATTTCAATGTTTGGCAACGCATTCATGTGTTGCGTTACAGGTGTTAAGCACGTTTACTTGTCCAATTATACTTCGAGCTTTTTCTCGATCCCGAAACATTTTCATGTACTAAAACAGTACAGTTTCAGCAAGTTATGTTGAGTTCTGTTTCAATTGATTTCCCGATCACGAAACATATTTGTGTGCTCTCATGTAGACAGTGCAGTGTCAGCAAGTAAAATCGTGTCCAATTCTTCTTCAGGTCGATCTCACGATCCCTCGCCTGCTTCGACGGACCTCAGACTCTCAGTGTCTCTCGGAGTCCGTCCTCGCAAGACCCCCCAGCCTTGTCCTTCCTTCCCTGCTGGAAGCGAACTGCTCCAAACCTCCAGCTGATCCTCACAGAATCCGCTTCCTGCAGGATTTTCTTGGATCGTCTGCTTCAAAGGATCACAGCCTCCCTTTCGCGGCGCTGGATCTCCCCGTCCCGGGCGACTCCCTCGCTCACGAGAACGCCTTCAAGGATGACAGTGGTGGGGGCGGCCACAACTGTCCTTTCTGTGACAAGTGGTTTAAGAGAAAATCCGATTGGCGGAGGCACATTCGCATACACACGGGCGAGCGTCCGTACGCTTGTGCCTTCTGCTCGTACAGGGCTACGCAGAAAGGAGACCTCAACAAGCATCATCTCTCCCAACACGGTACCGTTGCCACCATCGCGGCGAGATCGTCTTCTAGTATGGACCTGTGACCGATGGCGGAGTCGCTACAAGCACGGATATGTAGCCAGTATTGGAGAAAAATGCTCTTCATGTGTAGATACGCAAAGCGTTCTGGAGATAATTTCAGCTCGAACATGTAACTTTTGTCGGAGAAATTGCCCGTACATGTCTAGTTCCACAAAAATATTGACATATAAATCCACAAGACAAGACGTTCTGTAGTCAATTTCACTTCAAACATGTAAATTGCAGTGGAAACAAGTTCGCTTTTACATTGATCCACAAAACGATCTGAAGCTAATTTCAGCACAAATATGCAACCTATGCCTACGGCATTGTCGGAAATATTCATGGATAGATCCACCACAAAGACTCAGATGAAATTCAGTGCTAATGCGTAGTCAATAAAAAGTATTCTTTTGAAGATCCAAGAATTTTTACATGTATGCTTTAGCGTTACAGTTCGCTTATACTCGCTCCATACGTCACCTGAATTTCTTGCCGACCCAACTCTGGTCCCAACATTGCAGTCAATCCTAATTAGATGGCAAATCAACATTGGTCCCAATGCTTATGTAAAATAGTTCCGACTCGATGAGGAATTTTCCTGATACGGGAACTGGCGAAGATTGTGGTCGCCTGTTATCAGAATCACAGCTTGTTCTAACTGAACGTTTGATCTTGGGTGCAGTCTTCCAGCAAAAGAAAGCAAAACGGGTCCTTGTAGTTCAGCATTTGACTCTTAATTGTAGGGGAAGTCTCCGGTATAGATCACTTTGTTTTATGCTTTTTGTTTTGTAAGTTAAAAATTCTTCATTCCGGTGGGTTAATATACATACTTATCAACAGTTCATGCGTCGGATACATGGGACTAGAAATTTTAAAGTTATTTTTAAAAAAAAACCTTAAACGAATGTACTGATGATGAGTACTTTCTGTACTAGGAATAATACAGACGAAGTGAGAGCTGAACGTTCAATTTTTTTAAATTAATGAGCATCTAATATATATATCGGGCTACTTTCACAACGAGCATGTAGTTTTATGATTATGTTAGGCTTCATTCCTTTTGCTTACGGTTGACTGTATATAAGTGGTGCTTAACGATGTATTAGTATTATTCATCGAAGGACAGATTGAATATAAATTTATTCAAGCCATTCATTAATATTTGTACCGTGTGCTATAAATCCTTGTGGTCGGACCTGCGACTGTGCTTGCTTCAGGCTCGCGTGCACTTTATACCGTGAAGTACCGCTAGTAGGACCTGCCCTTTTTATGACATTGCGAAACTGACCGAGTTGAAGAGTATTTAAACCAGCAAGATTTGAATGTATTACTGTATGCCGTCTACCTCGTGGATCTGTTCTTATTTTATAATTTTAGAAAAACCCACTACTTTCGACTCAACTTCCGCTGGCCATACTAACCTCACGGTACGGCACCTCCACTGCGAATAGTCTTTTAAAATTTCCACAACCTCTTGCTGCAGGATGTTCGTCAATGATTAAATTTTGTTTATGTTGGATGTTACAAATGCTTACGCTGTCGCTACGCTGCCAGCTGGGAGTACCAAATTATTGTGAATTGAGTAACTTGAACAGAGGTGGCAATGTTCATAGGTACGCAGATTGTTCAGTGCGGCCAAGCGGTCGTCGAGCTTTACATGTTTAGAGTAGGCTACCTAGCTAGTCGGTAAGAGCCTGGCCAGGTCGCACGCTCGTATATGTTCCCAGGTTTTACTGTATGACTGATCGCTTGTCGAGATCTGTTGTTCTCATTTAAGGCGTAACCTTTTTGTTTGCTTGTCATGTAAACTTGAACTACAGTACGGTAGTGTTTCTGAACCAGAGGAGTGATGAGCTTCTTACATTAACATTATCTTGCACTAGGCCATGTCCCTTATATTCAACTGATATTGCCATGGATAGCGTTGTTCATATATTAGCATTATTTTGCACTAGGCTATGCTCTTATTTAATATTGCCATGAATTAGAGTTGCTTTTGCATTAGGTCATATTCCTATTTAGCCGTGCAGATGTTGCCATGAATAGTGTTGCTCTACATTAGCATTATCTTGCAGTTGGCCATGCCATTATTTACTGATGTTGCCATCGATAGCGTTGCTCTTACACTAGCATTATCTTGCATTGGACCATGTCCTAATTTAACTACGGTATTGTTACCATGGATAGCGTTGCTCATCCATTACTTACTGGTCGGTCGCATATGTTTCGTTGAATCTTGCCCTGCCTCTTTACTATGTTTTTTTTTTTTCTAATTTGAAATCATTTTAACGTGCGCGGAACCCCATTACTTGACGGCAGACTTCGTTCATTGTTTGTATCGAAAATGAAACGCTTGGAAATGCTATCGATCTCGATTTTTCTGGCGTCGATGTATCATATTGTCTGGGGATTTAAGCAAGTGTTTCATTTGTACTTCAAGTTTCATATCGACCAAACCCTATGAAGTGTTTCTCCAACCCGATACAGGCGTAATATGACTTGTGAGATGTAATTTACGAGGTTATTGCTGTATAGTAGCCCACTCTCCGTAGAGTATTTCTCGATATGCTAGTTGCATACCTGTATTAACATATATATATTTATACGGGTATATATATGGAACAATGCAGTGCATAGTGAAGGTCTTTCGGATCCTTTGTTTGCCAGTGCTGGTGCTATAAATAATAAATAAATAATGTATCTTTCGCATTAAATCCTATCACTGTTGAGCAGTGAGGGCTACTCAAAGTTTCGTTTGATTATTTTAAGTGTTTGGGAATAAGTACGTACTTACTATTCCTCGAAGATTACTTTGATTCTAATTTGCATCGGTGATATTTTTTATCACTTCTTGCAGTAAAACGTGCATTCTCCAAAGTGGTGAGATTTCACATCATTTTACAATCACGTTTAGATTAAATAGGCGGCAGTAGACGAACCAATAGGCCCATTCCCAAAGAGACACCGGAACTTACGCCCCGGCCCTCTATGAGCTATTGCTATTATGTTAGTAGGATCTAGAGGACTGGGGAAACGATCAAGAAGAGAGAAAAAGGAAGAAGTCAGAAAGAAAAGAAGGGGGAGAAGAATCTCAGCCAAAGAGATGGTCATGAATGCATGCAAGCATGATCGATAGCCGCTGATACGCGGAGCTTAAATATATAGATGGAGCGGAAGTGAGAAGCAGTCAGCTTAAAATGGCCTGGGAAGCTTTGGCGGTTAAGAGCTTGCGACTCGTGGAGGAGGGGTTCTTAGCTGTGGAAGATTTCTTTCCCAATGTGCGTCAAGACGATTTTTACACAAGTTGACCGACTCCGCACCAACAACGTCGGAAGGGAGTCTATTCCAAATCCTGACTATGTAATGGGGAAAGAACTGCTGACTTAAGGTTGTTCTTCGAGCTCCATGCTTGAGTTTTTGACCGTTGCTCCGCAAGCGATCATTAACGTCTCTTTCAAAGAGTCCCCCGTTGTAGGCACGTCATTCAAGTACGTGAATGCTTTTCGCTATTGCTTTCCTGCCAGTTGCTGCCCAGTGGTCAAGCATTAAGACCTATTGAATTTACTTTAGGCCGGGGCCCCACTGACACAACAAACGATGCAGTGCGATTTTTGCGGGAGACATGGTGCCTGTGAGCGATAGTGTATCGTGAGAACTCGGTTGCGTCGGTGGGGACAGTAGGTTGCTGTACCCGATGTTACGTTTTTCATCCAACAAATTTGTTACGTCGCTTGTTGCTTCCATGGGTCCCCGACCTTAGTGTGTTCTTTAATAACCCTTTCTCGCACGCATTAGTCTACCTCTTTGGTAAGAATAACTCTGTTTGAAATACTGCTAATACGCAACGGTGTGAGAGTTGAGGTTCAATTAAAACCCATTCCGGTAGTGTTCCCGAGCTGTAGATTTTTATATTCGGCGTGATGCTGCTCGGAATCGCTGCTCTAGTATGTTTCACATTGCTCACTATCCTTGCTGTCACCTGAATTTTGTCCGTCACTTAGTACTCGACATTTAAACCCGTTGCACATCCAACATCTTACCCAGTCGGACACAGTGCCTCACTTGTGTGTCCCGGACCCTGTCTTACGTTGCTTGTTCATTGCCTTTGCAGCTCATATGCCCATCGCCCTTGTAGGATTAATTGTTTCTATCCCGCGAAGGCGAGGGCTGCATCGCCAACTGTACGGGAGTCGACTCGCCGTGTGGACACCGTAGTGACCCCTGTGCGCCTCTTTTCTCTTGACGTTTTCTATGCTGCAGGCTGTGGTTCCTCTACAATTGTAGTTACACAGAACGTAACAGTATTTGAATACTGCTAAGCACTTTCCCTGTGGAAAATATGAACAAGTAAAACTACATTATAATAAAGCAAGGTAGAGTAAGAGATGTGAAAGTGGGATTGCTTGGCCCGTAATTAGTGAGATCGCTATTACTGTGCCATGTAAGCGGGACATCCCTGTGAGGGAATAGCGTTATATTATAGAGTGTGGTCTGTGGCGACATTATGAGCATTGCTGCTATGATACTTGCTGTGTTATGCGATTCTTTTAGTGAAAAATGTATATCGAATAAAGTCTTGCTAAATTTAATCTTTCCTTAACCTTGTTGCTTGTATTTTGTGGTGTAAGTCATCGTTTGATACAATAGTCTCCTTTGGAAACTTTTCGGAGATCAATGAAAGTATTCTTCACTCAGAAAAAAAAATCTTTTCTCCTAGTATATGAATCACAATAAATTTATTGGGTCTGCGAGATGCTCAGTAAGTTATCTTTGTCATACGAAATCGAACTGCCATCATTTGGTAATGGTCTCACTCAGCTTGGTGATAGAATACTCTGAGCGGCCGCGTTGCTGCTGCGTTCTATTCAAACCACAAAGGAGAATTGCCGTCTTATCTGGCTGAAAGCTGCTCAGCAAACATCGTTGGAGACATTGATGCCAGTTTCGGTTTATATCTTAATTAAATCCCCGGCTGCACATACTGCAACTCCCCACGCCAGACGGCTCACGCAAATGCGATAAGTGTATTGTCGGTAAGCAAAGTATGATCGCCAACTACTTTCTGCCAGGAGCAGCCACTGTAGGTGGATGCAGACCTTAGCTAATATTCGGTGGTGCTCAGTCCTTTTGTTTTATCTCCGAAATTACAAGGGTTAATGGATTATAGACGACATAATGTGTAGTACTTAACGTTGCCCACCGGCTAACTCATAAAACGTCAACACGGGTCTGTATCATCATGTATATCTGAACAGATTTCATAGCTGGGTATCGAAATTAAGTCATTATATATGATTTAATTTCCCGTCCCACCTCCCTCCCCTATGAGGTTTAGACAGGCTAGGATCGACCTCTGAATTAGCAGACGTAATTGTTAATGGAATTAACACCGAGTAGAATCCATAGTCCAGACGATGCAAATTAGCTGTCGACATCAAAGTGCATGGGCATTTTTGGGGGGTAGTTTAATATGTTTGAAGCGATGAAGGTAAAGCAAGCATGGTTCGAAGAATCTCGGTTGACTCCGACGCAGGTATTCATCCGGAACTACCCATTCCTTAAAATACCCTTTCATTTAGTCTCCTTTGGTCTTTCTTTAAACTAATATTAGCGGGAGCATTAGATGTATCTCACTGAAAGTGAAGTGTCTACTTCAGTTGGTTTCACAGGTATAGATGCGATGGTGCGATTGTCACCTTTTTTCATTTTGGACGAAGTAAACTTCAGTCACACGTTCTGTTGTCTAGCTTTGTGAAAATTGACTTTAATTTCGTTCGGAGAACGAAGTACCTACTTTCTAAGAGTGTTCATGCTATTTCTGCTTGCCACTCTATAAGAGGATCACGAGCGCGAACAATGAACATCTGACTTGAGTTATCAATGCAGTTTCTTCACCATACTTTGTTTGACTACATGATACACTGGTGCGTGATACCAACCGCAGACATGACACTACCTATCGAATTTCAAATGCAGTGAATCCATGCTTAATTGGCACTTGCTGCATTGCATATTTAGTTGGCTCTCCACTATCACTTACATTCCGTTCGTTGGGGTTTTGAACTTGGAACGTAGACTGAATATATGCCACTGGTACTGATTGGACCAAATCAACCACGTTTACCCGAGCTATACTTACTTCTGGATTGAACACTGGCGAAGAAAATCTGCGCCCTTCTGTGTGAAACATATGTAGGTATAGATCGAATCGTTTTTTTTTTTTTCATCTATTTAGACGTCTGTCAAACGCATGAAGGCTAATTGTACTCTGTGTCAGAAACAACAGTCTGTGAATTTGACATACTTGTTGGTTTTCAGGTGTCACCAGGTCAAACCTTTACCACCTTCGAGTCACGGGCATCTCCGGACCATACCATCATACCGTTTTCTACGGAAGCCGACCACAGTCCTCTTCCTGTGTCTTCGGAACGACGGCGTGGCGGCTTTCCCTTCAGTGACGGTCGTATTAGCCGACTTGGCCGCCCAGCCCAAGAGACATCTGCTTCTTCCGGCTTGGCGACTTCTTCCTCCGGCCTGACTACTTATACTTGTCCGTATGAAAACTGCGGCAAGGTTTTCATTCGATCTTATGATTTCAGGAGGCACAAGATGGTCCATACTGGAGAAAAGCCTTATGCTTGCTCTTTCTGTCCCTATCGATCCAATCAGAGAGGTCACATAGCCCAGCACGAACGCTTCAAGCACCACGTAGAGCGTGCGTCTCGTGGTAGACGAGCCAGCAATCTCTTGTTCTTGCACGCTGCTGGAGCCCGTCTGCCGCTGTCGACTCAACAACGTCAGGGCGGGCAGTTACACCACCCAAGATCCGAATGAAAGCCGAGATGTCTGCATCCATGAATGGACCTCACTATGTATCGTTTATCTGTTTGGGTCGTTCAGAACTCTCGACCTACCCAAGATCCAAATGAAACTCTAGCTGTTTGTGTCACACTTGTAGGAATGTGCCCTATTACGTATCATTTGTCCCTTTGGGTCGTACAAAACTGTTCTACCCGANTATCTGTTTGGGTCGTTCAGAACTCTCGACCTACCCAAGATCCAAATGAAACTCTAGCTGTTTGTGTCACACTTGTAGGAATGTGCCCTATTACGTATCATTTGTCCCTTTGGGTCGTACAAAACTGTTCTACCCGAATCCCAAATGAAATCCGAACTCCGTATATGTTGCGAATGTATCATACTGCCCTTTCTCTCCATCAATTGTCGATGGCCACAGTTGTTCTTGTACGCGAAAATTATATCCGAAATGTCCACTTCTATCGAAATCTGTTATTGATGGCATCCTTGAAATTGATAGGTCATATTCATCTGCTCAACTAGTTGAGTCCCATGGGAAATCTGGTTTGTCTTCTTTGCGACTCATAAAGAGAATAATACACTTATATTATTATTATACACTTTATTTTATTATCGAACAATGACAATACTCCTGTCCCTTCTTCAATCAAAAGTGTCTGCATGGTTTTGATCGGTGATATTGTCTTTTCTCTGTCCCCACATACCGGTACCATGCAGATATATTTATTGTTTTACCAGCAGTTGAAATATATACCTCCGATCTGCATCGCCAGAAAAACATTAAGGATATCATTCATAATCTATGTGCAGTCCACATGCGATATTTCTTATTTAATTAAGATATTAAAATTCTTGAGTTTAGACTTGTATTTAACGTTTAGTGTGTTCAAAGAGTTTACATGAAAGCTGGAAAGGTCAATAGTAAAGCACTTTCGTTTGCTCTTGGTTAAAGTGTTGTGCACTTGTGTTTCATTTAAGCTACAGATAATTCACTCTTATGTCACTTATATTGTGTTTCACCTGGAAAAGTACTGTACTTACGTCAAGGGTAATATTATTCAGTTATGTTAAAGTAAGGGAGCCATCGATTTCATTTGTATTTGTCTCACTTTAGTTACCGTCGTCGGTGGTGTGTGTTCGTTTATTGTATGCTAGTTCTGCGTTTGATTTACGTATTCGAGTCAAACATATTTGTAATGACTATGTAACCTTTGTTTTTATATGTTCTTACTTGTTTAAGGAGTTCCCCTTTGCATGCACATAGACGCATTGCCGCAAGTATATACCTATGCCTACGCATTGCTTTCGTAGGTAAATGACGCGGAAATCTTTCTCTCTTATAGCACCCTGAGCCTGAATGTGAATTAGCGTTCGTTGACAAATCACCGTTGTTTCATTCTGCGGACATCGTTTCCAACCGTTAGAGATACCGAAAACGTTCCTGGGATATTGTTGTGACTGCCATCGTGATGTGCGTGCGCTCAGGGTCTTCGAATCCCTTAATACCATTCCCAAAATGATTCATGCGTATGAATAAGTAAAAAACACTCTGCTGCCAATGGGCTTGGCATCCATTTGTGTTGATTGGGTACATTTAAGACAATAAACTTAACATTAACAAGAGTCAGTATTTTGTTTCTTCTCATGCCCTCTCGACTTCTGCTTTCGCCCCCCTCCGCTTAGTGTCGAGACGTGTTTGCAGAGGTGCTGATGCGTTCCCTGGTTTGCAGGTATCTTCCGCCGATTCCTCTGCCATCAGCTCCATGTTTGCCGGTCCTGAGATCGTTCGCTTTGAAGGAGGCCACCGACGGTCCGCCCCCACAGTGCCCGCTCCGTCTACCGATGAACGCCCGTTCGCGGACTCCGGAGCCACTGGAAGATCCAGTCGTCTGTCACTGGATAGCGGGGGACCTACTGCATCAGGATGCGTCCTGCCAGAAGCTCAGGGGTCCCGATCCAGCAAGTCCTACATCTGCTCCTTTGAAAATTGCGGAAAGAGTTTTGGCAGGTCGCACGACCTGAAGAGGCACGTGATGATCCACACCGGAGAAAAGCCGTTCGCCTGCCCAGTCTGTCCCTACAGAGCCAGTCAGATGCGTCTGATGAAGCAGCATTGTTTCCTCAAGCATCATTTCGTTCCGACGCAGTGATATCAGCTTTGTATACTCCGCACACCAAATGCTCATATTCTATAATCGTATACAAATGGCAAGACCAGTTGGTCCTTTTATAACACCAAGCAGATGATGAAGATCATGCTACACATTAAACATCATTTCACTGCCACTAAGTTATACCTTAATTTGAAGTTACACTCATCGTGCCTGTGTCTTTCATTCTGTTCAAAGCGGTAATGGAATGTAATCTAGTTGGGACACTGAGATTTGCTCCATATGTGATGATCGTACCTTGCATGCAGCATCATGTCGATCCTATGGTGTGATGCCTCCTTTCAAACTATTACACTGTGATCAAGTACAGCACGTAAGGTGAAGAACCAGTGCACATGGTTTGTCCAGTTGAAGTATTCGGTTGATTTTACTTTTAACTTCATACGACTAACAGATGCATGAAAGCGGTGTCGCCCAGTTGAGTACCTAACTGTGCACGTTAGCATTTCATTGCGCTTTGTTAAGTTCGGACTACGCTGACGCGAGTCTAGTGCAGATAGAACACGACATGCAGCATTTCATGCAATAGGGCGCGTAGAACTGCAGCCATGAATTGTGTATCTACTGTACGTAACTCCGATAAGCATAAATAGGCAGAGCCTTTGGATTTGCGTCTCTATTACGCGCTGAGCGAACTTCTTCGTTCCATTATGAATGTGTTTATTGTAAATGTTGCCGTTACTGCTGTCATAACTTAGTGCTTATACGTTCCTGCATTTCTAATCCATTATTACGCTCGACGATTAACTGCTTCCGCCTATGTCAACGTCGTAACCATTTTATTTCTACACGCTACTGAAAATTTTAAACCTTTTTTTTTAATGGCTGCTGAAAGCATTGAGACAATTGTGTTTCTGAATGTCCCTGGAAGCTTTGAGACCAGTTTGTTACTGGTTGCCACTGAAAACGTTTGAGACCCGTAGCAGTAGCTACTGAAAGCATTGACACCATTTGTTTCTGGTACCGCTCTGTCGATTTCTGCTTTGACGCTTGCCCCCAACGCTCCCTAAGCTTCTGCATTTATTGGAAGAGGTGCTGATGCATTTCCTGGTTTGCAGGTCTCGTCCGGGGATTCTTCCATCTTCAACTCCTTGTTTTCCAATCCATTAGTGGGCCGCTCCGAGGGAGGCCATCGGCGGTCCGCCGCAACTGGACCTGCTCCGTCCGCCGATAGACCTCCGTCTGCGGACAACGGAGGGTCCGAAGGATCCTGCTCTGTCCTCCCGGAAGCTGAGTCTTCTCGGTCCGGCAAAACTTTCATCTGCCCTTTCGAAAGTTGCAGGAAAGCTTTTAGCCGCTCGTACGACATGCGGCGCCACGTGATGATCCACACGGGAGAGAAGCCCTACGCTTGCCCCGTCTGCCCCTACAGGGCCAACCAGAAAGGCTTGATCAAGCAACATTGTTTCGTGAAGCATCACTTCGTCCCCACATAGCAACAGCACCAAGTCCCTTACGCTCATCTCGTACAACATAATTAGCTTTCTATTGCGCCCCTTATATTAAGAAACATTGCGTTCTCGAGAGACACAGTTAAGCGTTATTTTGACCCTACATAATAGCTTATAGCATCAATCCTTTACGCTGATGTCATAGAAATGCAAAGGAAATTGCTCACCGAGTTCTGTCACGTGACAAGAAGCATTGTGTTAGAGACAGCGTTCAGCGTTGTGTTGATCGTACGTGTAACAGCTTCAATCCTTAACGCTGGTAATCTAAAACGCAGTCCTTAATTACAAGTCCTACCTAAATATTTAGAACTTTTGAAGGATTTAAAACGATATGGTTTTGTAACCCAAGGTGTTCTTTATTGAAGAAATGAAGTACGGTACCTATAGGAAAATACGAAACACTGTGATGGCGGAAAAGATATATTGCGTGGAGAAGTTCCAACCAATGCACAGGACAGTGATAGTGTACACAATTATTATTATATTGGGAGGGGTTACGCCTACTAGCGCCGCAGGTTAATGTACATACACAAACGTGTATGCTTACCCTGATGTAGTAAGCTAATTACCCGATCCTTTTTTTCTTGTGCATCAGTTCTCTCTCTTCTTCATTTTGCCTGCCGTCGTATTTGTCCCCATTATTATTTTTCTGTTTTGATTCCCAAATTTTGCAATGGAGAACTTTCCATTGCTCCAAATATATTTTGATGTAAAACCTTAACTGCAAAAAATGTTACCAATGGAAAGGGCTGGCTGGTCTGCCGCTACAGCTATACTATTGAGGGTCACCCTGAAACGTCCTTTTTTCTCTGCATCTTGTTGCTTTTTAATGATAATAATCGTAGGCTTATAAAGTCAAAACGGTTTTGAGGTCTATTTTTACCTTCGACAAGGAGGTTATGTTTTAGTCGGGTTTGTCTGTCTGTCATCAAGATCACTCAAAAAGTTGTGGACGGATTTTGATGAAACTTACATATTGTTAGGTATGTTAGGAAGAATAGATGATTAAATTTTGGTGAAGGTATGTCCATCCGTTTGTTTGTCTGCCTATTTTTTTGTTAGCACCATAGCCTAAAAAGTAATTGACAGATTTTCATGAAATTACATGAGTTGTAGGGTATATTACAAAGAGTAAAGATCTAATTTTTGTGATGATCTGTTTGTTGGTTCGTTTGTTAGCGCAATAACTAAAATAAATTGTGAATGTGATATTAATGAAATTTCAGGAATTTTTAGTAATGTTAAAAGACATAGACTAATTGACTAAATTTTGGTGATGATAGGTTGGTCCGTTTGTGTTTGACTTATGTTTGTTAAAATGTTTGTTAGCAGTATAACTCAAAAATTTATGAACGGATCTCCAAGAAAATTACAGAAGCTGTTAATACCGTCAACAGGCACAATATGATTAGATTTTGGTGTTGACACAATGATAATCTGGGCTTCAGAGTCAATTTGAATTTTCCCCCCAGCCTTGCTTGTAGGAGGTATGCGCTCTGAGAGTTCTTTAGTATTAGATTAGAACACCTATTTGCATAAGTGTCCCTTTTTATCACCATGCTACATGTCCCTTCCTTTCCATCTCTTTAAATCGACCTGCGCGGTATAGGCTTAGCCACTAAGGCATTAGTAATCCTACTTTACTACTTGGAACACTGTTGTTGTGTCTAGGGAGGCTTACTCTGCGTATTATTCCTTTTGCTCTGCTAGTGTAATTACTTGGGCACCGTTAATTATACCTTCGTCTACCCTCAAGCCGCGATGTCCCTCTTTGGTCGTAATGTAATGAACTCTAGCTTCCTGCAGTAGCAGTATCATCAAGAATAGTGTTACAATATGTAGATACTTCATAGCGATGTCTGCACAACTTGTGTATAGCGAAAAACAGTTTGTCTCTTCCTGCATCTTGCTATACTTCTGTTGATGTGAACAGTCTGTTGCAGCGTGCCACATATTAAGCACGTTTGTCTGCATCTTATAGATGAACTCCAGACGAAGCGTTCAGAACAACTGTCAGTATACTGTATATGTGAATAAATTGAAGTATTTACTACGCACGATTTATATTTTGAATTTCTTCTGAGTTTTCAAGTTCTGCCTGGGCTTTCGAAGAACTCTTCACTTATCGTCGTCAAGGAAACGATGCGCTTGTACACTGTGCAGCCTGCAAAGAAAAAGTCCCTCAGTTTGAATAGCGCAATTTTCGGAAGTGTTCAGAGTAGGTATCCTATTTCACTGAAGTGTTGTGTGTTTCCCCATTTTTTGTGTTTGCATTGGTTTGAAGTAGCTACCTTCTTTGCTACTGTCATTCTACAGTAACTATGGTGCAGGCTGAAATTTATTACGCAACCTACTACTGGTGCAAAGACGCGTAGGTGTACCAATGTATTTTGACCCTCCCTGGATGTTAGACAAGCATCTCATGTTGTAACCAAGATATAGGTAGGACAAAATGCCGGGTCATATAGTTCAACGACTTTGTTTTGCATTTGGATGAAGTCGTCATGTTTCTCTTGCAACATCGTTATATTCTTACGTATTGCATCGATATGTATTCGATTTTTTTTTAGCATTGTCTCCATTGATGAAGTTTCCTTGGTTTGGATTGATTCTATTACGAATTTGAAAGAATTCAGCAGCGTTGTTTTTGTAAATATTTGTTGGCATCGCATGTCTTGGCTGAGCGGTATTGGTATTCTTTAAGCAGGTCCTGTTCTTCCCAGGGATATTTTTTTGCCTTCATAGTGCCAGGTTTTGAAATACGCCTATGATGCCTATTAAGAGTAACTGCTTAAAGGACTTTACTAATTACGAAAGTGTACAGCAAAACTGCAAAAGATAACGGTCGCAGCTCTAAGCTTGAGCTTAAGACTATTACATTAACAAAGATATACCGGTTGCTTATTTAATTCACTGATAGTAGTAGGAAGTACTTGCCATGCTTTGTTTCACTTGTGCCATCACGTTTTAGCTTTTTTTTGTAAGTTACGTTTCGTCTAATCGATTGAATCATATATTCTTGATCTAATGACAGTCGTAGTCCCTTGGTGCGGTACAATTTTCTGGTGTCACTATAATTATGAATAATGATTTTCTAACGACAAACTGATGGCTTCCTGTAATAAAAAGCAGAAGGCACCTTACCTAATAGCTTCACTGTATAGGTCGTCCTGACGGATACAGTAGCTAAACTTATCATATAATCATGATGATCCTCAACTATCAGTGGTGGATGCTCGTTCTACTTCACGAACGCCTTCATGGAATTATTTTTCAGTCGTGGTAAACAAAGAACACAATGACTGTAACAACTTTGTGGCATGTGATTCCCTACAATCTGTCGATGAAATTTGAAGTTCTGCTCGTCTGAGCAGTGAATGCAATGGTAGTAATTATACTACTCAGATTTTGATGCCGAGCCAGTACTGTGTACATCTTTGTTCTACGTACAGTGCATTTGCTGTTTTTACCGAAAATAAAGAAGGAACAGGCTTGGCTTTTCAGGCTTCCCTATGACTCGGAATTTTCTCATGTTTTGTGTATGCCTGCAGTTTTCTTTACCGCTTTTATCCAATTGTCCAATCACGATGTTATAAGTTCTTTGTTTTCCGATAGGAACACTACTGGATACTGGAACGTGGTATGTAAATAAAATGTTACCCTACGAGGTTTGCTGCATTATACTATATCGTTTATTTTCCCTCGACCATCGAGTTGAACTCAGCACCCTCCGTTGTTCTTTTGAAAATTACTGAACTGAGCCCTGTATGTATCTTCAAATTCGGTGCTTGCGCGGGTGGAAAAGCTACTAAAGACTGTAAGATGGTATGTAACTAAACCGAGGTGGCCCTGAGAGGTTCTCTAAATAATACGAATATCTTTGATTTCTCCTCAGATATCGAGTATACCCCAGCAACAGCTGCTCGGTGATCTCGCTGCCAGACCTCTCCACGAACTCAAGTTTTCAGCCCTAGCTACGCCTTTACTTTCTCATCCAAAAGACAGTATCCCTCTTGCGTCATCACTCACCTCAGGGTCACCTCGCAAGCTCTCCAAATTGGACAGGTCCGATGCGGTCTCCTCACTTCTCATCCCATCCTCGTCTGGTTTCCCGGAGCTCCTGAACACGTCGCCGCAGTCGCTTCTACCACCCGCCGTCATTGGGGACCTGGAGCTGCCTCCCGCTGCAGGGGATTATTCTTGCTTGTACTGCGGTAAAGCCTTCATGTGCCGGACTCATCTGGACCGGCACGTCCGGGTGCATACTGGAGAGAAACCCTTCGCCTGCCCCCACTGTTCATATCGAGCCAGCCAGAAGGGTTCTGTAAAACGACACATTATGATGGTGCACCGTGACAAAATCCCCACGTGATGGAGCTCTGTTGTTCAGACAATAGTATCTGTTGAATTGTGTGCTTACAGAAGTCCTGGATACGCTGTGTTCGGAATGTTTAGTGCTGAACCCGCTTCACTGTACGTAGCTTGATGGACAACGCGTTGCGTAGTACCTACTGGATACGCTCTGGTTTTAAAATTTATGGACAGAATGTAAAACTTTTCCCTGTAAATGCTATGTTTTTCGGTTTGGTATATAGAGCGGACTATGTAGTGTCTGGCACACTCTGTCATGTTCTGATTTTTCTTTCGATGGAGATGCTGATGCCTAGCCTGATGTTTCCCGTTCTAGGGACTTCATACTTTTACTAGCTACGTTAGGGGCCATCAACTTTCTCTACTGCATTGTGGTGAGCTTCATGATGGGTGAAAGGTAAAGGGATGGAATGCGCGTTCCAAGTTACTTCTTGTACGTTGTAAACGAGACCGCAGTGAAGCTGCAGCAGCTGAATTTTCAAATGAGATCTTAGATTGTTAACTCCTGTTGGTACTTGAGGTAAAACGGTAAGCCTCCACCGGTGCCAGTCCAAAGCGTTTTGTGAAGTAACTGACAAAGTAAGCAGCTTAGTTACAGCTGTGTATGTTACTTACCAGTTGTGACAATTGAATCTTAACTGACAGTCCGCTAGTGAAAAACATATGGACAAATGCTAAAAATTGTAGAAAATACTTTACAGAATGAGTGGTGCCTTACGCGACTTTGTGCATTCTGTTGCATATCAGGAAGTTTACTCCCTCTGGAGTCGCATTTTTTTTTTATCCTGAGAGATGCCGCGAGTTAGAGGCGGGATCACTCAGTTCAAATACCATATTTACTTCGCTGCAGTCAGTGTCTCGTCGGTGAAAACCTGGATGAAAGTACCTCTCATTGTTCATCTTACCCATCAACAGGAATTACCCGAATTTGAATATCATACGATTCGACTAATCTCCACCCATGGCTGTAGTTCTTCAGAAGAGTTGACGGAATCTACGACTGAAACTTTGAAAGGAACTCACGTAAAGAACTCATTGGATGTTCAAAACCCGGAAACCTCGCATGTGCTTGCTTACCCATCCTTTCATTAGTTCTTTTCGTTGGACAGTAGGTAGCTATTTCTTCTGTACCTATCGTAGTCCGTGGGCTGCTCTTAACTTCTGGTGTTGTTGCTCTTGCAGATACAGCCAGAGATGATCTTCCCAGACTTCGACCTTTCCGTCACACCGTCCCAGAAGTTTAAGAGCTTGCAGTCCGCTCCCAACACGGACTCCGCCGAAGTCCACTCGGTGCCTAATGTTTCGGACCAGCAGTTTGCGTCCTTACTTGCTTCTCAACCACTTGGTTTGGATCTCGCCGACAGCTCGTTTTTGCCGTCGCTTGTGGATGGCGGACCCCTCAACCGACCCCGCTCTTCGGCCGTGCCGAACAAAGTTTGCTATATTTGCGGCAAGCGGTTCCTGGGGAAGCGGGACCTGGTCCGGCACGTCCGCTCCCACACCGGTGAACGACCCTTCCAATGCCCTGCCTGCGACTACCGAGCAGCCATCAAAAGTCACATGAAGCGGCACATGCTCGTCCGCCACCAGCTCCACATCGCCGACTTTCCGATTGACAAGCTACCGGGCTAACTCCGGTCATTGCGGCGTCCACAGAGTTCTTGTCAAAAGTCACGTGTTCTTCCCGCCAATGAGAAATTGATCAAATTTGATATGCAAAACATCAGTCTCACAAAACGCTTGTCACAAGTCACGTTGGTAGCTGGAAATTATGAATAGGTAAAATATACGAGCATTTATGATAGGATTTGCGACTATAGCTCAACATTGCAGACCTCCTTCCCATTGGTCCGGATTAACCCAGTACGGATAAAATAAACCTTCATTTTTCGTAACAACAGCACTGTTAATACTGTCCACAATAATGAGTAGCATGCTTTGTTGGACTAACTCTATCTTGAAACTCTCAAATAGCTAGCTATTGTTTTTTTTTCTCTTGGATGGATCGTCAATTATCATGTACAGTAGTCATCCAGTAATAAACTGGAAATGATTTCACCTCTGTCAAAAGTATCATTTTTTATGCCTGTGATCCTATCCGTGAAATTTTTTGGGTACTGCCAGTAATGGCATCCACTATGAAATGTTTCTCACTTGTCATGGATGGCCACCACAACGTAGTCAATTTCAAATTTAGGGCTCTTTCAGAACGATTCTCTCTTCTCCGTTAACAAACATACACTATTCTTATCATCTCTGTATTTGTGATCTGTCGTAATAACTATTTCCTTGACGAAATGATTAGTAGCTATGTAATGAGGTTGAGTTTCTTGCTTTCGACGTTGTCCATAACCTCATGTGCACGCATTGGTTACCAGGCATAGTCATAATGTTATTCGTACAAGCAGCATAATTTTTCTACGAGATTATTAGTCTACTGTATTTGGCTTCTAAATTAACGTTCACGAAATATTTCCCTTTTGTGCAAAATCCACCGGATGAATCTAACCGGAGCTTCTTGATTTCATTCGTACTTCCGCGTTGTACAATTGGATGGAACTCCTGAGGCTCTGTAAGCCGCGGCCACCCGACCCTATTATATGTCTCGCAGTTGTGCTAGAAATATCTTGGCTTCATCCTTTGAGTTCTCAATGTTTTTTTTTTTTTAACCTTAAGTCTCACGTATCTTTGTTTTATAGAATGGAGTCATTCATAATCAGCTTTACTTTGTGTCGGGATTTCCTTACTCGGTTCGTTTGGAGTGGTGTTGGAGTCTTTCTTTTATCTGTTCTACTGCTCCAGCTCTACATTAGTATTTCTCTACAGCGTTCTAATGATGAAGTTTCTAACAGCAGCGTACAAACTACGGTAATTGGAAGTTAGGTAATTGAGCACGTATTTTTTTACGTATCTCAACGTGCTTCTAAGCTTGCCGAACTGTGTACAGGTCCATGCATGAACGTATACTGCTTATGACTTCGTTGTATACATGTATGTATGTATATATGTATTCGGAATTACGTAATAAAAACTTTCGTTCGTGCTGTAATTTTACTGCCCAGTCACTTCACTATCTTTGGCGCGCTTCTCGGTACTAGTCTTAGACCTATCCAAGTCCTGGTCTGAGCATTGGGGCTGCGTTTTTTTTTTTTTTACCCGTGTAGCTGCAACACAGCGCGGTCGTTGCAGCAGCTTATGATCGAGACGTTTCTGCAATGGTGAAATCTTAGTGATTTTTATTTTTAATTAAATTTATTTGGTCCTTAGAGGATTATTATGCAGCTCGCACGTCTTTTATGCTGCCGTATCTACGCTACCGACTTTAAATATACATATATCGGGACGACGTGTGAGATGCACATTCTCGCATCAAGTTGTGGGTGCGAATTCTTAGTGCGGTTCCGCTCTCTGCTGGGCCTCGGGTGCATTGTCTGTACGGGACTGGGGGCTCTGCGTGTCAGAGACCCAAAGTCTTGTCGCGTGAGTTGTGCTGTGGGTTTTCATTAGAATTCGGAATCTCGGAATCTTTTGAAACCGCCATTTCTTTACTTTTTCCTCTCGTAGCAGCTGCGCGTTGTATATACTGGGAGTTGCCATGCATTCATATTCGCCGAGCTAACTGAAAATGTGTGGTTACAGATATGAACTAATCCTAATGGACTTGCGCGTTTACGCGTCGGCTCTGTAGTTTACCGTTGAGTGCTTTATGTTGCTGCGGTCCTGCAATCTTCAAGTCGTAGCTCTACGCACGCAATAGTTGGTATTGCACTTTAATGTTTAGTTTACTCCCTTGGGTGCGTTTGGGCTCGTTCGTCTTTTATTTCATGTCCGCGGATCGACTTTTAATTACGCAAACTCTTCTTGCACTTCTGTTCCGGTGTCTCTTTGGGAATGGGCCTATTGGTTCGTCTACTGCCGCCTATCTAATCTAATCTAATCTTCTGTCATGTGCTCTCGCTGGTCCCGACTCGCACCCTTTCTGCCCCCATCCCTACTTGAGGAAGTTTGAACTTCGCTTCGTTCATCCCTTTCGCATTGTAGTTGCTACACCTTGGCCACACGTAGATCCCAAAAACTTCAAAAACGTAAGAAACTATGCTATGCCACAAAACAAAGGTCAGTCCGTTTCTGTCTGTCTCTCTCCATGACGAGTGAACTCTAACGTATACCTCCTGTGCAGGACTCCATTCCTTCCGGTGGTGGAGAGCTGCCCTTCAACAAACCCAGACGATCCTCGAGTGGTGTCGCTGCCGCCGCTGTCTCAACTATTGCTGCAGCTTTTGTGGCCTCCTCTGTTATGGGCGCCGCTATGCCGTCTTCCGCCGGTGCCAACGATTCTGCCTCTTTCGCGTGCCAATTCTGTCCCCGGAGGTTCACCTTCATGTCCAGACTAAAGGAGCATCTGCGGACGCACACGGGTGAACGACCCTTCTCCTGTCCACACTGCACCCACAAGTCCAAGTATCGCGGGGATCTAACCCGTCATATTCAGTTCGTGCACGGCATTAGTGGCACCTGAGACCCTTGCCATCGTACCGAGGATCTGCGGAATATCGAGATCTCCAGTTCATTCATGGCATCAACGATACTTAGGATCTTTGCCATCATAGCGAAGATCTTGAGACGCTATATATACAGTAGATATATATAGTTCACGACGGCATCAACGGTTCCTGAGACCTTTGCCATCATACCGGAGATCTCTGAAGCGCCATATCGAGATCTCCAGTTCGTTTACATCAGCGGCGGCTCCTGAAACTCTCGTCTCAAGTCCTTTGCAAATTATTGGTATACAAACGTGATATATGATATAAGTTCTACCCACTCCCCTGCTGGGCTGCTGTATGTACTAAGGAATTCACTGCTATGTCGCGATATTCACTTCGGTACCAACGGTCTCCGAATCCACTGTCGTTTGAGCGAAAGCCTCTATTTTCATAAATCATGACAACCATTTCAGTCCGAAATAAGCAATATCTGAATCCCTTATTATTGTGCTAGAGAGCATCTTGCTCTACCGAGATATTCTGTTTGACATCTCCGGCACCTCAGATTCCTGTCGCCGAGGTCATCGTTCCTCATTGAGCATTAACGAACGAGTATATATAAAAAATTCGTGGGGTCTTAGATGTGTAAAATTTCATTGCCGTTTGTATACCACAATGGAACTTCAAATTCTAGGATTTCCTCCGTCTCAACCCCTAAGCACTAATCATCTTCCTGTGTCTGTAGCTTTGCACTAAAGTGTATTACTCATGTTCCGTGTTCTAACTCTAACTTTGATTATGCCATTGGTGGGATGAGTCTTGGTGGCTACATTGCTCAAGAGAGGCCAGGAAGTTGTAACTTTAAAGGAAATTTTTTTCTCTTATAACAGTTGATCTGAAACTTTTGATGAATCCAGACCCCCAATGGATTATCCCATAATATCCAATGTCTCGTTCCTTTGACTGTTGAGCTGTTGAAATAATTATCATTTCTCCTGTTTGTTGCTGTTTGTCTGTTTATGTATTCGCGCACACCAACCGACTCGTGATCGCCTCCCACGCCCGCTGCTTTTGGTTCTTTCTCATACCCCATAGTGGTAATGTAGCTTTTGCACTCATGAGAAAATTGTTGTACCTAAGGTAGCACATCTTCCCGTGCTGTGGGAGCGCGTCAAGGCATGTATTTTGTGTTGGTTCACGAGAAGGTTAGCTGGCTATAGTAACATCACGTTGCTCCATATACCCAAGCACGTATGTGCGCCAAACATCGATTCGTTGCCGTTGTACGAAACGATTGTTAGAGCTCTCGCTTCTTTACAGCCTTTTATATATGCGTGGCTGCATTACGAACAGTTTGGGTGTTTATCGAAAATCTGTGTGTTCGCAGCATCGCAGATATTTTCCCTGAGCTCACTGAATCTCTGACTTTTGTGACGGAAGGTTGTGCTGTGCCGCAAATGCGGCTTGACTGTATTTGTGTACCCTAGCAGCGGGCTGTGTGTATCCGGACGGACTCTAGTGTCATTCAAACGTCGCTGCAAAGCTGGTTCTGTCCTGTAAAACAGTTAACAATCTCACAATGGACGATATTTTCAGGTATTGTTGATTTCACTTTATGGTTTATGGTTTCTTCTGGTGGCAACTCTTGGAAGCATCTCCTGTAGCCACTCCGAATGTTCAGACAATATACCGTAGATATATTATTTAACTTAAAACGGCAATGAGCCTGTGTGAGCAGTACAATGCACTATTTTCTGTGAAAATGGAAAAGAACGCCATTGCGAGAGTACAGTTTCAGGAAACAAAGAGTTATACTAAGCCGGTAATCTTTTTACGGGTATTTTAGGCTAACATTCATTTGTACATTTGATTGAGCGGTTGTAAATAATTGGTGTTAGTTCGTAGGCCCTTGTAGAACTAGAACTGTGCGGCAGTACTGCTGCTTAATGCTGGGGCGTTGCTAGCAGTGGACCTCATGTACCCCAGTAACGCTTACCGGTGTAAGGTGTATCTTAATTTCTCGTAAGAATAGTGTTATTAATACTGGAGAAGCATACTGAGAGCGCATACCTCCGCCAAGAGATGCTGTATTGAAGGAAACTTAAAATTAGTCTTAAATCAAAGTGTTTCTTTTTTTTTTTTTTTTTTTTTACATCGCCAAATTTGGGTCTTTAGTTGCTCATAACTTTCCTAGCAGTTCTTTTAACTTTGATGAAAGTCCGTCCATAACTTTTTGAGTTCGCCTTGTTGTGGCACAAAAAGAAAACACAGACAAATGCATGAATGAATCATTACCAAAATTTGGTCGCTTGTGCTTCTTAACTATTGTAATCGTTCCTCCAAATTTCATACAGATCCAGTCATAACTTTTTTGGTTATGTTGCTGAAAAACAGTAAAACAAGCATGCAGAGACAAACGGACTAACAGATCATCACTGAATTTGGCCACTTACTCCTCGTAAATTCCTAACAATTCCTGCAAATTTCGTGAAAATCCGTTGGTAACAGTATGAGTTATGTTACCGGGAAAACAAAACAGATAGACAAACTAATAAATGGTAGAAAGGGTCTTCACCATAAGTTAATCATCTTCCGCCTAATATATCTAACAATCGCTGTAAATGACATGACGATCCGGCCGTAGTTTTGTTAGTTATCTTGGTGACAGACAGACAAACTCGTACAAAGCATATCCAGAGCTTTGCGGATCAAGTTAGATTGCTGAGGCCAGCCAGTTTTCTGCCCCCTCCCCAAAAAAAAAAGATACCCGTCCAACTCCTACCCACCCTACAACTACGATTAATACTGTCCAGTAAATGGGTGGTATTCATTAACATATCTTCGCAGGCGCGAACCGAATACGAGAAGGAATGTATGCTCAACATTTTCAAAATATACATATAAATTTCACCACCTAGTAATCAGCCTGCTAATCGTGTGTGCAACCATTATGTAACTATATAGGTATCCCGTGAGGCCATTGCGAAATATCTAGCTATATCAGATTGAATTTGAGTGTATCTTTTTGAAACGCTACAATGTTATGGTAATGCATCTGCTATGCTTGTTCTGTATATGGTTGCATTACAGTGCAGCGTCTGCTTCTTCTCACTTACATCGGCCAGCTTCAAAATTGGCTTACGTCATTGGTGTTTTTATAAGTGTCATT
This sequence comes from Parhyale hawaiensis, assembly GCA_001587735.2. Taxonomy (NCBI): domain Eukaryota; kingdom Metazoa; phylum Arthropoda; class Malacostraca; order Amphipoda; family Hyalidae; genus Parhyale; species Parhyale hawaiensis. Next base: position 21,081,287 of record LQNS02007215.1, read on the forward strand.
TCTTTGTATTTTGCTGATTATGTCTGTCGTCTCCAATATTGCTGCCTTGTTAACCAAGTTGTGTTGCATACGGGGCAATTTTTCCTGGATTTTCACCAAGAAATGGAAAGTACAAACTCGAATTGTGGTTTGCAAAACTTCGTGGTTTTGATTTTTCACCTCATAATGAACTGCACCGCATGGATGTAAAAACAGTAATTGCTTCTTCGGTGCCAATGTTTGTCTCGACAGAGAGTAAAAAATTGCATCCTCACTGATTAGACAAATACTTGTCTGTGCCAAAACTGTATTATACGACAAAACGCCGGACGAGTTAGAGGAATATATTATAATTTTGCAGGTAAACACTCGAATGAATTTTATGAACTTCGCCCAATTCTACGTGCTTTCTTTCTCGCTAGTGAAAAAAGTTATGGAATGACTTACCTGGTGTACAATGATTTAGGTAACGAAACTACTGGATGATTTCTATGAATAAATCATGGTTGTAAATATACGGCAAAACGCTCGACCCAGCGATATGAATAGACTGTGATTATACATAGAACAGAACGCCTGTAAGAGCTGGCTCTACAAATAAATTTTGAAAATATGATGAAACCCTGTATCAACTAGACGACTTAACTATCAAGATATGTCAAAACGTCGGTATGTCGTAGAAGCTGGTGTCTTGTTTCTGACTTGATTACAAACTTGAAAAATTACATATATTCACACTCTTGCTAAGCAATTTCAAAGAAAATATCACACTTCCGTTTGTGTAGCCAATTATAAAAGGAGTTCATAGAATTTGTAGTATTTCGTAGTTATCACGGTTATGGGGGTGTCGCCCTAACCAGGAATGACTGCCGCATAAGCTTTTTAAATTGTGAGTTCTGTTACCGGCACACTTTCCCACCTATAAGCGCCAGGCAGGTTGCAATGCTTCAGGACGAGAGGTTGTGTACGGGCATAGACCGCAACAGTAGGTACTTGACTCTTAGGTCTGACGCTGGCGGCCAAAAGTCGGTAAAGGAAAAATGGGATAATCTCAAGAGCTATTCTTTTCCCCGTATCTAATACTGAAGAATAAAATTCCAAGGTACCCAACATTTTTCTTGCGCAACGGGTATCTTGGATACGCGGGGACGCGCTTGCCTGCATGACCGTGTCGGGACATGTTCATAAAAGCTCTTGAGAAAATTCATTTTTCGCATTTGGCCGCCAGCGTCAGAGGCCACTTGGACCTAAGAGTCAAGTACTGTTGCGGTCTACGGTATGGGTATGACAAACTAACAGTCCCGACCCCTCAGGAGACATAGGATTGACCATAGGGTCAAGTTCGTCCATTCTACAGTCTGCGTTGCGCGCTCAGGGAAATATCCCCTAAATTACCTCTGCTTTACCCAGGCCTTCAGGGCGTTATACTTTCGTCCCCACTTTGCTTCTTCCATGTCCCTAGTCCTACTGATTTGTACTTCTTTCCCGAACTGATGTACCAATGGCCTGTGACCCAGTCCGGATCTCTCCCGTCCTGAAGTTTCATCTTTCTCTCAACATCATGGCTATGCCATGTGTCTCTTCCCCCATTTTCCCTTTGAGCATCGTTTCTGGAGCAAGGGACGCTTGTCCTAACTTGTAAAATAATCTAGAATACGTTGCGTTTTACTTCGTTTCTTCACGCGTAGTAGCGACACGACGTCTCAGGGCTAGTGAAGTTTCAAAATTACTTGTCGTTTGCATCTAATTTTGATTTGTGTTTGTTATTATTATTTTTTTTCGTTCTTTTGTGTTCTATTTTAACTCTTTTGGATTTAAAGGAACTAAATTGGGCGTCATGACCTTGAATTGTATATATTGTACAAATATATTGTCCTGAAACTTGAGAGTCTTTTATATATCCTTGCGTGCTCGAGGAGGCGTTGTATGAAGATTACAACATTGAGCTGCTGTACATCCGAGTTTGAGAACTTTATAGTAACCGGGTGCCGGCGCCCGTTTGTTGCTGCCTCTTTCGACGAAAAATTAAAGCCACTGCAGCTCTTCGAGAAAGCTGCTCAATATATGAAAGTTTCAAACGATCCCCATACTACATGGAAATCATTACAGTGCTTGGATTCACCGCATTGATATCGGACGCACGCTATACCTCCGATATACTTTCTTGAAATGAATATAGGTTTCTTCCATGTGGAGCACATGATGGCGCATGCAATGGAACACATTCAGTTCTGCAAGCTCTCCACCCTTAGTTCCGCGCAACATGAATATTCTTTCTCGCAGGTAATTTGTATGCTCGTACACCGAAGTAACATACGTTGTGCATCTGTCACGCACGTTCATGAAGTAACAACCACAATATGAATGGAGCTTCGCCTCGAAAGTTAACCAATTCTCTTTGTTTCACCCAGGATGGAGCAACCGCATCGAGTGACTCTCTCATGGGCTTCATCTCTGCTTCCAAGGGCGACGGCACCTCCAAAAAAGTACCCTTCCCGTCGGATCCTTTCGCTGGACCTTTCCTGCCTATTCAAGATCCTATGTTCGGACCTGCCACCGAGACTGGGGCGACTTCCTACACCTCGACTACCTCCAACTACAAGTGTTCGGTGTGCTCCAAAGATTTGTCGAGTTCTTGGCACCTGAACAGGCACATGCGAATACACACTGGGGAGAAGCCCTTCGCGTGCCCGTGGTGTGATTTTAGATCTTCCGTCAAGAACAATCTGAAGAGACACATGATGTGCAAGCATTGGTCTGAGCTCCTCGCTTCTGGCAACGCTCCTGCTGACGCGCCACCTTGCAACTGAAGCTATCGCGCGCACAGTTGAAAGCTATATTATATTTAACGATCGATGTATCGTAAAATTATCCGTACTGATTACCATTAAATTCGTTTCACCGCAGTTGGTGTTAAGCTAATCACTATATGATAATAGTTAAAAAAAAATTCATTCGACTACATTTGGTAATAAAGCCGTTCACTATATGTTTTGAAAAGTGACATTCATTTGGCTACATTTGGTGGTGAAGCAATTTATTGCAAATATTGAACAAATGAATTCGTCGGACCACATTTGATGTGAGCGCTATTTATCATATTTATTCGCATCTAGATTTGTTATTTTTTAATGTGAATTTCAATTCGGTTGAACAACCTGTCATATGCTTTATATGTACCGGTGATCACACTCTGAGGGGTAATTTGTCTTTTGAACTGTTTAGTTTGAAGACAGTAGTGATGTTTTAAATTGAAATCTTGGTTTACCTAATTCTCTTGAACATTGGGTGCTTTTGAAAGAAGTTCGTGCAGATAGCTGTAATTTTTAAATGCCCTGTTCGTACGTTCATTGAATGAAAAAAGGTCATTAAGGCAGTGGTTTCCCGTTCCTGGCATACAATGGACCATCAACTGACGAAAAAGAAAAGTAGACCGTTTTATTTTCGACCAAAGTAGAGTATTTTGGCTTGAAGATTGCCAGTATATTTTTTAAATAGGAACAATATTTCGAAGCAAATGATCTTTTTTCTATTAAAGACCTAGTAAAGTGAAAATTATATACCTAGTCATTTTCAGGTTTTTGACAAATACAGCGGAAATCCTGCGGACCATCCAAAAAGGTACCATGGACCACAGTTCGGTAACCGGGGCATTATGAGAAGCAAACAGTGTCAGATTTTCATCGCAAGCGTTGCAGAGTTCAGATGATAGGTATTTCCATATGTGGTCAATCGACATTACATACATAATTCTTAATAGATATTGATTTTCAATAGCTTATATTTTCAAAGTATCGTTGCAAAGAACAAACTCTTTAGTCAGTCTAAGCAAATAATTCAACCAAAATATTGGTTTTAGTGCACATACAGTAACTACATAAATCCTTGAGACCTTGAAAAACAAGATTTTTTGAGGTTGCGTTATACTTGGTTTGAGAACCAAACTTTGAGGAAATTTTTGACTCAGGGCCGTATGGACTTTAAAAATTGACGGACAGGCTGCACCAGCCCCGATACATACATACATAGCAAACATAAACGGAAAAAAGAAATACAGCGTTGATCAATGACTCTCTTTTGCCGAAGCATCGAAGTCTCGTGTTTGTTTTGTTGTGACACATCGGAGAACAGATCTGAGGTGTTCATCACTCGACTGGGAACAGTGGGTGATTTGTTGGTGTTCACATCACAATTGCGTATTCACACTCACTTAGAAGTTGAAATGCAGACTTTGCGCTCTAGCGTCCCGTCACTGCTCGTCAAGTTGCCGAATTTTGTTCACATGTTCCCAAGATTGGTTTAATAACACTCTACATTTGTATTTTTGGTCTGTAAAGGTTAAACTTTGAATTGTGAATAGCCAGAGTTGAGTTTGCTCTCGCGTGACCAACACAAAGGATGCGTGCTGTCAGAACCCATCGCGTTACTGTATACTCTTCGCCTCGCTTCTGATTGGCTGCGACGTCACCTTATGGTTTGATTTGGTTACGTGGGGATATGTTCCTCTCTATCCACCGTGTGTGTGTGTCAACATCATCGCTTGTTAATGCTTAGAAATTATGGTGCAAGCGATGCCGATTATTGAAGTTCGTCATAAGAAACGATTTTTGTTCTGTTGTTACTCTTCTTTTTCAACTTACCTGAGCCCATACACGACGTTTCTCCGTTTTTTGTTTTGACAATAAATGGCTGGAAAAGCTTGAACTAATGTTTTCAAAAGTAACTTAAACGTTAGTGGTATACTTGCGCTTATAAACCACTACTAATATCGAATTGGAGGTATGCTTATAGAATGAAGAGTTTCAAACCTAGTACATTTTAACATGAATAAGTGATTTGTTTGCACAATAGGCAGGTCTTGGATCGTTCTTGGTATTTTGTTCTGTCTACTATAGGATTACCTTTAATAAATTATACATTTTCTACTTTCTTATCCGTTCGTCCATTTCTGAAGTGGCCGGCAGTGTACTTGGTACAGATTGAAAATGTTACGTGATCTCCGGTTCANGCACAATAGGCAGGTCTTTGATCGTTCTTGGTATTTTGTTCTGTCTACTATAGGATTACCTTTAATAAATTATACATTTTCTACTTTCTTATCCGTTCGTCCATTTCTGAAGTGGCCGGCAGTGTACTTGGTACAGATTGAAAGTGTTACGTGATCTCCGGTTCAAGTTGAAACCGGCATTACAATTACGGTTGTGAAGCACTGTTTTTTTTTGTGATGTTGCTGTTTTGTAGGCTATACTTGCGACAGATCTAAATTCTGTGTGATTTCATTCACTCTGCAAGCAAATTTGTCGCTACACATCCGACTGTACTTAATATTGCATCTGATAAACATGTTTTCAGCCTTGATAACTACTGCGTTTCCTTGCTGAGTGTTGTTATAGGAAGGAGAATAATGATCGGCAGTGGCCATTGTTTCATCAACGGCTTCGTATGATCGGCACTGGCTTTTTATGCCCTGATGCAAGGCGACTTGCGGTCATTGGCTACAACCCCTTCTTTCTTACTGTACCTAACAGCTGGGGATCTGGCAAATTTTTTTACGAAAAATTACGTTTCAATTGGGTACGAGAATCTTAAGATTCTCGTTCAGCGATTCTAAAGTGCGAAAGTTTTCTGTGGGTCGGGATCATTGCCGCTGATGATGTTATCATTGACTGCGCACGGGACGCGTCAGTGCGACTTGCTTTCTCTCTCGTCCTTCACTGCGCCCAAAGTTGTCGTGCCCCAACAAAATTTTGGTCGCCCCAGAAACTGACTTACCGTTTTAATTTCTGGAACGGCCAAGTATTCTGTTGGAGTACGATTTTACTTCTCGGAGACATCTGTCGTATCTAATTTTGTGCACTGAGTGCGGGCCGTTTATGAACGCGTTGCAATTAGCCGTAAAATTTCAGTTGGCGCTCAGGAATTTCCACGTAGAGCTTACTTGATTGCTTCGCTGGTAGGGATAATTGGAAACTAATATTCCTTCCGCCAAAATCTTTGGGAGAAACACTCGAGCCGCGGCTGAGGCTTATCCCTTGATACTTAAGACTGTAAGACGCCCAACCCGCCAGTACAGTGCGTGTTTTATGCCTCGATCTGTGTCGGTATTCAGTTTACTACCAACCGGGTCCCGTGCTCGGCTTTGTGGATCATCACTTCTACAGGTATTCAAGTCAGATGTGAATGGTTTTTGTTAGCGTTTTGGGAGTTAGCGGTACTCCGTATGCCATTTGGCTTTGCTCGTCCCTTGACGCTCGTACCTACAGTGACTGCAGTCTTAATAAAAATAATAAAACGTAATAATTGTGATGCTACTAGTGCTGCAACTGCGTAGATTTCGTGACGACGTCATATGACGGTTACCTCAGCTATGCCATTAGCCCTCCAATTACGAGCACTGAAAGCCTTAAACACTTTCGATACGGTACGTAGCTAACCGATTTCTTCGGTGATTTCATTACTGATAAAGTCGGTTTCATATTTTGTTAGTATTTATGACCTTCATTGTGTGTTGTTTGTAGCCTCAACGGAGTGCATGTAAGTTACCTGTAAATATAAAATTTTCCACATGGAATTAATTTTTATTTAACCTTACACTGGAGAAAATATGTTATTTTCTCGGAATCGCTCGCTTGCTTTTCTCAGTTCATGTAGAACATCTCGATAAAAAATTTAAATTGGATCATCATCTTATGTTATTACCTCCGCCAAGGAAGTTTTTTTTTAGTTATCTGTCTGTGTGTTTCTTGTAATCAAGATAACGTTATAGGTCATGGACGGATCTTCGTGAAATTCACAGAAATTGTTGGGTATGTTGGAAGTAATATACGTAGGTAGATGATTGACTTTTGGTAAAAATCCTTTCAACCGTTTTTTGTCTTTTTTATTTACACATACACATTAAATTATAAACTTATGGACAGATTTTCGTGAACTTTTGGAGGATATGTTAGGTATGTTACGAGGAGCAGGTGACCAAATTTTTGTGGTCTGTTAGTCCGTTTGTTTGTTTGTTTGTTTGACTCTATATTTGTTTACTGTTTGTCAACGACATAATCCAAAAAGTTATGAACGGAAGTGTATAAATTTTGCAGCAACTGTTGGGATGTATATGAGGCAAAAACAACCCAATTTTTTGATTTATTTATTCGTTAGCGTGTTTGTCTTTTTGTTTGTCAAAACAGCTAAAATAAAGGTTATGAACGGATGTTCAAAAAATTGATAGGAACTGCTAGCCATGTTCCAAAAAAATTGACCCAATTTTTTATATGATCAATATGAAATCCTTCATTGATTTGGGACTAATTTGAATTTTTCGTCAGCATTGCCTGGCTTGGCGAAGATATTCTCTAGTTTTATAATTTGCAGTTATCATTCCAGTCTTTTCCAGATGTTCGCAAGATCTTCGGCAGTCTATCCAGCATGTTTGAATTATTTAGCATTATCTTCCTGGAATATAGACAAGATGCATGATTATGGCATTCCAACTGGAATACTTGTAAGAATATTATCAGCTGGGTATCTCTAAGCTTTACGCTTGTTATTGTGAAATATTCCCAAGATTTATGATTAGCATCGTGGAATATTCATAGGGTTTGTGATTGGCGTCTAGGAATATTCGTTAAATAATTTATCATTATCCCGACATATTCTTGAGGATTATGATTGCCGTCTTGGAATTGGCAGGTTCAGAAATACCATCCTTGAATATTCAGAAGATTTGTGATTATCATCTTAGAATATGCGCAGGGTTTTCTATTATCGTCCCTAAATGGTCGCAAAGTTTATGATTATCTTCGAATATTTGCAAGAATTACGATATCATCCTGGAAGATTCACAAGACTTATGATAATCGCCGCAGAATATTTGAGAACTTCGCCAGATATTCCGGTCGTAGAGTCGTCCTCTCATGATAATGTATTCTGGTAACTCGGTTAGCAGCGGCCGATTATGGGGCAGACGAGCGATGAATACGCGACACAGAAACTCAGAGGCAACGGATACGAGGGCATTGAAAGTGAACTCAACGACTCAGCTTTCTGGGTCAAGTGATCTTGGGCCAAGACGAGCGATGCAGAAGACACAGTGCATCTGAGGTTATGGAACAAAAGGGCGTTGAAATTAACTGGGAGAAATTGTCTTTTGTATTAAGTAACTGTGGGCCAGGACGAGCGATGACAGCAAGGCAGAGGACCTCTTAGGTTAGGAAAATAGAGGCATTGAAATTAACTGGGCGACCTTGTCTTGTGTAGCAAGTGAAGGTGGGCCAGGACCGGCGATGACAGCAGCACAGTACGAAACGCCAACTGTGACGGCATCATACCTGTATTGAAAGTGAACTTGGCAAACTTGCCTTCTGGGTCAAGTGTATAATAGTGGAACAAGTCTGAAATTAATATGGACCTCTGTTCATACAAATAAGGGGCATTGAAAGCGAATTCGACGAACTTTATCTTCTGGGTCGCGTGATAATTGGAGAAGACGAGCGGTCGAAGCTGTACGCCGAGCACTCCAATGTCATGGAAACAACAGTGTTTAAAAACGATCGCGGTGAATATCCTTTCTGTGTTGAGTGATTGATTTTTGGGCAAGACGGACGATAAATATGCCAGAAAGAAAGTCAAAAGTCCTGTAAACGAGAGTAATTGGAAATTAGTCGGCCAACTTGCCCTTCGTGTGAAATGATTGTTGGGTGAAATCAACAATAAGTATGCGAGTGCTACGATGGAGCTCTCTAATTTCTTCTGAGCATCAATGAGTTGCTTGACAAACGTGTTTCATTTTTTAGTTATTGCGTATCAGTTTCGCTGTTCAGTTAAGTTTAATGCAACGAAGTTACATATCTTCTCAGTCAGTTAATTCAATACCGTCTCACACATCCAAGTCGCCATTCAGTGCGCTCCTTCTCGTAGCGCAACAAACCTGTTATTGTTATTCTATTATGATATAATTTATACAAGTTGTTATGAAAAAATGCACGCTGGGGCCGCTACGGACAGGTAGTGCAACCCAATTGCTCTTCGTAGTTAGCTGATTGACTGAGCATCATGTGTTAGGTTGGATGAAGGGCGGCAAGTGCAGTAACGAAGTGTAGAGCCGATGATGTGCACAGACCGCCATGGCTGTCGTGTAGAAGAGGCGTAGCAGCACCCCTGGGCTCTTAACAGACGCAGCAATTTCTGAAAGGAACAGAACTTGAAAGAATTTTCTGGTGAGCCAATAGTTTGTAAGAAATAGAATAAATTACTACCGGTAACGTTTGGCTTCAGTTTCCTTGTCTTTTATGTAGATCTCCAGGGCGTCTTTCTTGTTTTCCCGCGTACTTTTCTATCTGTTAAACTCGGTGTATAAGAAATTGTTGTCTTTCTTGTATACGCCGTGATTACGCGCACAAAAATTCTATGCCTGGAATTCTATTTTGTTCTCATAATACCACATGTTCCTTCCTTCTTTCTCTCTCTCGTATCGCCTCTACCCAAGACAGAAAGATTTGCACTCTCAGAGCATTTGAGAGAACGAGAGATTTAAAGTATAATATTTATTTTACCACTTGTGCGCTTTACTGAGAATTTATTGTAAAAAGTGATTCTTGCCAGCTGATACGCTTCTGTGTTTTTTAATATTGCATTACTGTACTTAATTCTTGTAAACATATCCGGCTATCATACGGTACTTTGCCCCTGCCAAATTTTTTGCAATTGGTCCACACTGTCAATCAACTTCACTGAGCGTTTTGTTTCATTTTCAGGCACAGGTGCATCCCACTTTCGATGCGATGGAACACCCTAACCCAATGCAGCCTTACTCGGACCCAACGGGCCCTTGGGATCCTCCCGCCCCCGACGGTCGGCCTCCTGCATCGGAAGCACACGCTGACGGTGGCACAAGCGACAACGTTTCGTGCATGTACTGTGGGAAGCTCTTCATGCACAGTCGCAACCTGTCTAGGCACATGAGGACCCACACGGGAGAACGACCCTATCACTGCCTTCTGTGCGACTACAGGGCCACACAGAGCAGCAATCTCCAACGCCACATCAACAGCAAACACAAAGACAAAAATCTCCAACCCTTTGCCGGAAACGTGGAGCGCAACCCCGTCTTGGATGCGAACGTGTGACTCTCAACTCAAAAGTGAGAATTTGTTAGGGATGCGCGCTCTAATTGTATCGTTCGTTGGCTTAGAAACGTTCTACCTCTGAAGGGAGAAAAGCTATGCTCATGATCCGCAAGCTGGCCTGCTTGTAGCCACATTATTGCGACTCGAAATGAAGAATTTGGTAGTGCGTAACCTGCAGTCGGGGTGGTTGTGTTGTAGGCTTAGAAACATCGCAGCTCAAGAGGGAGAATGGGTATGCTAGTGCTACGGAAAGTGGTTAGTTTGTAGGCACATTACTGCCACTCAAATTGAAGATTGTGGTCCGCATGTCATGCACAGTCTGACTGCTTGTAACGTTGGATTTCGACACATTGCAGTTGCCCGAAAAGTGAGAACGTATTGATGAAGCTTACGCTGGTTATACGGTTGGCTGAGGCACATTTGTCGTCTGTAGTGCTATAAGGATTGAAATTATTTTGATACTAGCAATAAGTACCTTAAGAATTTGATTGCACTGGAAGGTTTTTTATAGCTTGTCTTAAAATCAACAGTGTGTAGGAATTACGAACTTTGCTCAATAGTTTCGGCACTTTCTTAACCCTTTCGATACTGACGGGACGTATATGTCCCGCATCAAAGTTTTTATTATTAAAACCAGTGCGTTGTTTCTTTCCCTGGAAATTTGGACAACATATTTAACAACCCGTCTGAAGTCAGTGGTAGTATTTTATCTACGACTGCACTAAACTGTAGGTGAGCTCAAGTGACTACAATGATAGTGTCTTCTATGAGACTCCTACAGAACCTCATAAATGAGCAAAGTTTCCGTAGCGAAAGGGTTAACTTGTTGGGCGTCAGTGCCTGTGACCGTAGCGTACCCAAACTGTCAGTCATCTAAGACGAAATTCGAGTAAATAAAAAATAAGTCAAAGCGATACTGACTTAAATAGACAAAGCGAAACAAGCCTCGCCTCAGCACGTATCGATAGGAATGCTGTGGGAGCGCTGCACGTGAGCGAATAGAGTTGAACGTGACTGTTGAGGACGCATCCCACGGCGTCGACATATGTCGTCGGTGACGCTTAACAGGTTGATCGCGAAACAGCTCGCACTCTTTTAATGTGCACACGCCGTTTCATATCGTCTAAACTCCAAATCATATTCCTACGTCGAAGAAAATCAATAATATTCCGTCCGTCGATGTGTGCTGGACCTGAGTAAATTTCCCCCTTTTCATCACGACGCTGCAGCCTCCACCGGATTGCGCTGCGCAGAAGCTGCCTTCGATGCGACTAGCTTTAACTTATGACGCGGAACTTGAACAATTTGCGAAATCGTAAGAACAATTTTGGGAAAGTAGCAATATATGAAAGCTTACTTGCCCGGTGAAGAGCAGATCGTGGGTACAAAAAGGCTAGGATCTTCGTCAGACGCAAGTGTATTCAGTTAGCGATTAACGCCTGAAACTCGATCCAGCGTGGCCAAACCAACATTCGAAATTGGGGTTCTACACACTTTAAAGTTAATTGGATTAGACTATCGTGATGGTCGCAGCGAATCGAGTGCTCGTTATCGAGTGTCATTGACCAACCGATAACACACTAAGAGTAGCATTACAACTTCATCCTAATGCCGGGGCTACATATGCATCCTTACGCCCAACTGGTTGCTAGGATGAGCAGCTCGCATGTCATTTTGATACGTATTAACAATCGGTAGCATGGATACCGTGAGATCAATGCCGTCCGAATCTTGCATCCCTGCGTCAAGTTGTCCGTGTTAATGCCTAGTGTGGCCCCGGCATAAGTGACGCATTGCAAGTTTCCCCTGGAAGACACGCTGCAAATTTATCATAGAAGACGCATTCTCTCACCATTGCTTTATTCCTTTTGACGCATCCGTAACTTTTGCAAGCAGCGTCTTCCCCGCATTCATCTTCGTGTTCGTCGTAGCAACGCTTGACATTTGGCCGGCAAAGTTGCTGAGGCTGCAGAAAATTATTCCAGCCGTCGCCACCTCGCTCGGGACTGGATGGCTGTCCGATAACTGCCAACTTCTTGGTGCCTTTCATATTGCTGATGCTTGAATTGTTGAATTTCTTGTTCGAAATAGACAAAAGCAAATTAATATCTTAAAGACGTAGGTACCTATCTCTTTTATTGTAATTAAGACCCATTCTTTAATTAGCAACTGTAACTCAAACGTTTTCGTACTATATACTCCGTACCGCCAAAGGTATGAACGTTTATGCCTAACCAGGAAGAAAGGCTGTGTAACCGTGACAAGCTGAGGCCGCTGGTTCTGACTATGCTCTTTAATTGGCCTGTGCACCAGGTGCGCTGCGACCCTTCGGATATGGGTTGTGCGTACGCGGTATGAGTTAACAGTTCTTGGAGATCGTTACACTCATCAGCATGAAAAAATGCATTAGAAATACTACTTCCCTGGCACATGATTACCTTATCATCGTGTCACTTCAGTAATAACTACTTCTGACATTTTTATTACTTTTACCCAGCTGTATGATCGCTTTGCATCCTTATTAATTATACATTTCCCCTTCCAAACTCTGTGCACGTTGCAGCGGAGTGATTCCTTTTCTATCATCCGCAACTGTAGCCTGACGGTATCCATATTTTGCAGATGAGCGACGCGTCGACGCTGGGACCATCCGGCATGTCGCGGTCCACCCAACACTCCTCCGTCCGACGGGCCTCATATGGTGAGACGTTAGCGATCCCCCGAGATATCCTCCAGGACGACAAGGCCACTGGTCCTTCCTGTCCTATTTGCACGAAGCGGTTCCCTAGTTCGTGGCACCTTACGCGGCATCTGCGGACTCATACCGGCGAGAAGCCCTTCACGTGCCCCTACTGCTCCTTCAAGACGGCCGACAAAAGTTGCATCAAGCGCCACGTCGTTGCCTGGCATCCCGAAATGTACGCCGCTTCCTACGACAAATAATAATTCCAGTAGCTTCTTGTAATGTTAAAGAAAGTTGCGTAACCTAGGATGGATAGCTGCCGATCGGTGGCTAAGGTTGGTCTCTTAAAATCTACACCGCTTCCTACGACAAATAGTAATTATAGTTGTAGTAGAGCATTGACGTCAGAGAAAAAAGTAATTTCCCTTTTCTTGTTTCCTTTGTTTAGAAGAGTTGCGTAACGTGGGAGGGATAATTTCGGCTTACTGACAAGGGTTGGCGTTTTGAGTTATCTCCGTTTTCATGGTAAATATTGATTCCTGTTCCAAAAGCGATATGATGTTATAGGAAGAAGGAATGTCTGCTTTATTGAGAAGAATTGCGTAACATACTCTATGATGGATAACTGCGGTAAAGGATGGTGTATTGCTAAATGTACGTAGCTTACATGATGAATATATTCAGTTCAGAGAGGTAATTCTATACGTGAGTGAACGAATTTGTCGCAGTGTGACTCTTCGTTAGTTTTTTGTGTGCGTTGGAGGCTGACTCAGCGCCAATCCAGTTGTTAATAAATAGTCAAATCTACGACTTGGTAGGGGACACTCACGGACGTAGAAATTATCTCAGTCTCAGGCTTCCAGTAGCCTTAAAACTAAATATGATGCCAATATATATAGACATAAAAATAATGACGGCCTGCTAAGCCGTTGATCATTGAGACCCAAAAATCCTCTAAGAAATCGCTCCCTACATTAAAGTTGCAATGCTAAGGCTTACAGATCTGCATGAAAATTGTATCGGTTGAAGCTTCGTTGGGTGTAAAAACTGCAAACAGAAAAGCCGATCCTTTATTGTCTCGTTTTTTTTTTTTTAAACAAGAGTATATATAAAAATATACCCTATACATTGTGCATATAGGTGAAAGCGGTTGAATCAGAAGTTGCCGCAAAAAATAAATAAATTTCGAAAACCTTGATCGTTTATACTTATTCCGCGTGTAGGTGTTGTGGACCAACGTTGCATTTTATTACTTACGAATATAACGGAGCAACAAATTGGTTAGCTCTCGACCAGTGACGCTCTTTTCAATATTGCTTTTTTTACTAAAACATATTTTTCGCAATCGGCGAATGTCTAAGTTCTATCTATTTTTGTGTTTATCATCAGCTTTGTAATTATAATTAAATTTTTCGTACTTACTAAGCGTTATAAATTGTACTAGTCCTACGAGAAGCGATTGTAATTTTTTTGCTTATGTCTATTTTCAATCCATTACATCAAAACGCTCTAATGATGATCAATGTGTGTTGATTTATATCTTTGTTTCTATATTGACTAATCATGAATATTTTTGTTTTATATTTATTTATATATTCCATTTCCCCCGTCAGGCGGGAACCATAGAAGTAAATCTAAGTCAAATATTTTTTGAACTCGCGGCATACAGACGCTGGACTTCCGGAATCGAAGCGTCGAAGCTGAATGCTGTGTTTTTGTTACCGGGGTTTGACTCTTATAGTGTGCTGCATCTGAGGCACGGTGGTATTTACTGCTGCTCAGAGGCTCCTTATATCGGTTCTGTAAAATTTGTTTTAACCACAACGGAGCGTCGACCCTTGGAGCCGTAAACGAAGGGCGAAGGGCCGCAGGTGTTCTTTGTCTTTGCATTGTTGACTGCCGGGAGCACTAGTGTGCCAATGATTCTCATGAAGACTTAGCTTTTACGCAAACATCCCCATATATATATCTTTATTTATTATTTTGGCTTATCAGCAATAGCTTGGAGAGAGTCGGAGCCTTGGCCCCGGCTCCACTCTGCGAAAGGGCCTGTTGGTCTGTCTGTTGCTGACTATCTAACCTGCTGCGAGAGCGACACTCTCTCATCGAGCTCAAGAGAAAGCCGTACGCAGGAGAACTTACAAGTGAATATCAACCAGTAATGCAGCGATCCGTATTTGGTTCTGAGAACTAGAACAACGAGTTCTTAGCACCTAATATTGTACGCATAATTCATTATTTTTTTCTGAGGCTCCAAGTATTTCCAGCTGAATTATTTGATAACGAATTCTACGCAGGTGCTAAATTTTGTACGAAGAAATTGCTCTTTTAATCCTACCACCACCCGTGGCTGAACTACGTAATTACGTACATAGTTCAGCCATGCTCTCACTCACCATATCTGTTTTACTAAATTATTGGATGACAATAGCCACTTCAGTTATTTGTACAATAAAGGTACTAGAGAGATTTCAGAATGAAACTAGAGCACTCTGAGAGCGCATACCTCCGCCAAGTGAGGCAACGGTAGCAAAAATTCAAATTGGCTCTGAAACCATAATTCTCTTTGCATAAACCCCAAAATCTAATCATTTGTGCCTTTTTATAATAATAACAGCTTGTTCATTTTTTTTTTTTTTTGAAGATCAGTACGTAACTTTTTGAGTTATACTGTTAACAAACGTTATGACAAATATGAGTCAAACATACGAAGGAACCAACCGATCTGAACCAAAATTTGATCATTTATGTCTTTTACTATTACTAACAACTCCTATAAATTTCATAAAGATCCATTCATTATTTTTTAGTTATTGTGCTAGCAAGCATAAAATTAAAAACAGTCACAAACGAACGAACGAACGAACAAACGGACCATTACCAAAATTTGGTCATTTACTCTTTGTTATATACCTAACAACTCATGTTAATTTCATCAAAATATCCATAACTTTTTGAGTTATGGCATCGAGAAAAATGACGCAGACAAACAAACAAACAAACGGATGGACATATCTTCACCAAAAGATAATCATCTGTTCCTCCTAACATACCTAACAATCCATGTAAATTTCATCCAAATCGGTTCATAACTTTTTGAGTTATCTTGGTGACAGACAGACAAATAGTCAGACAGACAAACACGACGAAAACATAACCTCCTTGGCGGAGGTAATAACTAAGATAGGTAGTGTTCTGTAGAGCACGCCGCAGGGAGGGACCTACACCCCGTGTTTTTACCTACGTCGCTGCGTTCGCTCAAAATTCGAGGAAACATGAAAACTTTTCTAGTGACGCTTGCTAAGCAGCCAGACTTGACGGCTAACATTTTGGTCAATCTTTTGGTAGATACGCAGTTGTGTTTGCGTCGTTACAAAGGAATATTCGAACGCTGTGGAATGTAGATTAGATTAGATAGGCGGCAGTAGACGAACCAACAGGCCCATTCTCAAAGAGACACCGAAACTTGATGTAAACATTGAACAGAAAATTATGGTGTGCAGCAGGCATATAGTATGTAGGCGTTTATCGGCTGCCTATAAGTAAATAGTGAAAGGTATGATAATATCGGATAAATGCCGATAAATTCTCGATTGGGTTACGTTATCCTGTGCGCAAAGCATTGTTGAGCAGCTGGCGGTATTTGGCAACGATTCGCTTTCCAGACAGTTTAGAGGATGCTATCAACTGTGTATCACTAAAGTCTCAACGAAGCTGTGGAAAAGAAATTGTAGTGTTATCTTTCATGTTTTAGTTCCGTGTCTGAAGGCGTCAACCAGGCAGTTCTTCCTGTGTATAGTTTGCTTCTCGCAAAGTTTCGTCAGTTTCGAGGCGCAAACCTTGAAAAGAAAACAGCTTTGCGTTCTTGTTGCGTTAATTCCGATCGGGTAGTCCACGTTTACTGCCCCTGTTCCTATGTAGTTTATTTTTCATTATGTGGAAATGCTTTTCCATTGTTACTTTCTTCCGCCAGTTTTTCTATAGATTCTGGGTAATATTACATGCGATAAAACGTTTTCGTTTAGCTTTTTTTTTAAGAACAATTCTATATCTTTCCCTGCCACAATATGTTTGGGCATCACGCACCCAAGGGTCCCGAGTGCCTTCTCCGTAGGGAATGTAGCATCTGGCCGCAGTCCTTGCTGAGAAGGTTACTTTTGTAGAGTTAGGTAGGTCCTCTATATTTCCCCTTCTGCTCCGCGAGGTGGGCCGCCGAATGGTGGTAAGCGACCCATCCCATGGGACTCCTATCTGCTCCCGTGTGGGGAGCCACGGAAGGGACCCCGCACGAGTGTTGGCTCTCTTCTGTCTTCTTCGTTTTTCGTCTCTTTCCCTGCGCCGCACGGCTGAGCGATTACGTTCGGCCGAGCGGTGTAGGGTTAGAAATGCTCGCGCCTGATTTCCTGCCAGACATGGTGCACCTGGCCGAGATTGTACTAAAAGAGCTCATCTGAGTTCGACTCAACTTCTAAACTATATTACATAAAATTGGATCGCTGTTATATAGTCTTCGTTTCTGATACGGCGGGAAAACCCTCGTTATAGTAATAATAATAATAATAACAATTCAATATTTCCTAGTACGTGTTGATGATATGTAGAATGACTGCTCTTCAGTCTCTATGGTTAGCTTAGGAGAATGTACAGTGTATTTGTTGTAAGCTTTAGGTGTGTATCTTATAAACGAACTATCATCAAAAAGACATTAACTAAATGTTCTACACGTTATATTTGGAATAAATATTGTGAAAGCAGTTGGTACTTTTGTTCTTTCCCTAGAATCGTCACATAAATCTACGTATTGATTTTGTGGTCATGACTTTTAATAACTGCCTTGAACAGTGCACCGCGTACATCATGCAAATTTTAACCCTCGATGCCATCACTGGTACTAGCCTAAGTTAGGTTCTATTTACGATATCTAGACTTCGTCCTTACGCACGGAGCCTGCACGGGTATGTACCATCGCCCGGACAGAGAGAATGCGCAAATCGAGACAAACATACACGCTGCACCAGTACAGCCTTGCTTCCGCTTCTGCAGCAGAGATTTGTTGAAAGTACAGCGTTTGAAAAATATAGAAAAGGTTTACCGATCAGTTAGCGGCCATCATACTATGTGGTTGTAGAAAAGCAACGTGAAAGAGAGACACTCCATTTAATATCGATTTAACTGGTGTTTGATGTCGATTGTCGCCTTGCTCATGCATATTTTGAAAAGGTGTGATGTCGTATGTCAATGTCGCCAGTTAATATTTCCTCAAATCTTTTTTTTTTAGGTGATGACCTCACTTTTCCTAATGAAAATAATTATAAACGGCTTGCATTATATTCGTGAAGCTTCTATTTATTTTTCGTTTTACCGACAGTTTGCTAGCATGAGCGTTGATATTTGTGGCGTCTTCTTACAATTTAAAGGATTTTTCCCACTGCAATTATTTAAACTTGAATCTTTACTAAGGTAGCAGCAGCCTAGGACGCTGAACTCATGACACTAGGCGTTACAGGCTCATGCACGCTTGGGCGCACTGACAGCATTGATAGGTATGCACAGCTGCCGTAGCAGCACTTACCTTTCCCAGAAATTGGTAGGTAAGGGAGCACGGATCGTTGCGTAAAAACCTTCCTCCTATAGCACCATAGTTCTTTGCAATTTGTGGTAGACTTCAGCCGTACATTCCTCTGGGGCCAGTTGGTCTATATCCGCAGCGCAAACCAGTGTACGTGGGGTTCCCAGGAAGGGGTGTGGTCAAGTTGACTTTATCTGTTATATACCTTTTAGAGTATCCAGAGCTTTGAAAAGTAGAGTTTTGTGTAACACTTTTCAATTCATGAAGTAGTTTATTACCGTTTCTGAGTTCGTCAAATTTCGAAAGTTGCGATAACTGCGCTCTATTACAGATTCCCTGGAGCACTCAGCCAGACAATATTTTTTTAATTTTGCAACCTTCAGATCATCTTACAACACTGCAAGACATGACTAACTCTTTTAACTCTTGAGTACCTGAATTAGATAAATTCTTGCGGAAACCCACAGTCTGCAGCACATCACAACCTCTCAGAACATCAGTCAAGCTGACCCTGGTTTTCGGAATGGCAGCCTGCACATACACCTTGGATTACACAACTCGCGTTCCCGTTCCCCTACAGCACCTATAGGCAGTGAACATCGCTTTCTGCAGGAAATTGCACTCTGTGTGATTTCCACAATTGTGGACAGTACGCAATAATAGGTCAATCAGTTGTATTTACACCAATTTACTAAAGTTCTGAACCCTCTAACAATCTGAGTTTCCCACGGTGCTCGATATTCATTCATTTTAAATCTCTTATCCTCTGGGTTTGCATCAGAGAGCAGTGGTTAATATATATTTCTTGAATGTTTGCTGCACCTGTTTACTTAAAACTCACAAACTTCTCCTTTTGCTCGCGTCATCGTTTACTGTGTATCCAAGCGCGCTCTAAATCAGTGAGCGTTTTTACAGTCTGCTCTAGACGGGCGGGCCATTCGCAACGGCCGCGTTACTTTCCTCCTTTGAAAACTCGTTATTCGCCCCGACGGCTTTCAATGCCTTCTCGTTCGGTCGAGTTCGTTGGCACGTGCGCTCATTTTTTAGTATCTTTTTTTCTGTTTAGAGAACGTTAAATAGTTCCTGGATTTTGGGATAGAAAAGTTTTTTAAAGCGGTAGCTGCGCGTATCCGAAGGGGCGCGGAAAAGCTCTGGCGTTCAGGATGGTTCACACGATAGTCAAATAAACGAGTATCTTGGACTCCTCGTCCGAATCTTTGCTGTGTTCGTCTAATAGCACAAAAGAGCAAAGCTCTCACAATCCGAATTCACTCCAAACTTGAAAAGACGTCCGAAACTTTATTGGTGATCCTTGCTGAGCAAACTGACTTGATATCTAACTCGTTACTACTTTTGTTTGATAGTCACAGTTTTACTTGCGAGGGATCAATAAAATATTGGAACACTTAGCTGAGAAAACTCTTTTATTTGACCATCGTATGAACCCGTCTTGAAAATTTTCATAGAGTTAAGGAAATCTATTTTGGAGCTCTAAAAGTCGGTTCATAGTTTCATACATTAGGCTTCTGCTCTGCGTTCATCCTTCAAAACGCTCGAATGTTTCGTGTTTTTCTGTCCTTGCAAAGATCACTGTGTGTACACTTACAGATTTACCGAAATATTAGCAAACTAGTGTCCCGAGCCGTCATTGTAAATGACGGCATATTGGGTTATTAATGACTGGTGCACGTGTGCGATAAATGACGGCAGTAAGTTAGCCCTTCAGGAAAACCCCCGCTGGCTTCC
>LQNS02007215.1:21182653-21193479 GCA_001587735.2 Parhyale hawaiensis
TTGTGGGTGTATATGGGGGTGCCACTTTCCTTAGCGTTTATTATATTCCCCAATTGACGTGTTATGGAGAGAGCCCGTGGCACCAGCAGTACATCAGAGGCCTAGCCTGCTCTATTTATTACCTCCGCCAAGGAGGTTATGTTTTTTGTCGTCTGTTTATCACCAAGATAACTCAAAAAGTTATGAACGGATCTTAGTGGAATTTTCAGGGATTGTTTGGTGTGTAGAAATCCATCCGTTAGTTTGTCTGCCTTTTTTTTTCTTAGTGCCATAACTCGAAGAGTTATTGACGGATATTAATGAAATTTACACGAGTTCTTAGGTTTGTTACGCAGAGTAAAGGGGCACATTTTTGCGATGATCTGTTGGTTCGTTTGTTTGTTGCGGTGTTTAATTTTGTGCTTATTAGCACAATAACTCAAAATGTTTTGAATGGATCATGAATGTTACTGGGGTTGTTAGTAACGTTAAAAGACATAGATGATTAAATTTGGGTGCAGATCGGTTGTTCCATTTGCGTGTTTGACTTATGAGTGTCATTATGCATGTTACCAGCATTATTCAAAAGTTATTAACGGATCTTCAAGAAAATTGCAAAAACTGTTAATACTATAAAAAGGCACAAAGGATTAGATTTTGGTGTTGATACAAAGAAAATCATGGTTTGAGAGCCAATTTGAATTTTTCCTTACCGTTGCCTTGCTTGGCGGAGGTTTACGCTCTCAGAGTGCTCTCTAGTTTCTTTTCGAATCAAATTTTCCTCTATTTTATGTATTCTTTTGATAGCCTTTATTCTGATCTTCAGCTCTCCCGATTTGCCATGTTCATACCTCATATATAACAGAGAGTAATAATAAATTATTATTACTTTCTAGTATTTCTACATGTTTTGGTTTCTTCCTTCGCCTTATGTAGTAGTAGTAGTGCAAGATTTTACCAGCGCATCAGGGACACAATGTCTCTATCCCGCCGAACTATTCCTGAGGTGTAAAACAGGCGCGTGCGCCTATAGGGCGCGAAGTACGTCTTGTTTCATATTTTCAATGATTTTTGTATCGGATGAGTTCCATGTGGTCAGTGCGCTACTGACAGGAAAAAGACGCAAGTTGTGCAACGTGCATCTCCAACCCCCGGGCAAGGCTGAACGCTTTCGCTCAGCTACGCCGCAAAGGGGAAGGAAACGAATAACAAGGAGGTAGAAGTTTAGCGGGAATAGGTCGGCCAACTCGATCAGTGACCCACCTCCCGAAACAGAAGGGGAAGTATTGAGCGCCTGCCTAACTTTACAAAACTAACCCCATCAGCAGGAACTGCGGCAAGCTGCGACCTCTGCGGAAAAGACACTTGGGACCCTTGGGTGCTTGAGGCTCAAATACAATGTGGCAGGTAAAGGGCCCGCCAGAGCGCCGGCAGGACCGCTTCTTTCTTCGCCTTATATGTAAAATCACTACCATATGTGTTTCATACTTTTACATTCTTGGACGACCTAAGACCTCAATGATAGAAACATTGGATTCTTGTCATTTTTCCCCTGAGGAGGCGTGGGATGAGCCATAGGGTTAGGTTAGTTTTGATAAGACTGTCCTATGTTTTGGGGAGCAGCGAGTCTGTCTTTTGTACCCGCTTTGCTTTCTTTCGATTTTATGCTCTTGATGATGTTACTTTTTTCTGTTCTTCCTTTTCTTTCCCTACTTGCCGTTCCCATGCCCGTTGATCCTGTGTGGGAACACCTTCGTGAATGGATTCCCTGTTTCCATAGATCTGCTCTGTGTCCCTTACTTTTTCCTCTGTTAAATTACCTAATGCGGGGGGCACATATGCATTTCTACTCCCAACTGGTTGCTCGGATGTGCAACTCGCGTGCCGTTTCGATACATACTTAACATCGGTAGCACAGATACCGTGGCATAAATGACGTCCGAATCTCCCATCCTTCCATCAAGTTATCTGTGTGAATGCCTAGTGTGTCCCCAACATTAATTGTGGAGACGGAGGCTTAACCTATTCAATTATCTACACGCAGAAAAGTATGTTCTTTACGATAAGAAACCCCTGGTTTCTTATCACTAACGAAACGTTCGAACCAAATTTTAATAGAAATGTATTTTAGATCAATTGTCTTCGCCCTGACCTTGATTTTAACGAAGTAATATTTTAGCTACAAAGCAATAATAATAGTTAATCGTAAAAGACTCTGTTGATCATCACAACGCTGTTGTTCATCACAAACGACAATGTGCATTGACGCAAATTCAAACGACAAGGTAGTTTACAGTTGACTAATTTTGCTTAATGGCAAATAACCAATTTTCTGTGTGTAATCTAAGCTCTAATTTTTAGAAGATGTTGCGCGCTTACGGACAAGCAACACCTGTCTCTCAACAACCTTACCTTTTCCTTTCTGGGTTTAGAATACTAGTGATCATTTTCCACCTCTGACTCTGTTTGTCGCAGGCGCTTCTATCCTATTGTGCATTTTCCGATACAAAGCTTGTTTTCAGTAACTTACCTCTCTCAGCCCTTACACATCATCTCGGTATTACGTAAGAAACGAAGATTGCGACATTTCTTATGGCAGCCAAAAATGGTTTCTTCATCCTTCTTGGGATTATGACATTAATGGCAGCATCAATACAGCTGCCAAAGGGACAGTGCTTCTGCTCATATGAAATTGCAGCTTTATTGCCATGAGCAGCTGCTGCAGGTGCAGGTGTATTGAATGAAAAAAAAAAAAAAATGTCATACTCGACATCACTGGCCTTCAGCATAACCAGCCGAGTATGTAGTATTAGCTATAGTACTGTGGTATATAATTATGTAGGTCTGCCCTTAGGGGGCATAGAATGCATAGGATGGGCCATAGCATTAGATTCGACCATCCTATGTTATATAATACAGCGACCCCAGTAAGACCCTGTAGCTTATTTTAGCCGTAGCTAAGCCTTTGAGAGGACTTACTTCATGTCCACTTGTTTCCTTCCATGCAAGTTCTTGCTCGTATTGATGATTTATTCTGTTCTTCCTCTTCCTTCCCAATTTGCTGTTCCCATGAGCGCTAATCTTCCGTGGGATTACCTCGATGCATGGGTTCCAAGTTTCTATTGATCCTTTCTTTCTTCCTGTGTTGGATCGTCTTTGTAGTGGAAACGAAGGCTTGAACAACTCAACATAACTGAGTATGACGGCCTGCAGTATGAAGTGCGTTGGCCTGCAGTATAGATATATAGATAACTTTAGCGTGTTGGTCTGCAGTAAAGGCAACTGTAGTGCGTCCAACTGCAGTATAGGGTTTTACAGGCTACGGATTTTTGAAAATCACAATGCCGGACGGGACTCTCCTTCCATGAGGATGTTATGCTGGCTACGAGAGCTGTATGTCCAAAACGAACAATAGATTTTCACGAAGAGAAACTCTCATAGCCTATTTAATCTGGGATGGCTTTTCTGAAGAGAAAATGAAAATTCTAAAATTTCTACATGTAAGTCATACACTCATGGCTTTACTCCACTATTTTTAAATGCATTATGGTGTAATTTGACAATATTTTGCAATGTGTAACACGTTGTACTCAGTTGCGAAGTCGAAGGTGCGTATTGGCAAAGTGAGGTTACCGAAAAATGTTTCAGTTCATATTATGGTAAGCACCGATCCACAGCAACAGATGTCAGTCCGATTGCAACCCTAATGCTTTTAAATACTTTTTACCCCTCTTGAAATGAATAACATATGATGGATAACTTTCCACATCGGGCATGGGAATCGGAAACAAAGTGGTCGCATAGAAAAATGGTCGATGTATGTTAACCTGTTTTGTTAAGAAAAAGTGTCGGAATCTGTCATTTTTCAGCTCCAAGATCGGTGATTTTTGGAATTGCAGCGTATACTCCTCTGGGGCCAATTAACTTAAGTCTGCGGCACAAACAAGTGCGTGTGGGTTTCCCAGTTGGAGGGGCCGTCAAGTTGACTTTACCTTCACCTTTTTATCCAAAGTATCGGAGTCAATCATTTTTGGGACCAAAAGAGTCGGAATTGATCATTTCTGGGATCCAAAGTGTCGAAGTCGGTCATTTTTGGGATCCTAAGTGTCGGAGTTATTATTTTTTGGGAGAGGAGATCCAAAGTGTCAGAGTTGGTCAGTTTTGGGACCCGATAAAATCGAAATCTGATACTGGCTCAAACCAGGAGTAGAAGTCTGACTAGATCCAGCCGACTCCACAACTCCATCAGCAGTGCTGGCGTTTTGGATTTATAGCCTGCGATTTCGGAACGTAGAATCTTCGAGCGCGAACCACCCATTTTAACGATCGCGTTCCCAGCAGTGCCTGTCTATGAGAGCAGAAAATGGAGCAAGTTACCAAAGCGGTCCATAACCAGGCCTTCTAGACAGCTTTTGTGTCCAGTGTGCTTCACGTCTTAACCCAATTAACCCAGGGCACAAGGAAGAATATTTTTCCTTATTAATACCGTAGCGAAGTAGCACAGCCTGATTAAAGTAGAGTTTATTTTTTTTTACTTCTACTAGTCAATATAAACTCCCGATGACAAGTTTAAGGCCACTTCAAAATGTAAAAAATAACGTTTTAATGATAAATAAACTCCTTCGACTAGGGATCAGTAATTCCTAAAGGTAAAAGGTGAGAAAGATGAAAAATACCTGCTATAGCATTTGTTTAAAAAATGTACATTTTTGTCAAATAATGAGTTTTCAGTTGATCAAAATTATCAGACCAGGGTACTGAATGCTTAGCTCTAAGGTAATTGCTGGCGTTTGGGATTAGTTAAAGGCTTGCACTAATAGTGTGAAGGTGTCACTGTGCCCAATAGGAGCAAACTCTCCGAATTAGAACGTGGTCGAATTTTTTAACTGCATAAGATTCACCGCCGTAAAACTGTGGTTTGCAACTTTCTAAAGGGCCCTGCGAGTTATGGATCAGCAAAATTTTGTGGTAGACCGACAAAAATTTCCCCTCCATTGAATTGGAAAATTAAACGGGTTGTATCCCAAGACAGAAGGCAGTTTTTCACGCAAATCAAGGCACTCTCAGATGCTGATTACAGTTCAATAACTATCAGGCGACACGACAAAAGCGCATGAAGAACAAAAAGCGTCTGAAAGGTACTCGGTTGTCTTGCGTCAAAAAGTGGTCAATTTACTGTTTGCTCGAGAGTACTAAACATGGAGCATTGAAAAATGGTTTAAAGTTTTGTTTTCTGACGAAAAAGTTGAATCTGGATAGCCCTGATGGCTTTCAAAGGTACTGGTATGACAAAGAAATGCCTCCTGAAATATTTTCCAAGCGTCACAGCGGTGGATGCTCCGTTATGGTTTGGTGTGCTTTTTCCTTCAGTAGAGCAGTGAAGCTTCAGGAGGTTCAGGGTCGTCAAACAGCTGCTGGTTATGTCAGCATGTTACGAAGATCATCTTTTCGACGGAGGGCCCTCATTTGTGTGGTGATGAATGGTTTTTCCAGCAGAATAATGCAGCAGTCCACACTGCTCGCCATACTATGACCTTCATTCATACATAAAAATTGGGTCCCTGTTTTGCGTTATCCAGCATGTTCGCCAGACTTGAACCAATAGAAAACCTTTGGGGATGGATAGCGAGAGATGTTTACGGAAAGGGTAAACAATTTGTGGCAGTAAACGAACTTCGTAATGGCATCTTTAGGAGATGGGACAACATTCCTCCAACCCTCGTGGAAACTCTCATTTCTAGTATGCCACAAAGAATTTTTGAGGTTATCATTAAGAATGGAGGCAGTACGCATTACTAAGTTCAAACTTTGCTCACCTTAACGTCCTTGCCGAAGGGTTACCTACGATTCTCTTTGTGGTCTTACAATTTTGATCAACTGAAAAACTCATTTTTGACAAAAATCTACAATTCTTAATAAATTGTTAGAGCAGGTTTTTTTCGTCTTTCTCACCTTCTACCTTTAGGAATTAATGACCCCTAGTCGAAAGAGTTTATTTATTTACGGTTTCACTAAGAAATTTTTTAATTTTCAACTGGTCTTAGTTTGAGTTTATAACGTTCGTCCAGCGTTGTTCTTGGATCAGCGTGTATAGGTACATCTAGTCGGGAAAAAAGAGGAAGACCAGAACGTTGGATCAGGGGTATATTCTGACGGGCCTTTGCCTGCCACAATATTTTTGGGCCTCGCAAACCCAAGGGTCCCGAGTGCCTTCTCCGCAAGGGATGTTGCTGCTAGCCACAGTTCCTGCTGAGAAGGTGATTTTGAGAGATGAACAGGCTGGTGGCATAGCTAGGTACTCAGTCTTCCGCAGTCTGCTCCTCTCTCTCTTCCGTTAGGTAGTACCGCCTGATGCGCTTTTCCTTTCCTTTCTCTTCTTCCTCTTTTCGTCCGAAGCCTGTACTGGCGATGGCAGGGTCTGGGGTGCGTGGATAGCTGGCCGCTTTCGTAGCTATCACGACTGTCGATTTGTTCCGTTTTGTAATTTTTTTAGGATTTCCTTTGTTTATTTAGTGTTCTTTGCGTGCCTGAGAGTTACATATCCAGGCGTGGAGGAGAAACCCGATCCTCGTGGTTCTGGGTCTTGCTCCTGCCGCATGTGATGTACTAATGTTCGGAGTCTATGTATATGGTAATTTGGCTGAGCTCGCCGTAGCCTCTTCCCATTATGACCTGGTGATATGTTCGGAGATGCTCGTCTAAAGCCATCGCCGTGTTTCTGAGCTGATGATTCCGAACTTTGAGAAGCCAGTGCTGCGATTGCGAGACTCGTGCCCTGAATTTAGGGGTTTGGCTGCATACGTTCGAAAGGGTGTTGCAGTGTCTAGGCAGAGTGAATATGAGTGTCCATGTTATGAGCTGATGATGCTTCGAGTCTGTGGCTCATTCAGGAACTTTTATTTGTTTTCAGTGTATCGCAGCCCGTCTGCTGATGATAGGGTCTTCAATTATCTCTTAGATGCAATGGCTAGAATTCAGTCGTCGGATAGGAGGCGTTCTGCTTTTGTCTCTATGATTGATTTTACTTGTCACCATTTGGAATGGTAGGCTCTGGGAGGACCGATTGCCATGGCCATGCAGCCATCGATTTCACGAGTGCCTCTGGTTCTGAGCAGTTGGTTGAGGGTCCCACCACTTTGATGGGAGGTGTTATTGACCTGCTGATGACTGATGCTCCTGATTTGGTTGGAGTGTCAGTGGTGTCTCCCATTGGTTCCTCGGACCATGGTGCCTTCTGTGCGTCGTTGCAAGTTCGTTAGCGGGTCCCCAGAGTCACTGTTAGACGTGGAATATTTTTGAAGTCCAGAGTGAATTGGGATGCCGTCTCTGGTGCCATCCGTGCGCTACCTTGGGGTGTTGTGAAAGAGTCTCCTGATCCTGAGTCTACTTTGGATCTGTTTTTCTCTGACATGGTGCACGCCTATGTCCCTTCCCGCTTCATAACGGTCAGAACAGGCGATGAGCGCTGGTTTGATGATGCCTGTAGGAGGGCGCCCCAGCTGAAGCGGTAGGCATGTGCCCGTTGGCGTAATAGCCGGTGCTTGGTGTGAGTTTTTCTGCCCCCCCCCCCTTCAATTGGTGCTGGTGGTGATCTTGTTGCGGACCCCGCTGCCAAGGCGGATCTTTTTTTGCGCTACTTTGATGGGAAGCAGAGCCGGGACCGGGTGTACATTACTTTAGCTTGTGATCCCGAGCCGAGGTTCTCCAGTTTTGCTTTCAGATCTTCTGAAGTGCACCGCCTTCTTCTTGACCTGGACCCCTATGGGGGCACTGATCCATCGGATATGTTTCCTCTCTTTCTTCGGAGGGTGGCTGGTGTGCTCGCAGCTCCTCTTGCTTCCGTGTTCCGTCGGATGTTTCGGCTGGGCTCTTTTCCAGAGAGCCGGCGTGTCGTCCATGTGACGCCTGTTCCGAAGGGCTCTGTTTCATCCCGAACCTCCGACTATACACCCAGCTAGATCACACCTCTTTTGTCGAAAGTTTATGAGGTTCGTTGCGTCGAGGTTGGGTTGTTTTCTTGAGAAGAAGGGTGTCCTTCCCCAACACAGTATAGTTTTCGTAAGGGTGTGGGAGCTTGTGATGCTCTGCTTCATATATTCTCGTGTGTTGCAGCTGGCTCATGACAGGGGTCATGACAAGGTTGTACAGCTTTACTACAGGGCTGCTTTTGATCGCGTGAATCACCTTGGGCTGCTCCATAAGCTGAGATTGATGGGTATTGGTGGTTCAGTTTTCGCGGTAATTAGTCAGTTTTAATCTGACAGACGTCAATGTGTAGTTGTTGATGAGTTGAGGAGTGAGTTTTAGGACGTGGTTTTGGTGTCACACAGGGTAGTGTTCTGGGCCCTCTGTTGTTCATTGTATATACAGCGGACCTGTTTGATCTTGTTAATAATTTACTTGTTGGTTACGCTGACGATGTAGCTTTGCTGGCCGTTTGCGATAAGCCTAGTCATAAGTTGGAGGTTTCAGAATCCATTCAGCATGATTTGGAAGTGATTGATTCCTGGTGTTCTAGGTGGGGCATGAGGCTAAATACGTGCAAGACGAAGACCATGCTCGTGTCCAGGTCGCGTGCAGTGAGACCTCCTTTTCCTGCACTCATACTGGATGGTACGTCACTTCCTGTGGTTGATGACATTGTAATCTTGGGTGTCAATTTCGATCCAAAGTTGACGTTTGAGGCCCACATTCGTTTGGTTGCTTCGCGTGCATCACAGAAAATTGGTCTTATTAGGCGTGCTTGAAGGGTGTTTGGCTCGGTAGAATTGACACGTCGCTGCTTTAATTCCTATGTCCTCCCTCTTCTGGAATACTGCTCTGTAGTCCGGGGTTCTGCTGCCGATTGTCATCTGTGTTTGCTTGACAAAGTGGTTCGTCGATGTGCGTTCATGCTGGATGGTGTTGTACTTTGTGATCTGGTGCACGTCGCGGAGTTGGTGGGGTCTGCTTTTTCTATAAAATTTATAACTCCCCTAGTCATCCACTGTCTGATTTTCTTCCGGAGCCATTTGTTCGGGTGAGGTATACTCGGCGTACTGGTGCTCTTCATGAGTAGGCCTTGGAGCCGTCACGATGCCATACGGGCCAGTGTTTTCGTTCGTTGTTTCCATTGTGTGTGGATGTTTGGAATGGTCTTGATGGCTCTCTTTGCTGGTGCGGGTATTGGTAGCTTTAAGCGATCTGTACACAGAGCTTCTCTGTGATCTCGGATCTTCTCTTTCTTTTTTTCCCCTTTTTTTCACTCGCTGGGCTGGTTGCGTGGGGTTTGTTAATTTTATGGAATTTCTCCATTCCCACGTCTCCAGTCTGGTGTGATTTAATAATAATAATAATAAATAGTCGGGCAATGGAAACAAACTCGGCATCAAAGAAACGTTGAGGTTACCTTTGAGTGTGAGATTAATAAAAACAATTGTAATTATTATTATCTTAACATCTCACGCTATTTCCTCTACAGAGACGATCAATAGCGTTGATGCAAATTTGCTAGGGTTTTTGCTTTGATATAAAGATCCAGATCTTTAAGTTTCAATATCAATAGCAGACAGGTTTAATACGGGTGTCAGTAGGTCACATATACGTATGGCGAGATGTCCAATGAGAGCAAAAAGTGACATAGTGGGCCGAAGAAGTTTGAGTTGTTTCCAAACTACAGTAGAGTATCAGCAAGTTTCTCAATGTGGTCAAAGCAGTTAGTGCGTCTCCGATCAATTTTTCGACAGGTCAGCAAGATGTTTCACAGTTGGGTGGTCATCACATGGACGTAGAGGAAGGTCTCGTCGCCCTTCGAGACGATAGTTGAGAGTCAAGTGGGTGTGGCTCACTGGGAGTCTTGGCCAGATAATATCCCAATGACGGTTTGAACAGGTAGCATTGGGAAATGCAGATATGGAACGTTTTATTTTGAGTAGCTTGCCATTAGGCAACGCTTGCCACTTAATTGTGCTCTCTCTTTGTTAGCTTATAGTACCAATTGGAGTCCGACCTAGGGAGCCAGACAGGGTTGACTTCATAGGAGGTGGCATCTCGGGCCGCATGATCGGCAAGCTCATTCACCGCCAACCGCCACGTGACTGGGGACACTTTAGTGCTTCAGTTATTTTGCACTGGCATAGCGTGTGGAGAAGGATAGTTGGATTATATTGAGTGGTCGCTTGTATAGCATTACGGGCGTCCGTTGCAATGCCAATAAAAACAATTGTTTTGCGTGACAGCTCTCTCGCACTTGGACATACTCTGTAGGCAAAGCTATATATTTATGTTCGAGTCCAGTCGTTGTATGGATGGATCACGTGGCTTATCCTAAAGGTTACACTGCCAAGCAAGGATGTACAGTCTGTGTCGGACACAGATGAGAGCGAGGAGTCAGAGACATTTAGTTATTGTCAGTGGTTTAAGTCTCCGTTTCCGTACGAAGACGATGTCACAAAGGAAAGGGCATGGGACAGATCGTGTGTCGATAGAAACGGGAAACCCACGCACGAGGGTGTTGCCACACAAAATGAACGGTATTAGGTATTATAAGAAGATTTAAGCCTCCCTAAATAAGTACTAAGCTCTTCTAAGAGAGGAAAAGGAAGGGACATATAGTATGTCTATAGAAAAACGGGGAACCCATGCACGTAGGTGTTCCCACACAGGATCAACGCTTATGGAAGCAGCAAGTCGGGTAAGAAGAGGAAGAACAGTAGAAAGAAAGATTAGTAGGAGCATAAAATCAGAAGGAAGCAAAGTGGGCACGAAAGACAGATGTCCCGTAGGCCTAGCAGATGGCTACGGTATAGCCTTTATATGAGGTCCTCCTGGGGAGCTGCTCCCCATAATGTAGGATGGGCGAACCTAAA